>JAQPPZ010017257.1:7140991-7790173 GCA_028583015.1 Wollemia nobilis | reverse complement strand
CCATGGAAGAAAACGACTCAAACAGGTCCAGAATGGCCCTCTTGCCTTCAAATATGCAACCCTGCTTGCAGCAGTTTCCAACCTCTCAAAACATCCTTGCCTAGCGTATTTAAATGTTTCAAGAAGCTTTTCGTTTCATTTTCCAATGGTTGTTCGTTTCACCTTCCCTTGTGCATGCATGTGTTTAACGACCATCTTAAATGATTTCAAATCATTAAAGATTCCTTATGTAACATTTTGTCTTATTCATTGGATTTTGTCCTTATGTCCACGTCACTATGCAGTCTTCAGTTTCACTGTCTTGCCTGCCCCTTTTGAGTCGCGAAAATGCATCATGTCGCGATATCGCGACACTTTTGCCTCCTTGCTCTCTTTTGTTGCTTTTAGCCGCGAGAATGTAACATGTCGCGATATCGCGACACTTTTGCCTCCTTGCTCTCTTTTGTTGCTTTTAGCCGCGAAAATACATGTCGCGATATCGCGACATCTTTTCTTTCTTGTATTTTGGCCGCGAAAATGCAACATGTCGCGATATCGCGACACTTTTCTCTTTTGGCCGTGAAAATGCAACATGTCGCGATATCGCGACACTTTTCTCTTTTGGCCGCGACAATGCAACATGTCGCGATATCGCGACACTTTTTCTCTTTTGGCCACGACAATGCAACATGTCGCGATATCGCGACACTTTTTCTCTTTTGGCCATGAAAATGCAACATGTCGCGATATCGCAACACTTTTCTCTTTTGGCCGCGACAATGCAACATGTCGCGATATCGTGACATTTTTTCTCTTTTGGCCGTGATATTGCAACATGTCGCGATATCGCGACACTTTTTCTCTTTTGGCCGCGATATTGCAACATGTCGCGATATCGCGACACTTTTTCTCTTTTGGCCGCGACAATGCAACATGTCGCGATATCACGACACTTTTTCTCTTTTGGCCGTGACAATGCAACATGTCGCGATATCACGACACTTTTTCCCTTTTGGCCGCGACAAAGCAACATGTCACGATATCGCGACACTTTTTCTCTTTTGGCCGTGACAATGCAACATGTCGTGATATCGTGACACTTTTTCCCTTTTGGCCGCGCCAATGCAACATGTCGCGATATCGCGACACTTTTTCCTTTTTGGCCGCGATAATACAACATGTCGCGATATCGCGACACTTTTTCTCTTTTCTTTTTCTCTTTGCTTTGAACCGCAAAAATGCAACATGTCGCGATATCGCGACACTTTTTCTCCTTGCGATGTTTTGCTTTTTCTTTGATCTTTAGCATATGGGCCACTTCGGTCTTCTTGGAAAACATGCAAAAAGGTGGGTCCCCAATTTTGGGGTATGTTGTGGAGCAGCCACAACAAATGGCGACTTTGTTGGGAAATGCTCCTGAACATTTCGGTGAGAACTCAACCTGAACACCTTCAAAACACAAACACAAGCGTCGACAAATATCCCAAGAATGAAACTAGACGAGAAATACATGAAGCATTAGAATTATTAAGCATCGACTTGGTGTGTGCAGTGTGCTTCATTCCCTATCGTTTGAAACTCGTTCAACTTTCCATTGTCAGTTTCACTTATGATTCGTGCATATGAGAAGTTATGAATGATTCCTGTAGGATTTAATGCGTGGTGAAGATGCTAGAGATATAACAACCTGCTTTGCAAAAGCTCAAACTTTCTAGTATCATGAACAAGCATATTAAAACTTTCAAACCCTCTTAGAATCAAATATGTGTATACTGAATTAATTTACTAGATCCCAAAGTTGGTTATGTGTCACTACCATCTTGAACCCATGTGCAAGTGTAAGTGAAATCAGAGCTTTGGGGAATCAGATTCCCAACCTAAGCGAGATGGGAATTTAACCCTATCCTTGCTACTCTGACCTGGAGTTCATTACCTCATCTTGAACAAAATGATTTAACCTTTTATGGATGAAATTGTCAGGCTAGCCTAGCCGTTTGAGCTCTTGTTTTTAGATAAGACATGTTGCCACGCATGAGCATACTCCACTGCCATTCAGGCATCTATAGCCCCGGTGGAGATCAACCCCATAATCCAGGATTTGACTTTACTTTTGATTTCTTGAACCTTGGGGATGACTACCCATCCTTGCAAGGGACATGTAGTACGATCCTTCCAATCCAATATCAATGATGCAATAAAAGTAGAATGAAAAATATTTGCTTTGGAATTTTAAGTTCTTGAGTGGGCAAAATAGAAGCTTTGGGGAATCGGATTCTCAACCTAAGTGAGATGAGAATTAGACCTTATCCTTACTACTCCATGAAGGTCAAATTAGAGCTTTGGGGAATTGGATCCTCAACCTAAGTTCGATGAGGATTTAACCCTATCCTTACTACTCTGATTTTAGGCTTTAAGCACTATGGGAGTGGTAAAAACCATTGTTTTAAGGATTATGTTGCATGATATGACAGACACGAAATACTCCTTTTGCCTCACCTTTTCTTCCAAGTATGGTTTTGACCATTTTGCTCAAGATCCTCTTTAATGTGTAGAACGTGCTTGGTTCAAGATAGTTCGGGCATCAGTTCCCAACCTTAGAATCCTTTTAATATATGTTATGTAATAACCCTAAGAGGATTCGACACCTTTTCAATGATTGTATTTGAAATGTAGATGCAACTGAGATGAAATAATGTCGAATGTAACATGAGATATGAATGAATGCATTGCTCTTTTTGAAATGTGGATGGAGTATACCACCTACTTTACCATAATGTGTAAAACTGACAACTTCATGCATCACAAGTTCCAAACGATATTCTTTAATGTGTTTGTGATACTCGTGGAGCTTTCTGCAATACAATTCTGATGTTTCATATTCTCTTAGTCTTAGTCAACATTCATAAGGACATAAGTTGACATCTCGCTTTTTTTTCTTTTTTTTATAAGACAAACCGAAAGTGTCCAAAGGACCAACACACAAAACTTTAAACCAAAATGAGATCCAATCCAAAACCAAAACACGAAAACCAAAATTATATACAAATGTACAATATAATATAATATGGTGCAAAGTTTGGATTATCATTTTCCCGGATCCCAAACCTGATTAGAATTCTTTAAGAGACATATGACCTGATACGCATACCAAGTTTTGTAGGAATCCAACAAAAACAAGATCAAACCAAACAAAGACACAAACTTCCACTTGCCCCTCTCACCATACCCATTTGATTTAGCTCCATTAGTATTCTCATAGGTGAGATTCAAATTACCTAATTGAATAGACAATGGTTGATTTTCAATTCTTTCTTGTCTATTCTTTAAGGTGTAAATTTAATCATTCCATTCATGGTTTAGAACTAGGCTTTCTTTATTCAAAATGAAATTTTGTAAGCAAGAGCCTATTTCTAAAAATTTCAAGGCTAATTCATTTTCCATGTTCTTAGGCCAATCAAAATTGTGCAATAATTTACAAGCATCTAGGATATTTACTAAATGGGGATCATTAGAAGTTTTTATCCTAGACTCAAGAATTAATTGTTGATGAATTTGATTTAGCAATTTAAGTGCATCAAGCTCATTTTCATTCATTAAAGTAACGTTATCAAAGGTGTGGTTAGAAATTAATTTTTGTTCTTCATTCACCTTCAATGGCATTTCATCATAAATATCATTTGAATTATACAAATCTTCACCTAAATCTTGGATGTTTGGACACAAAGGTTTAGATTTTACCTTTTTCACATTTTCATTTACCAAAACCTAGTGAGGATTTGTAATTCTCTCTTTTACCTCATGGTCTTCATATTCTTCATTGATTACTTGTTCATAAAACATACCAAAATTGGGCACCCAATTGAAAACATGCCCATCCTTTTCAACCCTCAAATATTTTTGGTCAAAGTGTATGTCAAGTAACTCATCTTCATGATCAATCACTTGCGTCTCATCCCATTCATCTTCACCTTCCTTAGATGGTTCAGTTATTTCCAAAAGTGGGTTATCTCTTGAATTCAAATTGGTAAAGCTATCATAATCCAAATTTGTAACCCATGATTCAATTTTATCACGATTTGGAAGGTGTGGATCCTCTTGGTCATCACTTTCGAGAAGATCATCCAACGTGTCTTTCGGGAACAAGTGGTGAACTTCATTTTTTGATTCATTTTCAGCCACTTGTGATGACTTAGGAGCTTCTATAATGGGATCGATTTTTGAATTTCGTGTCATATAGTTGCTCCAATCCTTTGCAAGTACATCTGACCAAATCATGTCCACATAAGTTTGTTCATCCAAATCCTCCTTTTTGGGTATGATTCTGGATATTTCTTTTCCAAAACAATATGGTGATCATTTGATTCCAACTTCTTGTTACCCATCCATAAAATTTCTTCTCCAAAAACTTCATGCTCTTCAAGACTTTTCGAACAGGTATTTACTTCAACGTGAGTCACCTCAAAATCTCTTGTATCGCTTGAAGAAGCATAACATGAAACATCATTAAGATCGACATTATGAATTTTCTTCCTAGGATGATTTTGATGCATACATTGACGTGCTCGTTTTTGTGGTGGAACATGCCTACATACCTTCTTAACCACTTTCTTTTGCTCTTTTACTTCCGATACGAACTCTTTGGGTTGAGTGGTAGAAGTAGTAGGACTAGTTGGATTGATATCCACGGACAAAGCGTGAACATTTGTTGCAATGGTTCCATGAGTGACCACATGATTCTCTAATTGAGGCATAGTTGGATGGATGGAAGTACTTGTATAAGCACGTGGGAGCATAAGTTGGTATGGTAGGATAAAGTTGATTGTAGGGAAAAACATTTGATATCAAATTTTGTTGTGCCCACGCTTGATTTACCATCGAGGTTTGATTGCAAGCCCCTAGTTGTCCTACCATAGTTGATTGCTCTATTCCATAACCTTGTGGCCTCAATTGTTGATCTACAATCATAGCTTATGTGTAGGCCGATGCAAGATTAGTAACCAAGGGATTCATCCTAACAAATATGGCAAACAATGGATCCAATGCTCGAAAGTATATTTGAAGAGCACCACTCTCCTCAATAGTATAGGGAGAAATTAATCTCGCATAAAGCTTTCGAAACCTCAAGTTGAAACTTCTCACTGGCTCATTAGGTTCTCTTTTGCAAGAAATAAATTGTTGATATATCGTGAGAGGATCAATGAGCAACCTAAATTGATTGATAAACTTATCTTTCAATTGAGTCCAAGATGTAATAGAACCAGTGGGTAAATTGATGTACCAATCATATGCCACCTCATCTAGGGTTCCAGGAAACATTCTACAAGCCACATCCTCATGTTCGACATTCCATCTAACTAGGATATCCACATAGGCTTGAATATGTTCCTCGGCTAATGTTGGACCATTGTGTTTAAATTTGGGCAAACGTTTTTCTACGTTCTTGGGTAAATCATGAGAATCTCCACTAATGTTCAAAGGACTAACATGTATCCCATACCACGTTCCTGCAGTGATAGCCATTAATGAAACTCAAAGAATAACTTCAAAACCAATTTGTTAGTCATGAATAAAAGAAGGAACCATGACAAAGCAATATTCTAAAAATGTAAATTAGTTTCTAATTCACCAGATCGCATATGCACAAGTGAAGAGCATACTCCTAGTGTTGTAGGCTTTCTGATTCACAAGATCGCATTACACGCAAGTGAAGAGCATAATACCGACAACAAATACATTTTAGACAAAATAATTCCTTACAAATAAGCATGAAATGACTAGCAAATATCAAACATGTAACGTATGAATAATCATGTTAGCATCAACCAAGAGATGTATCAATTAAAATCAAATGAAAGTAATTGCATGGAAACAACCTCGTTAGTCAAGACCAAAAATTTTCAAAATCAAATCAAAACACATTATTCCTGTATGAACAATCAAAAGCGTTGGAACAATGCATAGCAATTCATGTCCTCCTTTTAACACTACAAGGTTGTATTGTTAAAATAGGGCTAAGGATAATAATCAATAGGGCATGAAATATTCAAAATTTAAATCCCTATAGCATTTAAATCACACTGAAATAAACCAATTCAGGCCCTCCTTCTAGCGCCAAAATGTTGAATGGTATTTTCACCCAATTGTGAAAGTACACTCTTCCTTAGGATTTGGGTTCCAAATCCCCTCTTGCAAAGAAGTTAAACAAACAACTTCTCCAAGGTCTCCGTTGTATTAGCATTTGCATATGTGTATTAGTAATCTCAAATAAAGATATTCAATTTAAATGCTTGGAACACCTTAGTGATTGCAAGTAACTGTAAACAAGGGGCAATGTTGGTTTATTTTACCATGAAACTTTAGTGATTGTTCATTGAACCAAAATAAAGCAAATGTGAGTTGGCCCTCATATGACCACGATGTAGTGCTCAAATTACCCCTCTTTCGTAAAATTAGAATTTTTATGAAGAGGGTAATTTTAGGCTTAAAAAATGGAAATTTGTGAAATGCCATAAAACATAACTCCTTCAATGAAATTGGAATTTTCATGAAGGGAATGTCATAATAGGCTCATGAATGAAACATGAAACTAAAAAAAATGAAATTCGGCCCAAAAATGGAAATTTTCTATTTTCGGATTTTTCAAAATCTGTAATAAAATAGCAACTTCGATGAATTTTTTAAAATACTAAACAACTCCGAAAATGAAATTTCAAAGTGCGTATTGGAAGTATGAAATATAGCCTACGCAATGGTGAAATTGTTTTTGGATTTTGAAAATTTTTAAATGTTTATTTTAATGCCTGAAAATTAAAAAACAGTTAAAATTTTTGGAAAATAAAATGCAGAAAATGAAAATGAAATGTAGAAAATGGAACACAAGATACATTTAGTTTGATGCTATCCTATTCTGACAAAACCGAAGATGCGAGGTTTTCATGCATGCAACCTAACCTATTGGACTTGCAAAACAAGCACAATCCGAATAAGCTAAGTGTTGGCTCCTAGGGTTTTAAATGGGGTTTTCAGATTTAAACATTCGCATGAAGCAACCAAGAAAACTTGCATAAACTCCATTTACAAGCTTAAAATCTGAAAAGGGGAAAAATAGACATTTAATCTTGCATGCAGAAAATGACTCCTTTCTTGTCCATAAGATGCAACTTTCTAAAACTTTCTGTATTAAAAACTTGTCATTTTACAATAAAAGAAATTTCTGGTTTTTCCAAATCAGTCCATAGAAGAAAACGACTCAAACAGGTCCAGAATGGCCCTCTTGCCTTCAAATCTGCAACCCTGCTCGCAGCAGTTTCCAACCTCTCAAAACATCCTTGCTTGGTGTATTTAAAGGTTTCAGAAAGCTTTTCGTTTCATTTTCCAATGGTTGTTCGTTTCACCTTCCCTTGTGCATGCATGTGTTTAATGACCATCTTAAATGATTTCAAATCATTAAAGATTCCTTATGTAACGTTTTGTCTTATTCATTGGATTTTGTCCTTATGTCCACGTCACTATGCAGTCTTCAGTTTCACTGTCCTGCCTGCCCCTTTTGAGTCGCGAAAATGCAACATGTCACGATATCGCGACACTTTTGCCTCCTTGCTCTCTTTTGTTGCTTTTGGCCGCGAGAATGTAACATGTCGCGATATCGCAACACTTTTGCCTCTTTGCTCTCTTTTGTTGCTTTTAGCCGCGAAAATACATGTCGCGATATCGCGACATCTTTTCTTTCTTGTTTTTTGGCCGCGAAAATGCAACATGTCGCAATATCGCAACACTTTTCTCTTTTGGCCACGAAAATGCAAAACATGTCGCGATATCGTGATACTTTTCTCTTTTGGCCGCGACAATGCAACATGTAACGATATCGCGACACTTTTTCTCTTTTGGCCGCGACAATGCAACATGTCGCGATATCGCGACACTTTTTCTCTTTTGGCCGCGACAATGCAACATGTCGCGATATCGCGACACTTTTTCCTTTTGGCCGCGACAATGCAACATGTCGCGATATCGCGACACTTTTTCCTTTTGGCCGCGACAATGCAACATGTCGCGGTATCGCGACACTTTTTCCCTTTTGGCCGCGACAAAGCAACATGTCGCGGTATCGCGACACTTTTTCCCTTTTGGCCGCGACAAAGCAACATGTCGCGATATCGCGACACTTTTTCCCTTTTGGCCGCGACAAAGCAACATGTCGCGATATCGCGACACTTTTTCCCTTTTGGCCGCGACAATGCAACATGTCGCGATATCGCGACACTTTTTCCCTTTTGGCCGCGACAATGCAACATGTCGCAATATCACGACACTTTTTCTCTTTTCTTTTTCTCTTTGCTTTGAACCGTGAAAATGCAAATGTCGCGATATCGAGACACTTTTTCTCCTTGCGGTGTTTTGCTTTTTCTTTGATCTTTAGCATATGGGCCACTTCGGTCTTCTTGGAAAACATGCAAAAAGGTGGGTCCCCAATTTTGGGGTACGTTGTGGAGTAGCCACAACACTCTCCCCAAGGGCTTCTTTCTTATTAGGCTTAACAACCCTAATTATTCCCAATGAATCCTCACAAGAGGGTCGTGGTTCTTCGATCGAAAAGGTTTGTTCCTTCAGAAATAGGGGTGGATTTCGATCCGTCCCCTCAAAACATCAACTTCGCCCCAGTGTGGGTTTGCCTCCCAGGTCTTCCGATCCATTTTTGGAATAAAGATATCATCCGAGGTATTGCAAGGAATATTGGAGAACTCATCACTCTAGATCCCCCCACTCGAGCTATGTCCCGCATGATCCATGCTAGGATGTGCATCAACGCTAATCTGGACTCGATCCTCCCATCTTCAATCAATCTCATCTCTAAGGTTTGTTCTTTCACCTAAGCTATTGAATACAAAAATAAACCTTATTTTTGCATCCTTTGTTCTACGCAAGGTCATCTTCGCTCCCAATGTCCTTTGGCCCCCAAGCCTCCGACTGTTGATGGACGTCGTAAACCTAAATCTGGTCCTCCTCGTTCCTCTGCCTCTGTTGTGCCCCTCCTCTCCTCTCCCGCAGTCGAGGGTTGTCCATCTCCCAACACAGTTGGTCAAGCTCTGGAGGTCAAGGAGTGTGTTGATCCTCCTCTACCCACTGCTTCTCCCCTACCTTAACCTTGTTTTCTCTCTGTCTCATAGTCCTCCCATCCAGGTCTTCAATCATTTTTCCCCCCTCTTTGTTTAGGATGCCATCGCGAACCATGTTATCCCCTCATTTTCCTGCCCCTCTAGCCCTCTTTCATCCCCTAAGAGTACCCTGAAATCCCCTAGTAGCATCCTCACCTCCCCCACTCCTTTCTCTTCTAGCCCCCCTCCAAACCGTACCCAAAGAAATATCTATAGCAATGTGGGCTCAGGGAAAAAGTGAGGTCGTCCTTCTGCTCAAGACATCAAAAATAGAGAAGCTTCGGACAATATTGTGAATGGCACTCAGTTTACCCTCCGGGGTAAAAATTTGGGAACACTAGTTAACACTAGATCCAAAATTCTCCTTCCTCTTGGAAGAGTGAAGAGAACTTCTTCAAGAGTTTCTAAATGAAGATCCTCTCATGGAATGTGAGAGACCTCAATGGTCGCAACAAGAAACGCTTGGTTAAATCCATGAGGAGAGACTTAAGGCCCACCATTTTTCTGTTACAGGAAACTAAGTTGGATTCTCAGAATGTTGCTTATATCTCTAAATTTATCTGGAAGGACTTTGAATCTCTGGTTAGCCCGATTAATGGAGCTTTAGGTGGTCTTTTATGTATGTGGGACTATAGCAAAGTTGAGGGGATTTTGTTGTCAATAGCAAATAATTTCTACTGTCAATAAAGTCCTCTCAAATATCTACACCCCCAATTCCCCGTCCAGGAGGAACCTCTTGTGGAATTCTCTCAGTCAGCTCAGGGAAGTTTTTCTTCGGAGATGTGGATATTGGCTGGGGACTTTAATTCTCCTATGTTCCCTTCTAACAAAAAAGGGGATCCCAAATCACTCTCAATTCATACGAGCACTTCATAGCTTTTGTGGATGACAACGAGCTCATGGATATTAATCTCAAAGGGTCAAGATTTACATGGAGCAACTGCAAAAAGGAGGACCAAATCATTCAGATTCGCCTTGACCGATTTCTCATTTCGACCAATGCTATCCCTAAGTTTGGTGATGCTACTCTGCGATCATTGCCCAGGATTGGTTCTGATCACAATACTTTGCTCCTGGACACCTCCTCTTAGGTTTCCCCCTTCAAGACGCCTTTCAGATTCGAATCGATGTGGATTAAAGATCCCCAACTTAAATCTTTGATGTCCCTGTGGTGGCCTCGCAAGTTCTCCGAATCTCCAGCTGACCAGGTAAGCAATAAAATCCGTTATGTGAAGCTCAAGCTGAAAAAATGGAACAGAGATGTTTTCGAAAATATATTCCACAAAAAACAACAGATTAAGTCCCAACTTTTCAAAATATAACTCTCTTTGCAAGAGGATAATCTGGAACCCACCCTTCAAGACACTGAAAAGGTCCTGACCGAGTTCCATAATATTCTCAAAAATGAGAAAACTTTCTAGCGATAAAAATCGCGGGTATCCTGGATCAAGGAAGGTGCTTCTAACACCAAGTTTTTTCATGCCACCACCATCAGACACAAAGGGTCCAATAAAATCAAGGAGCTCGCTTGGCAAGATGGGAAACTGATTACTCATATTTCTGAGATCAGAGCCGAAGCCACCAATTTTTTTTAATCTTTACTTGGCCCCAGCCCAAGGTGTGATTTCCAAACTTTTGAGGCCCTCCTCCAGAACATCCCTAGGCTCGTCACGACAGACCAAAATCAAACGCTGACCAATCCACTTTCATCTGAAGAAATTTGTTTTGTTGTTTTCTCTATGCAAGGTGGGAAAGCCCCCAGTCATAATGGCTTCCCTCCTATTTTCTTCCAATGGTTCTGGGATATTGTGGTTGAGGATGTTGTTTCTGCAATCCAGTATATGCATCAGAGCAAAAATATTCCCAGAGACGCCAACTCCACCTTCCTAGCCCTCATTCCTAAGGTTAACAAAGCTTGTACTCTCACTGATTTTTGCCCTATCAACCTCTGTAATGTCCTTTACAAAATCCTCACCAAATCCCTTGCCAACAGGCTCAAAATCATTCTCAGCCACATCATTACCTCTAATCCAGGAAGCTCTGTCCAAGGGAGGCTTATAACGGACAGTATCATCACCATCCATGAAATCATTCATTCTATATCTAAGAGTGGTAAGGCTAGGTTCCTCCTTAAGCTCGATAAGAATAAGGCTTTGGACAGAGTCTCCTAGAGCTTCCTTTTCTATGTCCTATCCAGGTTCGGCTTTCATCCAGAGTGGATTGCTCTCATCAAGGAATGTATCTCTATTGCCAATTTTAATGTTCTGGTCAATGGTTCTCCTGTAGGGTATTTCAAGAGCTTCAAAGGGATGAGACAGGGTGACCCTCTCTCGCCCTTCCTCTTCATCATCATTGTTGAAGCTTTAGGCAGAACCCTCACTTCTGCTTGTTCCAAAGGGGACATCTCTGGGTTTAAACCTGCTTCCTCCCTTTAGCCCATTTCCCACTAGCAGTTTGTTGATGATACTATTTTGGCCACCCTTGCCTCTGTTCCCCAAGCCCATTCCATTAAATTGATTCTCCTTTCATTCGAGGCTACTGCTGGTCAAAAAGTCAATTTCAGTAAAAGTAAGGTTTACTTCATTAACACCCCTGCCAGATGCAAAGCACGCATTGCTGCCATCCTGGATTGCACCATTGCTGAGCTCCTAACCACTTATTTAGGTTTCCCTCTTTTCGCTGGTCCCTCAAAACAGTGTCTAAGAAATTTTGTCATTGATCATATTCAAAATAAATTGGCCAGTTGGAAAGGAAGCCTTCTAAGCCAAGTTGGTAAGGCCACTCTTGTTAAAGCCACCCTCCAAAGTATACCTATTTTTTTCCTCTCCATATTTCGTATTTTGGTGGAAGTTTACAATAAAATTGAGCAACTTCAAAGAAATTTCCTGTGGTCTGGGTCAAAACAAAAGCATCGTATTCACTTGGTTGCTTGGGATCAGGTTTGCTCCCGAAAGGATCATGGATGCATTGGGCTCCGAAGGGTCTGCAATAACATGGCTCTCATAGCCAAGAAAGGATGGAGAGTCCTTATCGACGAGAATTCCTTATGGGTCTCCATCATGAAAGAAAAATATCAATGGCACAATAGCAATTTCTTGGAGGACCCTTTTCCCATTTCTGGTTCAGAAGCTTGGAATTTCATTCTCAAGTCAAGGGATATTCTCAGGAAAGGCATATGATGGAGATTAAGTAACGATGCTAAAATTAGATTCTGGAAAGACCTTTGGATTGGAGACCAGCCCCTGAAGGATTGTGCGGACATCATCTGCTTGAAACCTGTCACTGACGTCCTCTTCGAATCCAAGGTATGTCATTTTATTCAAAGTAACAGAAATTCTTGGAAAGTGTTCCCTGTCGATGGTTTGTCCAATGATCAGTATCTTGTTGCTTCTGTTCTATCCAATTTGTTGCATCTCTGCCATTCCTAGTCTTCCCTTTGAGGATGTTATCTTGTGGGTTCCTACTTCCTCCGATCTGTTCACTGTCAAGTCTACCTACTCCCTCATTGAAGACCAGTCCCCCCATTGGTTTCCCTCCTCGCTCATCTGGAAAAAGCATCTCACTCCCAAAGTGAGTTTCTTCTAGCTTGTTGTCCAGGATAAGATCCTTACCCTCTCGAACCTCCATCATCGTGGCTTTTCCTTCCCCAATCATTGTTACCTATGTCTCCAAGATTGTGAATCGACCCATCATCTTTTCCTGTCTTGCCCCTTCTCCCATTCCATCCTGTCATCTTTGTTCTGCTTTGTTGGCATTGCCCGGGTCCCGCCCGCTTTCCTCAATGACCTATGTGTTTAGTGGCCCAATCCCTTCAAAGGTTATCATCTCAAAACTTTTTGGTCTTTCTGTCTTCCCCACTTCCTGTGGGAGGTGTGGCGTGAGTGCAATTCCCGTGCTTTCAATGATTCTTCACATGATGCCCGTCACGTGCTTGCCATAATCATCCATGCTGCTGCAGAGAATTTTTCTATTACTGTTGGTGACAGTGATGTTGAACCTCATACTGAAGAATTGTTGGCTTCTTCTCTCAAGATCTCCACTTGTCATATTCACTCCCAGCCTCCTAAGGCGGATCAGTCCCAGATCTCTTGATCTCCTCCTCCCAGAGGCTTTCTCAAATTGAATTTTGATGGAGATGCCAAAGGTAATCCTAGACCCGCTGGAGCTGGTGGAATTTTCAGAGATCACTCAGGCAATATCGTGTTGGGCTTTGCAAAAAAATTGGGACACCAGTCCAGTCATTTTGCAGAAGCCAAGGCTCTTCACCAAGGCATTATCCTCCTTCATAGTATGCGGTGCTCCAATGTGGCAATTGAAGGCGATTCCAAAAACATCATCCAATGCTTTCTTTCAGGATCTCAGTTTGTTTCTTGGAATATCACAAATATGATCTTCGATATCAAGTGGCTCATGCAATCCTTCACGAGCATTACTTTCAATCACGTTTACCGTGAGGGCAATTGTGCGACCGATCTCCTGGCCAATGTGGGTTTTTCTAAGCAAGGTCTCACTGTGTGGGAATGTAATTTTCCCCAACTCTCAACACCATCAATGATCTTGAGGTTCATGAAGTTCGTGAACAATAAGCTTATGCGGTTTATCTGGAAAAATCCCACGTGGACTATTTTGCATCCCCTCCATTCCTTGCCTCGTCACTCTAAGGGAAAGTTCATTAATAGGAGTGCTCACGTGTCCATCGTTGAAGCTCTTACGAATAACAGAATTGATGTTGGCCTGTGGGTGATGATATGTCACATGGTGATTACTAGCATTAAAGACAATGTTCGAAACGACAGTTTCCTCGGTGTTAGCCATGTATCTGGACAGGTCACTCCTATCACTATGGAGGTTTGTAGGATCATTGGGAGCAACCACAGTCAGGCAATGACAAAGAGATGAGGGCCCTCTGTTTTTCCACGTCAACACCTTGTTTTTCATTCAATCCTCTTAAGTGGCAAATAATGTGGTGGTTTGGTCCTCTTTCTTCATTTCCATTCGTGGAACTTTTCACATCCCCCACTTCCTTTTAGCTGTGCCTTGAAGCCTAGCAATCACCACCCGGCTACCTCGTTTAATTGTATGTCTAGCCATCATAACTTCCAATGGATCACTCCTTTAACAATGTTGAAAACCTTCGCCTCCGAATCTAGTGCTCATCCATCGGTTCTAGTTTTTCCTCCGCCCGAAGCCCCCATGTTTTGTGGTCAAACCTTCCAATTGGGTCGATGATGCCAGTGTCAACATGATTGTGTCAATCGTTTTCACTTTCCCTTCAATCATGTCGCATGCTTTTCTAAAGCGTGGCACGCATGTTCCGTGCCACTGTCGTTCGTGGATTTGGGCCGAGTCAGCCTCCCCTTTCTTTTTAATCAATGCATCGTTGTCTCATTGAGATGTTTTCCCCCTACCATTGTACTTTTGCTCTTGTGAGATTCCCTATTTTTTCCCCCTCTGGCCTGACCCTGCTTCAATGGCTGAAATCAAACCTGCTACCCTCGACGTGACTGCCTTGGTCAAGGATATTTTCTGCGACCATGGCTTGTTTAATTTCCTTCAGCTGTTCCAAGACCACGACCATGACCTGTCCCTCGAATTTGTTTGCACGTGGGATGGAGGCCATGTTGCTCTCTGAGGCTTAAGTTTCACTATTACGGACCTGCTTGCTGAGATTATGGGGGTTCCGAACAACGGAGAGATGATCAACCGCGAGAAGCACTCGCTTCAGGGAAAGTTAGCCCTGTTCAGGGACCGCGGCAAATCCCTCACCAAGAATAAAGGTGGTGTCATCCAAGATTCCCTACCGAAACCCTAGGACGTGGTTATGATTACAGTTCTGCAATATTTCACTCTGGACAGTCCTGGTGTTGTCCTTCGAAGCTTCCACCTCGCTTTCCTCAATCATTTGCGGAGAAAGAAGACCATCAACATTCTGGAATATCTCTTCCGATTTGTTGAGCGATAGGTTTTTAATATCAAGCATGATGTCTTCTCTTCCTCTACATCAAGGGCTACACCTGTTGCTTTACCGATAAGTCCTCGATTGGCAAACGAGAAGAGTTGTGGGTAGGTAGCGATGAGACCTGTTGATGACAATGGTGCAATTGGCAGTGGCAATAGGTTTGCGTCCCTTGAACCAATCGTGCGCTAGACTTTGACACCAAGATGGAGGGGACTCTGGGCACCAGAGGCTCCGCCAAAGTTAAATCCCCCAGTGGTAAGCACAAAGCTCCAATTGTTGTTGAAAATGAAGGTTCTAACAACTGTCATTTCAGGTTAAGCAATATACTGCCCCCAAGAAGAGCCATCCTCTTGAGGGCACCTCCACCAAGTCGCCTCCCCTTTTGGCCTCTAGGATTTCCTGTTGGCTCAAATCTTTCTAAAAGAGGCCACCTCCAGGACCTTCACGACATTACAAAGGCCCTTGGGAGAGCGGCCAAGATGACGTCTTCCCTGCTCTGCCAAGCAAAGACCCTCCTGGATGAGTATAAGGATCAATTCGAGATCCTGGAGGAATTCAAGAGCCTGGTGGGGGCTAACGGTTGCAATGCTACGGGCCATACAACAATTTAGTGTGATTTTCCTTACTTCCCCTGTGTGGGTTTTCCTCCTTTTTGGTTTTTGTCTCTGTTTTCGCCGCCCTACATGGGTATTTGGCGTTATGGTTCTACTACCCCTATGCAGGTATTATCTTTTGTTTTTTTACGTCTGCCACCCCTGCGTAGGTATTTGGTTGTCTTTGACTTTACTCGTCTGTGGTACTGGGAAGAACATCTTTGTTTTGGTTCTTCCAGGTGTTTTGCGACCCCTGCGTAGGCATCCAAGATGATCTCTACGTCCTAGAGAGGGCTTCCTTTTTTGGCCTTAAGGGGCCTACATTCTTTAAGTTCTAGTTTTGCTCCTTTTTGAGCCCATAATGTACAAGGTTACAAGACCCTTTAAAAACCCCTATACCAATCAAAAAATATATAGTTATAATATATTTTATTTTT
The DNA here is from genome assembly GCA_028583015.1 of Wollemia nobilis. Classification (NCBI taxonomy): domain Eukaryota; kingdom Viridiplantae; phylum Streptophyta; class Pinopsida; order Araucariales; family Araucariaceae; genus Wollemia; species Wollemia nobilis. The sequence goes on along the minus strand of JAQPPZ010017257.1, from coordinate 7,774,050 downwards.
TAATTAACCACTTCTTTTAAATCTTGCAACTTTCCCTTCCCTTGTAATATCAAGCTAAAATCATGCATGAAATGACTATTGTCGTATGTACTTTTCTCAACCACCCTAAAATTATCATTATTTTTTATATTTTATATATACCTTGAAAATTTAGCCATTACACAAGTTGTGATAGTGTCCAAAGTTTTGTGGACTCCTATAGCTTTATTGTACTGATTGATCAAACACCTCTGATTATTCATGTCATTGTTTCATTATAGATGACTTGGTTGAATCACATAACTTGAGATGTTAAAAATTTTGATTGACGGCTTGGATCCTATAATCTGAATATGTTCAGTGAAACTGTAGTTATTCACCAACTCAAAGGACCAATGGCTTATTTTAACCATCCCAAATGGTAATCTTGAGTAGACAAAATAATAATATTAATTTTTTAGCTAATAAACTAAAATAATAATTGTAACTAGTGAATTATTTTAGATTTCATCTTCTTCCTTGCAGTCTGCAATCTCCTCTTTTATCTTCTTTTTTTTCTTTTTTTTTCCTTCTTTTTAGCACCCTACATCCTCATAATATTCCAAGTGCTTCTCCCAAAAGCTTTTGGTTTTCTCCTTTTAAATTATTAAAAAGCCAAAAGTATTACCATTTTGCTAAAGTACCAAGTCAGTTCAGAACAAAACAAAAATTTAATGCATAATTTCAGAATGCTTGAAAAAAACACAACTGAATTTCATACAAAATCAATATTTAAGCATAGAACGACTGTTAAGGCCTACATCACCACTACTTTTGGATCATGTCATCTTATTTGTAGGCATCCAATTTTGACTTCGTAATTAATATATATAATTTTTATTTTTCAATTACCCATTATCCATGTTCAAAGATGAGCTTTATCAAAATGAGAACTTTCCACTTATAAAATTCTAAATTAAAATGAAATTCAAGTATGTCAACTACTACTGCTGCCTTGAATTTTTTAAGGGGAATAACAATTTAAAATAAGAAACACAAAATACCACAAACGAAAATACAAATTTTCAAATGATGCATCATTATTGAATGGTCTAGTTAGGGGTGGCACCAATCATTATTAAAGAAAAGTCTCCCACATATATGTTGGGAGACGTATTGTGTTGATATCCATATCTAAACGCACTGTTGCAATATGTTTCAGTTTGTCCTCTTACTCATATCCATGCACAAGTTTTTAGAGTTCGAATACTAATCGCATTATTATTGAACATTACTTGGGCCCATGTTTAGTAATCTTGTGAGGTTTTAATACTTGTCAGCAGATAAAAATAAAACCGAGGCTGGTGTTTTGAAAGCAAAAAATCAGGACCATTACAAGTTTTGTTTTTCATCTTTGCAAATCAAGTCTTGAGGTAGAAAGCAACCAATGGTACAAAGCTTCATCTTTGCATTTCTAATAAGTTAGATAGAGCCAACCAAAGACTGAGACTTGAAAATGGGAAATCTAGGATTTTGCATCAGTAATTGAACTTCAAGATCATTGGCATGACCTTAGACATCAATCCAAATTGTAAAGCCAGAGGTACACAACATAAAAGGTGAATCGACACATCTCTAGAAAACATTCCGACTGTTATAGCATAGCCTTAGAGGCATACTACCAAATTATTAACTCCAACTAATCATAATAACAAAATCTGAATAATGAAAAAATAAATATAAAGAGTTGTTCCTTCATTACACATAGTGCAGAACTAAAATATTCTACTATTCTTGTACAGAACACACTATAATTCTGGGGATATGATCATCTAAAAACACCATATCTCAAAAAATTAGTAAACTTATTAAAGACTAACAATAAGGAAACGCACCCTGCAAAAAATAAACCACACATAAAGATGCCTGTACCGTCAACATACAATTTACAATCACTGGAACAGCATAAACAGTTGCTTGGCAATACAGATATGAGCTAATTATAAAATGTGACCTGTAAACAATGCTTTCCATTATCCATTGGAGAAGAAATCCTAGTCGAAGGTTTCATAGAGATTTTTGTGAACATACTCACAAATATGCATACTGTTGTTTTCACAAGGCCCGGGCTCCATATCGAAACAATGAATGGCTTAGGAAATTTGATATATTAAATCAACATAGAACTCTTTCAGTGAGCTTGAAGCAAAATAGTTACTCAAACAAGACAAACTTAAGGACCAGAGTGCGGAATGTAGGCAACCAAACTACCACACTTAGAACTAGAAGCTTTCCATGCTGAAAGAGGTGTTCACAACAAGATAAAAATATGAATCCACATAAGGGAATGTACAAAAAAACCTTGATGGCAAATGAATAAACTGAAGTTGCTAGAGATCAATCTCTATGGAATCATCATTAAGTATGTGCATTCAGCATCTCACGGTACAACATGTCAATGAAATGTTCATTCTGCAGACCAAATAAAACATTGTTAATTGCTGGTGAGAGAACACTAAGCAGCATATTCAACCAAAAAAGCATTGTGATAATTAACAGGATATCAAATGGCATTAGCTCAACCGGTTAGATTTCTCAGCATTCAAGAAGGAGACCTAGGTTCGAATCTTGCCAAGGGATACATGGATAATATCCAAGCTGTTGTAATACCACATGGTGGTGATGATGTAATCCAGGTGAGGACCACTTCAATCCCATATAACTAATTTAAAATAATAATTAACCGAGTACAGAAAATAAAAAAATCATATCATTTGAACATGACCAAAGTTTATCTCTCTACAGCCCACCTATTTTTGTCAATTAGACACCAACAAAAATTGCCATCCACGTTGAACCCACTGCGAAGCAACAAGCAACATCAATTGTCCATGTTTTCTGTTTAAATTTATGTAATTATTAGTGAAACGAAATATTTGTCGGGCCCTTTGGCATAGGGTATAATAGTCTTGTTGGCTTGTATTTCTCCATTGGAACCTTCTATAATTGTTTTGTAATATATAGTTGTGGCCAATCAAATGGCAGGATCTCAAATGGCAGGGACCAGGGTTCAAATACAATACCAAGGTGATGCAGTAATACAGGTGGGACCCGTTTCAATCCTATATATCCAATTAAAAAAATGTGGTTGAGGCCAGCTACTGTATACCTCACCACCTTCAGCCTACATAAAGGCATCTCATTTGGTAATGAAGTTCATCTTGTGGTTATTATATTATGTGGATCTTTACGATCATTAAGTTTAATTCTCACCTCCAAATCTCATGTCATTATGTGAATATTTTATTACTTTCAAACAATGGATTCTTTAACATGTCTTAGAGTTTAAAGTGGCAAAATTGAGGATTTGGAATTTGTTGAGACTCAGAGAAGCACTACAGAAACTCAACAGATTGAAGTAGCAAAACCTAAGTTGTTGAGCTCGTGGTTCAAATTTTGGCTCAGTTTCCTTACAAGTTGGAGAGAGATTCCAATTTTTTAATTTTTGAAAAAATGAAGATATCTTGCGAATTAGAGAGAATTTTTCAGATGTGTTTTCAGATTCAGAATCTTCACCAAAAAATAGTAGGCTCCAATTTTCTATTTTTCCATTTTTGGTCACCTAAACTGCAGGTTTGCTACTGGTAAATTGCATATCCTGTGATCCAGGCCTAATTTTGTGAATTTATTGACATATTCAGAATCTATACAATTCTTTTTTTGGCACTTTTAATGGATCAGCCGTTTTACCCCTCAAGATTCATTCAGATAGGGATAGACAGGCTCCTCCCTTATTCCTCGAGTGTTCTCCCACCCTCTCGGCATAGTAGGGAGAAGATGCTCCACAAGATCCGGAAGGATGTTAGTCTCCAGTACACTAGATGCACATGGATCTCTCCTGTTGCCCCTCTTTCCCCCAAGCTATCTTTCTACCATGAGCACTTCTTACAGATTCAAGAGGGCAGAATAGTTCCTCCGCAATACCTTCAGCAGCACACAATGCATAGTCTTCGGATCCTGATTGGGCAACTCAGGGTGTGTTCTCACCAATTCCGGATTGAGTTAGATCACCATCTTTCGACGAAGGAGCGGGTTTGCTTGTTTTGCTCCTTGGGTGAAGTTAAAACCCTGCATCACTTTATTTTTTGCTGTCCCATTTATTACAAGAACCGAGGCAGATTCCATTGCCTTTTTAGGGGCAACTCTTGGTTTGTTTCTACCTTCTTCAGATACTCGGACCAGTGGTGTCTCGCACTCTTTCTTAGGGAGGTAACTCAATTTTGTCGACATAAAAGCTCTCCTCCAAATGGATCTCACCCCCCTCAACATCGGCTTCTGATGGACCAGGTGACACTAGTCGAAACGCTTTGCTTCATCCAGTTCGGACGACAGCAGGGTCACTAGACAGCGTACCCACAGCTTGTTAGGGTCCCAAACTAGCGATGGACAGAGACACATCATGGAATTCTTCAGCTCGAATACTTCCGCCTCGACTGTTACGAGAGATTATTTTCTAGGGGTTTTTTGGAGCGTGCCCTTCCTGGGCTGCTCCCTCCCCCCTCCCTCTCTCTCCGTTATTCTTGGCATGCACTCCGCTCTTCTAGACTGCAGCCCTCCCCCCCTCTTCTCTCCCTTCTCTTTTCCCCTTCTCTTTGGCCCAATTGTTGGGTTACGTCTTGTATTTAACTTAGTTTCTTTTCCTTGTTGGGCTTTTTAGCCTGCTAGCTAGCAGTCATTATCGTCCTTCTTATAGTTCCTTTGGTCTATTTTTGGCCCACCGCAGACATTAATAAAATTTCATTTCATTTGAAGACTACCACAAACAATACTTCATGTGACTTTTTTTTTACAATTGGGGGTACATCTCTCTTTATGCAAGAATGTGATGGTTCACCTTCCATGAGTTAGGTCACCCATGTGGTGATTCAACTTCCATGAGTTACAAAGTGCATAATATTATAATATGGCACTATGCTATATATTATTATAATTTTATGTGTGACCCATGCCATATTACCCACATACAATATTATTTCCCCACATTCCTATCCCTTGGTACCTAACAACACCACAGTAGATATCAAGCAAAAAACTTCAATTTGAAGAAACTGGCATTTTTATTATTGACTGTTTTAATAGTCAGGCAACTCCCCTATTGCACTAGATGATAGATGTTAACAAGAAAAACTATAAGCATATATTTGCAAGTAACTTTGTAAAAAAACTTTCGAAATGGTTTTCTGATATCACTAGGCAACCAACAGCCTCTTAGGTTGCCCCAAACTAATCAGAAAAAATCATTGCGAACTATTCACCAATAGAGAATGTACTTTAAGTCTTCTTTTCTTCCAAGGGAAAAATGCATTAGGCTCTCATTTTCTGCGACAATCTGCTAAAGTCTCCGTTTCTGTCAATTGACAACACACTGAAATCTCATGTTTATTTGCCTAATCTAATGTTTTTGAGGCTCCTTGCTCTGTGCAACAGTATAAAATTGATTTTCATCTATCATACAGAGTGAGCATCAATTTGCACTCATTATCCTCAAGTTCTTGACTCAGACTTCTCTTTTCTATTGCCTTTTTTCATCATGCTCTAAAGGAAAAGAACTTTCATCAGAAACATTTTAGCAATGCCTTCTTGACTCAAAACAGAGAATATGAATGAGAAAAAAGTAACAAATAACACCATACCTTTGCCAACCGAAGCAGCGCATCACGGACTCCATCCCTTGTAATAACTGGGCCTTGGCTCAAAGTTGAAGCTGAGGCAAGAGATTGGGAAGGAGCAGGAGGTGGGAAAGGTTGAAGTAATGGTGCACCCAGCGAAGGCTGCAAAGATACAAGCGGGTTAAGAGGTGGAGCCATTGGAGCAGAAGAAAGGGGCAAGGGCATCGGTGTAGATGAAAGAGGTGGTGGAACGAAGAAGGAAGGTTTGACAAGAGTAGTATGACTACTGCTGCCTTCAGATATGTCTAAAGGACGACCAACGATGGTGCTTAGAGATACTGATGAAGCAGGTAATGGAGGCGATGGTACTGGCAATGGAGCTAGAGTGGGTGAAGCAACTGATGGTGAACTGGATGACAAAGAGTGTGCCATAGTTATGGGCCTCATAGATGTAGAGGATGACAGTTCTTGACGATTGTTTAAATGCAATGCTGCCTGCAAACAATTAAGAAGGCATGTGTGAGTTGTTGTCAAATAAACCTAGAGTACACTAAATTAAATATAATTATTAGAGATAGATTCTTACTAGCATAATGAGTAATTCTCAAAAAATAAGATACAAATAACATTGATTTAGTCTAAAGCAATATATGACAAATCTTCTTACCAGTTCTCTAGTCAACAGAGTGCAACGCCATGACTTACAACATCATAGCCTATCATTTAAAGTCAATGAAGAATCTATAAACCTACTTTGCCTAGTCCTAACATTGGTATGTTAATCCCATTAATCAATCAAACAATGAACTATGTTATTTCAACCATGACCATCAATGATAAATGATCACAAACTACAATCAAAATTAGTTGATAGAGGCTGACCACATGTGTAATATGATATGAAGCTAAAAGAGTGTTTCAAATGAACAAGCATGCAGATTATAGCTTGCATGGACGACAACTTTGATTAACACCACTAAAGACAAGTGCCATGTCCTAGTCATGCATAATTTATGAAAAAATAATAGAAGGGTTGTCTTAATAGCAGCCTTCAATAAGGAAGAAGACTGCAATAGACACCTTGAAACAGTGTTTCTACTGACATATAGTGCTTCTAAAAAGCTTAATGCTATGATATATAATCATATTCCCTCATTACGAAGACAGTTACTAGTTACATGACAGACAAGCTTATTGTTTAATGTCTTAAGGACTGCCCCAAGTATGAGGCAGGTTTTAAGTCTTCTGCATACAAGATAAAAACAAAGTAGCAGCCTCGGAACAAGCATGTCCACACCACATAGCATAAACCCTTTTGGGGCCAATCAGAGCAATCACAAAGTAAGGAAAAGCTTAATATGGCAATATCAGTGTTGATTATAAAGCTGTTCTCAATTTAATCAAAAGTGATGAGATTCCTGCGTATTTTGTATTTAGGGGTTAGAACTCTGAATGAAGCTAGCTTCCACTCAATTTTACAATTCAGGAAGCCATTGGGCCTTGAGGCTAGGCATTAACAACACTGCAATTGTTCTCTAACCTGAATCATCCTAAATATCAGAAAGTCAAGGAGATAAATTTTCCTTCACTAGATAGGTCGATTACATAAAGGTTTTACTCTTATCAAGGGATTGCTAAGAAGAAGTTAGATTAATAATGCAGCTTTTTTTTTTTTTTTATTGAGTAATACCTCTTGTACACATCCACCATGGGGATTGAACTCGGGTCACATCACCGATAATGCAAGTGGCGTTCTTGCCGGTAGACCACACTCACGGGGATTAATAATGCATCTTTCAAACACATTCAAAGTTATGATTAATCATGAATTCAAAGTTCTGATTAATCCTGAAAACAATGTAACAGTGCAAATAAGCCTATCAAGCCAAATGTTTTTTTTTTTAATTTGTGGAAAACTTCCCAAAAGGGATGCCACTTTCGGGTAAGACCCAAGGAGGCAGGGGTATCCATTCCGCCAAATAAGCCTATCAAGCTAAATGTTTAACTTGCCATAAATTTGCAATATATAATAGGCACCGCAATAAAATATATAAACCCAATTTCTTATTGGAAATAAGAAGCTGGAATTGGCCAGGGGGCTCTAATTTTTTTGGTGCATATGATCATCCTATGCAATTGTCTTCTTGAATGCAACCATAGCCATATATAAAATTCCCAAATGGACTCATGATTCATGAGTATGTTGATCTTTCAACACACAGAAAAACCTGCGGATTTATCCTTCCACAGGAAGGAATGTGCACATCATATTACAAATTGTGACCAAAGAGGATACATTTAACAAAAGTAAGGACAGTGATATGATAAGCTGATTCAACAATATAAATAAGAGGTGAAGATAGAATGATGCCTCATACAGGAGTTGTCTGAAAATGCACACAGATCAATTACCAACATGATTATAAAAGAGAGAACAGTGTGCATAGAAAGAATGTGATTAAGTAGATAATTGTAAAAGTTTATTTCACACTATCAAATGAAAAGAAAGTAAACAATTGTGAATAACATCCCTATACCAATCATGAACCTATAAACACAAATACAAACACACAACTCACGCTCTCTCCAATTAAGGTCATATTCTAATATGAGAAAAAACTGAACATATTGTCCTTATGCATGGATCCATTCCCCATAACAGAGCCCCAAATAAATATGTTTAATGTTTATATAGTATGAAGCATACAATTAAATGGACAAGGTGATTATGTGAGCTGTGGAGTAATCAGAGTACCACAATCTGGCAGGTCATAGGAGAAATTTAAACTTGATCTCAAATCGGGAATTTCGAAGTAAGGAGGATCAAGAAAGAATGCAATAAGAATTTTCCGTAAGTTAATAAATTTTTATGATCCGAAACTTAGAATTTCAAGTTAAGGAAGATCAAGAAAGAATGCAATTCAGAAATAATAGAGTATAACAAAGCAGAACACAAGTATATAAGCAAATGAGCAGAAGGTATTCCTCACAAACTAGAAGGACAAGCCACAATGGAAAGACATACGCTAAAGAAACGCTCAAGGTGTTCTTCAGAAGCATCTGCAACAGTGGATGATGTGGGCTCCAAAGGACCCTCGATGGTTGCTGATGTTGGAACTGATTCTAGCTCCTGAAACTCATTGCTGCAAAATACAAATTAACACAGGAATGCTTTAAATAACTGAATAATTTTACTCTTGCTTCAAAATTTAAATAAAAATCAAAAATCATCTAACAAATGACATCAAACAAAATAAAAATTGCTAATTGAAAAGTCTTATCCTCAGAATAAATGCATAGTCACCCTTCCTTGAAGAAAAATGCTTCCAAAACAGGAAAGAAAAATAACCACAAATAGCTGCATAAATATGGACAAGTTATCTCAAATATGAGCCACTCTATTGGTGTGCAGATCAATTTCAAATGAAAATGGGAAAGTCCCTTTCATTTGGGAACTATAGCAAAATGTGTGAACAAATTTGAGCTATTATTCAGATCTAAGCATCAAATGATTCAGGATACGTAACTCAGGACTGCCAATTGCATTCTGCCTGACTTAATTAACATAATTCCAAATTTCCAACTTTGCATTCTGAAAATTAGCAGACATGCCATTCAAGAACTTCCATGGGATCATAAAATACCTTTATGATGTGTATCTTTTATTTATAGATCATAGAAACTAATTCCAAATAACAAATGTTTTCTGTGGCAAGGTTCACCATTATCTTCTTGTAAGTAGGATTAAACCATACAGGACAAACATTGCAATAAATTCCAGTTCAAACTCCCAAGTTAACACTTCAAGGCATATCTTTGTAGATATTTAGACGCTTTACAACCATACCTGCAAAAAGCGCAGCAACTTGAATAACAAAACCAAAACTTATGAGCTAAGTCTCAGTGTTTGCCTTTCTCTCCTAGTAACAGGTTTTGCCTTTCTTTTCTAACCATATGCAAACAATGTAACACTAACAATAGCATAAGAGAATCAGACCTCAAGAACAACCCATATTATGCATCATTTAGCCTATCTTGAAAACCATACTCAGAAAATCTACAACAGAAAGGCATTGGAGAGCAACGCATAGGATGCAAGTGTATGAAAGCAACCCAAACTCAAATCCCCACATTGTAATAGACACTCCCAGCAATAAGGCGCCTGTAATATGGTTTGTTGTACTACCATTAAAGCACTATAATGTGATTTATTGAAATAAAACTATAATACAGTTGTGATGTAATACGGTTCGGGCCCATTTCAATCCCATATAACCAATTTAAAAAACAAAATTCATTTAAAAAGAAAAAGCAGCAAATCCTGAAGCCTACCATGTAACTGTCAAGTTTTAAAGAATTAGAACAACACAAATATAACAGAAAGAGAATATAAGGAAGTGTTTTATTAAAAATGACTCGCTGGTGCAGCAATTACATCTCTCATGTACATTCATTTATCCTGGTTGAGCTGGCTGTGACAGTTTAACTTCTAACCTTGATATCCTAACATCAAAATGGTCACATGTTACCATTTATGACCGACATGATGTGAAATTGTTTTTTACCTGTATTAAAATTGACATAAATATCACAATTGTCACCATGTTACATATTTTGAGTTTTATATTCTAACAATAACTAAGGTTTTATGGCCAAAAATATACATAATGTAACCCATCAAGCAGCCACACGCATCTTTGAGACAGTGGAAGATAGACACAACTCATTGCTCAAAAAGAAAATCAAATTAAAGAATTAAAAAAGAAATCCATGATACAATTCAGTAAGAACGCTCAACCTGATAACACTGAGGAGATGCTAATGGATGTGTGTGGAAACCACAGACTGTGCATGCAATATTAAACATAAGGACCCTAAATTACTTTCAAAGATGAATAACATAAGATTGATAAAAACACGATATGTATCCTAGCTGATGAATAGGAGAAAGATTCCATCACTTAACGTACGTTTATTGGAACTAGACAGTGTAGGAAACCTAGTTCCTACCGCAATTGGACAGGTCATGACTTTTAGGTTATGCACTTTGAAAATTATAACACTTGATCCATATGATGGGCTAGAAGGTATTGAACCAAAAAAAAAGGGTTAAGAGGATTGACCGTAAACGGATAAATAAATATATGTATCCATCTACCATTTAGTGTAAATCATGTTCATTCATCTCTCTTTTACATAACAGACTATATATTGAATCCTTTATGGAATTCACATAAGAGGCCTACTGGAATGTTACAACAGGTGTGAGCGCCATGTTCTCACTTGAGATTCAACTTCTAGTCTGTGAAAAGAATTTGGGGGGCTTGTAGCCTATGCCCTTTCTGGCTTGTACCTGCAATATAAATTTGTCTATTTTCCTTTTGTTATTAGTGACTCACCTTAAAATTCCAAATCAACTCACAAGTGAGCCAAAAATTCTACACATCAATCCTCTTATCAGGAAGCAACATCACCTGTTGTTCCAATGAATTCAATGTTCATGGAAAGGAACTAGTTTTCACCATGGTTACAGTACAACCATGTGAATATGGAATTGGTGAATGTGGCATCAACACACTTGTGATAGGAGTTGAAATTGAATTATGTACTGGAGAACATCTTGACTGTTGGTTTTCCACTGATGTCTAAATTAACAAAACAAAATCTAGTGTTTCTACTTGCTGACTATTCAATTTCCAAAACAATTCTCTCTTTTCCTCAACGTTTCCTACAGTTTGTCATCCTACTGAAAATAGAACAATTACTTGGACATCATCTGGTTCTTGAACTTATCTAAATTTTACCTTTGCAGAGGACAATGGATCCATTGAGGGTTCTTCTGAAGTGGTTTCAATTCGCATCCATAATCTCTGTGATGTTTTGCTACACTCATTGAGTAAGATAAAAACCCGACTGTTGCTTACAATTCTCTGCATCCTCAATCTTTCTACCTTCCTGCCCCAGTCTAGGTTCTCATTCAATTTTCTTATCTTCCTTCTCTCTCATCATTATATCTGCTTGATGCCTTCCATAGATATTCCTTTTATGGCCAACTTAATTTGGCAACACACTTCACTAACTAGCTCCCTCCTTTTCACACAGAAAAGGCATGCATATTCTATACTCTTATTATCCTTTGAATTTCCAACAGTAGGCCTTTTCAATCTTCAAAACTCTTATATCTTATCAAAACTCTAGCCCTCTCTTTCCCGTCAATGATGCAAAATCCTATTCATGCCTTAAACTAAAGGAAGAAACTTCTAAACTCTACTTCCAAGTCCTTTAAAAATTCAAATTCAGTCAAATCAAAGCATTTATGACTTAAACTTTCAATTCAAAACTTAATTAGATACCCATCCAAAGCAGAGCAAATCCAAATATCCATCAATCTAGTCCAATCTTGATCTAATCCTTGCAAAGTTATCATGTGCTACTTACTCCAATGTACGAGTCCATGACATAATATAAAATTATTATAATAATGTTCCACATCTGTCCTCACAGAGACATTGATATTCAAAAATTTCTAGCACCACCCGATATCTTGACACCTCTCTACATGTAATCTCTGTTATCTTTTTATCCCACCAGTCTAGAAATTCATGCGTTCTAGTGCATCTCCTAACCTCAATTTTTGCAGCCAAGCAAAAGAAACATGTTACTGCTAAATGTGACTTTTAATGGTATGAGACAAATATATCAATAGACCCTCAAAACAACAGTCATTATAGAATGGAAAACAGTAACATGTTTCCAGGAAATAAGAGCCCTTGAACTTGCATGTTCTATAGGCAATTCATACACAGATTTTCCAGCATTGCAGACGCCCTACAAACAGAGACCCAAACGAATCTGAAAGCAATATAATTAACTCAACACTCTAACGAAATGATAACTCAAGCACCAATCTTGACATAGCCAAATTCATCCAAACCACCAAACATGATTGTAGAAATGGAAACCAACATACTGCAACACAATTCCATTACCACTTAAATGAACAAAATATACAATGTGAAGAACTTACAATTACAATACATACACTGCTCACACAACATATATCAGATTCTGGCAGAGCAGTTCAGACTGCCTGGAACAGCATTCAGACTGTCTGGAACAGAATTCAATCTGCCTGGAATAGCACTCAGACTGTCTGGAACAGCCCCCAGACGGACTGCATGTGTACTTAGACAGACTGCAGCAGCATTCAGACAGACTACACAAGTATTTCAGCAATACATGACTGGTTACAGCCCACTTCTACTACCAAGTGCAATGCCAACGTACAGCACCCACCTTCAATACAAACCCTCAATACCATGCCAACAACATAAATGAATGAGGGAAGGGTTTTAATCATACAACTAAGGAGGTGGTTGCATCATCCAACTTACTAACTACCCAACACCTCATTATTTTCTTAAATTACATTTGACATGCATTTGACTTATATTTACATTTCATTTCATGACTTATCCATACACATATCCGTACATAACGACTATGTCACTTAACATTACACATTATCACATGAAATATTACATCACCACTTTATTAATTATACATATATATATATTTCATCAAACACTTTGCATATGAACTACAAAATAACACAAAATGACAAAACTTATTTACTGATTACGCAGACATGTCAATTCGCCTCCCTACATCTGTCCCCTCCTCTAGACTTGTCAACGTCCTCGACGACACATAAGCTGAACATTGGGGATAGAAGCATTGAATACCGTATTGGAATCTCTTGTCGCACTACTTTTGCTTTCTCCTATTCCAAACATACATTTGTCCCCTCCTCTAGATTTGTCAACGTCCTCGACGACACATAAGCTGAACATTGAGGATAGAAGCATTGAATACCGTATTGGAATCTCTTGTCGCACTACTTTTGCTTTCTCCTATTCCAAACATCTTTTGCAACATACTTCACTTCAAACTACTTCCAACAATACATTGTTTTGCAATTGCTCACTCCACTTTGTGCAATTAGTCATATCATCAACATGTCCAACATGAGCAATATGACCAACACGACAGGCAATACCCATTGCCACCTTTGTCTAGGGTCAACGAGGCAAGAGCCCTCTTGCAGGGTCGAGGGGCAACGCCCCTTGCGCATATCCCATTGATACCCTCAACATTTGAACTAATTTTTTCTCCTCATCTACATTTTGGTAACCTTTACTCGACCACTTAAACAGCATCCCCTCAAATGCGAAAAACTTCTCCCTGGCTCCATATGACTGCTTCTTGGCCTCTACAACCCAGCCTTAGCCTCTGATAAGCATTCTTAGTCTCAGTTGGCTAACTTCCTGGCCTAGACAGTCCACCTGAGTTAGACGGCCCTCTTTCTATGACAGGCAGTCCAACTCCGGATAGTCCTGCCTCAAATGGCCTAACTCTGTACGGCCTGCTTCTAGACGGTACTACTTTTGACAGCCCAGCTCCATATGGCCTGCTTCTAAATGGCCCAACTCCATAAAGCTTGCATTATCTCCATATGGCCCCACATCATCTTCCTCCCAAACTTGGGCTTAAGACAACCCTACATGACTACCAAACAATCATGATCTGTCTTTTGACGGCTTGAGGTGTTCGTCTAACAGCTTGAGGGTGATTTAAGGCTCAAACACCCTATGGAGGATCCAAACGTCCCTCTCCTTGGGCTAGACAACCCAAGGGCCACTAAGGGACCTGTTGTCCCCGCTAGACGGCCGAGGTCCCAACTCAGATAGCCTAGGCTCAAACAGCCTAAGCTCTAATAATCGAGGCTTAGGTCCAAACGACCATAGCAGACAATCAAACACCAAACAATCTCTCTCTTCATCATTTGTATCATTCATTTCATCATCTGCATTGCTCACTTCGTCGTCTACATCAACCACTTCTACAACTTCCTACATAACTTCAACTATCTCCTGGATTTTTGCCTCTTCAATAGAAATCAAGTTGACCTCCTCAATTGCAATCAAGTTCATCAAGTTCACCTCCTCTACTTCTTGGCAAGGGTTGTGACTCTTCTCTAGCGCTTTGAACTTTCTACACATCACCTGTTCATCTCAACTTGCAACATTGTGACATTCATGTGCAAAATGCCCCCACAAATGCCATCGCCCACATTACACAACGAGTCTTCCCTCAGTGTCATACTCAATTCAACATCTTCTAGATTTTTGGCAATCGTCACTGACCAAGTGGCATCCCCCCTTGATACAATCTCCTTTTGTGTTCCATATTCCTGTAGCAATGATCTTGCGCTCTCCGAGTCACACTCATCCTCAAAGTCATTGTTCCTCTCTTAAAAGTCACTTCCTTCACTGACTTCTCGACCCCAACACTTGGACAATGAACTACTCTCATTCTCAAAATCATCACTCTCATTGTCAAAATCACTCAACATCAAAATCACTTTTATCTTCAAGGTCACTCTCATCCGCATTAACATGACCCCAACACTTAAATGATGTCTTGGCATCATTTTCCAAGTTCAAGGCTCACTCCAAGGCTTTTTGATATGTCGTCGAAGGGACCACCCTGATCTTCTTCCAATATATACGAAAAAGTACCTCCATGAACCACCTTTTTCTTCAATGCATCTGATGGATCTTCCTCTAGATGGGTAGACGACCCACTCGACCCTCGGTTGTATGAACGAACTGACTCTTCCTCACCTAGTTCCATTATATAAATTTTAGCAATGACCTCATCGTCATTTTGGAACAACCGAAATTCCTTCATGAATGCTTCAGGCAACTCATCCCACATCTGTTACTTTCCCTCTAGCAATCTCATGTACCGGTCCATTGCGATTCCACAAAATGTCATAGGGAATAACCTCCTCCAATCTGCATCATTATTCTGTCCATTTGCTTTCCACATCATGAGGCAAATTTTCCAATGCTTGACTGGGTCTTCTATTTCCCCTCCATGAAACATTGGACACTTACACAACATGCCAAAATTGGTCTTTGTTTTGATAGGTTGACTTGACATTGGCAACAATTGTTCATGTGGCTTTCCTTCATACACATCATCAGGTACACCCCACTGCAATCGCTCTCGTGTCGAACTCCTATTCTGCTCACCATGAAACGTACCAACCTGCAATTGCTCTGACATCGGACTCTCATCCCGCTCACCATCGAACACACCAACCTGTAGTTGTTCTTGTGCCGGATTCTTGTCTCGCAGGCTAGCGTACACACCATCTTGCATTTGCACTAACATTGGACTCCCATCCCGCTCACCATTGGACACATCAACTTGCAATTGCTCTAGTGACATGTATTTCGTCATCATGCAATTCCTCACCACCGCATAACTCACTGTCATGTGATTCTCTGCCATTGTCAGGTAAACCTCCATCATCATCATCATGTGATTCACCACCGTCGACGTGCAATTCTCTACTACCGACATGCAAATCTTCATCGCCAACATGCAACTCACCACCGCTCTCTCTCTATCGCCAACATGTAACTCACCACCGCTCTCTCTCTATCGTCGACATGCAACTCACCACCCCTCTCTCTCTATCGCCGACATGCAACTCACCATCACTATCTCTCTATTCTCTACGACCATCACGCAACTCTTCATGCATAAACCCTTGCGCATCTCCTCCTTGTGTGTCCACTTGCACATCTACTTCATGCATCGGCCCTTTGTCAACAACAACAAACAAGACTACATCTTCATATACTTTGTTAGTTGCATTGTAATCATTTCATCATTGTCGTTGTGCATCTTCCTAAGTGATTTGCTTCTCACAACTTCATCTCACCAGGCTTGACCCAACTTCAAATAGGCAACGGCACAAGAATGTAGAAATGGAATACAACATACTTCAACACAATTCCATTACCACTTAAATGAACAAAATATACAATGTGAATAACTTACAATTACAATACATACACTACTCACACAACATATTTCAGATTGCCTGGCAGAACAGTTCAGACTGCCTAGAACAGTATTCAGACTGTCTGGAACAGCATTCAATCTGCCTAGAACGACACTCAGACTGTCTGGAATAGCACAGACTGTGTGGAACAGCACCCAGATGGACTGCAGCAGTTCATACAGACTGCAACAGCATTTTGACGGACTGCACAAGTATCTCAGGAAAACATGACTGGTTACAGCCCACTTCTACTACCACATGCAATGCCAATGTACAACACCCACCTTCGATACAAACCCTCAATACCATGCCAACAACACAAATGAATGAGAAAGGGGTCTTATTTATACAACTAAGGAGGTAGTTGCATCCTTCAACTTACTAACTACCCGACACCTTATCATTTTCTTAAATTACATTTGACATGCATTTGACTTATATTTACATTTCATTTCATGACTTATCCGTACATAACTAATACTTCACTTAACATTACACATTATTGCATGAAATATTACATCATCACTTTATAACTTTATTAATTATACATATGCACATTTCGTCAAACACTTTGCATACAAACTACAAAATAACACAAAATGACAAAACTTATTCACTAATTACGCAGACATGTCAATTTTCTTGCCCACAACGATCCAGAAGCAAAAGTGCAATCAGCACTGTACTACTAGCCTACAAGCAAAAGTGCAATCGGCATTATGCCATTACAAGCTGGAAAAGCACTAGCCTACAAAAGAAGAAAACAGTGTCCAATGAAGAAATCCAAGATTCAATTAACCACCACTTAAATCAATCTATGCAATCAAATTCTGAACTTTACCACAAAGCAATGACTTTGAAGTATTCAATAACCATAAACCATGATTGTACTCCCTCCACCCCCCCTCAACAACAACAAATTATATTATTTTAAAAAAATAATAATAATAGTCAACAGTGTACATGACCTCTCTCTCTCTCTCTCTCTCTCTCTCTCTCTGCCTTTGATACTTGACAAAATAATTCAAATTCATCTGCTATCTAGGTGGAAAAAACAAGTCATAAACGACACCCCATCTCTCTCTCTCTCATACACACACATAGAGCCTTTGATATTTGACAAAATAATTCAAATTCATCTGCAATCTAGGGGGAAAAAACAAGTGATAACTGACATCCCATCTCATATATAAATCCTTCTAGTGGTGTTAGGCTAAACAAACCATACAGTTCCATCCCTTCCAACACAACATGACACAAAGCAAAGACATCTAAATATCTCCTTCGCCGAAGTTGTCTTAAAATATGACCTTTCTAAAAACATTGCGAGTAACATAGATGTTGAGTTCTCTAGCAACTCCTAGAAGCACCTATTCAAACACCTTGGAACTCTACTAAAATTTGGCAACCACCCATGTCTACAACTCAACGGCCAAATAGGAAGAAACATTTAAACACGTAGCATCAAGATTCAAAACAAAACAATAAGCATAGAAAACTCTTGTGAGTGGAATTATCATATAATAATAACACACACTAAACCATCAAAACATTGATTCATTAGATCCTTACTCTGTCAAAATCCAATCCTGTCACACCAATCACCATGGACCTCCGAAAGGGAGACAGAGAATAAGATAAGATAGATAATTTTGTTACTGTCCACGGATGGCCAAAGTAGGCCAATGGGACTTATCAAAAAGAGTTGTTACAATGCGCTGTAGTGAAACAGATATATCACCCTAAATGCAATAGAAATTGAATGAATACAAGATGAACATGGAAAGATTCTGACTAGGGGGAAAACTTCACCAACGTCACCATTGCAAACCTCAATCCTCCAAAGTCGGCCATTATGTCTAAGAATCAACCCAATAGATCTCTAAATATAAGAAGATGCACAAAGCTCTCCCGAACATACTACAAAGTACATACTATTCAATATTAGAAGTAGAAAGTAAATGTGATTGCTTAGAAGCTATTGCTACAACTATGTGTCAGAATACACATGGCTTTCCATGTCAACTTTCGTGAGAAAGCAAATCAAGATTTAACAACATTCTTCACCACTAACCACTGAAAGATGGTAACAACAAGATATTTGGTGTAATGTTTGTGGAAGCCAACTTAACAAACTAGGTTCACAAGGTTAACCACAAAGACCCCTCAATTTCCTTCAAAGATGAATGATTATGTGCACAAGAGAAGTAGGAAAAACATTAAAAATGGTCAAAACATAAGCTATCCAAATAACCTATTGAGATATAACCCAAGAATGAACCATATCAAATTGTAATACATGAATCAATTACATTGATCTTCAAGATAATAGAAAGAACCCTCAACCCATTACTCAAAATAAAAAATAAAAAATAATATCAAGAAATAGGGTGCCATAAGATCACTACCAACTTAAAGATGGTAACAAGAGTTATTGGTCCAATGTTTGTGGAAGCCAGCTTAACAAACTAGTTGCACAAGGTTAACCACAAGGACCCCTCAATTACCTTCAAAGACGAATGACTATGTGCACACGAGAAGTAGGAAAAACATCGATGATGGTCAAAACATGAGCTATCCAAGCATACTTGATGAGAGGAATGATGACATCCATTTATGTTCAATTGTCGGTGCTCCATAGCCAACTTGGAAAGGTTAGTTGAAATATTACAAAACGTGTAACCATACTTATTTTTTTATCACATTGTGGCTATTTCCTCGTTTCACGAGCATCTTAAGTCCTCTAACAACTTAATATTATAACAGCCACATCTTTATCCAACATTTTAATTGTTATTTAGTTCTAAGTAAATTACAAGTCCCTTTTATGAGGACTTCTTGGAATACCATAAATTTTGAGATACCTTCTAAACCTCTAGTGAAATTCTGCAAAAAAATTCCTCTCATAATAACCAATTGAAAATTAGTTTTAGACAAACAAAATCCAAAATATTAGTTAAGCCAGGAAATCTAATTTATATATTTGTTGATTTCAAAATTATGAAAAAGAATTTCACGATTATTAATTAATAGTTCAGATTTAGAAATATCACCATGTAAGAGACCTGATATGCACATTGCATGTGGCCTCCAGTAGGATGTATGGATTTTTTCCTTGTAATAATCTCTTAATGTTTTAATAAAGTGACTATCTTTGGACTGAGAGTTTGCTTTGGAGAATTCCACAAGTAATGCTCTTGCCTTGAGAGTAAGGTCCTTTTTAGACTCCAAGAGACGTAAATCAACAGAGGTTTCACATTGGAAACTCCACACTAGGTGGATCCATTTTCAAGACTCCATGATGGATGGCATACAGAGTCCATCTTTACGACTCCAGAGTTATTAATAGCTTTTGCCTGCAGAAAAGTCCATCTTGGAAACTCCAATGTTACTATTTCTTGTGCTTGCCTTTGGAGAGAGTTCCAGCTTGGAAAGAAAATAAAACAGGATCCATCTTGATGATCTGCAGAAAGGTGATTCAAAAGGTTTCCCTATTCAAGACTCTGCAACCTCAAGCTGTTCTATAGATCTTATTTCTATTGAAATGGATGGGTATGACTGGAGCCATAAATTAGTGAGACTAATTTCTGACATGATGACAACAATTAATTTGAAATTGCACCTACATATGATAGGTGCGGGGATGTATATATGAATCTTCATCCCATAGATTTGGTAGGAATCTCCATGTGTATTTACCTCTTCTAAATCTCAATAGGTCACATGATTATTCTAGCAATATACATTTGCATTTTTGCATGTTTTGGCAATATGTCCATATCCAATATGTTTGGTGATGGTCAGACATGAATCTCCACGCTGACATATGTATATTTGGATGGTAAGACCATCTATACATATTTACCAATTCTAAATTTGTATAGCTTGCACCTTTGTCTTACCACCCTTGCGATATACATTTGCATACCTTTGCATTTTGACATTTCTGATATGGAAAACCATAAGAGGATAAAACATACAAAACTCCAAAGAACAAAAGAACGGCATCAATATTTCATTCCCCTATTAATCAGTCTCCTTCATAAAAACAAAGATTAGGTAACAAATATTGTTAATGGTTCTCCACATTGCTCCTTTTCCAGTAAATTTCATTTAGCTCTATATTAATCATTGAGGTATTTACCTTTGATTTGTGAATACTTTTGGTTTTGGAGGAACTTTAGAAAAAGCATTCAAAATCCTGCACCAAATCCAAACTTACAAAATTAATACCAAAATGGTACATAGAAAGATGTGTACCAGCTACATACAAATCACATTATTCCCTAGACAACAATGTTCTGCAAAGTGAAAGGAAACAATTAGCATAAGGACAGCACCATGTGATCAAAACTTCAAGTGACAATACTTTAGGAAAACTTGCAAATAATATTCTTCCATGAAAAATCCTCCAAAGGAAGTATTTTTTTAGAACACTACTCCAAATCTTTGGTTTTTGTAGGCAGACAATCTGATGTATACAGTATAACTAAAGGCAGAAATACATTCCAAGCAAATATACAAGTGGAAATTAACACTTTGTCTCCTGAACAGACTTGACAGAGACAAACAACAAATAACATTTTACATTGCATAGATAGAAAAAAACATTTCAATTTCAAACAAATCCAGTAAATCAAGTTCCAGCAGAAAGGTTTCAAAATTGAACTGTATTGAATAATCAATACTCGGACCTTTCCTCCATACCAATCTGATGATTCTGAAAAATCAACCAGTTTCTCATTCAATGTATTCCACCTCACTTTCTATTCATAACATACACTTGCAGCAAACTTTGGCTGCCACATTTACAATAACTGTTATCCCAGTTGCAATGTTCAGCATTTACAACCGAGATACCAATATTTTATTCATTCCAAAACCAAATGTATTTTTAACACTTCAAAATACAACAAGACTAATGTGGCTACAAGGTCCTCTATTTCAGAGGATGATAGGGCCAATCATATATGCCTTCTAATACTTAATTGAAGTAAAGATAGAAAAATTTGAACTATGTATTCTGGAAGCATGCATTCCAACACACGAGCAACTTAAGAAAAATTTCTGAGTGAAGTATACATAACAATTCATATGAATGACATGGTAATGCAGTTTTGGCAATAGAAGAAAGATCAAGTTCTTGGACCATTAAACCCAAGAGGAAAGAGAATGACATCCTTGTTCTTTCTATAAAAAAGTTCTTATACCACTAGCATAGAAATGGCTATTAACTAGAATTTGGGAATAATAATCTCAAAAACAGCTTGCAAAGAAACCAGTATGACTTCAAAGTCCAAACTTTGTCATGCAACTCTTGTCAATAATTTATTTTAAACAAAGTTAAGGCTGGCACTCCCCATAATGGGCAAACCCAAAGGGTTTTCTACTGCCCATAGGAAGATGGAGACCATTTAGAGAGGTACTTTTCAGTTAAACTCAAAAAAGTATATAGAAAACAATGGCTAAGGCTCATTTGGGTTGTTTTTCTTTAGTCTATGTTCCATTTTATGATCTATATATGCTGGAACTGCAAGCTTTAGGGTTGGATTTTGGCAGTTTCCAGATGATCGAGGCTGCTCAATACTTTGTTTTCAAGCCCCTATTTCGAAAGTGTGAATTTTTACCTTCTCCACTTGCAAGCATATGTTAAATTCCAACTGTGTGCTTTGTAAAAACAAGAAAATAGCATAAAATTCTACTCTTCATGTAAAAGAAAGAGTATTGATGTAAACCTGTATTAAAAAAGGAAATTTAACGTGCTGTAAAACCTGATTTAGGAAACATTACAACAGGAAAAGAAGAATCATGCTTCATTATGCATAGAATTGAGTAAATACATGGGAGGAAATGAGTAGAATGGCTCGAAGGGAGCACGAAATTGCTCGTCTCCTTCAACTCAGCCCTTCAATCTGTTCTTGCCTTCTGTTATCTCCTGTAGAAATGGTTTCTCAGATGTCCATTAAGGGATTTGAGCTTTGGTTGGGCTTCCAGCTTTTCATTTCCCATTGATTATTCATTTTCCCAAAAAAAAAGACACAGGCCTAGATGGAATTTTGGAAGTTTGAGATGTCAAACAGACAAATTTCACCCTGAACTCCACAGACACATGAGAATATGTTCCAAGATTCTATAGTTAAAATTTCAGCTCATTTTGTCTTCACTGACCATTTTCTTCAAAAAATTATAGTGTATTGTGTGTGACTGTGTAACGCTCATATGAACGTATTTCCACTTGATTTTTGGACCATGGATAGTCCTCTTAGTATTTTTTGATCTCCATTTTAAATTATTCAATATACTTACCATATGACAAATCTACAGCCAAAATACAATCAGCCATTTGGTTCAAATTTGTTCTGTTCCACTGCATGTTTAAAATTTCAAAGAAAGGAATTTTGATTATACTACAGATGTATTATGATGTTAGGAATGCCTCAATATAATTTCACCTGAATATGACACTGCATGATCAGCTCTAGCTTCTGTACTGTTGTCCACTAATTTTGTCATGTTAGTTGATGACTACAACATTCCTATAGACTCTACATGCTCCATGTTGAAGGTGATTGTAAAAGTCTATGATGATCCATGTGGATTATACCTCCTCAAAGGAGAGGCTTTTGTCCTCTCAAAAAATTAATTAGAAGTTCATGTTTTTTTTAATTCTTCTTCTTAAAATATATAAAGTTTTGAGGTGTCCCTTATTTTCTTGGGATGCCTTTTTTCTTTTTGAAGCCTACTCCTTTAGAATGCCTCTTTTTTTATTGGAATGCCTACTCATTTGAGGTGTCTTTCTTTCTTGAAACTTGTTCTTCTGGAGTGTCTTTATTGTTCTTGGAATGCCTACCCTCTGGGAGTCCTTCCTTGCCTTGGTCTTCTTCTCTTTTGCTAAACAGGAAACCTCCTTTCATGCCTCTTAGACTAGAGCTGCACTCCATGGTGTCAATTGCTCTTCCTTTATGGCTGATCATGGTAGTCTCCTTCCTTTAATGAGATGTCGTAGTGGAGTTCTTCCACCTGTAGGCATCACTTGGCCTCTTGTGGTCTTTTTCTTGATTTCAATGCATGCTTTTATTGTTTTGAACCTTGCTCTTCAGTTAGTACACAACTCATGCCTCTTTCTCTTGCTTGCTTTGATAAGATAAGAGATGATATACATCTGAGGAAATCTAACTTCTATATTATCTGACCCCTTACATGTCTTGGATGTGATATGAATGTTCCTCTTTCCATGCTCATCAGGCTACCTAGTTCGTGCATTGCCTTGGAATGGCAAAAAATACCTCTTCTAAGAATGCTTTCCTTCTCTTAACTCCTCTTACATACCATAAATGTGAGTGATGTGACTTTTTCTTTTTTCTAATTCACCTTTCCATCTCTTGGACGTGAAGTGAGTGTTTCTCTTTCCGTATTCTTCATTCTCCTTTGTTTATGCATTTCCTTGAAGTGGTACTGAATACTTTGCCCATGTTTGATTCCACACTTTTGGATTCTCTCCCATCCCATTGATGTGAGTGATGGAATGTTTCTCTTCACCTTGTTTGTTGCCCTTATTCTTGCAACAAATGGCAGTGTTGTCCAAATTTATGACATTTTTTAAGGACAAAAAATGTTATGCTTGCCGTACCTCTTTTGTTTAGTGTGTTGTGAGTTCTACAAGTTTTTCCTTTCACAATATGAAGACAACTTTCTTATTGTGAAAGGAAAAACTTGTAGAACTCACAACACACTAAACAAAAGAGGAACGGCAAGCATAACATTTTTTGTCCTTAAAAAATGTCATAAATTTGGACAACACTGCCATTTGTTGATCATATCAAAATCATGTACATAAACACTATCAATTTGTTC
Organism: Wollemia nobilis; assembly: GCA_028583015.1. Taxonomy (NCBI): domain Eukaryota; kingdom Viridiplantae; phylum Streptophyta; class Pinopsida; order Araucariales; family Araucariaceae; genus Wollemia; species Wollemia nobilis. The sequence continues at coordinate 7,749,648 of JAQPPZ010017257.1, read as the reverse complement.
TTGCAAATATTCATACCAAGATTGAACAAAAAACATCTAAACAATATATTCTTCAATTTGGTCGTGAAGCCTATTGTATGGGAGATGAATCTTCCTCTTATTGCTCTTGGTGAATCTTTTCTTTTCCTTGACATAGCTGCCCTCAGGATGAGTGTCTTTGCTACTCTTTTGTCTTTGGCTGTATTCTTCTTCATGGATGACTATGTAGTTTTTGAAGATACAATTTCCAACACTCTGCTATCCAATGACCCACAATACAACAATCTATGCAATAGTTCTTGCCTTTACTTTAAATAGTGTCTGTCATCTTCGTCTTGGATTGTAATATATTTCTTCTTGCTGCCTTCACCTTACTCTTGTAGGTTTGAAGAGTAATGATTGAAAATTTCTTTCACCTTGAAGCACCAAGGATCTTTGACATATTATATTTTCTTCCAAAACATAGTCCCACAATGGTTACACTTCCAACAAAAAGAACATAGAAAGAGATCCCAACAATGGTGTTCTACATGCCCCCTAATTTAGAATGGAAACAAATAATAGAAGAATTTTTCTTATAAATTCTCTTGCTTACACTTTTTGTTAACTTATTCTTGCTTGGCGAAGTAGTGGTGCTCTCCTTGCTTACTGCTTGATGTTACAAACCTGTCGTATCTTTGGAGTGACTTCTTGACTTCCTTTAGCTATTTGAGGTTGAGATGCACCATCCTATTATTCATTGCAAGGCTTCCCCGTTCTCTATGATTTCTTGCATTCTTCTTCTTTTTGTGTGCTTGTTTGGTTAAATGGTAGTGCTTTCCTTGCTTCTTTCTTGAGGCTAGAAGGCTGCCCTCTCTTTGGAGTAAATTTTTAAACTTTTTTGGCTATTTAAAGTGAAGGTGTATCTCCTTCTTCTTCATTGTAATGCTGTTTTCTTTTGATGGTTCCTTGCATTCTTCTTCAGCCTTGACAAATGTAATTTTTGAGGTGACTCGTTGGTCTCATTCTCTTTGAAAAGTACACACACTTGAGGTGCATTTTAAATTTTTTTTCAACTTTCAAAATGCTACCTCTATATCTTAGACCTTCATGATGAGGCCTATATTTTACCTCTATCCGATTCTTCATTCCTTACCATGCTTACGAAGACCATGACCTTCATGTGTTATTGAAAAAACATAAAGATACCTTACAAAGACATGTAACAGCTTTAGACAAAAATTTGTAACTACACTGAAATTAAAGTTTATGTAAGCAAGGGAAAAAAAAAAGAAATCATTATTGGTTGTCTAGATAAAAGCATAAATATCATATTTAAGCGTGAGAAATTGGAGGTGGTTCCTTCATACAAGTACTTCGGATTTGAATTTGATTCGAGCTACAATTGGAATGCTTGTGTATACCATCGTATAACAGGAAGTTCAAAAAAAATTTATGCCATCCTAAATAAATGAAATTAAAAATTATGAAAATTCCTTTCTAAAACAATAAAAAGAATAGTTTTATATGGTTATCCTGTTTGGAGTCCTAGCATATTAATAGAAGGTTGGAACAAGGTTGAGAGTACAAACACGCCTTTTGGTAGAAGAAATAGGGGTTAAGGTTCAAACCCCTTACCCCATGATATTAGAAAAAACAGGAATGTTACCATTAGAAGAAGAAGTGGTGTGTTAATTTTTAATATATGTAATTAAAATAAAGCAGATTACCACATTAAGTGATGCTTGCAACTCAAGAGAAAGGTTGGAACCCAGACAGCATGAAATGGATAAAATAATAGGGAATTGATGAAAGTCATTTACCAAAAGGCTCATCAAGAATTTAAGACTTCATACCAAAAAAATCCAGATATTCTTTGGCAAGATCCTAATGAAGAAAATGATATCTCATGAGTGTGAGATCAATCCAATGGTTACCTACAAAGAGAAAAATCATCTCTAGAAGAAGATTTCAATATAAAAAGGATATATTATCAGTCAATTTACAATAAGTCCTCATCCTCCTGTAATACAAACAGGTATATGGAAAAATACTAATAGAGAAGAAAGCCTATGCTTACTCTTGCACGCAAGAAGTTGAAGATGAGAAACATGTAATATTACATTGTCCTATGTAGACGCTAGTTCTGACAGGCCACCTCAGACGAAGAAATAGACAAGTCAAGAAGTGCGTTGAAAAAGTATGCGCACAATGTAATTTTGATGTAACAGTTTTGATATACCAAGGTTTTGTAAATTGTATATGTATGTTGAAACAATGCGTGTAATAATGAGTTAAGTTGAGTTATGTGCGAATGTAGTCATGCAAGGGTAGTTATCACCCAATTAGAGGTGAGGTGTTTGAGGTGGTAGTTGTTTGTTAACTACCAGCCCCAAGGTTAAATAGACCCCCTCATTCAATTGAGCAGGTACCATGTATCAACACACAGACACATGTACGAGAGAGAGTAGATACATTCGCACAGGCATTGCCTTGTGTATGCCAGGAGGAGATATTCTCCACAAGATCACAGATTGTGTGTGTAAGATAATGTCGTACGTCATTCATAGTACAGGCTATTGTTAATATCTACTCATATTCATTCATCATCTGTTATTTCCACTGTGTGTTCTTTGTATGTTTTGTTATTAATGAGTGCTGCAGTAGAATAGATCCAGTCTGTTAGTTGTATTCTTTCCAAGTCTGTCGCATAGGGCCATACAGTGAGTTGCCAAGGCCATACAGTGAGGTGCCAAGGCCATACAGTGAGTTGCAGACGCCGTACAATGAAAACTTCAGGACATATAGTGAGATTGTTAGGCCGTACAGTGCAGAATTTAGATCATCCAGTTGGTGTTAGCAGTCTAGAAAATGGCAACCGGTCCTATTCGTAGACGTAGATGTCTTTAGTTTAAATCAAAGGAGTGCAGGTTGTACAATCCTCATCATTATAAACTTGATCATTGAAATCTTTCAATCCAAATTGTTCCTCCAAGAGTGGAATACCACCACCATGCTACATTGGGGGTCGTTGCCATTTTGAAGTTCAAACCAAACACCGCGTGAAGCTTGGAGAGGTGGATGGCAGATAACTTACCGCAAGGACGTGTGAGATGTGGACACGGAAGATTGGGAGATCAGCCAATATGAAGAAGTTGGAAAAATTGCACAACAAGCATGAGAAGAATGTGAGAGTGTTGAGCATACGAAAGACTTGCATGTTGCTGATTATAGACTACAAACAGAAAGAATGCTAACAAAGTTTGAACTTTGAAGTAACAAAAGTGGAACGAGTTTGGAATCCTCACTTGGAGGATAGTTCGGACAAGAAAAATGAAAGGTGGCAAACGTTGTTTTTAACAACAAAAGAAGAAACACAACTGGAGGTGCAACAAGCAAACGTGGTTCAGGTCGAGGAGAACGTTCATGCAAGTTGTGAAGAAGGCACAAACGTGAAGCGTGCACAAGACGAGGCAAAACAACTAGTCACACCATCACAAGTGCGAAGGAGAGTTCCTAGAAGTGCAGGGGACAAGAGTCAAGCACAAGGGCAACCATGGGAGAGTATGCTCAAGAGACCAGAACCGGCGCTTGTGTATTTGCGAAGGAGGTCACCACATGTAGGCACACGAAGTAGCGGCCAACAATTGGTTGTAAGTGTAGAATTGTCAAGTATAGAATCATAATTGTAAGAACTTTAATGCTTGGCAATGTTAGCTTTCTGCACAATGCATATGCTATTTTGGATTGGCATGAGCTGGAGAGCTTGTAGACTGTCTCCAAAGTCTAAACCGTATACAATATAGTCTTGTACATTGTCCTCTCAAATATAATGCTCTTTACAAATGGGATTAAAATACAGTCGACCATGAAATTTTTGCTATGGGACTCATTGCCAAGCTTGTTCCACCTAATGTATTTGGTTTAATAGGATTGCTAATAATCCTAATCTTGTGATGCTTGAGACCTGACAGGAGTCCTAAGCTATATAGATAAGTACAAATTACAAAATCTATAATCAAAACATAAACAATTGTCCAATGTTGGGGTAGAAGGTCTATCCAAGGATGTATCTTCTCCTTTCACCAACATGTTGTTCCCTTGGATCTCTATCTATGGATTTCATCAAGTTAAAAGAAAGATCGCTTGCCCTAGGGCTTTTACTCATTCATGCTTCAGTTATAAAAAGCAGCACAATGGAATCTGGACCAGTAAATAAAAAGTTGCTATTGTTAACCAATAGGGCTATAACTTTGCTATCAAGGACGCACCTTAGTTCTTTAGCAAACAAGAAAAATACCTAGAAGACTAGAACACCTTACAAATATAGTCCATGATCTACTATACTATTTTCCCAAGCTTCATTCTTTCATATTCAATACTGTCTTCATTTAAACAGACTATACAAAATGCCAAAAAAGAGCCCTAAATGATATTCAAAGTCTACTTCCTACCCAGATATTATCGCTTTGGACTTTAACAAGACTTCTGCCGCACTAAACCTAGTACGCAAGATTTAATTCCTTGATGATAATAGTAACTTACTAATATGCAATGACTCCATGGAAAAAAATATAGCAAAATGCAAAACGTACATATCAATTTCTTGCTAAAGCCAAAGCAAATTGAGAGGAAAAACACTAAACTAAATGTCTGAAAATCGTTTCTCATTCAACCTGAAATTATTATCTTTTCAATGTACTTGATCTCTATCACATTGTTAACAATCTAGGACGAGAAATTTAAAACGGAACAGAAATGAGAAATGATAATTACCTTGAGAAAAGCTTTGCAACCTCCTCACATTCTCTTGGATTATAAAACCAAATTCCAATCACTTCTTGGTTTCCATTTCGATAAAGTAAATAAGGAAGTTGTATTTCATATTCAAAATCACTGAGTAGATCTTCGACCAAATTCTCTGATTGCAATAGGAGAAAAAAGTCAACAATAGATCTTGGTTTACCAAGCACACAAAAAATGACAAATGAAACAATTTATCTGATCATATGTCTGATTTTTAATATGTACTTCTTGAGATCATGCTGTACAAACAATCTTGCCCAGTCATGCAATTACTTGGATATTAAGTGAACAAGACCATGTTCTCCCCAGCATTGTCTTATGGAATGAATAACAACCATTAACCAAGTTGACAACACAAAAAAAGCCTTGACAAAGTAAAAATGCTTGAAACCCGAAAGAAACAAAGAAAATGCCACAGTTTTGTTTAAAAAAAAAATCACACTCAAAGCGTGTTCAAAATTCGAATGAATGAATTGTCATTGTATCTCATTTCAAGTCAAATTTGCTATTGCAGTTGGTTCTGCCTCCATGTTAAGATTGGATAATATTTTGATGCTCAAGTCCCATGACAACTCACAATATAATCCTCCTATTGCAAAATCAAGTTTCCTCAGCTATCCAGCATTCAAAATTCTAAAGAAATTCACCATAAGACACGACCATTTGAAAAACATAGTGAGGTGTAGTTGGCTATGTTATGCACAACCGATCAACCAAAGCTATTAAAAACTAGATAATTGTAAATAATTCACTAATTCGTAACTTTCTGTAGGCAAACAAATATTAGAATATAATGAACAGAGACATAAATTTGTACATATACACACAAACATAGAAAACATAGAACAGAAGGACATGGATCTGAATGGAAGACACCGATATTTAACATGGAAAAACCCTTTTGGAGTAGAAAAATACATAGAAATGAAATGAAATGAAATATTATTAATGTCCGCGGTGGGCCAAAATAAGACCCAAGGGACTATAAGAAGGACAATAATGACTGCCAGCTAGTAGGCTAAAAAGCCCTACAAAGAAAATAACTAAGATAAATACAAGATGAAACCCGACAAACGGGCCAAAGAGAAAGGGAAAAGAAAAGAAAAGGGAGAGCAGAGGGGGGAGAGAAAATCTCTGTAATGAACTTAGTATTGTACTTAAATTACATGTTTATATTAAACTATAACCTTAATAGTATAGATTACCTACCTTATAAAGTAACCTATTATAAAAAGAGGCATTAAGAGATTGTTAGAATAGGTCAAGACCTTTTAATATAATCTCAGCTGTGATTTTAAACAAAAAAACTTTTGACAAACTAATAAAATGAATATGAAGAATACAACCATAAATATAGACAGGTTTGATGCAAATACCAGTAACAAAAGAACATCCACAACCGTGAGCAATGTGTTAAAAAGAAGCACAAAAAAGCTTTTTTTTTTCATTAGAATATAAACATATAAATATACAATAAAATTGTATGTGAAGGACCAGCTAAATAATAACTAATGCCACTGCCAGTTGGATGTACAGCTATAAAAGTTTCTACCGTTTGATGTAAACTGCATCCGTTTCTCTCTCTATTATCTTTTATATCCAATGCTTTATAGATTTCTCCTATATGTACATACAGCACCAAAAGACAAAATGATTAGTAAGTTGTAACTAATGATATTACTAGTTGGAGGTAAAGCATGCAGAATGTTTTACCCTTTGACGTAGATGGTTTGTATATCATATTGTATATCAAATACTTTATAGATTTGATGTCTCAAACACAAAAGGGTGTGGACCAAGATGGAAGAGGTGCAACCCCAAATATTAAGGGTTACTACATACAAAAGGACAAAATACATCCAAGTCATAGAGATGCAACCCAAAATACTAAAGGTTACCACATACAAAAGGAAAAAAATGTTGAAAGTGTAGTCTGACTTATGGCTGAGGCCAACATTGTATGATCTAATCTTGTATAGGCCTACGGGCAATCATCGTATACATGAATTTATTTATTGTATATTTTTTAATTATTTAAGCCCTATGGGCCGTAGTTAACCTTGTTATGGTTAAACTTGTTTATGTAGTTGGGGTTTTGGTATTGGTATAAATATCCCCACTACTCCATCCATTGCATCGGAGTCTTGTGATCCCTATCTACGGATAATGCAACGATTATTTATGGTACACAAGGGCACCCACCAATTCTGTGTCTTTCTTTCCATTTCATCCCGTTATGCTTTCTATATAAAAATTGAGTGGATGGATTGCTTCCATTTGTTTCTAAAAATAGGTGTAAATTCCAACATGGTATCATAGTGGATATGGAGCAGCATCACTTAATCACACAGAATCAGCTTGGAGCCTCTTATCCTTCTTCCAACTTTTAGGGCGAATTACTCTTCGAAGCTTCATAAGCATAAGAGGCATAGAGATCTTCCATGGATTTTCATCCATTACAGAGAGTTTGTGCCTTCTCTATTTTCAACTTCATTGTCATCAAGGTTTGTATGCAAGTTTTAAATCCGCATCCATGATGATTATTTTCCCTTCACAAAGAAGCCATGGCATCTTGTTTGCAAAAAAGGGAGGAAATCATAGTTTACTGTATTACCAACAATATACTTCGAACACTAGCAAAATGCACACACACTCTCTTGCATCTCTCCCATAGATGCATACTTATAGACATAATAGATTCAATAGGCAGTTGGCAACTACCAAACTACCCGTTTACATAAAACATTAAGAATACCCCATTACAATACATTATTAAAGACACGTTGCCACGTGCACATTATTACAAACACTTTGCATGCACACATTTTTACAAACACTTGTCACTAACACATTATGGCAACATTATGAGAAACACTTTGTGTGCACACATTTGTATATATACATTCCTATGCTCAAACATTCATTCATTCATTCATTCATTCATGTAGACATGTCAATTCATCTCCCTACACCTGTCAGATGCTTGGACTATTGATTCATCTTATGCATGAAGATCTAAACCATCATGATCTCTTCTTTCTTCTATTCTTTGTCCAGGTGCTCTTGGAATTTTTTAATGGCTCTTTTCATAAATAAGTTCATGCAAAAACTCTTTTAGTGACGAAAATCAGGTGGCCCAAGGGCAAGTCTAAGTTTCCAAATAAGGTGAAGTGTGTTGTAAAAGGGAAGGTTATGCTTCCAAGTCTTACCTTATGTGACTATAGAAGATTGGAGCAGATTTTAAGAGGGGGTATTCTTAGCCTGTCTTCCTCATATGGAGTTATAGGGGAGGTGTTCCTTGTATATGTGCAGGAGTATCTGACATAGATGGTGGCGACTACAATCCAGCCAAAGGAGATTCTTGTGCAAGGCCATCTTCACATAATCAGACTTCAAGATGATTAAAGGGTTTGGTTGAGACTTCCTCAAGTATGAAGGCCGAATAGAGCATGCATTATGCAAGAGAAGATGGTATTGTCACTAATATCTTCTCTCCTTGGCCCCTCAGTTCAAATTATGAGGGAGTGTTGAAAATGTAATCTGACTTATAGCCAAGGATGACATTGTATGATGTAATCTTGTATAGGCCTACGGGCAATAATTGTACAAATGTATTTAGTTTATTGTATATTATTTAATTATGTAAGCCCTATGGGCCGCAATTAACCTTGTTATAGTTAAACCCACCTTATAACTTATAATTAACCTAAAGCCTTCTTGTTATGTCAACTTAGGTTAACTTGTTTATGTAATTGGGTTTTTATTGGTATAAATATCATGCCCACTCCATCCATTGCATCAGAGTCTTGTGATCCTTAACTACGAATAACATAGTGGTTATTTATGGTGCTCAAGGGCACCCACCAATTCTGTGTGTCTTTCTTTCCTTCCATTCTTTTATGCTTTTTATATAATATTTCAGTGGATGGATTGCTTCCGTGCGTTTCTGAATGGATTTAAGTGGAGACACAACCCAAAATACTAAAGGCTACTACATACAAAAGGAAAAAAAAATACTAATACGTAGAATTGTAATTGTTCCTATACCTGAATTCTCAACAAAAGGAGATGTGAAAGTTTGGTTTAAAATCTACAAGGAAACATATTCTTTCCAAACTATTTTTTGTGCTAACTTCATAAACAAAACAAGACAAGTGACACAATCTTGATTTTAAATTAAAAAAGATTTAACTTAAGCCAAACTTGTAGAGATTTTCTTCAGCAAGTGATCTTAGAAAGCTTCAAATGGGCAAGGCTAGAAGATGAAATTGAATTGTTAAGGGCCACAACTGAAGGAGAAAAAATGAGAAAATCCATAGAGTAAAGGATTAAAATGAAAAAAGTTGTCAAGGCAAGTTAAACGTTTCAAGAAATAATCAAATGGCACTAGCTCAATCAGTTAGATTCCTCAACTTTCAAGAAGGAGATCCAGGTTCAAATCTGCCAAGTGATACATGCATAATTGCCAAGTTGTTGCAATACCACTATGTGGTCATGATGTAAAATAGGTGAGGCCCGTTTCCATCCCATATAACCAATTAAAAAAAAAATGTTTCAAGAAAGAAAGTAAATCCTACAAGACTACAAACTTTTGATCAAATGAAGATCTAATCATGGCATCTAAAGAAAATGGAGCCCAAAGTGCTTTCAAAGATGAAAGCCCTCCCTGCAAGCTTCAAGGAAAAGAAAATAGAAAGAAAAAAGACTAAGGTAGCAATTGGAAAGGTGATAAAGGACTATAAGGATTTCTCCTCCAAGAAAGTAGAAGAGTTGGCAATTTAAAAGAAAGTATGAAATTATGAAGTAGAGGTCAAAACCCACCAAGACCAAAAAATTACTTTTTTATGGCCCACCGCGGACATTAATAATATTTCATTTCATTTCTATGGAATCACTATTCTATTCTCAGTCCATGGATTAAATGTTCTTCCAGTGCTACATCATTTCCTGCAGTGCTCCTGGTGCACAGCCTTCACTTGAACAAACTGCTTGGAACTGGAACCAGGACAGGCACTGTGAAGCAAGGATTGCTATAGCAAATTTTTGGTATTACTGCAACATATGATTCAATGTGGCAAAAAGCTTATACTAGAAGAAATGGTAACTGCTTTCACCATGGCTGGTAAAGGGCTCAACCCACCAACTTCGCATGACAGTTGGAAATATGCAGGTCATAGTAGATGAACAAAACAGATTTAAGGCAAAAAAGGTTGCAGCATTTTGTCTGATGGGTAGACAGATGGCAAGGATCAGACTTTAATATGTTTTCTAGTGTTTTTGAGTGGGTCATTGGTTTTCCTCAAGTTGGTTGATGCCTCCTGATAAGTGAAGATTGCAGAAAATTTATGCAATTTGTTGGCTTGGGACAAAATTGTACTCATTCTCATTTCTAATATATTACATTTCTTCGGCATCAAAAAGAGAAACTATAGCTTGTTGGACATTATCTGATAACCATCACTCCTCTTGTCACGGCAGGATTGCCTTATTCAGATATAACTTCTCTTGTAGATGATAGGCATAATAATTACTATGATGCTAGAGTAGGAGAGTGTGTCTATGTTACATAGCGGAAGAGTAGAATACAATTTCTTTCCAAATTTAACCCAGAGTATAGAGAATGATACATGGGCTACTTGCTGCAAGCTATTGTCTCAAACAATTGGTCCAGACATGAAGCAAAATGAAATATACTTAGCAGTCTCTGTATCTATGTTGTATCAACTGCATCATACCACAGATCCAATTTTACTAAGCCAGTCAGGAATATCTGACCTAGAATCTGCAGTCCCTATAGGTGAAACATCAGGAAAGGTTGAACCCCAATTGATCCCTCATACCGACTTTGACATCCCTCTTTACTGGGAAATCAATTATGAGCCACTAGTATAAGAGGCTAAAAAAAGACTGATAACAGTCCATTCAGGACCAAGAAACTTGGACAGGAAAACCATAAGGCTCCAAACTTCCCACTCATTAAATGAAAGAAAACCTCTCCTTAGAGGAAGTTCATTCAATAGTCCAAGATCACAATTTGATGAAAATGTAGTCTATACAATCCCTGAAGACAGACTGAAGCAGTTAAAAGACAAAACAGAAAAGAAATGTCTTCAGAAGAATCATCATCAGCCTCCTAATAAACAAATGAATCACAAATTCACAGATTAGAAAGATCTCCTTTACACAAAGGAAAAATTAATGATTCAGAGGAAAGGTATGAGATCAATATGATTGTTAAAATAGATCCTGATGAAGAAAAACTGCCAGGCATAAAAACCAGAACACACAAAATCAAGATAGGTGAAGATGAAAAAGAAGTGATAGATGACCATAAAAACAAGAACACACAAAATCAAGATAGATGAAGATGAAAAAGAAGTGATAGATGACCATAGCAGATGGCCCCCATTGGCACATATTTACAGCAGTGTCAGAATCAACCAGTTGAGACAATCTGTACAGCCAATATTTGCCCATGTGTGATAAAAGGACATGGTCTGAAAGCTGCCAAACTGATGAAGTCAATCAGCGGCTAAATCATCTCTATTGGTTTGATAAGAAGTTGCCAGAAAAGTTTGATTGGTTTGAATATTATAGTCGCAGATAGCTTGTAAATATCAAGTCTGCTTTGAATGTGATCTGAGCTTTCCCAAGAAACCCAAGCTCAAATTCACTCTCAATATTCTAATCTTGAAGAGATCAAATCTATTGTAAATACTTCTTCTGACCCAGTTGAATCTATAAAATCAGAAATCCAAAAACAAAGAACAGAAGCTTCTTCTTCCAAGGATAACCAGAAGGTTAGCTGTGCCAAGGTTATCCAAAAGAAACCTCTATCCCCAGAACATACACTGCATCATTATGCACCTATTCCCAAGAAAAAGTCTCAGTTGTACACTATTGAAAATTGTCCTGAATTTCCAGCCTTCTCAGATTTCAGATCTCACACACTTCTTATGCCAGAACACAAAGATCCTTGGTATATGTCCTCATTCTCCCGAAGTAGCAAAAGATAGGTGGATTAAAAATCTAGAATAACAACAAGAAGAAGAGTCACCAGAAGTTAACGCAATCATCTCAGATTACAGAGGAGACGGTGTCTTCCTGAGTCTTCCCCTGCATCATCTTATCAAGATGAATATTCACACAGCCACACCAGTCCTCCTGAAGTCAGCTTGAGGACTTCAGAAAAACCATTCCAGGTAATTGGGACTACAATCATACTCTCATTCATAGTTACATAACTTGGCAAGTTTTTAAAAAACTCACCGAGTCCACGGCCAAGTCAGCCCTCCTGGGTTTTTTTGACTCCACTCAGCAAGTTTTTCTGAGCTCCCCGAGTTTTTTCTTTAGACTCACAAGTTTTTTTTACTCGCAAGTCTCAGAAAAAAAAACTCAGCTGCGGCGGCAGAATGACAGGAAAACAGCATAAATACTTATTTTCTTTTTCTTTTTCAAATTGGTCTCATTTTTGTTGTTCCCACTTGCAGAGAGAGTGGAGATAAGGTGAAATCGGACTCATAAAAAACTCATTTGCATCCTAAACCCAAATTTTTCTAGTTTTCAAGAATCTAACAGACACGCAGCAGTTACATTTTAGGTAAAAAAACAAAGTTTCAGCTGTGAACGCTTAAACCCTAGGGCTTTTTTTCTTTTTAGAAGTTTTTAGCTACTTGATTATTTGTTTCCATGTGCAGCCACATTGAAATAAAACGGTGAGAAAAAGAGACCCAGCTAGGAAGCATGCAAAGGATGGTTCAAAGAAAGCGGAGGTCTATTGTAACTTTGGTGGTGAAAAAATTCATAGAGGCATAAACCGCCTCAAATACCACTTGGCAAAGATAGCGTGGAACCTGAAGTACAGAGGGAATGCAATGCCCTCCTAGCACATTATGAAGAGGAGAAAGAACTAAAAAGAAAAACAAGCAAAGCCATGGCTACTCCTCGGCCTTGTACAGAAGGTAGTGGCGACACCTTTAGCCATTTTCAGCAGCGCCTTATTGGATCGAATCCATTTGTGGTAAACCCAGGGAGTGGGACAGAGGACTCATTTTTTGTGGAACATTCCACGCTAGAGTCACAACCCACACTTCAGGATATGACTGCATGGAACCAGGAGACGCTCAAGGTCGCTACAAAGGCCTGTGCGCTTTTCATATATTTCCAACATTCCATTCAATGTGGCGAGGTTGATACCCTAAGTTTGCAGCCCAAGATTTAGGCCGCCCACTTATGATGATTTTAGGGGGCCTCTCCTTCAGGAGTCCAAGGAGATTATCTAGCTCTTGGTTGAAGAGCAGTGGAGGATATGGAGAAAAAGGGGTTGCATGATCGTGCCCTATGAATGGACCAATGGGAAGAATCGGACATTGATTAATTTTTTGGTTGCTTCTAGAGAGGAGGAATTGTGTTCCTCAAGTCAGTGGATGCATCGGCACAAGCTAAGAGTGTCAAAATGCTTGCTAGGTTGTTGGAAGAGGTTGTGTTGGAAGTAGGGGAGGATAGTGATGTTCAAGTTATCACAGACATCATAGCAGCATATGTGTCAGCTAGAAGGATTTTGGAGGAGAGATTCCCCATGACTTTTTGGACACCATGTGCAGCCCATTGTCTCGATTTGCTTCTCAAAGACATTGGGAAATTACCTCGGGTGTCTGAGGTTGTAAATAAGGCCAAATGCATTACAAAATTTATCTACAGTCATACAAGAGTTCCCCAGCTAATGAGGCAATTTGATAATGGGAGGAAGCTTGTGCAAGCTAGAGTTACACGATTCGCCACAAACTTCATTACATTGCAGAGCCTCTTTGATGCAAGGGGGCATTGAAGAGGCCGTTTGTGAGGGAAGAGTGGAATGGAGAAGATGTTGGTAGATATCAATTGCCCAGTGAGGGCCAAAAGGTGTACGATTATGTGTTTGGGGAGCCCTTTTGGACAACTATGAATGAGGCAATCAAGGTACAAGACTAGGCTTTTTTTTTTCATTTGCAATTTTTAAATTGTAATCCCAATCTCAAATAGCTAAGTTACCAACAGTAACTAAGTTTTTGTTTTTCTTTTTCTTTTCCAATTCGCAATTTTTAAATTTTAATCCAAATTTCAAATAGCTAAGTTGCTAACAATAACTAAGTTCTTTTCTTTTCTTTTTCTTTTTTTTCTTCCATTTGCAATTTTTAAATTGTAATCCAAATTTCAAATAGCTAAGTTGTTAACAATAACTAAAATCTCTCATTTGACATCAAGTGTCAGAGCCTTTGGTGCGGATTCTACGTCTTGTTGATGGAGAAAAATCCCTACTAGAATACATATATGAGGACATGAATAGGGCCAAAGAAGCAATTACTCATTTTATAATTATTCCGAACCCAAATACAATCCCATTTGGGAATGATTGATCGGCAATGGACTTCTCAACTCCAGAGCCCACTACATGCAACGGGGTACTACGTCAATCCCAAATTCTTATGATGATTCATTCTAGGTTGACTATGAGGTGATGTCGAGCCTTTAGCAATGCCTTACCCGAATGGTGCTAGATGAGAATACTTGCAATATGATTAGGATGAGTTGCAAGGTTACAAGAGATGTGAGGGCTACCTTTTCAAAACCCCATAGTGCATTCGAGGAAGGGCAACTTTGAGACCATGTAACCCTTAATAGATTTTTTATTATTGCTTGTGTCTTTTGATTTTGTTTTCAAAAATAATCTCAATTACAATTTTACATAAATTATTAAATTTCTTTTTTCTTGGCATTTCTAGATTTATTGTAGGAGGACTTTGGTGCGTTTAAGCCCAATCTTTAGCACTTCATCATGAAAATTTTATGTCAACCATGCAGTGCTTCAAGTTGTGAGCGCAATTGGATTACAACCCCCTAGTTGAATGATTTTGTATTTGTTCATTACAACCTTCCCCTCCACCACAAAAAAATTGCAGGATCAAATTATGAAGTCATTGATTTAGATGAAATTGATCCATCATTTGAATGGATCACATAGCCAAAGGAGGAGCAGCAAGAGCCTCTCTTTTCAATGCATGAGTTTGGAAGTATGGTAGAGGAGTTAGCGGCAAAGGCAAAGGAAGAGGCACAGGCATGAGCACAAAGAGTGAGGACTAGAGCTTCAGCTAGGGCAAAGGCATTGCAAGACGCTAGATAGGTTAGTTAATTGTTGTAGTGGGCCTATTGAGGCATTTTGACACATTTTATACCTATTTATATCATAAGCAATACAAGAATTTTTGGAGGCATTAAAATTTCTTTAATTGAAGTGTGTTTTGTTGCTTTCATGTGTAGTTTAAGGTTGTATCACTTACAGTATTAATTTTGGATTTGTATAATGTTAATTAATTGTGATGTGCATGAAAAAAAACTTTTTCCAATAAAAATTTGCATTTTCTTCCCTTATTTTTTTTCTTTTTATCTTGTCTGAGTCAAAATTTGGCCTTGCTGAGTCCACACCAAGTTCAAGTTTCTTTACTATGCTCTCATTAGCCGATGTTAATTTGAGGAAAAGAGCAGACGCAATTGCTCTTTACATTCACCATATGAAAACTATGCAGTTGTCCAAGGAATGGGAAGATAGCATGGCAATAGCTATTTCTGCAGATTATTTCCAAGGTAATTGTAAAAGAATGGGGGGATGCAGGTGGTGGTATCACTCTTAGAAATGAAGCAGGAGAAGTCACATATACAGGCTGACCAAGAACTCTTGATGAATTGGAAGCTGCACTGAGAATATAATTTCTTGGTAACAGAATGAAGGAAGAACTGGCCAAAGATAACTATTTTAAAATAAAATTCTGTAATTTTGCAGCAATTCCACCATACTTATGGTAAAGAATCATTAGCCTATGCAGGCAGATTAATGTGGAATTCAAGCGTCAAGCTGAATCTAATCCATGGATTACCAGGAGCACTAGGAGATATAGTGTTAGCAAGAATGAGTGTTGAATCTCATTCAGAACAAATTGATTGGTCAGGTTATACTTTTGCTAACATTATAGCTACAATTGAAAGACAAATCATTGAAGAATGCCATGAAGAAACAATTAGAAAATCACTGAAGAAAGAGTCAGAACTTGGAGGAAAACCAATGACAGCTCTTTGCAGCAGACTCCTAGGTGCACATAACTATGGATGCAATCCTCCGAAGCCCACATACAAAAAAAGATGCACAAGTATGCCAAATTCAAAGGATTCAGAAAACACAGAAGCAAATAGTGAGAGAAGAAGGCAGCTCCAAGAGCATTTCTCAGAAAAGGGCCTCAGAAGAAAGTTTGCTGTTTCAAATGCAAACTAGTGCAGTAAGAAGGCTATTCATAATCTAGAGAAGCTGTATGAAGAACTACCACCAGAAGGCCAAGAAATATATGAATTAATATTACTTAGTGATGAAATTAACTCCTCAGATGAATTATTCGAATTAGAACTAAATTAAAGCTCAAAAAATGATGACAGATCTATGTACCCTTGTCTGCAGACAAGTGTGGCTACCAGGGCTTCAGTTCTTTCTTCTTGCTTGTGATAGGACAGGATTGCCGTTCTTCAGCGTCGGGTTTCAGCCACCATTCACATACCAAGGAGTTGTAGGCAAACACAACTTACCAGTTTCTTGTCCTCTTCTATTAGTTCCACAACCATGGATGCTAGAAGAGTCTTGAGGGGTCAAACTGCATGTCCTCCCCAGATTATCCAACCAAGCCCTCTTAGTTGTGGCCATTCTCCTAGGAGAATCATTAAATCTTGTGTTGGACTTTTTAGGATAGTTGGTGATGACGATGACTGTGCTTCTACTTTACATCCCACTATAGATTAATGTTGGCACTTGGATCCACTGGAGCTCCTTTCTATCTTTGTTGTACCTCGACTTCTAGCTCTCTCTTAATCATTACTTTTAGCATGTTAGGGTTTTATCCATTTTGGGTAACCCTCGAGGCTGTAATTTTATGCCATACAGTTGTTCCACTTTAGAGTAGTTTACACTAGATTCTTTACTCTAGTTTAGCTTATTTTCGTAGTACTTTTTGGTTACTATGATGCATTGTAATTTGTAACAGCTCTTTTCAATGAGTCCCATTGGCCTACTTTGGCCATCTGTGGACATTGATAGCATTATCTTATGCTACCTTAACTTATCCACAACCAAAATATGGGTGCTTGTAGCACGAGTGGTGAGATTCCCAACGATGGAATGGTGGGATGACAGGTTAGAAACTAATCAGGACTGCAGTCATAAGACTGTCCTCGCAGTCATACGGCATCAGTCTTGAGACTGTACGGTCTCAGCTGTACGGCACAATCTTTGTACAGCACAACTTATTGTACGGTCCAATCCGTCATACAATCCAATCTGTCATATGGTGCAGTCTATCATACGGCACAATACGAGGCTTCCGGTTGCAAATCCTCAATCATATGTACGGCCGTAACTTGTACAAGATCACAATCCTACCAAGCAATAGTTTACTCCTAAGTTGGCAACACACCTATGTTTGCCCTCATACGGTCTGGTCATCGTACGACCTGCAACATTCTATGACTTCCGTACGGTCTTCTTAAGTGCTGCAACCTGCAATTCCTAAAACACTGCTGCCATGCAAAAGACTAGCAAACCTGCAACTATGATAATGAATATACAATCTGCAAATACAAGGAACAACTCATACAATGTCATAACAGTTTCATTCACAAGCAATGATAGTAACCTGCAATCACTGTAAATGGCAGAATTGTATTCAATATTCAGGAACTGTTGTAAACAGCAGTACAGTGGCAATTACAATGGCAGACTTAGACAACCAGCCTGCACAATATCCTTCATAGTCTTTCACAGCAACAACAATAATCAGCCATGCTCTCTTGTGCACCTATTCCTCACGTAGGTCTCTCCAATACATCCACACATACATCTCTCTAGTATCTTCGGTGGTATCTGGCACATCTTAACAAAACCTTTTGCATGGGCTCGTCGCGCGTTTGTATGGTCCGGAGAAGCTTACTTGTCCTATAGTTTAGCGGCTCTCTCTGTCTTTGGTTTCATTGCTTGTTGTTTTGTCTGGTTTAACAATACAGCTTATCCTAGCGAATTCTATGGACCTACCGGCCCAGAAGCCTCTCAAGCTCAAGCATTTACTTTTCTAGTTAGAGATCAACGTCTTGGAGCTAGTGTGGGGTCTGCCCAAGGGCCTACTGGTTTAGGTAAATATCTTATGCGTTCTCCTACTGGAGAAATCATCTTTGGAGGGGAAACAATGCGTTTTTGGGATCTCCGTGCCCCCTGGTTAGAACCATTAAGAGGTCCTAATGGTTTAGACCTGAGTAAGCTGAAAAAGGACATACAGCCTTGGCAAGAACGACGTTCGGCGGAATATATGACTCATGCTCCTTTAGGTTCTTTAAACTCCGTGGGTGGTGTAGCTACCGAGATTAATGCGGTGAATTATGTATCCCCCCGAAGTTGGTTAGCCACCTCTCATTTTGTTCTAGGATTTTTCTTCTTCGTAGGCCATTTGTGGCATGCAGGAAGGGCTCGTGCAGCTGCAGCAGGATTTGAGAAAGGAATTGATCGTGATTTTGAACCTGTCCTTTCCATGACTCCTCTTAATTAAACAACAGAGAAAACTAGATTAAATTAAAATAAATCCAATTGAATTCCGTTTCCGATGTTGGCAAGCGGGATAGCGGTATCTTTCGCTATTACCCTTCTAACTGAATCCTTCCTTGTGGCTCAGCTATACTTGGCTATCTAGATCTATTATCTAGATCTAGATCTAGATAGCCGAGCGAGCCTTTTTTGGTACCGAACTCATAAATGTAATTGTTCAATGGACAAAAGGAGAGAGAGGGATTCGAACCCTCGATAGTTTAACTATACCGGTTTTCAAGACCGGAGCCATCAACCACTCGGCCATCTCTCCCGGACGAAGACAACTTCTATTTTATCCCTTTAGATAATACCTGACCATCGGGCTCAATAATGAGCCTAGATGCATATATCTAGGCATGCATATGATATGCACATATTCAATCACATAAACATAGGTACATATCTATGCTTACATATGCATACATATACATCTTGTAATAAATTTTCATTATGTATGGGAAAAATACATGAATCTCTTTCCCTCTTCTCTCCCACTCAAATAGAAATTGGATAGAAAAAAAAATATTTTTTAAACTCGATGAATTTATGATCAAATCAAATCCGTAGTGCAATTGGTTATAAATTGACCGGATAGGGATCAGATGGTATAGTCTATTGAATCTGTTGGAAGCTTTTAAGATCACAACCATGACTATTGCTTTCCAATCGTCTGTATTTGCATTAATTGCAATTTCATTTCTCCTAGTGATTGGTGTACCTGTCGCACTTGCCTCTCCTAATGGTTGGTCAAGTAGCAAAAATGTTTTATTTTCGGGTGTATCATTATGGATTGGATTAGTCTTTTTAGTAGGTATCCTTAATTCTTTCATATCTCTATATCCTGCAAAAATGAAGAAGGGGGCCTTTAATGCCTGCCTAGGCCGTTCCAAGCGGTTCCCAGGACAGCGCATCAATTACAACCGCCCCACAACAAACATTCATGAAATTATTAACTTTTCCTAAAGTCCTAAGTGCCACTTTATTAAATTGCATTACATTATAATTTTGCTCTAATTTCACTTAATTCCACTTTACATTTCGTTTCACTCCTTTTACATTAATTTCATGTGCATTTCATTTCATTTTCACTTTACAAAAATTCTAAGCAGAACTTTGTACAATTTTCGTTTTTTCTTCATTTGGGAAGCAGTTTTGCAGTCTACAGTGCTCAACTTGGCAAGAAAGCACATTAAGGGGAGGGAGCTTGTGGAGTCAAGAATCACCTACTTCAGCATAATGTTAATCATCTTGCAAAGCATTACAACTGCACAAGCTACTTTTCAAGAGGATGCTACTGAGTGAAGGTGGTTGAAGCCCCCATTTTCTACAACGAAGGGCAAAGAGAAGGTCATCAAGAAAATTTTTGAAGATATGGTTTGGAAACGTGCAAAGGAGATTCTAAAGGCAATTTTTCAATTTACAAATTACTTTGTAAGCTTGCAAAATGTAAGGTTTCTTAATTCTTTGGCTTTTCTATTTTTTATTTTAAATTCAGACTTACAATTTGTAATTAAAAATATTTTTCAAACTTTTTATGTAATAAAACCTTTGGTCAAGGTTTTGCATCTTGTTGATGGCAATAAAATGCCAACGGGTTATATACATGAGGCTATGGGCAAGGCCAGACAGGCCATTAAGTATTATTATGGGGACAATCAACATATCACTGACTGAAGAGGGAGCACGCAACTCTATCGGCCAATACATGCAACAGGGTACTACTTATAACCAAATTTCATTGTTTCCATTTGAAGCTAAGGAGGAGATTTTGGTGGGCCTCACCATATGCATTAAGAGGATGACACCTGAAGAAAACCTTGGAGACAAAATCGAGGATAAGTTGTAATCTTACAAGACTGCTCAGGGGAAGCTTTTTCCTCCAAGTGAGCGTGGCCCAGCAGCCAACTAAAACAAATTGATTCTTTTAATCATGATTCATAGACAACTTCATTTGTCAAAATTTAAGTCTTCTTAGAAATGCAGTTTTAGTTTACTTACAAAATTATTATTTATTAGTATTCTATTTGCAAAACTGTGATAGAAAAATTATGGTAATTGAACACTAAATCTTCAATCGTTGGCCATTCATAGTTTGTGCCAGCCCTATAGCTCTTATGGATGTCATCACAATTGGAACTTATTTGAGACACCATGAAGTGCAAGAAGTTGAGTCGAGAGCACCTCAATGAACTTTTGAGCAATACAATCTTCGACTTCGCATAAAATAGTTGGAGGGTAAAGAGTCTCACAGCACAATTGAATCAGATGCCATCAATCCACATTCGGACTGGATTGCAGATGGTGTGGAACCCATGTTTGCTAAGGAGATGATCATAGTATTGGAGAAGGAAGCAACGGAAGAAATGGGAGACGAAATATTTGAGGATGCAGCAGCTTTCAATTTGCGGGTGGCGAGGAAGGAGAAGCATAAGGCATAAAATGTTTTTGAGAATGTACTTTGATCATATGACATGAATTATATTTGTACTCTTTTTTTATAAAAAACTAATAGAAAATCATCTTTAAATCTCTATATAACTTTATCTTTCATCCTTTTTACAAGTACTTTATATATTATTTAATTTTGTTAATAAATGTATTAGTATATATCTATGTTTTTTTTGTCATTTTTTTGTCAATTTCCAAGCCGATTCAAAAAGTGCTTATCGAGTATGGGTTGTTGTACTAGGTCACTACTTATGTTTGTGTAAACTTTTTATTTTCTTTTTTCTTTTTTACTTTTTTTTTTGGATATATAAGCTATGTTCCATCAAATACCATTTTGGTGGGTACAAAGAAACACAGGGATTTGAAAGGAGACAGCTAGAAGACAACCCAAATTTTGGTAAAATGAGGACAGCAATATAAATTATAAAATATTAAAAATATATTAAGAATTTTTAAAAAATTACATATCAAAAGACATTTTAAAATGCACAAATTTGAGTTAGTCATTGGTTTTCTCATTCCTAATCTTAGACTAAATGAAAATATAACTATGGATTATTTGGAGAAAGTTAAATATAGTGATTGGTTCAATGTGATTGGATCTCTGGACTCATAAAAATGCCCCTCAAAGTATTGTGTTCAACTTCTCTTTTCTGATGAATAATTTATGGATTATTTGTAGTTGTCCTGAAACATTCAAAATATGGTGGCAATGTAAACAGCAGTTCCAAAAAGAAATGAAAATCCAAAGTGTTTGACAAAACGTCTACATAATGCTTTGGAGTCACAACTTGGATAATATGTTTTATAATATGAATTGCAATATGTATAGTCAGCCGTCATATAATTGTTACGGACTGATTAGTAAAGACTTGTAATGTAAATTGATTATGTGCAAAACAGCCGTCATGTAATTGTCAAGGACTGATTAGTTAAGTTTTAGACTGATTAGTTAAGCTCCAGACTGATTTGTTAGTCCAGACTGATTAGTTATACGCTGCTTAGTTCTGGACGGATTAGTCAATGCTATAACAAATGGACGGTTGGGGACGATGGGGCCTGATTGGTTACTGTAACCACCACCCTATAAATACACCCCTCTTTCATTTTTGTAATCATCCATATTCATACAGGGAAGATCCACAGGTTGTCAAGGAGAGTAGTTGAAGTACGCAGCATTGTACTGAGATTGGATGTATTCTTCAAGTGTTAATACAATGATCCAGTTGGTGTTCATCTTGTCTTGTGCATGTGTTGTTGTTCTTGTGTGTTAGATCTATGTTGTGTAGATTTGCAGGAGCAGGCGTCCAAGTGAAACCAGAACATTTGCAAGTGAAGGAAAACTGACGTACAGGAGCCCTCATAAGCCATCCGTCTGGCTTATCCGTCCCAGGATTGCCGTCATAGACTTTCAGTCATCAGTCAGGGCATATCCAACTGAGCTCATCCGTCTATGTAGTCCGTCTGAGCTCATTTGTCTAGACATTCCGTCTGATCCGTCCTAGCATATCCGTCAGTAGTAGTCAGTCATCCATATGGACTAAGCCGTCAGCCACCTATCAGTCATCCGTTGTGACCTAGCCATCTGGACAATCCGTCATCAGTCATACATCTAGGACAATCAGTCATCGGTGACTTGTCATCAGTCATCCGTCCTGCTCAATCAGTCACAACAGTTAGCCATCTAACCAGTTTGCTATAGCCGTCTGGGTGATACACAACACAGTCTTAACATTATGTTGTCCAGTCAGAATTGCCATTCCTTCCTCCTCTAAACCCTATCATTCCCTCGTCCCGGGAAGGTACTCACCGCTGTCTACAGGCAATGTCATGAATTCACTACATGTACATAAATGGTTTGCAGAACTTTTTTAGAGATGCTAGAGTTGTATGTTTCAACTTTCAACAGGTTGTACAAACACCCATATATTTGTATTCTTGAATTACAAAAAAGTACTCAGTTTTGGAATAAGAAGGGAATTAATATTCTAGATATTAGTTGTTTATTTGATCTGACAACTCTCTTTATTTCAGCTTTGCAGTTACCCATACATTTGTATTCTTGAATTACAAAAAAATACTCAATTTTGGAATAAGAAGAGAATTAATATTCTAGATATTAATTGTTTATTTGATCTGACAACTCTCTTTATTTCAGCTTTGCAGTTACCCATACATTTGTATTCTTGTCCCTCTATATTAAGTTTCCAGATTTCAGATATTATATATTAAGCAGAGGATGCCTAGGTGTTCCCTATGCATCCTTGCACAAATGAGGGTAATGGGAGACATGGTGGGGACGAGGGGACCACAAGGATGTACCTAGTACGTCCCCTCATTGCCCACCATATACCCACCGGTATACTAGCCTGGAAAAACATACCTATGGAACATAGTATGTAAGAGATATATGCTTTTTATAAAGTTTTATCAAATACTAGCCTGGGGAAACATACCTATGGAACATAGTATGTAAGATCTATATGCTTTTTATAAAGTTTTATCAAAACATACCAATATCAAGAGATCTTGAAAATTTGTCATATTTATATCTAATACCTTATCCATATCAGATACCATATTCATTTCCATGCAATAATGATATTTAGATGTAGATAGGATAGGTCACGCCTTTTGGGCTATACCCTTCGAACATAATACATATCCACCCAAAATTAGGTGTAAATGACATCTATCAATCTCTCAATTTTATATTATATTATGTACTGAATCCTTTACCAATTTCACGCAAGAGACCTATTGGTCCCCTATAATCTCAAATTGCTTTTATTCCCTTCTGAACACTTTATGACACATCAAGAGTAATGTTTCTTTTCCTTATAACAATAAACTATGATTTTCTGAATAGAAATCACCACAAGGTTCTCCCCTATTTCCTAGCTGCTCTCTTTTCTTCGCAAATAAACTATAATCTCAAATTGCTTTTATTCCCTTCTGAACACTTTATGACACATCAAGAGAAATGTTTCTTTACCTTAAAACAGTAAACTATGATTTCCAAAATAGAAATCACTACAAGGTTCTCTATTTCCTAGCTGCTCTCTTTTCTTTGCAAATAACCTTTACATATGATTTTATTTTCTTTCTTCAGCTACTTGGTTCATGAATTGAAGGCAAATCAATTTCCATCAAATGCCATTAGCCCAACCGGTTAGATTCCTCAGCATTCAAAGAGGAGACCTCAGTTTGAATCTTTCCAAGCGATACATGGATAATATCCATGCTATTGTAATACCACTAAGTTGTGAAGATGTAACACAGGTGGGGCCTGTTTCAATCCCATATAACCAGTTGAAAAAAAATATGGGACTGATGGAGTATCCTAATAGTTACTTCATGCTTGACAGATGAAAAAGTATTGTTACTCATGCTCGCATTCGAATGATGGACTCGATTTTTGGACTTTCGTTTCTTTTTACATAAATTTTCATCAATTATATACACCACAAAGCATATCTACTTCATTGTTTGGGAGCTACCTTGCTATCGTGCATGAGCATATTCTAAACACTGCAAACGACTACCATTATTTGACATCATGTGGCAGCCAAGGGAAAAGAAGAATGTTTTAGATTAGGATGGCATCATGCCAAAGAAGCTTTTGCATTAAAATACTACATGAAACCTTTGCTCTCTCATCCCCAATAAATACAAATTTTTGTTTCTTTTAACCTAATCCATTTCAAATTAACTTACAATATTGTCATAGCTTCTATCAATAGTTTAAACCAGGTAAGTTGACTATATGATTATTTATTAAAGTTAAATATTCAGCCAACTTGCTAACTTTGTTTCGTACCCAAAAGCATAGTTAACTAACGTATACAGCAATCCTCTTATTAGGATACCCATATCCACATAACAGATACTGATATTGATACAATATTTCTTGGATACTATATCCCAACATATTTGAATACATGGGAACTACATCATACCAGATACTGATATTGATACAATATTTCTTGGATACTATATCCCAACATATTTGAATACATGGGTACTACATCCAAACGTATCAGAATACATGTCCCTATTTCATTCATATCTTATACGTCTGGATATGGCCTAGGCACATCTAAAGTTGCACCCGCAACATGAGATTAAAAGAAGATTACAGAATAATTAAGAAATTTAATGAAATTTTTAAGACAATAAAAATTGTCGTCCTAATTAATGAAAATATTCTATATAAGCTGGCTTAATGTGGGTGAGGGAAGAAAGCAGAGAGGGGAGGGCTCTGGTCCCTTCCCTGCTCCCCCTCCCCTGGATCTTGGATCCTGCCCAGTCTCTGGCTCAACCCAGGTCATCCCTCCCTGGGAGTGGTTGTTTGTAGATGATCTCCTGGGGGGAGATCCTTCTCCATTTTCTGCGCCCCTCCCAGCGGGCTCGGGCTTCCTTGGTTGTTCTGGTGGCCTGGTGCTTCCCAGGGATCCCTGTTTGTTTGGGGATCCCTTCCCTTTTTTCCCTCAGGCTTCCCCCTGGGGTTTTTTTGCAGGTTATTCGCATGGATCTGGTCCCCTGCGTTTCTCTGAGCGGTGGAGGTGATGGTTTAGGGTTTGACAGCTTCCTAGGGTCTCCCTTGAGGTCCTCACAGCTTTGGGGGTGGTCTGGGGGGGCCTCTTTCCTCCTTTGCTTGTGAATCCTCGGCGGGATCCTGTGGCTGCTGTTCTTCCCGCATGGAGGCTTCTTCGTGCTGGTTCTGCTCCTTGGTGGACACCCTGGGCATCTGGTTTGGCCTTGGGGGGGCTTTCCTCTGCCTGGGCTGTTCCCATTTCCAGTCCCAGTTCCCTGAAGCTGCTTCTGTTCTTGGACGGGATCCTTGGTCCCTGCTGTTGGGTTCCTATGGTTTCTGCTGCATGTTTCTTTCTTGGGGGGGTCTGATCTATGCACGCAGACCTTAGATCCCACTTGTATGGCTCCTTGGGATCCTTTCCCTGTGACTGTTTTCCTCTTCCCGCTCGGGATTCCCAGCCCCTGGATCCCTGTTTCCTTAACCTGCTTTCCTTGCTGTTTTCCCAGGGCGGGATCCTCGTGGTGAAGTTGTCTGTGTGCTTCCCGCTGGGCCGGATCCTGGCTCT
Organism: Wollemia nobilis; assembly: GCA_028583015.1. Taxonomy (NCBI): domain Eukaryota; kingdom Viridiplantae; phylum Streptophyta; class Pinopsida; order Araucariales; family Araucariaceae; genus Wollemia; species Wollemia nobilis. Next base: position 7,723,686 of record JAQPPZ010017257.1, on the reverse strand, counting down.
CGGCTTCTTGCTGGGCGGGATCCCCCTGTCGCTGGGCGGAATGGCTTCTCGCTGGGCGGGATCCTCTGGGCGGGATCCGCCTTTTCCGCTGGTTTTCCGTTGGGCGGGATCCTCCAAATCCGCTGGGCGGGATCCGCCAAATCCGCTGGTTTTCCCGCTGGGCGGGATTTTCACCTTTTTGCTGGTTTCCCGGATGGTGGGATTTTCCTGGTGAAGTTTTTTTGATGCTTTCCGCTGGGCGAGATCTTCTCTGAGGTGGGTTTTAGCTGCTTCCCGCTAGGCGGGTTTCTCTCTTTGGTGGTTTCTGACTGCTTCCCGCGAGGCGGGATTTTATTGTAACGGTTTTTCTATGATTCCTGCTGGGCGGGATCTTCTCGTTGGTGGTTTTCGGCTTCTCCCCGCTGGGCGGGTTCTGTTTTATTATTTAATTGTCTTTGGTGGGATCGTCTGCTATGTCAAAAAAATTTGTAATTCGGTCTGAGATGTGGTTTCCTGTCTCAACCTTGCAGCCCTAAAGGTGCTCTCCTTCTATTGTTATAAGGTTTTGGGATCCTCTTAAAAAACCCGCTATGTATATAATGTTACTTACCAAAAAAAAAAAATATTCTATATAAAACTTATGGTTGTGTAAATATACCTATCTTATATGTTTTTCCTTTTAATATATGAAATAGGTATAATTTTTAAAACGTTGTATCCAGCTATATATTAGGGGGTCTTTAAAATTTGTCATATCCATATCTGATATCGTCTCTGTAGCACAGCAGTGATATTCCACAATTCAAGGAAGAGAGCAAGGATGGCAGGGGAAATCAGCAACACATCACATCAGCATGCAAGTAGGAAAACAGACAAACAGTATTGAACTCTCCCTCAAACGGCTTACGGAACACAATACATACCATGCCTTGACGGCCCTACACACAAACAAATTAGACGACCTTGCTAAAGAAGTCAGACAGCCTTGTTCAGCATCCAGACAACCTTGTTCAATAGTCCATACGGCTAATGTCTCAGTCAGACAGCCTTGTATAGTTATCTACAGCAAACATATGACAATAGAAATAGTCCAGATGATCATCTATAGCATTGCTTAACTACTATAATCATTCACAAAAACATGGACAATGATCAAAAAAGTCTGCATAACAATGGTTGAATGGAAGTATTCTTATTGTCTACAAGAATAAATGTCTGGTTACACTTCATACACTTCTACAGCTACCTCCCGATGCACACATACTGTCACCTTTTTCTCCTATATCGTCGAATGAATGAATGAGAGGTCTTATTTATACAACTTGGGAGGTAGTTGCTCACTCAACTTCCTACAAATAACTTCCTGACACTTCATCATTTTCTTGGATTACATTTGTCATGCATTTGAGTTACATTTCGTTTCATGACATATTACATGACTTATTAATTATACGTACTACATTTCGTCAAACATTTCTCTTACATATAACAAAACAACTCTAAATGTCAAAACTATTACATAACAAAATTTTATGTGCGCGTACTTGAATTCCGACGCACTGTATTGAGTCCAAGGTGGCGCTTGAGATGGTGCCGCATCTGAACTAGCTCCTACAGTCTCCATATTGGATTCAGTATTCGTTTCCATGCAATTTAGACCAAAAGCAACTTATTGAAATACTTTTGCACAAATGATCCTTGGATTGTAATTGAAAACTCATAAGAGCACTTGGTTAGTTGCCAAGAAAGGAAGGCTATAATGACCAATGGGACCAACTTTAATTAGGAATTAATCACAGAAATCAGAATGCAATAACTCAGCCATAATTTACACAAAGTACCAAAGAGATGGTCACAATAAAATAAAATTTTATATCTGGTTTTCAAAACTTAAATAGAATCAAATGAGAAATATTGGTAATTCATTCATCTAAACAAATGAATGTAATTCAAATAAAAGATGAAATTGATTTCATTAACTAGATACATCATGTGAATAAAGCTTGTAGCATTTTTGCTTTAGGATAGGAAATAGACAAGAACTTTTCCATAAGGGATGGTGCACTAAAGTATTCAATGATGATAAAAAAAAGTAAAGAGCAAAATGCCAAAATATGAAAATATGCTAATTATTATCAAGAAGCACACGCAAATGTGTCCAAATACTTAATAACCTCAAAGGAATACCCATAAGCTAGGGACACGCCATACAATGATCCTCAAGCAAGAATGCACAGTAAAAGAGTACAATGCAAGACCAAGACCTCATGTGATTATAATAAACTGATATGAGCCATACTATAAACAGATATCAGTCATGTGTATAATAAACCACTACATGGGATGGAGTTGAGTGGGGGGAGGGGGAGGGTCCTGCTCCCCCTCCCTTGGTTCTTGCCCAGTCCTTGGCTCATCCCGGGTCCCACTCGGGAATGCTTTGTAGCAGATGATCTCCCTCGGGGAGATCCTTCTCCACTTTCTGCTCCTTTCCCAACAGTTTCAGGGTTTCCCTGCCTGAGCCCGTGGTCTGGTGCATCCCAAGGGTCTCCTAGGGTTTCCTGCATGTTTCCGGGATCCCTTCCCCGTTCTCCCTCAAGCTTTCCCCTGGGGTTTTTTGCAGGGTTTTTTCGTGGATCCGGTTCCCAGGGCTTCCTCGGTCGGTGGTGGTGGCAGGTTGGGATTTCGACTGCTTCTTGGTGCATCCTGTGAGGTCCTCTCTGCTTCGGGGTTGGTCTAGGGGGGCCAGTTTCCTCTTTTGCTAGTGAATCCTCTCTGGGATGCCTGTGGTTGCTGCTGGTCCCGTCCCGTTGGGTAGGGCCCTTTTCGGTTTCCTGTTCGGAGGCTTCTTCTTGCTGGATCTGCGATTTGGTGGACACCCAGGGCATTGGTTGGCCTTCGGGGTGGGCCTCTTCCTCTGCCTGGGTTGTTCCTAGTCCCAGTCCCAGTTCCTTGAAGTTGTCCATGAGCATGGATGGGGGATCTTGGTCCCTTCTTCTGGGGTTCCCAGGGTTTCTGTTGCATGTCTGGATCTTGGGGGGGGACCCATGATCAGTGCATGCAGACCCTGGTTCCCCCAGGTTAGGCTTCCGAGGATCCCATCTTTGTGCCTGTTGTTGCTTCCCGCCTGGGATCCTCAGGTTGTTCGTTTCAGCTCCTGTTCAGGGGCTCCTGGTCCCAGTTCCCTGGATCTGTTCGTGAGCAAGGATGGTGGTTCTTGGTCCTTTTTGCTGGAGTGGTGGGGGCTTCCTTCTGTATTCTTTGGTCTGGGGGGAGATCAGTGTATTTGCAATTGTGGTCCCTCCTTCCTCCTTCAATTTTGGCTTCCGGGATCCTGTCTTTGCGCCTGTTGCTATTTTCCCTGGATCCTTCCGGCTTCCTCATATTTCTCCTTGTTGTGCACAGGGATATCTTGGCCTGTAGATATCCCCAGTAGTTTTGTTCCACTTTTCAGGCTCATGCGGAGGCTTCCCGTTTTTTTTCTTTGTGGACCCTGAAGCCATTTCCCAGGCTGTCCCGCTGCTGATCCCTGGCCTGTATCCCGATGCTGCTTGTTGCTTTGCTCGCGCAGCTGCTTGCTGCCCCGCTACACCCTGGGTTGCATCCCGAGCCATCCCTGGGCGAGGATCCTCTCCAGCTTTCTTATAATTCCTTGCTTTTGAATTTCGGGTAGGATTTCTGGTTGCAGGCTATTTTTGGCCTTCCCGCTCTCCCTACGCAGGTCTGGGCAGGTGCGCTGTATCCACCCCTGGGAGGATCCCAGACTGTTGTATCCATCCCTGGGAGGATCCCAGACTGCTGTATCCACCCCTGGGAGGATCCCAGACTGCCAGTAATGGGAGGATGATATTTTTGTGAAGTGGGCCTCACTAGTTGGTACTAGAATCTGGTCTTTCTGCTGGTTCAAGGGTTGTTTCTGGCCCTTTCTCTTACAGTTTGTGTTTATTTTCATGTACTAAGGAATTTCTTTAAATCTCGGTGCTACGGCCCTTTTTGTTATAAGGTTTTGGGATCCTCTTAAAAAACCCAATTTGTATATAAAATTCTAGTTACTTATCAAAAAATAAATAAACCACTACATGATAGGAAGAATGCACTCCAAAAGATCCACAAATAATGTAGTACAAATACCTCACATGATATATATGTGTGTGTTTGTAATTTAATAACACTTCAAAAAAGTAAAGACATTAGCATGCTTATTCCTCGAAGGATATGAAAAAACCATAGAGTAAGACTTCCTCAAATTACTATGTTCCATGGGGAACACATCCCATGCTTCTGGGGTCATTTCAGAGATGCATCCCAACATCCCAAAAACATGTATCACCTTACTAGAAACAGGTTCTATCGTCTCACAATGTCCCCCTCTTGAAAACTTCATGGAACATGGTCAAACTATGCACACACTTAGAAACATGGTCAATCATCCATCCATCCATATGTAATATTTGATTAATAATGGTCTTCAATGGTGCCATGTTCTATGACTGCTACTACTTTGATTTTGTGTATATCCATGGTTTTTGCTTCTCTATAAACATGTATTCCATATATAACCATAGCTATCCTTGCTTTGATGTTGAGTATACCTATAGTTGTTTATTAATTGACTTTTGTGCATCTCTGAAATTGTTGTTTCTTCATTTACATGAATATCCATAGGCTTGTGCTCCATGTCATGCTTCCATTATTGCCTCTCATGGTGGTGTAGATGTCAATATACTATTACTTTTGCTGACTTAGGAAAAGAATTTTAGATTCCTTCAAAAGCAACCCCGTTCTCCTTGTGGTCTTCTTCAAATTCTTCCTCATGTTTTTCTTTAGAATTTGTTTATGGTCCTATTTAGATTCTTCATCCAGTAAAGGATTTATGTCCACAACTCACACATACCAATGTCTTTCTAGACTTTGGATCTCATGTCATATAATATCCCCCAAAGTTATCTTATTTTCCCTATACCAAGGCTTTATAAACTTTTGCACTTTAAGATTAAAGGTTTCTAAATCTCTAGCCACAATATCCAAGAATAATATTCATCTATAGTGGTAACATGAAAATGCGAATGCAAATTATTAAACGAAATAACATCAAGTGGTTAAAAACACAGAATTCCAATCAAATCGTATGAGCTCAACCGGTTAAATACTTCGTCTTTCAAGGAGGAGACCTAGGTTCGATAATTGCCAAAAAGTTGTCATAATACCCTTATGTCATTATGGTTTAATACGGGTGGGCCCTGTTTCAATCCCCTATAACCAATTTAAAAAAGAAAAGAACTTCCAAGTCGAAGACCCAAGTTCAAAACTTGTAAAGCTATAATGCATAAGTGCCAAATACCACCATGTGGGTTTTTGAAATACCATGTAAACACAATCATGATGCAGTACAGGAGGGGCCCATTTCAATCTCATATAACCAATAAAGAAATGGAATGCAAATCACATTTGTCCATACTGAGTTCCAAATCTTTCAACTCAAAGGGAATTGTGGACGTACATTAAATTCTTTGCTTTCCTTGAATCCAATCAATTTCTCTTCACAAAACAAATAAATATATAAGTATCCAATTCCTCTCACAAGAGAACTAGCAACCTGTGAAAGCAATCATGCGGCAAATCAATGTACCTGACATGCACACCCTCATGAAATCTCCACCAACTAGCAGGATACATGTTTTAATCCTGTCAAATAAGGCATGTGTCGTCCCACATGCACCTCGCCCTTGAACAACTAAGGCAAAATATTCTCTAATAGTAACTACATCTTCCGTGAAACCACTTCATCACCTCTTTATCCTAAGATGAACGCACTCTTATTCAAAATAAGTATTCATTGTTTCATATATATCATCACTTGCAACATTGGAAGGAGCAAGCAAGACAACGTCTTCTCACATCCTCCTATGACTTCTTTTCTCATTGTTATTCTTCTCACATCCTCCTATGACTTCTTTTCTCATTGTTATTCTTCTCACATTCTCCATATGACGACTTTTTACTACTTCCCACAGGAAGACAACAAGTAGACCCTTAATAGCTATTACCACCATCTTAATGGTATAAACTACAAGGAATTTTAGTAGTACCTCCAAACCCCTTTCATCCTTTTGTCTTCGTAATATATTTACTTTTTTAATGGGTTATATGGGATTGAAATGGGCCCCACCCATATTACATCATAAACACATAGTGGTGTTATAACAACTTGGCAATTATGCATGTGTCGCTTGGTAAGATTCAAACCTTAGTATCCTCCTTGAAATTCAAGGAATTAAACCAGATAAGTTGATGCCATTTGATTTTTAAAATGGGTTATATGAGATTGAAACAGGCCTCACCTGTATCACATCATGACCATATAATGGTATTTCAACAGCTTGGAAATTATGCATGTACCGCTTAACAAGATTTGAACCTTGTTTTCCTCCTTGAAAGTTGAGGAATTTAACCAGTTGAGCTAATGCCATTTGATGTCTTTGTAACATATTTTAATATGCTTATTAAATATAAATAAATAAAAGAGGAAAGAGAAACCAAAAAAAAACTGGTCCGCACAATGTGTCCATTGCATAATATTCTGTTTAGATGTCTATTTTTAGTCATGTCTATATCTAAACATAGGTTTATTTTCACGGGTTGTTATAGAAGGCAAGATTTCATGATATAATAATCTATCTTTGTATATCGGTTACTATTAGCGCTTGCAGTAAGTCGTTATTGAAAGTAATAATACTCTCTTGCATGTTGAAAGAGTGAGTTTCAGATCTAGAGTCTTTTTTCCTATTATAATATAATTTATTTTGCTCCCATTGAATTATGTGAGTATAAATTTATATTTGCTGCAAACTTTGTGTTTTTTTAGTCAGTGCATGGTTCAGTACATTAGTGGTATATCATTTGTGTCCTTTTTGAACATGTTGCTCCCATTGAATTATGTGAGTATAAATTTATATTTGCAGCATACTTTGTGTTTTTTAAGTCAATGCATGGTTCAGTACATTATTGGTATATCATTTGTGTCCTTTTTGAACATGCTTCCAGATCAGATCTTTGTTATTGGAGCAAGCATTTTGAGACCCTCTCTGCTCAAGATTGTCCTCAGAAGATGGCCAATGCAACCCATAAAATAAAGAAATTTTTTAACAAGGCAGTGAGGATTTTCCATGAGATGATGACGAACGAGTTCATTAGGGTGAAACTTCATTTTGTATTATGTAAATACTCGGCCAACAAACATTAAAGAAAATGTTTAAATTCGTATAAAAATATATATAAAGAACTTTTCCTGTCAAAAACTCGGCAAATTTTGACAGAACAGTTTTCACTCAAATTTGACCCGGTTTTCGAGAGCTTTTCGGTGATTTTTCATTGATAACTCCAATGAAATTCTCCAAATGGTGCTAGACTTGCTCACATAAGCCAAGAGAAAAAAAAACACATTGCAAAATGAAGCAACTATTCTGGAAAAACAAAATTAAATAAATAAATGAAAAATATATTTTCCGCTTGTAGAAATCTTATTTCGCTTGTCCAAATTGCTACTATGATAGCAATGTAAAAAAACAAATGCCAAAATACAAAAATTTGCCAATGACAAGCAAAAAGCACATGCACAACAGATATATAGCCGGTATCAAAGTACCCAAATACTCAATACCCATAAATGAATATCTTTAAGGTAAGGTTACACAACACAATAATCCTTTAAAGAGAGGCTTAAAAGTTCTAAAGCTGTTAGAGGGATAGAGAGGAGATTTTGAGCTTCAAGTTCACCCCAAGTTTGTTTATAATAACTTTGGGACTTGGACCTTTACTAAATTAAAACGCTTTGAATTCTATGGAGCTCACCCAGGCTGAGGGAATCCGATCTCAAGAGCTTGCCCAAGTCGAAGGAATAATATCTCAAGAGTGCCTAACCTCTCCTCCAACATAATATCTACCGGTGGATAGTTAAAAGCAGAAGCAGCTCTTTGGTTGAAAAACAGGCTAGAGGCAGCAGTAAGGAAGCTTGGACATAATCATTAACGAATCACAAGAGGACAGTGACACGGCATATCTAAGCAGGCTTTTGTCGATACTGATACTCCCAAAAATAATTTTCCAAAAAAAAGGAAAAAAAGAAGTACAATAGAATATCAATGCTTACTATTATAGTAACGAAATGATATAAGTAATATATACGGCCTATAACATAATAATAGTAAGAGAGAATAAACTTAAACATAAGTCAAACATCTAACTCATAATTCAGTTGGGTTATACATGCCACAGGTCAACTACTTCAAAATCCTAAAATCATGAACATGGGCCCATAACAAAATTTAAAAAATGGTTTCCCTTGAAACAGAAACATGAAATAAATAAGTGGTTAAGTGTCCTTCAAATATTATATCTATGGAATAAAAACAAGGGAGTGAACCATAGAATATCAATGCTTACTATTATAGTAATGAAATAATATAAGTAATACATACGGCCTATAACATTATAATAGTAAGGTAGAATAAACCCTTATTAAACATAAGTCAGCCATCTAACTCATAATTCGGTTGGGTTATACATGCCACAGGTCAACTACTTCAAAACCCTAAAATCATGTACATAGATCCATCACATAATTTTAAAAATGGTTTCCCTTGAAAAAGAAACATGAAATATAGAAGTGGTTAAGTGTCCTTCAAATATTATATCTATGGACTAAAAACAAGGAAGTCAACCATGCAAAATACAAGTTTATGGAGCCATATGATTAATTAACAAGTCTTTGCTAATCACGGTGTTGATCTTTGTCTTGGCAAAATCAAATTTTACAAGGCAACCAGCTGAGTGAGATTTTCTCTTAATGAAAATGATGTTAAGAAGCTGATTGCGAAAACATAGCAATTTGAGGAAGACGACGAATATATTTGATAGAAAAGGAAATGAAGAATATCTTTGATACAAAGGCAAATGGTTTAATTGACCAGACAGAAAATGTAATATTGTGTTATTTTAATGGGAGTGGCTCCCAATAGAAACCACACAGATTTTTTTTTTTTTAAATTAATTAACATGTTCAAACAACAATTTCTCCAAAACATTTTAAAAGGAGGCCTTTCAGAGTTTAGTTTCATAGGAATCTCATTGTTTTGTACATGTTAAAGGGCAGGCTGTTCTACCTTACCATATCTAGTTGTTTAATGCCATTGACATGAAGCAATTGCCATGATGATGACTTAGGTTTTGCATCTGCATGAGTAAGCTGGCCACTACATGAAAAGGCTGAGGACAGCCAAAATCAGACAGAACAGAAACCCTTGAATGGAACTTCTTCGCTGAAAAGCTTCCCATGTCTGAGAGTTTGATGTAAGCGTGTGGCATTTCCTATTTGCCTGACCCAAAGCAAAAAAGGTGCAGGCCCTAAACAAATTTAGTGGCTTGGGTGATTGATGTACATGCTTAACTAAACACTCTTTTTATCAGATTGTCTTCTTATTTTATCATCGTCTTAGGCTTTGTCCAAGTAATGGCCAGTGAAATGTCCCTAATTAATAATTTACAGAATTCATTATTTTTTCTCATGTTCTATTGATCCTGCCATCTTATTCTTGCCATTGGTTTGGATGCTGCCATAGGTTAGTCTCTTTATGCTGACACACCATCAGATACAGCCAACCCTTTGGCCAGGTGTGCAAATGTAAGACTATTTTGAGACTATTTTACCACTTATAAGGCTGGGTGATTCCACCCACGAATAATGCAATCGCTAGATCACTGGGGCTGCCTCCTCCGACAACCAGTGAAAATCCAGATCTCTGGGGCTTCCTCCTCCGACAACCAGTGAAAATCCCTAGTACGGCATGGTGTGGGCTGTGGGCTAGCATTTGAGTCCTAAACCTCACCAGCTCAATCTCACAAATCAAAAAACAAACAGAACTAGTCTTCGCTGAGATCGCTGAGATATTTCACTGTATTTTCCAATAGTTTGCCTAAATGACAATCAAATGGCACGAGGCCAACCTGTCAAATACCTTGACTTTCAAGGAGAAGACCTCGGAGAGGCATTCATAATTGACAAAAAATACCATAAAGGATCAAGAAGTAATTCGGTTGAGGGCGTTTCAATCTACATAACCAATTTAAAAATAAAAATTTAAAAAGCCTAGATAGAAGAAAATAAAAGTTTTGGTATAGTGCCTAAGGCAGGTATATATGGCAGACATTCATGAAATTAAGGAAGACCCAACTCTGATAGAAATCTCTACAAGTTAATGGAACTGTCTTTTCACAAATTGATCCCCACAATGCTCGAAACTAATTCTTTTACTATAATTAATCCGAAAAGAAAAGCCAGTAAATAGAAGCTAATTTACATTTTCTCGTATAAAAACTCAATATAGCACAGCAAATAAAAATTAATTTCCTATGGGAAAAAAGGTCCATTTTAAAACATAACAAATTTTATTTCCTGCCCCCAAAAAAAAAAGTCCATTTTAAAACATAACAAATTTTATTCCCTGCCCCTCCAAAAAAAAAGGTCCATTTTAAAACATCACAAATTTTATTTCCTGCTCGCCACCCCCCCCCAAAAAAAAAAAAAACAGAAGGTCCATTTTACTACATAGCAAATTTTATTTCCTGCCCCAAAAAATAGGAAAGGTCCATTTTTATACATAGAACAAGGATATCATTCCCAACTTACCAGTGCTGCGCCGGTTCATAACTATGAACTGAAAGCGCGGCTGAGTCCTCCTGTGAACAAACTGCAACTTGTTACACGAGTATCGATCATTACAACTACAATTTCTTCTACCAGGACATTTACCCAAAAAAATTAAATAAATATCCAAAGCAGGAGAATAAAACCAAAATATAACCTCTTGACGACAAAGAGGGAACCCTCCACATCCTTGCGACTCTGCAGAAACCGAAAAAATGATATTCAATAAAGACTATTAACTGCAATTTAACCTATTTAGGCGGAATTGAAAAGGGAGAGGTCGAGGGTTCGAACCCATTGTGTGAGCTCCACATTGAAGTCGTAAAGCGTGACATGGGCGGCGGTGGTGAGAATTTCCTCCACATGGCGGTCGATCCGCTGCAGAACTGTCAAATTGGAGTCGTTGGTGGCCTGTTGGCTCAGGTGGGGAATTATTTTCCCGTTCGATGTCATTTTTTGCTACTATTATTTCTTATTTCCGCCTCTCTGTTTGTCTGTCTGTATTCTTCTTTCGTTCATTCGACCCAAATTTATGCTACGAGGGCTACCTCGTACTACCTTTGCGATGGCTGCTGGTGTTGCGTTTCCTGTAGCTGTAGCTCAAGCGGTGAAGCCACACCGTACGGGGCATGCTGCTTTCTTTTCCTTTCTTGTCCTTTTCTTGGGATGAATTTCGGAAGGGGAGTTGTTCCGAAGGTATATTTATTTTCCTTTTCTTTGCTTTGCTTGGTGGGGACGATATGGGGATTTTCTTCAGGGATGGCCAATCATCAAATATGGAGAATGGATGGCTTTGTTGGGAGCTGAAGAAGTCTCCTTTGTTTATGAGACGAATCAGGCTTCGAATTTGACGGCTAAAAAAATAGCTTTGGAATATAATAAAATTTAATATCATAAAAATTAATATTTTTGTTAAATTTATTGTATTATCAAAATTCGTTAGTAAAGGCTTTGTTTTTAATTAGAATATAAAGTAAAAATTTTATTTATTTTGAAATTATTTTATAGTATTAATAAAATAGAATAGAATTAAAGTGGATAATACGTTAGAATGGAAGCAAAGCTTTGAGAAATTTGTATTAATTTTAATTTTTTTATTTTATGTTAGTTTCGCTGAAATGCATAAATAGAATTCACATTAATTTGGAAGGGTGCTAAATAAAATAAGAATGTTAATTGAATTTTAGATGATGTGTAATGTTACATTTAAATCAAGCGATATTAGTTTAATTTGTTAAATTTTTTAATATTTAAGGAGGAGGCCGAAGTTAGAATCTTGTGAAGCGAGCCCCCAAGGGTTATGTGGATTGGTAAAGGTTTGACTGGCCAAGCACTTGCCAAGAAGAGACCTAGGTTCAAACCTCAGGGGCACGCTACCAGCTTTAGGAAAGGTAGTAGTTCGTGTTGAATCTTCTGAGTGCGCATCAGATCGATGATGACGGTACAAATCTTGAGCGATCGGTGGTCTTCATCTCAAGTCAACAACAACAAGACGAATAGGTTGTTGGAAGCAGTCTCTATGGTTTGAACCCTGCACTTGCCAGTTACTAAAAATAGTGGTTGTAACCAAAAAAAAATCTTGCCAAGTGATACATGATAATATTCAAGCTAATCCCACTATGTGGTGATGATGTGGTACGAGTGGAGCTCATTTCAATCCCATATAACCAATTGAGAAAATGTTTGCCACTTACTAAAAATAGTGGCTATAACCAACTCCCTTATGTAACCAAAAAAAAAAAAAAAACTTGTCAAGCCATACATGAGAATATTCAAGCTAATATCACTATGTGGTAATGATGTAGTACGGGTGGGGCCCGTTTCAATCCCATATAACCAATTGAAAAATAAAATGTTAAGTGTCAAATTTTAGACTTAAAAAAAATCTTGCCAAGCAATACATGATAATATTCGAGCTAATACCACTATGTGGTGATGATGTAGTACGGGTGGGGCCCGTTTCAATCCCATGTAGCCAATTGAAAAAATGTTAAGCATCGAATTTTAGACTTGGAGATGACAATAAAGAGGATTGGAGTTTAGTTTAATTTAATTTGCCCAATATGAGATTAAGAAGTCATTTAAATCTAATTTTAGAGATAGATATTCATGACATGGACAATTACATTATTTAATATCTTCATAAAGAGATATTAATTGGAGAAATCTTAACTTCTTGTGACTTGGGATGTTGACCCATCCAATTAAGTTGTCTGGATTTTGCTCGAAATTTGTGGAAAACTGTTCGGGTGGTTAATGTGTATGCCTCAAATATCGCTTCTGACAAATGTGAGTTGTGGAGATGGTTTGCCATGAATCTGCCATTTGCCACTTGGGTGCTCTATGGAGATTTTAATATGGTGGGGAAAGCTTCTGACAAGGTCAGTCATGTCCCAATGCGGTGGTGTTTAGGTGAAAGAGACGCTTGGTTTTTTATAAAAAATAAGCTTCGCCTTTATAACCCTAATTCCTGCTTCTCGCCTTCTGACTTCCCGCAAGCTCTTTGGTACACCTGGTCCAATTTTCAGGCTGCTTTTGCTAGGGTTTTGGTAAGATTGGACAGAGCCATGATTTTTGAGTGTGACAACTTTTAGTTCTTCTGTTTTTTGCCTTCTTCGTCGTATGTGCTGACTTTGCCTAGTACTACACTGTCTGATCATTCACCTATTTTATTCTCGGTGGCAATATTAAACTTTCAACCTAGAGTGCATTCTTCACAGTTTTACCTGAATGTTTCTTTTTTGCATAGCTTTGGCATGAAAGCTCATATATGTCGTATTTAGAATTTTATTCCTAGACCTGATGGTATTTCTGGAAGGATTGAATGGTGGAATGTTGTCATTCAATGAACCACTAGGGTGTTGCGGACTCTAGGTGTTGAAGTTACAAAACGACGAAAACAGGCTAAGTCTGCCTTGCAAAGTTAGTTATCCAAAGCTTGTCTCAGGCTTGAAGCCTCTCCTTTTAGCTTTGTTGCTCAATCCCAAGTTTCTTCCATTCGGCATGAGCTAAAAAAAGTTGATTTGTATGAAGCCAAGGGGGCTCAATTACGTGCTCGAATGCATTGGCTCAAAGTGGGGGACAGAGTGACCAAAGATTTTTTTCAACGCCTCAGACCTCCTACTCAGTATTCTCATTTTCAAGCCATTAAAGTTGATGGGCAGAGATTTACAGATCTTTCGAACATTATTAAAGCCTTTGTTTCACATTATCAAGGTGTTTTTGCTTCTCAACCCCTTGATGATGCTAGAAGACAAGCTCTTGCTGATTATACCGTTGTTGTCCCCAACAAGCTTTCTCCTAAGCAAATGCTACTCTGTGACACTCCTCTTTCTCTAGAAGATTTGAAAAATGCCTTGTCACTCATGTCCAATGATAAGGCACATGGGCTTGATGGCTTCCCATGTGAATTTATAAAGAATTTTGGGATATGCTTGGTTCTAATCTCCACAAAGTTTATCTCGAAGCCCTGTAATGTGGTCCACTTGGTTCCATTATTAACAAAGGCAATGTTAAATTTATTCCTAAGTCTGGAGATCCTGAGCTCATCACCAATTGGAGGTCGATCACCCTGTTTAATGTGAGCTACAATATTATTGCTAAAGCCCTTATGCTTAAGCTTAAACCTCTCCTACCTTTGATTGTCAGACCTAAACAAACTAGCTTTGTTAAGGGAAGATATATTCTTGATAATGTTCTTGTTTTTTGGGAAGGTATGGAGTGGGCAAGAAATTCTGAACAAGATGCTTTATTCATTAATATTGACTTTGAGAAAGTCTATGATAAGATGGAGTGGTACTTCATAACTGCTATGCTTTAGGCTTTGGGTTTTGGGCCAGTGTTTGTGAGCATCATTCTTATGTTATTTCAAGATGCTTCAGCTTGTTCTTACCTTGAATAATAGTCAATCTCAGTCAATTTCTCTTGGTCACTCTGTAAGACAGGGGTGCCCTCTTGCTCCATATCTTTTCATTCTTGTTACAGAGGCTTTTGGTTATTTGTTGGCCCATAAGATGGATCAAGGATTAATCAGGGGTATTGCTCTCCCCAATTTTGATCGTCAGTTGGTCAATGGCCATTTTGCAGATGATTCTTTCTTAACGCTTCGAGAAGATGAGCAATCCCTTTCCTCGGCTATTAGTTGCTTAGAGGTGTTCTGTTTAGCCTCTGGTTCTTCTATAAAATGGAAAAAAACCTCCTGTTTTTGGCAATCTCAATCTCAGCTACCATGTTGGTTGCATCATTTCCAATGGACTTGGATTCAGCCGGGTGAGGTGTTTAAATTTCTTGGAATTCCTTTTGTGTTTCATGGTTCCCCTGCTCAATTGTGGTAGTATGTTATTGATCATTTGAAAAATAAACTTTCTTATTGGACTAGTAAGAAACTTTCTTTGGTAGGAAATGTTGGATGTGTCTCATCCTTTGCAGAGGAAGTACTATACGGCATGCCCCTGCTTCGACGGTCCCAAAAACTTTTGAGCCCTATTTTTTGGAGATATTATCAAAGATATTTTTCGGAGGCGTTGATGGGATTCTCGTGATTTATGGGTATGGGTGGTTTTAGCCCATGGTATTTTACCCACGGTATTCTAATACCACATTATGGTTTAGGGTTGTAAGAGTTTCCTTTATATTGATTGTAATGTTCCATTACGGGCAAGGAATGAATAATAATATCAAAGGAGGTGTGGCTCTTTTTTGTTGGAGTAGCCCATATTGGGTGAACCAAGGTAAATCTTGTGTGTTCTATGTACATGATTGATTGTGAGTTGTTTTCTTCTAAGTTATTTATTTTTGTATTAATTATTCTGAAATAAGTTTGGGTAGAACTCTTCATATGGTATCAGAGTCAGATTGTTAGCCATAGAGGGACGCCTTCATTGCTAGGGTTTTAATTCATTTGAAGAGGATCTAGGGTTTCTAGGAGTTATAGAAAACCTATTTCAGAGTGGGAGTTTTACGTAGAAGGAGCTTGAAGAAAAATGACTTCAAATCATTCAAGGATAAAGATTAAGAAATTTGATGGAAAAAGTTTTGAGCTATGGAAGTTAAAGATGGAGGATCTGCTCGTGGATAGAGATCAGTGGTATGTTATCTCTGAAATGAAACCTACGATTACAACTGATGAAGATTGGAAAAAGTTGAATCGAAAAGTGAGGAGTCTAATTCGACTGTGTCTTGTAGATTCTATCCTAATCAATGTTTCTGGAGAAGCTACTACAAAAAATCTTTGAAATAAGTTAGGGGCTCTGTATCAATCTAAGTCCTTGGTGAACAAATTATTTCTCCAAAAGAAACTGTATAATCTGAGGATGAATGAAGGGGATTCAATAGCAGATCATATTAATGCATTCAATACAGTGGTAAATCAACTTACATCTGTTAAAATTAAGTTGAGTGAGGAAGATAAATGTATTACTTTGCTATGCTCTTTACCAAATTTGTGGGATAACCTAGTTGTAGCAATTGGTAGTACAACTTCATCCACATTGAAGTTTGAAGATGTTGTGGCATCTCTATTATCAGAGGATATGAGGAAAAAAGCCATGGAAGGCACATCAAAGGATGCCCTAACAGTAAGAGGGTGTGCCAAGGAAAAAGATAAAATGAGATTTGGTTATAGATCTAAGTCTAGAGGTAGATCCAAGTTTTGAGGAAAGTTTGAGAAAAAATGTTGAAAATGTGGTAAGGCTGGACACATGAAGAAGGATTGCAGATCAAAGAATGTTGATTTTGGAAAGAGATCTGATGAATCCACTTCCACAAAGATAAATAAATCCACTAATGAAGAAGGGGATGTATATCTGGCATCTTGCTCCACGAGTTCATATAAAAATGATTGGTTGATCGATATTGGTGCCTCTTATCATATGACTCCTCATAGGGGGTGGTTTAGTAAATATGAAAGATATGATGAAGGGGAGGTATTGTTTGGAGATGATTCACAACTTAGAATCATTGGTCGTGGAGGGGTGAAAATATTGTTACAGGATGGCAGGGTTAAAACCCTCCTAGGTGTGATGCATATTCCTAACCTTGCTAGAAATTTAATTTCTGTAAGAAAAATGGTTGATGCAATAGTAAACATCAGTTTCAGTAAGGATTCATGCAAAATGGTTCATGGATCTATGGTGTTAGCAAGAGGAGTTCGGATTGAAACCTTGTATAAGCTATTAGGAAGCACTATGACAAATGAGTGCAATAGCTCAACTATTCCTGAGGTTGAATAAGACAAAAGTTTAATGCTCTGGCATCAAAGAATGGGACATATTGGAGAAAAGGGATTGCTTACCCTGTACATGAAAGGTATGGTCCAAGGTATCTCTAATTGCTCAATGGTTTTTGATTTCTATGAACATTGTATTTATGGCAAGCAGAATCGTGTTAGTTTCCCATTTGGTGCTGCAAGATCAAAAGGGGTATTAGATCTGATTCACAGTGATATTTTTGGTCCTGTTCCTGTTCCATCTCTTGGAAAATCATGGTACTATGCTTCTTTTATTGATGATTTTTCAATATATGCATGGATTTATTTTCATAAAAGTAAATATGAAGTGTTTGATAAGTTTAGAGAATTTAAAGCACTTGTTGAAAATCAAACTGAGAAAAAGATTGAGGTGTTGAGGTCTGATAATGGAGGAGAGTATTGTTCAAACAAATTTGAGGATTTGTGTAAGCAATGTGGTATTGCAAGACAGAAGACTACTCCATATACACCACAACAAAATGGAGTTGTTGAGAGATTGAACAGATCACTTATGGAAAAGTCAAGAAGTATGCTCAGTGGTGCTAGTCTGGCACAAGAATTTTGGGCAGAAGCAGTGAGTGCAGCATGTTACTTGCAAAATCGATCTCCTACATCAGCATTGTTGAATCAAACTCCATTTGAAGCATGGTTTGGTAAGAAACCCTCTCTTTCACATCTTAGATTTTTTGGTTGTGATGCATAATTAAGTTTGATAATAAGGTTGTTAAATGTATCTTTATTGGTTATAAAGATGGTGTTAAAGGATATAAACTTTGGAATCCAGAAACTAAAAGGATAGTTTACAATAGAGATGTGATGGTTAGAGAAATAAAAAGTGATCATAGGAATGAAGTAACAGAAGAAGAACCTGAAAAGGTGCAATTTGATCTCATGAAAGAAGGATCCTACTTAGAAGAAGAAGAAGAGGATGAACCAGAGGTTCATACACCTGTGGTAAGGAGATCAACACGAGAAAGAAGGCAACCTGTTAGGTATAGTCCATCTGTTTTTCCTTCTTCCTTTGTTTTATCTGTTACTGATGAAGATCCTAGAACAGTTAGAGAATTTGTTAATTTTGAAGAGACAAACCTTTGGGAAGAAGCCATGAATGAGGAAATTATGGCCTTGAAAAAGAACAAGACATGGGATCTAGTAAAATTACCTGGTGGGAGAAAATCAATAGGTAGCAAATGGATCTTCAAGAAGAATCTGAATGTTGAAGGTAAAGTGGAGAAATATAAAGCTCGCCTGGTTGCTAAAGGCTATTCTCAGGTAGAGGGAATTGATTATGGTGAAGTATTTTCTCCTGTTGCAAAGCTAACCTCAATAAGATTTATTTTATCTGTGGCTACTACATTTGATCTTGAAATAGAGGAAATGGATGTAAAAATTGCATTCCTTCATGGATATTTGGAGGAAGAAATCTATATGAGACGACCTGAAGGATTCATTGCTGAAGGAAAGGAGGATTTTGTATGTAAGTTAAAGAAATCTATGTACGGAATGAAACAGTCACCTAGAACGTGGTATCAAATATTTGATACTTATGTTTTAGGACATGATTTTGTTCATAGCAATGTTGATCATTGTGTATACTCAAAGCAAATTGGTAATGAACTTGTCATTATAGTTTTGTATGTTGATGATATGTTACTAATTGGAAACAGTAGTGAAATGATCAGGGAAGTGAAGTCTTAGTTAGCATCACAGTTTGACATGAAAGATCTTGGCCCTGAAAATTTTATTTTGGGTATGCAAATAAATAGAGATCGTTCAAACAGAAAGTTGTGGCTGAGTTGAAGAAGTATGTTGAGACAATATTGAAGTGATTCGGTATGCAGGATTACAAACCAGTGAAGGTACCAACTCCTTTGGGGGAAAAATTGTCTGCTAAACAATGTCCAAAAATAGAAGAAGTAGAATAATTGTCCCATGTTCCTTATGCAAATGATGTAGGGAGTTTAATGTATGCCATGGTATGTACTAGACTAGATATTACCCATGCAGTGGGATTTTTGAGCAGATACATGTCTAAACTTGGTAAAGAGCATTGGACTGCTGTAAAAAGGGTATTCAGATATTTGTGTGGTACATCTAATTTTTCAATCTGTTATGAAGGTGCAGGTAACAAAAATAGATCTTTGGATATATAAGGTTTTGTTGATGCAGATTGGGCTGGAGGTCTTGACAATAGAAGATCTACTAGTGCTTATGTATTCAACTTGTTTGGATGGGCTATTAGTTGGATGAGCAAAAGGTAAATCGTTGTTGCTCTCTCAACCACTGAAGCTAAATACATGGCAACCACTGATGGAAGTAAGGAAGCAATATGGCTACAAAGACTATGTGCTGAGATTGGGTTCTTTCAAGGAGCTATGAAGATAAATTGTGACAGCCAAAGTGCTATATTTTTGGCAAAGAACCTAGCTTACCATTCAAGAACAAAGCACATTGATACAAAGTACCACTTCAGTAGGGACATGATTGAACTGAAGAAAGTGTTGCTGGAAAAAATGGATACCAAGATAAGTGTAGCAGATGCTTTAACCAAGGTAGTGAGCACAGAAAAGTTAATGTTATGTACAGTTGAAATGGGTCCGACAAGACTGAGTGTTGGAACTAACATTGATTATAGCATTTCTGCAAAATATTCAACAAGTGGGAGAATTTTGGATGTGTCTCATCCTTTGCAGAGAAAGTATTGTACGATAGGCCCCTGCTTCGGCGGTCCCTATTTTTTCGGAGATATTATCGAAGCTATTTTCGGAGGCATTGGTGGGATTCTCGTGATTTGTGGGTATGGGTGGTTTTAGCCCATGGTATTGTACCCACGATATTCTAATACCACATTGTGGTTTAGGGTTGTAAGAGTTTCCTTTATATTGATTGTAATGTCCCATTACGGGCAAGGAATGAATAATAATATCAAAGGAGGTGTGGCTCTTGTTTGCTGGAGTAACCCATATTGGGTGAACCAAGGTAAATCTCATGTGTTCTATGTGCATGATTGATTGTGAGTTGTTTTCTTCTAAGTTATTTATTTCTGTATTAATTATTCTGGAATAAGTTTGGGTATAACTCTTTAGGAAAATTTTAGATTTGTTCTAAGGTTTTAGCCACTACCCATGTCTATTATTTGTCTTATTGGGTTCCATCTAAATCTTGTTATAAAAAATTGGATAAGCTTATGAGATACTTCTTGTGGGCCAAAGACTCTATCAAGCAAGATTTTCATCGGGTAGCTTGGAAAATTTGTTGTTTGCCCAAGGACTACGGAGGTATGGGTTTGTTTGATTGTCACCGACAAGGTTTTTCCCTTTGTGCTAAATGGATCACCCGATATTTAATTGGGGATGAATCTTGGAAAGTTTTGGTCAGGCATTGCATTTCTTCTGGTTTGCTTTAGGGGAAGAAAATTTGGAAAGGGGTGGGATTGCAATCCATTCTTACTGCCCCTATCCCTATTAAAGTTAAAAGTTATTTTGTCATTCAGAGTATTTGGAAATCCTGGGAGGCCTTCAAACCCTGGCTTAGTTGGAAAGGGTGTTTTCACAAAGCAGGTGCATCTTTGCCTTCCATGTATATTTGGTGGTATCCTGTTATCACTTGGTAGGGTTCTCCCCTAGCTCTAGTGTAGTGGGTCTGAGCGTAGAGGTTCTATAAGCGTGGTATTGCTTCCATTTTTTATTTCTTCTCCCGACATACCAGGTGTTGGATACCCTGGGAAAGTTTTCGTCAAATTCATAATTTAAATCCTGGTGATAGAGACACTTATGAGATGGTTATTGATAGTATTCCATTATCTATTTAGAGCAAACTACATAAGCATTTTTAAAAACCCTGGTGGTCAGATTGGTGTTGGCCTGGGGAGCTTCCTATTTTGCAATATAAATCTCATCTTGGTTACAAATGGCTCGCCCTACAAGTTCCAATGGTTGATAAACTCACTTTGAGATGAGACTTGGTATCTCTTCCCTCTCGATGGAATAAGAGGTTTCGGATTGCTTGGGCTACTTATATTGAACCTAAACAAAGTTTTTTTGGTTGGAGCCTCTTACACCAAGGGTTACCTGTTGGCAATAGGCTCAAGCATCTGGGTGTTCATAATCCCATTTGCCCGGTTTGTGGATAAGCAAAATATTTAGTGCATGTTTTTTGGTTTTGTGATCAGGCTTAGTCGGCCTGGGAGTGGCTTATTGAATTTTTCAGACCTTATATGCAGGAGGATTTTACTTGGGTGCATGCTATTTTGGGTGACCCTATTGCTTTTTTCTTCAAATTGGGTGTTGTTTGGAATATTTTTAGTATCGTTACCCTATTTTATCTATGGAAGTCTCAGAATAAAGTTGTTTTTTCTCAGCAATATGTCGGGCGTGTCTTCTTTGTTGCTGATAAATATGATATATTATTTGATTGTTGGTTACATATTCAAGTACAGGTTGAAAAGTACAAGTGGAGTTGCAATACTTACGTACCCTCATGGATCATTGGGGGAATGCACCCTACATTATGAGTCATGTGCCTCTTCCTTCCCAATCTAGGTGGCAGTGATTTCTCGGCTTCTTTCTTTCTGAATGCATATTTGACACTATTTTGGCAGTTGTTATCTGGCAGTTTGTGGACTATTTCTGACACTCTTGTATACTCCTAACCACAGTGGTTAGTGTATTGGTTTACGGGGTGTGCTAATCCCACCCACCCTTTTTTGTATGATTAGACATTATTTTATTAATATAATGGCCTTTTCATCCAAAAAAAGATATTAATTGGATGTTAATTTATTTAGGAAAAATATTTTTTACATTTTAATAATAAATTAATTAATTATTAAATTGTATTAGTTCAATGGATTAAATTCCTTAAATTTTTTTTGAGAAATACTTCTTATATACATCGGCCGTGGGGATTGAACCTGGGTCACATCACCGATAATGCAAGTGGCATCCTTTCCGGTAGACCACATCACATGGATAAATTCCTTAATTTTCAAGGAATCCAAAGTTTAAATCTTAAAAGTTATCAATATGAGTTTAATTGATTAAAATTCCCAATTTTGTTTTGTTGAAGTAAGGCAAAGTACAATGGGTTACACAACTGAGGGCACACTTCCTAAGGGCTTCCCTCCTCATTATTTGAACTTGGGTAGCTTGGATAAGAGTCCAACAATATACCATTAGGGTGTCCATGTGGGACAAAATTCTCAATTTTTAAGAAAGAGACACAAATTCAAATTTTCTTAAATTATTGTAATACCGTTATGTGGGTGTAATATAATATGCATGGGACCCCCAAGGGCTAGGTGGATTGGTAAGTTCTAGTATGGCTAGGCACTTACCAAGAAAATACCCAGGTTCAAACCTTGGGGGAAGCCTAATATGTATGGGACCCCCAAGGGCTAGGTAGATTGGTAAGTGCTAGTATGGTTGGGCACTTACCAAGAAGGGATCTAGATTCAAACCTTGGGGGAAGCATGTTGCAAAGGTAGTAGTCTGATCTGAATCCTCTGAGTATGTGCTAGATTGACGATGATGGTACGAATCCCAAGCACCTGGTGGTCCATTTCACGTCGGACTATAAAACAATGAGGTGGAATAGGTTTGGTGGATGTAGCCCCTATGGTTTGAACCTTGCGCTTGACAGCTACTAAAATTAGTGTGGTTGTAACCAACTCTCCTATCAAGCAATATATATATAGATGGGATCCATTTTAATCCCATATAATTGATTTTAAAAATTATGATTTCAATATCATATCTTTAGTAACATATATAAAGAAAATGATAAAATTAAATCTAATCTCAAAAATTACACAAGAGAATAAAAATAAATAAATTAGAAGAGGATACCTATGTTCAAGAAAAATAATTACTTTTTTATTTTTATAATGTAGTGAAAAAATAGTTATATTGGTATTAAAAATAGAGGGTGAGATGACCCAAGGAAGGAGATAGAAATACTAGATTCTTTCATTCTACAACCAAAATAATTTTTTCTTTTAATCACATCAAAAATATTTTAATTCTAGATGGAAGAAATATCGATGAAGAAGAAGATATTAGGAAGGAAGCCACTAATTTTTTTTAAGATATTTTTTTTAAATTTAGGCAAGATAAGTAGACTTAAGGCAAGTTTTTGCAAAATATGTCACTAATTATTATATAGGGACAAAAAGAAAGCTTCATGAGGAAGATCTCTATGAAGGATCCAACCCTACCAATGAAGGATTCTTTATTGGTGGTTGATCAGAACTTGGATTTATCGGCTAAATTGTTGGGAATTAGATGTTAGACCAGTCCAACCTTAAGCCAAAGGTTTTATCTATGAAGTATGGGGATGGGGTGGAACCAATTTATGACCTCCTCTTTAATGGGGGTCCATTGTTTGGACTGCAATTAAAAAGTCTAGTATTGTTATTACTGCATGGCTATTTTGAAAAGTTGAAAATATGAGAAAGGCAAAATTTTGGGATGATGTGTGGGATCAATACCAACCAATTATTGCATAGTTATTGAACCTGAGTAATGCTACAAAGATTTTTAAGAATGAAAATTGAGTCTATGTTAATAATTTGTAGGAGGAAGATGAAGGGGGAGTGGGTTTGAGGAGGTGGAAAGACCTCTTAGTTTGGAGACAGATAGTTGAAGAAGACAAGGATAGTCTAAGGGCTATTTTGGATCAAAGGCAATGCTCATGGTCGAAAGAGGACTCTTTGGGATGGGGAGACAAAGAAAATGGATAGTATTCCATCAAGAAGGGATATGAATGGCTCACAAAGGGATTGGGTAGGGAGGGGGTGATTTGGAAGGAGGTGTGGAATTCAAGTATTTGGTTGAAAGTCAACATTTTTATTTGGTTAGCCATTCAAAATAGGATTTTGACTCAATATAATCTATGTAAGAGGGGCTTGGTGGGTCTAGAATGGTGTGTGCTATGTTATTTGGTTCCACCTTCTAGTTTGATGTCTCTTTACTGGTTGTATCTAGGAGCAAGGTGAAAGGATGTTTAATTTACCCCAACTTGGTTATGTCTCATTGGAGCACTTTGATTTTAGGGGCTCTAGGGGGGCAGGTGGATAGTCTACCCTTCTAGTCCATTATTTTAAGACCTTCACTTTGTGGCAGGTGTGGTTGGAGCGTAACATACATATTTTTTGTGATAAGTGCTCATCCAAGGAGTCAGCTCTCTTGAAAAATCTGCTCAATATTAGAGAGGTTGTAAGAGGAATCATAGCTTCCTAACTTGTACCCAAATATGAGGAGTTATTAAATCTTCTTGGGATTATGATGCCTGGATGGGTTTAGTATTAATATTTATGGAATTGGAACTCGAGAATAAGGAAGGTTCCTCCTAAAAAGTTGGATAGGGGAGGGAAGTGGAAGCCACCATCTATGGTTTGGGTTAAGGTTAACACTAATGGTGTTGCTTGTGGTAATCTAGGGGAGGCGAGTATTGGAGGGATGGGTCATACACACGAAGGGACGATGGTTTTTGGCTTCCATCGAGGTAGTGGGAGGAACAACAACATGGTGGTCAAGGTCATGGTCATTTGTGAAGGCTTAGCCATGGCTATTAAGCAAGAATACTCAAGAATTGAAGTGGAGTATGACTCTAAGGTCCTAATCAATAGGTTGAACAAGCAGGAGGAGAGGGGAAAATGGAATGGAGGGTCCAATGGGTCTTGGACAATATTATGGGTTTTAAAAATAGAGCACATATAAAATGTCTCCATGTGGTGAGGGAAAAGAACAGAGTTGCAGATAAGTTGGCTAAATGAGGAATAGAGAGAGGTCGCCATTGGCAGGATTATGGTAGGGAGAAAAACTTGGGGGAAGATTATATGGACTTATAGGTTTTGCTTCGATAGGATTATCCCAATGATGAGGAAGGAAGTAGTACCAATGTGGCAACTCCTGGGAGGAGGACGTAATTATGCACATGAAGAATGAAGGTCTCAATGTTTCAAGATTAGGAATTGTTTGAATCTCTATGCACGTGGGAAGGTGGGGATATGATAGATATATAACGATGGAGATTGATAGGATGAGATGGTGGAGCTGCAGGAATTTATAATTACCATTAGAAATAAAGACCTCTCGAATGCGGTTTCGATAGGATATCATGTATACAAGGAAAAACATTGATGGTTTGTCTTATTGTAGTTTTGAGGAGTCCTCCTCTAATATGTCATTCAATGCTTAGGTGTAGCAACACTCTTTTATGAAAATTTTGTTTATTCTCTAATTGGGAATTTAGCCTCCATAGGATTATAGACATTTACATCTAGAGGCACTTCTAGGTTGTGACTCATGTATGGAAGGCCTTGCGACTATGTAATTTGGTTTATGTTTAATAAATTTTAGTGTTTTTCACCAAAAAATAAAATCCAAGCTTTGTTATAATACCACTATGTGGTGATGATGTAATATGGGTGGGGCCCATTTCAATCCCATATAAACAATTAAAAATTTAGAAAACTATATTCCACTTATAACTTATAAATTATATTAGATTCACTTATAACACCTTATAACTCCATAAACCCAGTTAATAATAAACTAATCTTATTTCACCTTATGAATCCTTAAATATAGGCAATTGAAATATAAACAAATCAAACCTTTATTTTCTCCTTAGACGTCTCACTCTCCAATTCCTTTCTCTACATGCTCACTAACATTATTTCTGATGCGCACCTAAACAATCACTGGTATGTCTTAGTTTAAGTGATGCTCAGATTGAGCATGCCACTCATATGGATGGAGCTTTTCATGCTTCAAACTGAAATGTTAGAATACATTTTACTTCTTCTATAATAATGTTCCACTATGTTGCACATTACAACAATGAGTAATGTCATTTCATAGACGCTAGACTTTAACGTTCTCCTGGTCTCTTCACTTTTCCTTGTTAGTGTCTATCTTTTGTAGTTGTTGGTTTCTTCCTCTATTGCCTAGTCTCTTTTCCTGATCTCTCTGTATGATATCTTTGCTTGGTCTCTTAGCATTCATTTAACCTATATTTTATTGTATCTTTGTTTTTGTCTCTTTCACTTATGCAGACCTCTTACAATGCTAGCCTATCCTTCATACTGGCCTTCAATGTAGCTATTCTTATATCTTATGTGCTAGTCTTTCCTTTACTAAAATTCATGCTTAAGTTGAGATGAGATTGAGCAGTCTCATTCTTTTACATAGTTCTAAGATAGATGAGCCCTAACTATCTCATTCTTTGTACTTGGATAACACCAAGCAACTCTTATGATCTTCACTTGTAGAAGGACGAGTCTAGTTAACCTTCTTTGCTCTCTTTAACATTTCTCCTACTCCTTTTTCTTTTGTGTGCAGGCTTCTCAGATCGTTGTGCTAAAATGGCCATGTTGAACTACTAGGTTGACTTTGTTATCTTCAATACTGGTCTTTGTTGGTTACTCTTTCATTTTTTAATCGTGCTTTCAATATTCTCCTTGTAGCTCGTAACTTCTTGTAGCTTTCAATCAAATGTTTGAAGCCATATAAAGTAAGTTGTGTACTTATTTATCTTTCTTCAATACTATTGTATCTTTCTCTGCTACTATGATTGTATGCCACTTCATCTATGTGCATGACGACTCCACTCATTCTTCTTCTACTCAATATTATATCCTGGTGTTATTCTTCTTCTCTATGTTGTTGATTTCTTCTCCAATGTGGATAGTAGCTCTACAATATCCTTCTCTTTATTCTTTCTCTTATGTATTCAAAAGCTAAAATTCTTCTCTATCTTCCATAGAAAGCTTCCAAAACTTATGTTCTACAAATCTATACATTTTCTATTGTGCTTTCTATCAATCCAAAATTTATAATGTCTTAGGCCACACCTAAGAACCCAATATAGTTATCCTCCTTACTAGAGAACCCAATATCTATGTTAGGGTAGCACTAAATGTCCTTGAGTGATCAACTATCTTTAGAGTTTATTCTACCTCAATGTATCAATAATGATTTTCCTTTTTTTTAGAGAATATTAATTTAAAGTTGGCCATATCCCCGAATGATCAACTTTTAGGAGTAATCAAACTAATGGGGATTATTATTGATAAAAATGTGTTACATATATAGGCAGAAGGCCTATATGATAAACTGACAAGTGTCAAAACAGAGGCATAGTGCACTTTAACTCTAACATCCCCCCTTAAAGTGCACTATCCTAACTAAAGAAAAAAAACAAGTCAACATTAGGTAACATTCCCCCTTAATGTTGACTTCTCTAAAACAACCTATTATCCTCGCTTATTGCTGATTTGGTCTAGGCTCATGTTGTGTGCTCTTGGCTCTCCAACTGTGAATAATGCTAGATTCACTGTGTATACATCTCGGTTTGTTGCCTCAGGGTTAGCCACTTCCATGGGTCTGTTGCCACTGGGTCAGCTGTCTAAGTGCCTCGGGGTCATCATGGGTGCCTCAGGGTCAGCCACTTCTGGGTCTGTTGCCTCTGCAGGTCATCCTCAGAGGATGTTGCCTCTCGTAGGTCACTGACTAGATTCACCATGAGTATGAAATCCCTCCTCATGGTGAAATCAATCTAGAATATGTCGGTCTCTGCCGAAAATGCACCTAATACAAAGGAAAAACGAGCCATATAAGAGTGTCGGTATTTGCCAAAAATGCACTCAATACAATAAAATGAGCCATAGATCAAAATAGGAGGAGAGAAGAAGAAAAGAAGAGAATCTTCTAAAGTGTCTTTGTCTGTAGTCTTCAGAAGTAGATCCGGAAAAAACCTCGGATAGAGTCTAGGGTGTCTTTGTCTGTAGTCCCTAGTATAAGTGTCCTTATGGTGACCATGTCATCCCACCGAAATGCATGGGTAACCAACCGCTGCATTCGCCAAGTGTATAGAAAAGATCACTAGTTACAAGGATCACATATGAAAGTACCTTGGGAGTGTCGGGTACAACCGAAAGTGCACTCCAAGGTAGAAAAAATTTGAGGCTAAAAAACTCAATTAAAACAGCCTCAAAATTACAATATGACACCACCATTGTGTCCGTCACGGAAAAACGTTTCCAACGACTATAAATACCCCTATATTCCACCATCAAAGGGGCCTTCAACATGTGGAAAACAATACCATGCCTATCTAGGCAGCAAAATCAACAAGGTATTACTCTTTGGCGGGATAGAAGGCAACATCTCAATTTTCCCTCAGAAAAATTTTGATTTTTTTTTTTTTAAGACTTTACTACATGGGCCCTCATTTTTAATTAAGTAGTTATTAAAGTGGCATTTTCCACTTTATAAAAGCTTTATATATTGTTCTTATGGGTTGTCACTTAGCCTAACTCCCCACAAAACCCAAAAAGAAAAAAAACTACAAAGGATGCCCCCAAATTTCAATTTCAATTGGATGTTTTGTCTTCAACTCAACATTTGAAAAAAATAAACCTCACTGTATTTATATTCAATGGCGGCCACCGCGACCTCTACCCCAACGGCCATGATGACCATGGGCCCGGACACCTAGCGAGCACGATTCAGCATGCACGGACATATGTTGTTATCGGCTATTCCCGTGGCACCTTGCATCGTTGGCGCGTTATCGTCATCTTTTCACAATGCCCTTCATAGGCTTGGGGGCAGCAGCCTTCGGGTTCTCCACAGGTTTCGCCACCAGAATCGCCGCTCCTCTTTCGCTACCACCGTCGGTAGTGCCGATGCCAGACTCCAATCGGTCGCCTCTGCACGAGGCGTCGCTTCAGAAGAGACAGCGAGTACGACTTGGAGGGGTGGATTGAAAGGAAATCATCTCCATTACTGCATGATAGAAGATCATTCAGTCTGACCATTAAAAAAACATGATGATTTGCGTCGTACGTAAACTTCTCCTGCCTCCTCAACTGCAGCTACTGAACATCTACGGTAATCACGGGACCATTAATCTATCTCAAAAAATTTCATGGTCCAGCTAAATGGTTTCTTCAGTTCATAAAAAAATAGATCAACAACTCAACTCGTCCATAATGGCAACGTCCATCCCATAAAATTTTTTTGTTACTCGTCCTTCTATGACTTCGTAGAATCCAATGAAGTTAGCTTTGACCAAACTAGAAATCAACACTTCTGTGATTACAGGCATGAACAAAATTTTTACGGAGCCTTCCACTGTAATGGTACCATCAAACAGATAGTAGCTCCTCTTTACATGCATACCAAAAATAAATGCTGACCCTCCACGAACAGCGGCCAATATTTGAGTGACAACACATGGTCTTCACTGGTGCTGGATCTAAAAGCAATCAGCGCCCGATCACTCATCGCAGGTCACTCACTGGTGCTTGATTTAGTTGTTGTGGATTTGTCGAGGAGAAGGTGTTGTGTTTTTTTAATGCCCAACTATTAAAAACATAGTCTGTTATCATCATCGTGCATCACTAGGAAGGGTTGCTGCTCCCGCATGAAGTTACTCAAGCGAAAAAAAAAACTAGCAGAAAAAATGGCAGTAACCTCACAACAATGGGAAAAAAAAAATACATGTCCACCAAAATGGACAGCAACGATGGTAGTAGTCCCACACTGGGTGATAGAAATATGCAGCAGCACAGCCAACAGTCATCAACCAACTGATTCTCCAGCGCTACAGGTGGCAGTTTTCTGAGTAGAAGTGCCATTCATCTAGCCGCTTTAGTAAACACTTAAAAAATAGTTGGTCTATCCGCCATTCATGCACAGTCAATATCAACACTTGAAAATACAACGAAAACAATTTTTTTGTCATCAATGGAAACAACAACATCCATTATTAATACCTCCTACTACTTTCTCTAGTCTACTATTAGTTTTATTGAGGTACTCCATGTCATCGATGCATGATGCTTTGAGTAGGTGTACGTAGATCTCAATAGTCTAAATGCAAGCACATCATGGGAAATACAAGAATCATGGGAATGGTGCACCACAAATATAAACACCCTCACGAGGGCTCTTTGCAAACTCTTGACCTCCAAAAAAATTGGTCCAACGCATCTTTTAAGAGAAGCTCGGTGCACTAAGATCAGTTTGCCATGATGAGGCACGAGGTGCAAAGGTTTTCAAATCACCATGTAACCTTCGACCAGATCTGCAACTCTTGGCCAATATGCCAAAATTAGTGGATACCACCAAGTCCACCTCTGAATATAGTAAGTAACAGGTACATAACCAGCCTCGTTACTATGCTACTACTCTCTTCCTTTTGCTGCACCTCGCGCTCCTCGTTGCCCTCAGACTCGACTGGTCGTCCTGCGTCGTCGCCCTCAATTCCATTTCCAGTACTCATAAACCACGTAACCCATGTGAAGAAGGCACTGCAGCGCGTATCCCACAATCCAAACCCTGAGGGGCATGGACGGACGCTTGTCAAGAGAATCGAACAGAATCGCAAACGATGCTTCGAGTGGGCCCAGTCGCTCTGGCGCTCCTCTAGCTGTTGTGTCATCGTTTCATGCACCATCATCGAAGGCTCGCGCATCATTCTCCTACTGCTCACCCTCTGAATGAACCGCATTGCGTCTTACAATGCCGCAATTCTTCGCGGTCCATTGTTGCCATTATTACTGCCGCCCTCCAGCAACGGACTGTCCATCTTTACCACCAAAACTTCGCTACGGCTTTTAATTCCCCTTAATTGACCATGAAAACTTTTCTAGGGCTTTTGATTTCTCGCTAAGGTCACACGAACGGTTTTCTAACAACAGAAAATGACTTCTAACGTATCCAGCTCTGATCAACAATGCGATTGAAGAACCCGCGATGTGAAATCAACAAATATCAGCGTCATAAAGCTAGCCTTTGTTTGGCGGTCTCCAGATTATCAAAATTCTTAAAAAAACACAGATAGCACATCTCCTCACGATGTTTTTGGAGCCGTCCCGTTATTTCACCTCCGTAAGCAATGGTTATGCCCTGCATCAATTTTTCCAGCTCCTCGTCATTTCCCACAGCGAGAAGAAGATGCCTGGGAATGATTATGTTCTTCTTGTTATCCCAACGCTTGATAATGCCCACACCGCGTGGCTACCTCCATGGATCTGCAAACCCTTAAAAAACTAAAAAAAATATAAACTTTAAAATTTTTACCATCTGGTTTCTGATCCATCAAATGATGGAGAGCATACTCCCTCGGTAAATTTTTTTTTTAAATATGGAAAAGAAAAAAAAATGAGGGGGAGGGAGGATTTCCATGAGGGAAATCCCCCCTTAAGGGTTTCACAGGGCAGGGAAAGCCTGCTCTGATACCAAATGTTAGGAGTAATCAAACTAA
Source organism: Wollemia nobilis (assembly GCA_028583015.1). Taxonomy (NCBI): domain Eukaryota; kingdom Viridiplantae; phylum Streptophyta; class Pinopsida; order Araucariales; family Araucariaceae; genus Wollemia; species Wollemia nobilis. The sequence continues at coordinate 7,692,484 of JAQPPZ010017257.1, read as the reverse complement.
TGGGGATTATTATTGATAAAAATGTGTTACATATATAGGCAGAAGGCCTATATGATAAACTGACAAGTGTCAAAACAGAGGCATAGTGCACTTTAACTCTAACATCAACTATTCTTGAGTTGGTTCACTTTACAACTTCAATCTAAAAAACCTTTAAACTACAATATCCAACTTTTATCTGAGTTGGTTTCTAATATCAAATGTCCAACTTCACTTCTAAGTTGACTATTTTCTTCAATATAGCTAAGTCCTAGTCTTCATTGGTTTTCCTTCAACCTAGTGGAAATACCCTAGCCTGCTCTACTCAATATGATCTTTAAAAAATTAGAGTCCAAGTCTTCACTACCTTTAAAGTGGACAAAATCTAAATTAACTTTATCAAAATGGACAAAGCTAATTAATAATGGTGGCTAATAAATAACTCTATCAAATTGGACAAAGTTTGGTGGTAGCTCTGATACCATTGTTGGATTTTTAAACCTTACTACCACAAAATATCATAGGTTATCTCACAATATTACACAAGATCTAATATAAAATAGCCCCAATAATAATGATCAAAGTAATAACAATATATTTCTGTAGATTTATAGTATTGAAAAAAACTTACAATATTATTCAAGAATCTAAGAAAATACAATCTTGAAATATTCTCTATACACTCTCACATACATGTTATGGAGCTCTGTCTCCATAATATAGCTTTATAATATAACTCTTCAAATTCTTGACTATTACTTTCCTCGTGACCTTTGAATTTTTATCTTGCCACTTGCCTACAAGACTCTTAGTCTTTTATCTGACACATATACATATCTCGCATATCCCAATATATCACATAATGTAACATTCTCTAACATTGCACCTTAAAACATAAATCTATCCCTCATAGTAGTTTGGGTCAACATGTATGGGTTACCTATTGACTTATGGGAAATGGATACCTTCAAGGCAATAAACAACACTTTGAGAGAATTCCTTGAGATTTTAGAAACTTCAAAAGATGAATTATTGGCTATTTATGCCCAAATGTTGGTCATGATTTATATTAGTAAACATTTACCATAATCCATCATTTTTAAATATGGCGGTAATTTGTGGGTCCAAACCATGGATTATGAAAACATATATTTAAAATATAGAAGATGTCATGAGGTTAGGCACATTGAGAGATCATGCACTAAGAAATATCCTATAGATACATATGCAAAAAACCGCAAGAGAAACTTACAAATGAATATGAATGAGGATGGTTTTCAACTTCAAAAAAATAGATCTAGATGAATGAAAGTAAATAAACAATGTAGACTAGTAAGTAAAGATAATGGAAGAAATACCAATTATTTTGGGGTTTAGCCTATGAAGAAAAAGCAGATCAGAGCTTATAAGATATGGTACAACAAGATTAGAATATCAATTAGAAAACATCTGCTCAATATGATCTTGATTTAGAAATGAACATTCCTGTTGAACCTAAGGAATGTGCCTCTTCAGATTTAGAAGACTCTCGTGAAGTTCCATGCACAAATTAGGAGAAGGAAAGTGGTAGAGAAAACATAGTGTCAGATGTTAATACCTCTACCATTAACAAGGAAATACCAAAAAATGAGCAAGATAAGTCAAAATATTCCTTAGAAAAGCCAAGAGAGGATAAATTTAATGAAAAGGAAAGTTGTGAAAGAATATTGAGGAATATAATAATAAGACCTACTCATGTACTAACAAGGAAAAAAGAGGAAAACCTTCAAATTATCAAGCGAGAGCCACGTAAGCAAGAGCAGTAAATAGAGAAAGGAACACAATATAAGTTGGTTGAACTTTTGTTTACTAAATATAAAATTAATATTGGTAATTCACAAGTGGGGCCAATAGACCCTAATGATATATGATTACCATCTCATGGAATATAAGGGGTGCTAATTACCCTTCAAAGTAGAGGTGTATTAGGCACCTCTATTTAAGCAATAAACATGATATTCATTATTTCTAGGAAACTAAAATGACAAAGGAAGAAGTTTTCAAAACTATGAGAGCAATATAGGCATGATGTGAATTGGGATGTTGTGGATTCAAAAGGAGTGGCAAGGAGAATTTTAACATGTTGAAATCTAGTTAGAACCTCCTATGAAACCATTCATAAAACTAGGCATTAGATAGCCTCATTAGTCACATGCTACTTTGTAGATATTGGTTTCATCCTTATCAATGTCTATGGACATACAACTTAGTAAGGCAAATAGGAAGTTTGGAGTGGGATTGAAGCCTTTATAAGAAGTAAAGACCAAGAAACTCGATTCATAATCATAGGAGATTTTAATACCATAAAAAAAGTAGATGAAAAATTTAGGAGAATTAGGAAAATAGCCTAAAGTATGAGAGATTTCTCAACTTTTATTCAAAACAATAATCTATTGGAGGTTGAATTTGAAGAGGATAACTATAATTGGACCAACAACTAGATAAACCATAACCTGATAGAAAAAAAATTAGACATGTGCATACTCTCATATCATTGGCTAAATGAAGGCACTTGTGTTAAAATTAATACCTTGACAAGGATTGGTTTAGATCACTGGCCAATAAGAGTTAAAATGGTGGTAAGTGAATTAAAAAAATGATATATTTTTAATATGAGTAGATGTGGGAAAAATATCCTCAATTTGTTTATATGATAGCATAGATGTGGAATTCTTTAGGAAATGATGGGTTGTATACCCTTCCAAAAAAAAATAAATCAATGGCATCTAGATTAAAAGCATGGAACAAGAACACTTTCAGGAGCATTTTTGAGAAGAAAGAAGAACTAAATGAGAAACTTTAAAAATTCCAAAAAAGTTGAGCACAATAATTCAATCTCGTAGGAAAGGAAGTTGCTTAGTGAATATCATAATATTTTGAGTAAGAAAGATAAATTTTGGAGATTAAATTTGAGATAGAATTAGTTAAAAGGAGATAAAAACACAATTTTTTCGTAGGTAATAGTAAAAAGATCAACATCAATAGCTAGTAAAATTGAATGAATGCTCTACTAGGGTTTTGCTACAATGCTTTAAGTAGGATTCGAAACTGCTCTATACTTCCCATGGCTACATGTAAGGGCCCTCCCTCTGCTCCCTTATCCCAAGCGGTCCTTTGTAGACATAGTTAGGGAGAGATAAGAAGCTAAGGATGAATCATTGATAAGCAATACTTTAAATCCATCTTCTCCATTGTTGCCACCAATAAGCGAATGGATAAAGGTTTACAGTCTAGATTTAATGGTTGTCTTCCCCAAGTTGCTAGTCACCCCAATCTTGTTATTGAACAAAGTCCGGTGGTTGAAAATATTTTGTATAAGAGTAATCATGATCTAATATATAAATTTATTGGCATAAGACCATCTTTAGGTTTATGACCTCCTAGATTCAAAATAATTGGGAGTTGTTAGAGAATATTTCAATATGCCTCGTTAGTAATGGATACTATATAGTGAGTTTATCTTCAAGAGTAGACATGGACAAAGCTTTTGAATAAGGGAAGAGAAGCTATGGAGCAACAAGTCTTTTTGTGTAGCCTTGGAAGCTAGGATTTGATCCATGAATGGAACCCACTACAATGGTTGTTTGGGTTTGATTATATGCTCTACCAATGGAATATTGGTGTAAACCATTTTTTGAGAGATTGGGCAATTTCTTGGGATGCTATCTAGGAGTAGCCAAAGATACAATTATGGGAGCTTCAACCATTTATGCTCGGATATGTGTTGAGATGGATCTTAATCACCCATTTCCAACTGAAATAGAAATAGATATGGGGGATTTAACCTGGATCTAATAAGTAGACTATGAGATGATACCTTTCCTCTATAGGATTTATCATAAGCATATACATCTTGCTCGTTTCTACCCCAAGACTATCTAGAAGGAGCCCATCCCATTAGAGGCTAATGGAAAAGACAACAAGATGGATGAGAAGAAGGCAAAAGCTTAACCCACAACCTTGAGCCCACCATAAGAGGGTTTTGAAGCACTTGAGAGGAAGAAGAAACAAAAGAAAAAGAATGTGTGATCAAACCAAACAACAAAGATAAATCTAAACAGGTATGAAATTATTAATATCCTAATGAACATGGAGAATGAGATAACTATAATGGAGGAACCCCAAGGGAAAAATCTATCATCCAATGTGAAAGTAGTCCAGTGGAGGATAACTCAACCAACATTGGAGACCAATATCCAACCAATCCCGAACCATATTGCCATAACAACTTCAAAGAACCTCAATCTAGCTATGGTCATGGTTGATAGGGATGTCTTAATGAAAATAGAGATAAAGATAAAGGTAAGTTTGTTCTTATAATTCAACAAGAAGAGAAAAGACTAAAAAACACCCAAGCTAAGAGTGTGAGAAGAAAATCAAACAAAAAACAACTGACAATGTAGGGTGACCAACTAGTAAAGCAGAGGAGCATAAAGCAAATTGATACTTATTGGGTTCTAGGTTCCCAATGATTGTATAATCATGGAATATTAAAGGATTAAACAATAGGTATCATCAAATTACTATTCATATTTTAATTGAAAATCATCATTCATATTTCATTCTCCTTCAAGAGATAAAATCTTCAATACAAGTAATGGATAGAATAGCCAGGAAAATATGGAGACAAGTAGAGCATGTAGTTGTTGCATCCTAAGGTGTTTTAGGGGGAATAGTTACTTTGTGGAACCATCTAAACTAGAAAACAATTAATCATGTTGCACGAAGGAGGGTTCTCAAATATCTCATCAAGAGTAAGAGTTTAGGATAATTTTTATTGATTTCAAATTTTTATGGTTAAAAAATTTGGGGAGCAACGCCTCCAATGGGCAGTTTTACAAGAAAGTAGGACATGAAAGAAAGAGGTGAATTGGATAGTGATTGGTGATTTCAATGCTAAGTTTTCAGCTAGGGATCAAGAAGGGGGTATCCCATATTTGGATTATGGGAACAAATTTATGATCTTTAAAGTAAATTAGATCAATTTGATTGATGTCCAATGTGTAGGGCCTTCTCATACTTGGACAAACAAACAAGTAGGGTTGAAAAATAGGAAGGTAAAACTATATAGATTATTGGTGTTTGAAGAGGCTTTTCTGCATTAGTCACTTAGGTTGGAAATCCTTAATCATATGGAGTCATACCACTTTTTAATTCTCTTGGAATGGGATATGGGCCATAAATCTTTCTCTAAACTATTTTGGTTTGAGAATTTCTAGCTAGAAAAGGAGAATAGGGATAAAATCCTAGTTTGATGGGAGGAGGGGTGCCTTGCCCATGGGACAATATTGTTTGGAATCTTTAAACAACTCCAACATGTTAGAGCCCAACTCAAAATCTGTTAAAGAAATAATAAATAAGACTTTCAACTTTAGATGGTTTGACTAGATGCTAGAATGGAGGAGCTAGCCACACTCTTTTAGATTGAAACAAGCACTAAAGACTTGAAATATGAAGATAATTTGGTCAAAGTATAGAAAATAGGAGGAGATCTATTGGAAAAAAGAGTCATAACTTCCTGGTTGCTAGAGGGGGACATAAATACTAAGTTCTTCCACTACTTGGCCTTGGTAAGAAGACACTCCAACACACTACATAACCTAAAAAACCACCATGGTAATGTGATGGACACTATACCATGTATACAACAAGCTACAAATATCTATTTTGAAAATCTCTTCTCTGCTTTTGCCCATCCTAATCATGTAACACAAAAAGAGATACTTAACTATATCCCATAAATTATAACAGTCGAACAAAACCAGACCCTTTTTAGAACCATGGATCTTGAACCATGGATCTTGAGGAGGTGAGAGACATAGTTTTCAACATGAGAACCGAAAAGTACCCAGACCTTAATAGGTTCTCGATTGAATTTCTCCAAGCTTTTTGAGATGAAATAGGTGAGGATATAACAAGGGCAGTAAAGGAATCCTGTGCAAACAAAAGCATGTTACAGGTTATGAACCACACTTTTCTTGCTTTGATTCCTAAAGTGGGAGAGGCTTCCAACCTTGGATACTTTTTCAATTGCACTTTGCAGCGTAGTCTACAAGATCATTATCAAACCAATGGATGAAAGGATCGAGAAGGTACTAGATAGTTTTATCTCTCTAAAGTAAGGAGAATTTGTGGAGGGCTGAATGGAAAAACTACAAGAAGTTGAAGGTGGAAAAACAAAAAATATCGGTGGATACAATTGGTACAAAAATAAATAATTGGACTTATCATTGGCTTTCTTTTAGAGGAAGAGTGGCCCTTCTTCAATAAGTGGATCAAGCAATGTTAGTTTACAAGTTCTCTATCCTTGTTGCTTTGATTGGAATCTTGAAGGAGTTGGACTTGCTCATGTGAAAATTCCTTGGGATGGCCTAATGATGGGTAAGCGATGGGATGTAATAATTTTGGACAAAATATACCAGCCTAAAACAAGTAGAGGATTAGGAATTTGAAAAGAAACATTGAATAATCAAGCTCTAGCAGGTAGGGTGTATTAGAGATGAATCTCCAATCACGAAGTGTTGTTTAGCAAAGTAATTACTAGTAATACTTGGGTAACATTCCCCATGAGGAAGCAAATCACATCCTTATGGGTGGCCAAGGTTATATTTTTTGGAAGGTGCTAAAATTAGGAGAGAAAGTGGTAAAACCAAAACTATTTTGAAAAGTGGGTAGAGGGGATAAAACAAATTTTAGGACCGATTCTTGGGACCAATACCTCCCTTAATTTAAGACTTTCTAGAGTTATAGCTCCTTCAATAGATCCTTGAGGCTAGAGGTTGGATCAAGACAACATGCTATCTACATACAAGGTAGATTGGGACCTTCTCTCTTATGCAACTAAAATGGTGGGAAGAGTGGCCAGTCGCAATCTCTCCGAATTTGGTGTCACTATTAGAGAGGATATTAAAGCAATGCCACCTTATAGGAGAGGAGGAAGAGGACAATATAGCTTAGGGTCATGGGAATTTAGGCATCTATATAGTCTGGGAAGGTGCTAATAAATTGTTCCCTCTCCCATCGGTGTTGTTGGATGTTCCATGGGATAGAGTATGGTTCATAAAGGGTTGGCTAGGAAATAATTGTTTTTGCTTGGCAAGTTATGCATCAGGGCTTCCTAACCTATGTTAACTTACAAAAGAGAGGGTTTCAAGGCTCCTTTAAGTGTATAATTTGCAAAACCCAGGAGGAGACAATAGATCATTTGTTCTTTCAGTGTGATTTTGCCCTAGAGTTGTGGAGTTGATGGGTTGATCTCTTCACGTCCCGTCTCAACCAACAATGAACACTTACCAATATATGGGAGGTCTAGAAATGAATAAGGTTAATAAAATAAATTAATTCAGTTGAGTTGGTCTCTAGGTCCAAGATTTATCTGGTGGCACATATGGTTGGAAAGAAATATCATAATTTTATAGAGGAATACACTCCAGTAGAATTTTTTTGATAGAAAATATTAAAAAAGGTTATAGAAACAATAAAAGCTTATGTGGGGGAGCAAAAAACCTAGAGGGAAAGAATGCTGCCAGGAGGTAGACTCATGGGGCTTGGAAAACCCGACCCTTAGGGTAGGAAAAAATCAACATGGATGGAGCAACCAAAGACAACCTAGGGTTAATGAGCATTGGTTTCCTTAGAAGAGACTACAAGGGGAAGGTCCTTCATTGGGAATCAAAATGTCTAGGAGTAGCAACAAATAATGAAGCATAGGCTTTAGCAAGTAGACAAGGCTCTCTAAATGCTTATGAGAATGAAGTTTGAAATATCATAGTGGAGTTTGACTCAAAAAATTGGTGGGGTCACTAGATGAGATCAAAAATTTTAGATCTAGTGTGTGGTAGACTAATAACATAGTGAGTCAAATTAAAGCCAACCGGTAATAGTTTGAGGATACCATCCTGGTTTATGTTGGCAAAGGGAAGAATGTTGCAACCGACTTCTTGGATAAAATGAGCAGCAAGCATATTGTTGGTTACTTGTTGAAATCTGATTAGAATAGGGATATTTTAGATTGGATGGAAGTGAATCGGGTTTTATTACTAGCCAACAAGGATTTAGGCAATAAAGTTTGTATGATCAGGGTAGATGATTATGATGATTATCCTATGGTCTGACATCATGTTGCTACTTGTAGCACTCTTAGTCCCAATTTGGGGTAGCTCCTAAAGTCATGTCAAGAGAGAAGCTAATATGGGCTCTCTCGAATAGTATTAACTAAAAATATAATTAGGATAAGATTTTATGCTCTTTATATCACACTTAGAAGTTTGTGGTCCAAGAAGATGTTAGTTTTATTAATATCTTGGGGCATGTCAAAAGTGGCAGACCAATTTTTGTAACTTTGGACTTGCCTTCTTAATAATATATTTACCTTTTTCAAAAAAACAAAACTAGTATAATTAAATCTATAGAAGGGGTTTGGATTGAAAACCAGAGCGAAATTAGAAAGGATGCAAGCATTTTTACCAAAATATTATAAGATAAGAGGAAATTAGGTTCTTAATGATAAACTATTACAAGATATACCTTCGGTTATAACAAATGAAGACAATAGCAAACTGATGGAGCTTATTACATTGGAAGAAGTTCATTAAGCTCTTTTATCTTTTGATAAGGATAAATCCCTAGGTCCAAATGGACTCTATATAGCATTCTATTATCATAACAGGGAAATAATGAAGGATTATTTATTAGTGGTAGTGGAATGGTCTGGCATAAGGTTCCAACTTTATGGTGTGCTTTATATATTTTTGGTCATAGACCTTGAGATCAGCATATGGCCATGTAATGACATCTCCCTATTTTCAATAGAGATTTTTGAAAAGGCCCATTTTCAAGTAGTAGGTTTTGTCCTTCATAAACTTTGATAGGGTGATATGAAGAGGATTTCAATTTTTAGGCTTGTTTTTCTTGTACTATCATCTAGGTTAAACAAGCTCTCTAGAGTAATTAACCCCTTCGACAACTGATTTGTTTTAAGTTGTATGACCAAGTCCTTGATGTAGTTTCCATACTCATTTTTTTGGTAGTGTATTGAAATTAATTTGATAAGGAATTCTATGATCTATTAATCATTGTTAAAGACCCACCAATGATCAAAATTATCAAGGATGGGTGGTCTTAAAATTACCTCCAAATATTTAGGATTATCCCACATATCAATGATGGGGCTGATTATAGATGTCATGCCTCCCAACTCATCTACCTTGACATTCAATTCCTTAAGAATTACTTTGATCTTATGTGTTAAAACTTTCAAACAAATCCTAGACCTAATGTTTATATGAATTTGGATGTTTGTTCTTTATGGTGCAATGAGAAATAACTTGATTTACAATTAATTTAGTCTCCCACATTATTGGTATGATTGAACAATAATATGCATGCGATGTGAGTCTGTATACCTTGTAGGTTAATGAATTGAACACAAACACTTGCCTATTTTTGGTTCTAATCCTATCAAAGTACATTGTTCAAGTTTTATCCTCCCCTGAACTTGATAAGGCCAAGAGATTATATGATGCATCTATGATGAGATAGTTTCATGGTTTAGTTTCTTCATAGTCAACTTCTAAATCCTCCTTATCTTGTAGGACACAAATTATCATGTCAACATTTGAGATTTGATCATATTCAAGATACTCATCATATTCCATGAATTCTAGGAGTTTATTATGGTTTACAGTACCATCTTCATCCAGGTTATGCAATAGTTAGGTTCAAGGTAACACATTTTTTTATCTTGATAACCTTCTCATCATTACACATGTTCATATGGGTATAATCCATTGCTAGGTAACCATACCTTAATAACTTGTATGTCCATTATCTAGATAATAATATACCAAAGTATGGTGGGAGGTCAACCTCTACCACTTCTTGTACCACTATGAACTTCAAATTTATAGAAATGGTCATGACCAAGTCTTTAAGGTCCCCCATTGACTTTACTTGGTTCCATCCATTTGTATTGAGTGCCTAGTTATTTTGGTGTAAGGCTGACCCATCTTTTCACAAATATCTCTAGCCATAATTGTTACTATTATCCTTGAATCAACTATATAACTCCTTAGTATATAGTTTTTGATTTTGAGGGTCATATAAAATGGGTCTTTAGCATATTAGGCTTTGGAACATTCAATATATCACTTATATTGATTTGAATATTTTTTGGATGCTTTGTTATAAATTTCTATCGATTAACTATATTGGCCTAAGTAGATTTTGACTACCTATCCCCAAAATAACTCATTTCTTTCTTGTTTAGAGCCTCTTGGAGTTGACCCTTCTACCCGAGTAGATCCAACGCCTATAACATACTTTATCGAGTGTCTATTTCATTTCCTTTATGATGTTAAACTTGGTTTTGATAGAGGTACTCACACTTCATGTTATACATTTTTATATTGCCATGTGGATGTCACATGACCTTTGATGGTGGGAGAGGGATATTTTAGTCATTGCTTGACTTCTTTCTGAAGCTAACATTTTTTGTAGCACTCATTTTTTGTAGGCTTATTTGTTCCTCATAAAATTTTCCTATCTATTTCAATATCCTTTCCTTTATCTATTTGTCTATCCCTTTTGGTCTATGCTTCTCCTAATTCCTTTTGAGGTGCATTTATGGAATCATTCTCTACAATATTATTTTTCTTATTTTTATCCTATTGTACTAATATCAAACCTTTATCCTTCAAATCTAATAATGGCCTCTCTCTCCTAAGCATCGTCGTACCATTACTACTTTGATATGCTTTTTTGTTGATAGCTATTTGAAATTTTTCCTCCTATCCCTAGTCTCAACCCTTTGTTGATTAACACATATGCCATCATCTTTAAATGTTGAATCTTCATCTATATGTATAGCATTAAAATTGATTAAAATGACATTATTGGGGTTGGGTAAGGGAGGTACTACCTATTAAAGTTGGGGTTTTGTAAGGGAGGTACTACCTGCAAAATTTGGGGTTGTTAGCATATGGGATGATTTGCTATAGAGACCAATTGACCTAAGATGGCGACCTATTAAGTTGGGTATTGTTGGTTAAATTGGACAATTTGACAATGTCTAATGGCTCCAACACATTCTATAGGGTCATGCTTATTGTTACATGGAATATACCATGTCAATTTGACCTTTGAATTGGCATTCACCATACGGTTGTGACTTTGATTTGCTCCTTGTTTAGGGCCTTGTTGAGACACTTGATCTTTTATATGATACAAGGTTTTATAGGGTTATAATTTTTGCAACTATTGCCACTGCTTCATTTTAGCGTTATTTTAATTTATCAAAGTTTGGATCATTTGCAACATCTCTCTCATCATAAAGTTATTGTTTAATTCATTATTTGAATTGGATGGAGCAAGAAGGGCTAGAAGTTGTGGTTGAAAGGCTACAGTGAATGATGTGCTCTAGACAAGATGAGTAATGATGTGTGGTAATGCAGATGGATTGGTAGTAGCATTTGGATGAGGATTAGAAATAAGAAAAATGGTGGCCATAGAACCAAATGTGGGTGTGTTTTGGGTAATATGGATTGCATAGGCCATTGATAGAGTAGGAGATAATTCTCATACTTAAATAAGAACATATTCTCCCTTGTTGTCTCTTTAAAAGTTCCTACTAGTGTATGATGGTTATCATTATATACCATTAAATTTAAGATCATACTATAACCCTTGATGTAGTACAATTAATCTTATTCTACGTTTGGCCTAAGATTTTTGTGGGATTAAATTTAAGGTTATCAAGAATATACTATTAAAATCATGTATATTTTCTTGAGGGTGTCTTTGAATTGTGTTTAGTTGAAACAAAATAGAGTAACCATTACCTATGCTATCAAAATATATGCATGAAAGGTTCTACAATATATTCTTAACTTGTAACTAAATTATCTAGTACCTCTCTATACCATAAAGCAATTTTATCATGAAGAGAGTATATTAGCAAATAAACCATTATGCCCTCCTCCTGGATGTGATGGATCAATTTGAACGTTGACAATTTGTTGAGGTGATCCAATGTCATCATGTTCCTATTCCCATTAAAGGTAGGCAATACTTTCATAATTACTAGGGAATGGGGGAATAAACCACTAAATTTAATGGTCCTTGGTAGGTTCAATCAAGGAGTTGGTTTTGTGGCTTAAGAGACACCCCTAGATCATTCTATTTAGGAGGAGGTGGACCACATTGCTAATGTGAAGGCAAATAAGGATAAATTGCATAACCATGAGGTGGGTATGAGTGTTTCAAAGGGTATGAGAATAGAGGATAATAAGGTAGGGGATAACGAGATGGTGTATTTTAATAACCCCATTGTTAATTAGAGGAGGCTACATATTTGGATGTGGAGAAGATAATGTAGTTTTTATTGTAAGACTTGCTAATTTAGAGAATGTGCCCCTTACACATTTTGTTATATCTGATTGGCTAGAGGTAGTGTTGGATCCAAGGTGTTTTCCTAAGACACCTATGACCCCATCTGCCCTACCAACACTTGAGCATTTTCAACAAGACCCTACATTGGGAGCCATAGAATGGCCTACTGGGATGTTAGATGTATTTGACAAACTATATTTATGTGGGACTTATGTCAAAGAAGTGCTCATAGGAGGGAAGTTATGGTAATTAGAGGTAGATAGTGGATTCATGCTAGCAACATAGTATTGGAATTCAAAAAATTGGTTATTTATAAGGTTATTTATATCGAAGGGTATACCGTAAAGGGGATTTGTAGGTGTTAAGGTAGGTCTTATATTGGACCAAGTTTGGTTTGCTAAAGTAGATGAGTAAATTATTTGCTAAAGCTAGATGCAACCCTATGGTAGTTTGTTCATTTCTTTACCCTTTGTGTTTATTTGATGGTAAGCAATAATATCTATCTATTGATGTTTTTCCCTATTTTTGATCCTTTGAGCATGTTTCATAAGTTGCTGCATATGGACCTCCATGGATAGAGTTTTGGAGTCAAATTTTGTAAAATTAAGAAAACAATATGGAGCAATTTGCTTATGAAATCAAGCAATTCACTAGGAAAAAACTATTTAGTAGAATTTTGCTTGTAGAGTTATTTACCTATGAAATGGAGTTATTCACTTGCAAAGTAAAGCATTTCACTTACAATTTTAGGAAATTTGCTTTCAAAATTTTAACTTGAAAAAAAATTAGATGAAAAAGGTCCAAGCGAATTGCTTCAAAACTAGAGTGAATTGCCTTTCCAGGAGGTAGAAAGGAAGAATTTTGTCTTTTCTTGCAAATTGCGTATCAAATTTGTAACGAATGACTCATTAAATTTGACAAAGATATATTTTATTATTTTTGGATTAAATTGCTCAGTGAATTGCATATTTGTCTTTTAGAAAAATTGGCTCATAATATACCTTAAATCCTTTTTGTCCATAATAGATGCATATATGAGGTTAGATTTGAGGTTTTATGGTGCTTTGATGGTATTCATTTCATTGTTTTTGTGAATATTTAAAAGTTATAGATTTCATATTAGAGCTGCCATTTGCAAAGACCCACAAATATCAAGCATAAATATAAAAAATGATGAATTTTTAAAGTTAATTTGAGATTGTGCTTAATAAACCAAGTCCCTAACCTTGATAATTACTTTAGATTCAACCTATGAAAGTGAAGGAAATTTAGAGTGAATCAATTGCAAAATTTAACTTAGAATTTTTTTTTTAAGTAATATGATTAAGTGGAACAAATTGCTCCAAATTTCAAAGCAAATTGCTTTCTTAACATGGATTAGTAAAAATTCCCTCAATATTGAGCCAATCGCTTCATAGAAGATGAATGCAAATTTGGCAAAAATTGAGGAATTTTATCCAAATTAGGAAAAGATTAAGGGAAATAAGTGTTTGTCCCATTGGGCATGCCAAAAACTATGTTGAACTAAAAAATTGTCTTGACTTCTAATTTAGTGTTTACACCCGAATTCTAGTTTCATCAAAGTTGAAAGGGAGTGTCAATGGATTTTACCGACCTATAGATTTAGGTTGGCTTCCCATTGTCTTCGTAAAATACTCCCATGCTAACCTACACTAATTACATGAAAAGTAAAGTGTATAAAATAAACATGCATGAAAGATTAAGGGTGTAAGTGATTCAAAATAAATATAGGTTTAAACCATACAAAGGAAAGTGTATGATCAATCAACACATAAAATTTGAATAACATCAATGTCCACCCATTCATTAGACATGAATTTGATAAGAAAATGACAAGATTGGCTAAAAGGACAGTGTCATAATCATTGTGCACTTAGAAAACTAGAAGGGTAATGTCACTAATGGAATGCATAAGGACATGCCAATTTCTTACAATCTCATGAGGTTAGAGCATAATGTAGGTTTCATAGAGTGTAGCTCTAAGTTATCATGGCTAAAGATTATTACAATAAATATTTAGGCTCATATCTATAGCAAGAGTTTACTTGTGAGTTATTTGGGGTGAGAAATAATTACACATAGTAAAAGTAAATATTTAGGGGAATGTTTAGTAAAATTATGCACCACCAAATGTTATGTCTCTAGTTATGCCTCTATTAGGCTTAAAAGGCTTCCAAAATGAGTTAGTACATGCTACATGCAAAAATATCACTCTTAAAAGATACAACTCAATATATGTACCTTTGATTTTACCTCATCGTAACATGTTGAGTCATTTGCTCTAGTTAGCAAGTAAATCACTTGCTTTTGCAAGTGAATCACTAGTTATTCTTTAGCAATTTTCTTCCTAAAGCCAAATGGACCTTTTGTTGGCAAACCATTCTCTAGAGCCAATCGACACTTTTTTCAAGTGAATCAACATGTGCTAGATTTTGATAGGTATTGGAGGGTTTTGTGAAGTGGTTGCTATCTGATTTCCTTTATTCATGCTCCTCCAAAACTTATGAATCCCAAAATAGTGACATGGCACCACAATAACATTCTTTAACTCTGATAGATCACATAAGTCTCATATCAAACCTACATATCTATAAATGTTGATAAGCTCCTCTATTAAAAAGGTAGTTATACATCATAATCATGGTGTACGAAAACATATGCATATAAACCATCTACCCAAAAACCTCTATCTAAACTAGTTACACACCATGTATTATTGGATGTCATCTAATATTTAGTATCTCTTATCATATTTTTTTTGGTATTAGGTAGAGGTGGTTATAAGGTCCACAAACATTTTACATAGTCAAAATGGGTTGGTTCTAGCTCCAAGACCAAAAAATCAAAATACAAAATGGATCTTCCCAAGACCCACATTAAGCCATACTTAGAGTCCGCAGTCCTATACTTGCCACTGGACTATTCAGGATAAAACAAAAACCAAACAACACCTAGCACTTACTAAACATAACACTAGGTTGTTGTACCGTACACTTGTCACTTCCCAGGCCCCAAAAAATGGGTTGCCTTTTGTCCCTCTACCTAATTCCATATGCCAAATTACTCATCATCAGCCACTCTAATCTCCTGTTGCTTTAACAGGTTTGATCTTAGATCTTATTTAGAATCCAACACCAGTAATTCTTAAGGGAATTTATCCTTCCAAATTTGCATCTCCCTAGTAGAAACTGCAATATTTGCCATTAGATCCATCGTCTGGTTCCCTTCTCTAAAGGTGTGTTGGATTCAGGCACTCACCAAATAGAATTTATGAATATTTGCTTCTAGGATAAGCTCCGAGATGGTCCAACTAGGGTATTTATCCTCCTTAGTTATCTTGATTATATTAAGTGAATCCCCTTCAAAGATTACTTCCTTATAACCCTCTAGTCTGGAAATTCTCATTGCCTGCATTCAGGCTCGGGCTTCTGCAAAATGATTTGTTTGAGATCCTAAAGGCTTCGCAAAGGCAAGGACCACTTTTCCTTCCTCATTTCTTAGAACTCCTCCTACTCTTGCAGCCCTCAGATTTCCTTTGGCTGCCCCGTAAAAATTAAAATTAACCCACTTTTATGTGGGGGGTATCCACTTGACACCATCCCATGGGTTGGTTGTAATGACTGGGTCTGGAGGTTCCTCTCCCCAGTTTCGCAAAATCCTCCTTTCTCTAGGAGACAAGGTCTCATTTTTGAAGTAAAAGGTTTTCCAGTTTTCTTTCAGAACTCTGATTATTTTATTACCACATAACCTGGGATATTTTTTCCGTCCTTTAAATACTCTCTTATTTCTCTCATTCCATATCCCCCATAAAAAATGGGGTAAGCTGAGCTTCCAGATCCAAGTCAAAAGTTTTGCTCGGAAGGGGCAAGCCCACTGTATGCAGAAGTCAAACATGCTATTTGGGCGGACCCAATCTATATGAATTTTGGACAGAATAATTTGGAAGACTGCACAAGAAAATTTACAAGTTAGAAAGATATGACTTACAGATTCTGTCGCTTTCTCACACAAGATACATCGACTGATGAATTGAAAACCTCTCCTCTGTAGATTATCTGTTGTCAGAATCTTATTTTGAACTGCCAACCAAAAGAAGAAAGCTATTTTTGGGGTTAAATTATTTAACCAAATAATAGAAGTCGAAGTCCAACCATTAAATCTTGAGTGGATTAGTTTATAGGCAGTTTTTATTGAATAGATCCCACTTGTAGTTTTTCCCCAAATCATCTTGTCTCTTCCTCCCCCTGGAATGATCAGGAACACCCTCAAAGCATCATTGAGTTTGGTTAGGGCCACCTTCTCTTGCTCTGAAGGATTTTGAACTGTGATTTTCTTCCAAGAGGAAGTTTCTTGTGCTACAACAAGAAAATCCCCTACTTTTCCACCCATTTCCTCTGAAAGTTTGTGTTGGAGGACCCAAAGGTATAAGTTATCTTGTAGAGGGGCTTCTTCCAACCATAGATCTTGCCAAAATTCCATTTGTCTTCCATTACGAATTCTCCATCTGATTCCTTTCTTGACTACCTCACGACATTCGAGCAAACAATTCCAAAAATAGGATCCTCTAGGGAGATTATCAGCTTTCAGGAAGTCCTGATTATTTTTTATATATTTTGCCTTAATAAGTTTTACCCATCCCAATTGATCATTATTAACAAATCTCTATACATGTTTTCAAATCAAAGCTTGGTTCATTTCTTTCATTCTCTTCAGCCCCAGGCCCCCTTGATCTTTGCTTGCACACACCTGATTCTATGCTACCAACATAATTCTATTTCTCTCCTCCAAACCTAACCACAAGAAGTTTTACTGAATTTTCTCCAGTGTAGCTCAGACCTTTGCAAAACTTCTAAATAGAGACATGCAGTAGATTGGAATGCTCTTTAAAGTAGTTTGAACTAGTAAGGCTTTCCCTGCGGAGCTGAGAAGGATGTCCTTCCCTGCTAACTTTTTGGAGATCCTGTCAATGACTGAGTTCCACAACGTAGCCTTCATTCTTCCTTCGAACATAGGCATGCCTAGATAAGTCACCGATAAAAGCTCCTTTCCACATCCAAAGAAGTTAGCTATTCTTTCCTCCCTCCCACCAGGCATGTTAAAGAAATATATGCTACTCTTCTTATAGTTTTCTGTCTCATACTTGGTTATAATTCTCTTTAGCTTGCTAGCCTGAGACATCGAGGCTTTGGACACAATGATCGTATCATCAATGAACTATTGGTGAGACATTGGCTCTACTATTGAGGCTGGTTTGAAACCTCCCAATCGACCTTTTGCCACAACTTCTAAAATGTTCCTACCCAATGCTTCTGCTAAAATAATAAACAAGTATGGAGACAAATGATCTCCTTGTCGCAATCCCCTTTCACTCTTAAAGTAACCGGAGGGTGACCCATTCACCATGACAAAAAATATTGTGGTAGAGATACCACTAAAAATTAACTTAATCCTCTGGGGATAGAAACCAAACTTACCCAAAATATTGGTGAGGAAACGCCATGAGACCCGGTCGTAGGCTTTATTCATGTCTAGCTTTAGTAACATACCTGCTTCCTTACTAGCCACCATTGAATGAATAACCTCATGAATTGTAATGATACCATCTAATATTTGTCGCCCTTTCACAAAAACTCTTTGGTTCATATCAATGATGAATGGCAGGATAACCTTCAGCCTATTAGTGATTGTTTTCATGATAATCTTCATCAAAGTGTTACATATACTAATAGGGTAGAAACTGGAAAATTCCATTGCTCCCACTAGTTTAGGATGAGGACTAAAAATGTAGCATTAACTCCTTCTAGGGTTTCCATGTCCTTTTGAGCCTCAATTATAGCTTCCACTACATCATTGCCTAGGATATCCCAAAAATTCTAAAAGAAAGCAACGACGAAGCCATCCGGTCCTAGGAAGCTGTTACCATCCATGTCAAAAATTGCCTTCCTGATTTCCTCCTCTGTAAAAGGGTTGAGTAAGAATCCATTAATATTCTCAGTGACAAGGGGTGGAATGGCCGCCAACAAAGAGTCATCTTCTTCAATAGTAGGATTTACATCTTCTAGCAATGATTTAAAGAACTCGGTCACTTCCCTCCTTATGTCTTCCATATCTTTGGTGTTAGACCCATCAACCATCTTGATCTCCTTAATTTTGTTAGTACTCTTGTGGCGAAGAGTAGAGACATGGAAGAACTTTGTATTTATATCACCCTCCTTCAACCAATGTAGTCTAGATTTCTGCCTCCATAAGGTTTCTTCAAATCCCAACACCGTGTGGTATTTAGCTAATAGCTCACTCTCCTGGTTTCTCATATCTTTTGTAAGTTGATCTGACTTCAGCTTCTCCTGCAGTTCATTGATCTTGTCTTTTAGTTATGCCTTTTTTATGAAAATATTGTCAAAGGAAGTTTTGTTCCACTCTCTAATTTTAGCCTTCACATTCCTCAGTTTACACGCCACTTGGGCTAGTTTTGAACCATTATACTTTTTGTCCCACCATTGGGCAACTAGATCCTTGAGATCCTGGTGTTAGAGCCACATAAGTTCGAATCGAAAGGGTCTAATATATTTTTTCTTAGAGTCCTCCCCATTTTACCATAGAATTGGGTTGTGGTCAGATCCGATTCTTGGTAGTGCCATTAATGAAGAGTCTCCAAACCTCTCCAGGCATTCCTGAGAAAGAAGAAACCTATCTAATATGATCTGAATGTGGTTTTCCTTCAATATTTTGTTAGACCACGTATAGGAGAATCTACGCAGGTCCACATCCATCAGCTCATGTTGATCAACAAAATCTCTAAACTCGTAGATATCAGTAGTTATTCTTTGAGAGCCCCCAAATTTATCTACAAGATTAAGGTAGCAATTGAAATCCCCCACCACAATCCAAGGGTATTTGGGGAACATCTACCTCAGTTCAGCTAGCTGACCCTAGAGAATCCTTCTCAGTCCCTATCTAACTGGAGCATATACATTCGTTAAGATCCACTCTTCCTGCGTGGTTTTATCTAAACATAGGAGATAAATAAACTAACTAGACATCAAAATCACTCTACTATCAATCGCATTCTTGTTCCATATAACCAAAAACCCTCCTACTATTCTAGTGGCCTCCTGGGCTACTACTTTAGCTTCTCACCAAGTCCTATTCTTAAAAGGGATCACTCTACTCTCCTCCATTTTAGTTTCTTGTAGTAATATCATATTCGGTTTGTGTTCTTGTCTAAGAGTATACAGAGATCTCTTTTTTGCAGAATTGCTCCCACGTATATTCCATGATAGAATCTTCATTTATGGGCTTTGGATCCCCGAGCCTTCACCCAAAAGTGTATTATTTATTGAGTGCCATTAGCCACTCCTCACTCTGATTCTTTCTGCATTAAGGCAACATTGCTAGGTTTCCCTCTTCCTACCGAACCATATCCCCATACATCCACTTTAGGCGGGGGTTCCTTGCGTTTCACTTGGCTTCTGGTAACCATCTTGGATGGGTAAGTCTTGGAATTTGGGGTAACAACTTGGATCTCTAGGGTAACTAATATTTTTGATAGTGGAGATGATTTCGTGCTCTTAACCTCTTGATTAGTAGGTTTTTTTTTCCCTGCTTTGGGGGTACACTGATCTTGGTGGTTCACCTCTACCTCCTGAGTATCCTTGCCTGTCTTATCAGTTTCCTGCTCCTTCCTTTGATTTTGCTCCTCTAAATCCTTCTCTTGGGTCTCCTCTACCTCAGATTCCACTTCTTAGCTATCCATATGATCTCCCTTCAGATGATTTAATGCATCAAAATTGTTCTCCACTAGGATGTTGATCTCCTTGGAATTTCTTCCCATAAATTCCTCTATAGTACAGAGGACCACTTTCGTCGAGCCTCCATAGGTCTCCCATATTACCCAATCGAACTTACTTTCTCCAGGGCATTGATCTTTGTGGTTTTTTCTTTGTGATTTGGTTATGGGGCCTACTGTATCACCTTTGGAGCAGGTTGAACTTGAGGGTTCGCACCAGAGGGACCAACTTCCCTATGAGAGGATTCTGGGGCATAGGTATTTTTGGGAGGAGGGTTATAACGTTACCTCTTTCTGACATTAGATCAAATGGGGTCTTTGATATTTGGATTCTGAGCCCCATGTACTTGAGGCCCATGTTGGGTAGGAATGGAGACCTGCAGGGAGGGATATTATTTTGGGTTTGTGGAACAATATTTTGGGGTGGGGATTGGTTCTTGGAAAGGTAGTGGATACCCTGGTGCCCTACCTTCCCGTAAACACTACACTTAATAGACATATTTTCATATTCAAAGGCTCGAGTATGAATGCCATACATAGACGAAAATATAATAGATTTAGGGAGTTCTTTACTCAGGTTTGCCAACACACACATGCAAGTAGAAAGAAGTCTTGTTCTTCTCAAGGTTGCAGGATCGATAGCTACCAGTTCCCCAATCTTTGCAGCTATCCCAGCCAAGATTTGCTCATTCCAACAAAGTAGAGGTAATCCCGACATCTTAACCCAAATAGGATCCAAATCCAACACCTGGGTATGGGGGTTGAAATCGGGGGTCCAACGCTTCATATACAAGCCCCTTTTCCCAAAAAACCAAGGACCTCCTTGAAGAATCCTTTCTATGTCCTAGTCATATTGAAATATCACCAAAAGGAAACTCTTGGGTAAAGCCTTAATCATCATACCGACCCTTGGCCACCATTTTTGGATGAACCATCTCCTTATGACTTCCAAGTCTAGTCAAACCCCCATAAATTTCACCACCAGAGACGTTCTGCCCTCCATAGCCACATGCTGAGCTACGATATCTGGGATGTCCAGCCTACCATTGACGGGTTTTAGATTAAAATAAGATTCAGATAATTTTTTCTTACCACAAAGAGCATTAAGATAATATGGTCTCTAGTTATCAGGTTTCTCTTTGTCTTCTTCCTGAGTCTTCCCTTGATCCTGACGTACAGAGTCTTGGTCCCCATTAGAGATATCTTTGACCGCATCTGCACAACGCCTTGGGTCCGGTTCCAACAGAATTTCCTTGTCCACATCCTCCGCCTAGAACCCTGCTACCTCACCAAAGCCCCCACCTACCACGCCTGCTGTTATGCCATCTGAAGCCCTACACGTAGGTTTTACCACCCCTAGACCTCTCGCTCCTCCTCCTTGTTGCTCCATGATTCATCAAAATCCCATCATATCTCTTATCATCTTATTCTCCAATATTGATTGTCTTATTCTAACCTTGATTTAAAATGAGAATATAATTCCTTTTGGATATTATAAAACACTAAAAAATAATTCTATATGAGAAAGAAAACCACCATTTAAACTAACTATCCATATGTCACTTTTTAATAAGCTATATGTGGTTTCTATTAGGGGCCACTTCCATCGAAATAACAAATTATCATATTGTTGTGAATTAAACTATATCCAACTTGCTTTTTTTATTAGATATATTCTTCCTTCACGTTTCTTACCAAAGATATTCTTCATGTTCCTTAAGAAACTATGTTTCATAATTAGCTCCTTCACAGTGATTTTACTAAGAGATTAAATCTTGTTGTACCAGTTGTCTTCTATTTCTCGAGTTTTGTTGAGATAAAAATTAACATAATGATTGGCCAAATTATCTACTACCTAGTTTCTTTCTCTATACATATGATGATATTTCAAAGATACTACTTATAAACAATAGTTGATGGACAAAAAATAATGTTATTTTTATCCAATCTCCACATCTATTTTTCTTAATAGAATTAATAATAATTTATGAATTTCCCTCAATCAAAATATATTCCATCAATTTTCAATGACAAATTTAATCCTTGCAATAAATGCCTTAACCTTTGCATGGTTGTTAGTTGAAGTTCTATATGATTCCTAATAAGAAAGGATAATTTTACTTTCATTATTTCAAAAAACACCACCTCTACTATTTTTTTATGATTTTCCTTTAGAAGCACCATCAAAATTAATTTTGGTAAATCAATTTTTGGGTATTTCAATTTTACCATAAATCGAAGTAGATCCCTTGTGTTAATTGCATTGTCATAGATGACCCTTCCATGTATAGTTAAATTATGTAACTAAAAGGCTAGTAGCTATTTTTTCACACTTGAGACTTCCCATGATGAGCACCATATCTGTAAACATTCTGTAAGACAGGTAGTAATACAATTTCAAACTTGGACATGATTTTGAGATTTGTTTTTAAGATTCTATTATTCCTTTGAAGACATAAATTACAATAAATAATGGTAGGACCAAACCTCTACATCATGAACTCTTTCGATACTATTGAAGCTACTAAACATATTCTCATATATAAAAAAATAATCTCAAATGGTAGAAACAAAGGGAAAATGAAAAAGTAAATAATCATATGTTTCTAAATCCTTCTCACACAAGACACACCTTGAAGGTTCATGTTATCCTCTTCTTTACAAACTCCTCCTTGTAAGAATATTGCTTTGGATTGCTAACCAAATTAATGTCAAGACCTTAGGGAAGGACTCAAGTGACCAAATATTATTCGAAGAGAAATATTTGGGATTGGGAAATTCCTATTACTCTAAATCCTTATATCCCAACTTGATAAAGTATATACCATATTTTGATGGATTCCAAACCAACTTATCCTTCTACATTAAAATAGACAAATAGAAATCTTGAAGCATCCTTTAAAGCTCATATTTTTTGAGATCCTCTCGTTCAACTAGATTGTTAATAAAAATTCATAATTTAGAGTTTTTGTTCACATTAATTTATTTTTTGACCTTTCCAAGCTAAATATTGTCGAGCTAATGATTAGCATATTAGATAAAAATAAGAGAACAAAGATTCAACCAAACATCAAACTAGAAATTTAGAGATCATGCCATGGACTACCCATCTAATATGTTTATTGATCAATTGTAAAATACATGGTATGTATTCCATGTTAAGACTATAGGCGCAATTTGTTTCTTGAACAATATTTTTTTTTTGATAACTATGTGTTTGTATTTATAGCGGGTTTTAACAAGGATCCCAAAACCTGATTACATAAGCAATGGGCCTAGGGCATCAATCCCTTGAAACTGAACACCAAAACAGAAATCCCGCCCGGCGGTAACGAGTAAGCATGAAACAATCCCTCTCGGCGGGAAACAAACAAATAAGAAAAAAAGTGGTTTTGGAGATCCCGCTCAGCGGGGAGTAGCCAAAAACCACCATCGAGAAGATCCCGCTCAGCAGGAAGCAAAGAAAAATCGTTACAATAAAATCCTGCCTCGCGGGAAGCAGTCAAAACCACCACAAACAGTCCCACCTAGCGGGAAGCAACAGGGAAATCTCGCCATCCGGGAAACCAGCAGAAAAGAAAGGATCCCGCCTCGTGGGAAAATCGGCAGATTTGGCGGATCCCGCCCTATGGAGAAACCATCCCGCCCACCGAGAAAACATTCGGTTCAGCGAGAGCCATCCTGTAGGAAGCCGACAGCCAGCACAGAGAGGATCCAGTCCATCAGGAAGTGACCAGAGATTTGCACCACAAGGAACCCACCCCGGGAAAACAGAAGAGGATCCCAGCAGCAGGGACCAAGAATCCCATCCAAGCATAGAGCCTGTCGAGGATTCACAAGAAAAATGGGGAAGCTGTCCAAAACCTAAACCGTCACCTCCACCGCACTGAGAAATGCAGGGGACTAGATCCACACGAATCACCTGCAAAAAACCCCAGGGGGAAGCCTGAGGGAAAAAGGGAAGGGATCCCCAACCAAACAGGGATCCCTGGGAAGCACCGATCCGAAAAAACAACCAAGGAAACCCTAGCCGGTCGGGAGGGGCGCAGCTAGTGGAGAAGGATCTCCCCCAGGAGATCATCTGCAAACAACCACTCCCCGGGAGGGATGACCTGGGTTGAGCCAGGGACTGGGCAGAAATCAGGAGCCATGGGAGGGGGAGCAGGGGAGGGACCAGAGCCCTCCCCTCTCAACCCTTCGTTTCTTGAACAATTTAATTACATCAATAGAATCTTATATATTTTGAAGTAATATTTTTCTCAACACTTTCGTTGATATTTGAATAATCTCCAACTAAGTTTTGCCACTAATGCCAAATCCATAACTCTATAATTTTGCTAGCCTACCAATCTAGTATCCTTTCCTTTGAAGACCCTATCCCACTTACAAAGAAAAAACCTATTTTTTTGTCATATCAATTATATGGAAAATCTCTTTGAATTTTATCAAATTCATATGTTGTACATGCTATTCTTGAAAGTGACGTCATTTATATATAGGGATAAATTGCAAAATAATCTTTATGAGTTTTAGCCTTCTAGCCATGGTTAAGAACTCACTTTTCCAACCTCCCCAAAAAAAAATTGTTTTATCCAAAATTGAGTTCCAAATGTCCTTGCTCTTTTCTTTATTAGACAAAGGAATACGTAGACAGTTTGATTCAAAAATTTAAATTTAAACCCTAGAATCTCCATAATAAACCATTGTAAATCTAGGGTAATGGTATAAAAAAAATTCAAGATTTTATAGTGTTAACTAACTATCCAACAAAATTCTTATAACATGTACTAATTTAAACTCCATGGCAATGTTGACTAAAGGATGACCCAAAAGAAAAGTATCATCAACAGATTGGAGATAATATTTAAATGGACCAATTGTTGCAACCTAAATACATTTAATTTTTCCTTTCATTTTGCCTTTGGAAAATCTCTCCATAATGCCTCGATAAGAATAATAAATAGACAAGGAGATAGTGGATCACCCTTGCAGAGCCCATGAGATGATTCAAAGGATTTAGCAAGGGGTCCATTAATGAAAATATAATATTTTGGATGACTAACAACATTTGATCCATTCACGCGAACCTTGATCAAAATATTTTTTCTTAGAATATAATATAGACAAAACTCCAATAAATCTTATAACATGCTTTGTTCATAAATAATTTTATAAGCATACTTGGATTTTCATGGAATGAAGAGAATGTATGGCCTCTTGTGTAATTATTACACCATCAATACCTTTTTTATTATGAACAAAATAATCTTATTCCTCTAAGATTATATACTCTAGAATATTTTTCAATGTGTTTGTCAATTGTTTTGAAATTATCTAATAAATCATATGGTAAAGTCTTATTGGACAAAAATTTAAAATATTTTGTCTCATATTTCTTGGCAACCAATGTAGTAAATGTGGCATTGATATCACCTATTGTAGCTTGCTTTTTCCTAGTCTCTTCGATTACAACCAGTATATAACCTTTTAATAAATTTCAAATTTTAAAATTGTTGGAAATCCATTAAGGCTAGGTGCCTTGTTAATATGGAAGGAAACAATTGGCCCATGTATCTCCTCTATAGAGATATTATCCATCAAATTTTTATTTTATCCCTATTTGATAATTGATAAAAAAATTGTAAAAGTTTACCTTGAGCCTCATTATCTTGCTCAATGTTTGACATAACACCTTTGAAATAATTAATTTATTCCTTTCTAAGATCTTCTTCCTTAATATTTCTTCCATCCAACATTGAAATATTTTCTATTTGATCAAAATAAATATCTATTTTGGCTATAACATGAAAATTTTGGTAATGTTATCTCCTTTCGTGACCCATTTATCCTAAGATTTTTGGGACCACTATGACTCTTCTTTTAAGGATACAATTATTTTTCTAGCATATAATTATCCTTGTCCATTCCATTAATCTCTACTCTCTTATAAATTGTCAAGATTGCATTTAATTTCATCCTTCGCTTCAGATATGATACCAAAATATTTTGCATTCCAAATATTCACTTGCTCCTTTAGATATTTCATATTTTGAACAAACCTTTCCATATATGATCTTTCAAACCTTGCTTCATCCCACCACAACATAACTATCTAGAAGAAATCAAGATGTTTTAGCCACATAAATTGAAATAAAAATGGTTTTGGATGACCATTATTGAGTAAATAATTGCTCAAGTGAATGGGTTTGTAACCCCATCCTACTCATAATAAAATATTGAAAGAGATTATATGCTTTATTTGTAACCATATATTATATAACAAAATTTGTTCAATCTTTTTGCTAATGAGTTTGCTCAATGTCTGTATATCCCAAGTGTATTGAATGCTTAAAGGTACACCGTCCCAAATTCCATTTCAATTAACAAATTAAGTAAAATTCTACATTGATTTAGACCATCCAAGAGCATCACTCTATTAGCATGTATTACATTATTTGGTACCATTAAGTACCATGAAGTACTATTGTAAATATTAGATTAGGAGTGTGTTTAATATTTGTGTCAATAGTAGGTGTCAAGTTGTGAAGAATGTTTATGTGTTATGTAATTAAGTGTGAAAGGTGTCAAGTGTGCAAGTGTGAGTTATTAGTGCAAGGTGTCAAGTGTGCAAGTGAAGAGTCATAAGTGTTAGGTGTCAAGTATAAAAGTGAAGAGTCATGTGAGACGTGTAAAGATGTGAAGTAGGATGTTATGTAATCATGAGAAGAATTATCATAATGTAAGGCATATGAAAGGTTGCATATCCCATGAGTTATAGAAGAGAAATAGTTAGGAGGATTGAAGAGTTTATTATGTAAAGTTATATATTGGAGATAAAGTTCCATGTTATGTAATAAACAAAATTTGTAATGTGAGATGTTATGATTTATTAATGTAATAGAGAAGGTTATTGTGCAATATTTGTGTTACCATTTGAATGTGATATTAGTATCTTTTTCATTGAAATATTAACCTGTGATATTTTGGGTTCATTTACCAACAATGGTATTACAACCACCTTGGTGAAAGCCACATTGGTTTAGAACCATATTTTAGTATTCTAGGAAAGAGAGAACATGATGAGATTGAGAGAAATACTAGATTGGAGAAATATTTATTGGGATTTATTGGATTGAATAGAGTTTTTCGAAGATATTGTTGGATTATTTGGAAATACGTTGGAATTTACGAAGGAGCATATATTGATAAGATTGATTGTATGCAAAAGCTCACCCAGGTGTTGTAGGTGAGTTGGAGAGGAGAGGGTAATCCTCAAAGGGAGGTCCCAGGTTCAAATCTCCACCCTACCAAAAATTTGAATTTGGTACCCAAAATTCAATTGATAATGTTGGTGCGAGCGGGGTTGGGTGTGACTCTTGGGTGACTTTGATGGTGTAGAACCCCCTGGTCATGGTCTATCAGACCAAGGCGGCCCTGCAAGGGGTTTTTTTCTTAAAAAAAATATTGTATGCAAAAACTTTGGAGATTGATAGCATTAAGATTTATGGATATGGTAAAGTTAGAGGAGTGTGATTTCATTGAATCAAGGAGAAATAAGAGTGGAAATTTATAAGTTAGGAGAGCTAAAGAGTGAATGTGTTGAAGCCAAGAGAGTCCAAGTGAACATATTGAAGCTAGAAGAATCCAAAGCATATGTTGAAGCCAAAAGCTGAAGTGGATGTGTTAAGGATATTGAAGAAGGATCCAAAGTTGAACATACTGAGGAAGTTGAGTGAAGAGAGAGCTGGAGGATGTGTTGACAAAGTTGTGTGGAGAAAGCCAGAGAATGTAAAGGATGAAGCTGAGTGGAGAGAGCTAAAGAAAGAGGAGGTTAAAGCTAAGAAGAAAATATCAAGAAAAAAAACTAAGAATATCGAGAGAATATTAGAGAACATTAACAAAGGAATGTGATTGTTGCAGTTTGATTCAAAGTATTTAACAAAGTAGAAAGCAAGAGCAAAATCCCTAGCCATAAGTTGAAAGGAATGACATAATAATGTATTTGGTAACGCATATAAAATGGTCAAATAAGTTAGTGTCATAATTATATGCCCTGATAGTGCTTTTGGGGAAGCCTCTATCTTTGATGTATTTCATTAAGGTTTTGTTATGGGTGCATATGTAATTTATTTGGGTATCTATTTGGGAGATAAAAGTTGTGTTTTATTGATAATTAAAAGTTAAAGAACTTTGGGAGATATAAGGTAGATAAAAGGAAATTAAAGAATTGAATGGTTGAATGAATAATTAATTAATTAAAAAAATTAATTAATTATAAAGGAATGAAATAAAATATATTAAAAGTGGGTTTTGTTTTAAAGATTCATTAGAATTGATTAGTATTGAAAAGAGGAATTGTGAAATTTGAACTTTGGGAGACATAAGAAGATAAAAGAAAAGGAATTGAATTTGAAAATTAATTAATGGTGATTTGAGAATTGATTGATGAAAAGTTATTTTAAAAGAAGGAAGAAATGTGGAATTTATATATATCAATGGAAATAAAAGATGTCTCATCATGAGACAGAATAAATCATAAATGAATATCATGGGTTCTCATAAGAATGGAATATCATAAAAATTTCTAAATCAACTTTTGCCATGGGAGCAAAATCAAAAGAGATTATATTATGGAAAAGAAACAAAGAACATGATAGTGGAACAAGAACAACATCAATAGCAAAATCAAAGGACGAAGACAGGATGAATACCAAAGGCTAAAAGCCTTCACACCAAATAATGTAATACAAATGGGAATTAACATGCGTTACATTATTTGGTACCATTGAGTACCATGAAGTACTATTATAAATATTAGATTATCAGTGTATTTAATATTTGAGTCAATAGTATATGTCAAGTGTGCAAGTGTGAGTTATTAGTGCAAGGTGTCAAGTGTGTAAGTGAAGAGTCATAAGTGTTAGGTGTCAAGTGTGGAAGTGAAGAGTCATGTAATATGTGTCAAGATGTGAAGTAGGAGGTTATGTAATCATGAGAATATTTGTCATAATGTGAGGCATGTGAAAGGTTGCATCTCCCATGAGTTTGAGGAGAGCAATAGTCAGGAGTATTGAAGAGTTTATTATGTAAAGTTATATATTGGATACAAAGCTCCATGCTATGTAATCATCTAAGTTTTTAATGTGAGATATTTTGATTTATGTATGTAATAGAGAAGTTTATTGTGTAATATGTATGTTACCATTTGAATGTGATATTAGTATCTTTTTCATGGGAATATTAACCTGTGATATTTTGGATCTATTTTCCAATGCACTTTTCTTTTCTATAGGAAACATAACTATGTTGAAATCCCCCTCAATAATCCATAGATCATAACGATGAATCATCATTGAATTTGACACAAATAGACTACGGTCCTTCAAGCATCTTCACAAGGAGTAACTAAAATTGGAGCATAAATACATGTGTAATCCTAACTTTGATATTTTTCATTTTCTTATTAAAGTGACCAACAACCAAATTACTTTTTTATTCTAATAATTGTCCATCTCATTTGTGTTTGTCCCCCATATTGTTGCAATACCTCCTAAATCTCTTATAGTAAAAAGTCTTAGACAAATCCCATCTTCCATATCATTTGAATCCATCTTACATTCCTCACTACTTCTTTATTTCTTATATTAAAAAAAGCTTAGACATATAACAAACTATTAATTTTGTAATGAATATTTTTAAAGGGGTCTTATTTATACCCTTAGTCTTAGTTATCAAATTCGTCAAATTTTTTAGATAAAATTTGAAATTCGTCGATTTTTTTAGATAAATTTTGAAATTCGTCGAATTTAAAACCCTAACGAATAAGTTCGGCGAATAAACCCTAAATTCAACAAGAAAAAAAAATGGGTGGGAAGGGGAAAAAGCATGTGAGAAAATTTTCGCATGTGTTTTCAACCCTAAATTTGGTAGGAAAAATTTTGGACAATGCACGCTGGAAATTTTTCACATGTGTTTTCCCCTTTATATTTGATTTTTTTCCCTTTATATTTGATTTTTGGAAAACATTTACAACATCAAAAAATTTGTGAATATGACAATAGTCGCCACTGCGTGACTGCGAGTTGTAGCAAATAAATTTGCTTTAATTTACTATAATGGAGTTATTGTTTTTATATGAATTTTCTCATATTTTTGCTTTATATATATTTTAAATAAAAAATAAAATTAAATAAGATATTTTTTACATTTAATTTTAATGTTTATATATATATATATTTATTTATTTATTTGCTACAATATGAGAAAATTAAAATTAAATTATATATATATTTGATATATTTAAGTAAAACATTTATATTAAAAATGTAAAAATAGGGATAAATATTACTCCTAAAGAAGCTTGATTAGGTGGAACTCGAGGCGGGAAAATTTTTGAGCAGGCGACAGGCGATGTTCTAGGGTTTGTGGAGCGAAGGAAAATCCAGGGCATCAGGTGGGTTGCCGTAGTGTTTTTCTAGTTACTGTGGATCTGAAGGAAAGTCTGCTGCCCCAGGAGGGCCCAATGGGGACTCCTCCAGACCCTCTCTCTGGGAGAAAGAGCTCTTATGTTGAATTGCTAAAAGAAAATTCTTCGTCTTCTAATGACGAAGCTCAGAGAAATACTCTTCATACGCTCTTCAAGAACGCTGGAAAGAGCTCAACAGCACATCGAGTTAATGGATGCCTTCCGCAATCCGCCTCAAGACCCAAGATTGTCATCGAGCCAAAGATGGTCGAAGACACAATCATATACAGAGCCAACCATGATCTGATCTGTAAATTCATGGGTATCCGCCCTACCCTGAATTTCTTGCATACCTAGGTCAGACAAAACTGGGAGCCTCATGGTGAGTACTCCTTATGGTTTATTAGCAATGGGTATTTCATTGTTAGCTTTTCTTCTCTAGCCGATAGAAATAGGGCTTTTGAATCAGAAAAGAGGAACCACGGTCCGACAGGGTTATTTGTTCAACCCTGGAGAGTGGGTTTCGATCCTCGTATTGAACCCACGGCTGTCCCGGTTTGGATCCGGTTGTACGCTCTTCCAATGGAGTTTTGGGGTGAGCAAGTTCTGGAAATGATCGGTAACTCCCTCGGTAGACATCTGGGCGTCTCCAAAGACACCATAGAAGGAAATACAACTGTTTTTGCAAGAATTTGTGTGGAAATGGATATTAGCCGGCCTCTACCGACAGAGGTGGAACTTGAACTAGCAGGACTATCTTGGATCCAAGAGCTAGATTATGAGGCTCTGCCCTTCAGATGCAGAGTTTGCCACAAACATGGGCATTTGGCCCGGTTTTGTCCAAATATTTTGAACACAAAAATGGAGGCCCCGCTTGGAATGCCAAATCGCCCCGGAGAGGGTAAATCTACTCTTACCAAAGAACCATCCAATACTCCTCGGGGTAATGATGTTCGAGAAAGATGGCTTTGAACAGCCCAAAAGAAGGAGAAAGCAAAAGAAAAATGGTAAGGAGCAATCACAACTCAAGCCAGCCAATAGGTATGAAATTTTTAAGACACTAGTAGACCAAGAGGATCAAGTCATGGAAGGAGTGGATGGGAATATTGAGGACAATAACATCCACACTCATGCTTCTCCTTCATCTCCCCCCGTCTTAGAATAGGTGATTGAGTACATTGAGTCACTGCAGTCAGAGAATGTAGGGGCATTGATAGTGCACTCCCAAGTGCAGCCAGTAATCAAGGATGTCAGCATGGGAATTGCAAAAAATAACAGAGAAAGGCCCGCCCTAGGGATAACTCAGGTGGAAAAGAGATCCAAAAATACCAACTCTCAAGGAGCGGGCAAGAAAATCAAATAAGGACTTGCTAGCGAGTTCAAGGAGACAAGGCGATCATTGGAGGATCGGTGAGGACAATTGATTCTTCTTGCTCTCAAGGTTTTCAATGATTATTCAATCTTGGAATGTTAGGGGTTTAAACAGTAGAACCCATCAATCTGCTGTTCAAAGACTCTTAGGAAAATGTAAAACAGATTTTTTGCTTATCCAGGAGACAAAAATGTCTTTAGATCTTATGTGTAAAACAGTTAATAAAATTTGGAGGGGCGTTGGTCATATGGATGTGGCTGCCCAAGGTGCCTCAGGGGGGATTGTTACTCTTTGGAACTCTCTGGAATGGACTGCAATAGAACATATAGCTTGGAGGGGTGTTCTCACATCTCATTTTAGGAATAATGTCACAGTTGAACATGTTTTAATCACAAATTTTTATGGGGCTCAAAACCTTGATGGCCAGAGGCTCCAATGGAAAGTTGTACATAACATGAGGTCCTCAAGGGAAGATTTAGACTGGATTATTGCTGGGGATTTTAATGCTAAATTATCTTCTCGAGATCAGGAAGGTGGAACCCCAATTTTGGATCCAGGGGATCGACTTCTGATTGCCCAAGTCCAGGCCCTTCACTTAGTGGATATTAAAGGCCATGGAACCTACTTTACTTGGACTAACAAGAGGAGGGAGCCACATAGTAGGAAGGTAAAGCTAGACCGTTTTATGGTCTCAGAGGAGGCATTTGTAAAGTGGAATACTAAATTCCATATTTTGGAGGGTCCGAGTTTGAGATCACTTTCCCATTTTGTTGGAGGGAGGGACTATGACAGGGCAGCATCACAAACCTTTTAAATTTGAGAATTTTTGGTTACAAAAAGAGGATCTTCGAAAGAAAATTCCGCAGTGGTGGGAAGAAGGTCGTCCACCTTTTGGGACAACAATGTTTAAATTCCACAAACAGCTTCATTTTGTCAAAGTCCAACTGAAACAATGGAGGCAAGCTAACAAGTCAGATTTCCAGCTCCAAAGAGCTCCCTTGGTGGCAGGATGGGATGAGGTTCAAAAACACTTTAGGGAAGGAACAATTATAGAGCAGCTCAAAACCGAGGATGATGCCTTGCGTAAAGCGGTTGAGGACATTGATAACCAAGAGGAGACTTACTGGAAACAGAGAGCTAGAACCACTTGGTTATTAGAAGGTGATAGAAATACCAAATTTTTCCATCGGTCAGCTTGTGCTAGGAGACAGATGAATAACATGGAAGCCCTTCAAGATGAGAATGGACACTCCTTTGATACTCTTCTTGGTATGCATTCCCATTCAATGGATTATTTTTCTAAACTTTTTAAGGAAAGTATGGAGCAAGATGTAGAGGCTCAAAATGAAGTTATTGATGTCATACCCTCTGTTATCTCTGAAGAAGAAAATCGAGACCCTTCTTAGACCCATTGATAGAGATGAACTGAAGAATGTGGTCTTTGGAATGAGCAGCTGGCAAATCTCCAGGTCCAGATGGCTTTCCTATTGAGTTTTTTAGGCCTTTTGGGATACTTTGGAGGAGGATGTTTTGGCTATCAGAGAGGAGTCCAGAGGTAATAAAAGAATGCTTAAGGCATTAAATCATACCTTCATCACTTTAATTCCAAAAGGGGAGAAGGGGGCTCATATTTCTGATTTCAGACCTATTGCCTTATGCAACGTGATTTATAAAATAATCACAAAGATAATGGTTGAACGGCTAAAACCTCTCCTTCATAACATTATCTCCTCAGAGCAAGGGGGTTTTGTAGAGGGTAGACAGATCTTGGATGGGGTGGTTCTCGCTCGGGAGGCAATCCACACAATGCAAAAATCTGGTAATAAAGGAATGTTCATTAAACTGGATATGTCAAAGGCTTATGATAGGGTGGAGTGGAGTTTCTTGTCAAAAATGATGGCAGCCTTTGGTTTCTCTCAGGATTGGATAGATTGGGTCATGAGTTGTGTTTCTACGCCTTCTTATTCTGTTTTAATCAAGGGTCTGCCCTCGCAACCTTTTGGAGCCACACGTGGTCTTCATCAAGGGGACCCTTGCTCTCCCTATCTTTTCCTCATTTTGGTTGAAGGATTAGGTAGACTTTTCTTGAGGAGAAGACATCAAGGCTTGCTAATAGGTATCAAGGTGGGTGAGGAAATTCTGACTCACTTACAGTTTGTGGATGATACAGGATTGGTTGGAGTGGCCAGCTTCGGGGAAGCTAGAGTTATCGAGAGATACTCTTAATGTCTACCTTAGGGCTTCAAACCAAGTCATCAATGATAAAAAATCCAAAGTGGTCTTTTTCAATCTTGACCAAAGGCTACGGGACGAAGTTATAGAGATCTTGGGATTCACTAGGACTTCTCTTCCGAGTGGTTTACTTGGGGGTTCCTTTGCATTTCAAAAAATTAAAAATAGATATACTGGAAGGATCTTTTGGATGGTATCAAAGATAGAATGAATAATTGGTCTCATAAATGGTTAAGCTATGGGGGTAGATTAACTTTCTTACAGTCAGTTATTCAGGCCATGCCAATTTATAAATTCTCTATCCTGGTTGCCCCACATACTATATGGAAAGAGTTGGACAAAATGACTAGAAGATTTTTATGGGAAGGAGCAAAAGGGGAGAGGAAATGGGCCTTAGTTGGTTGGGATAAAGTTACCCAGCCCAAGGAAAAAGGAGGGTTGGGACTGAGAAGCTCCAAGCTTAATAATAAAGCTTTGGTTGGAAAGTTGTACTGGAGGTGGATTTCCCAACCAACCTCCTTATTCAGTAGAATCCTAACCGGTAAATATTTGGGTCATGTTCACCCCAATGAGGTGGGTCGTTTCCCTCTGGATGGTCCTTGGATCCTTAGTGTGGCGAGGCTCTCAAGCTTGGATCTCGGGTTATTAAAGACCAATTGTTTTGGAAAGTGGGGAGAGGGGAGAAGGCACGTTTTTGGACTGATTCATGGGACCAGTACCCACCCATCATTGTTGAGTTCCCCGAATTACAACCAATTAAATCCGCCATAGAAGCCAAGGGTTGGGTCCAAATTGAAAGTTATTTCAACACTAGTCAAATGGGGGAGTATAAGTTTAAGAAGTTTAAGAGGTTGGAGGAGTGGCCAATTTCAATCCCTCCGGAGTTGGCACCCATCTTGACCAAAATCTTGACAGAAAGGTTTCTCACAGGGAGAGACGAGGAGGATGAACTGGCTTGGGGCTATGGGAACCTTGGTGTATATACAGTGAAGGACGGATACGACAAGATCCTCCCAGAGCCTCCCCCACATTCATTTTTGGTTTAGGATTGGAGAAAGATTTGGCACTCCAAGGGCTGGCCAAAAGTAAACTTCTTTGCCTGGCAGTTTATGCACAATGGAATTCTCACTTTTGACAATCTCAGATGTAGAGGAATCATCGGTCCATCTCAGTGTGTTTTATGCCACAAGAACGAGGAAACAGCTGACCACCTGATGTTTGAGTGCCCTTTCACGCGTCAGATTTGGAAGCGATGGTTCTCTCACTATAAAATCCAGGTTAATGGTGATCTGAATCGGACCAATATTTGGAAAATATGGAAGAGGGGTAGATTTAAATCTAAAGCTCTTCGAATTGGTTGGGAGCTTGGATTATTCTTCATCTGGTGGCAAGTGTGGTTGGAGAGAAATGACTGTAATTTTAGAGAAACTTTCTCCTCGCTAGATGGAGTTTGGCAGGTCATATGGAGCAAAGCCACGTAAACTATTGTCGTCTATGCTAAAGAGGAAATTCAGGCTGGTCTTGGCCACACTGGAAGAGGGAGCTGAAGAGCAAGAGAGACAGGACAGAGCTAGCTGGAAACCACCCCTAGAAGGTTGGATTAAAATCAATACTGATGGAGCTGCAAAAGGCAATCCGGGTAGTGCCGAAATTGGAGTGGTTTGTCGGGATCATGCTGGTTCAGTGCTCTATTGGGAACTGCAAGGCTTGGGAAGAGCCACAAACAATGAAGCGAGAAGCCATTGCTATCAAATGCGCTTCCATCTGGGCGATTAATCGGGGCCACAGGAGGATAATTCTCGAATACGATTCTCAAATTCTGGTTGGAGCTCTAGACTGCATGAGGAACTTTGCTTCGAAAGCATGGAGGTTGAGGATTCCGGTCTCTCAAATCAAGGAATTATGGAGGGAATTAGATGATGTGATCCCCGTTTATGTGAGTAGAGATTTAAATAAAGCGATCGATTTCCTGGCGAAGATGGGTGCTGAGAAAGAGGTAGGGGTGCAGCTGCACAGTGACATGCCTTTGGTGGATGAGGTGATTAGGCAGGGCCTTGAAAGATCCTTGAGACAATGAGCAAAGAAAATGCTAAGGGTGGTTTTTGTCGCGATATCGCGACCTGTTGCGTCGTCGCGGCCTTTGGAGGGGAGCTATCACGATATCGCGACATGTTGCGCCGTCGCGGCCTTTGGAGGGAAGCTGTCGCGATATCGCGACATGTTGCGCCGTCGCGGCCTTTGAATGGAAGTTGTCATGATATCGCGACCTGTTGCATCATCGCGGCCTTTGGAGGGAAGCTGTCACGATATCGCGACATGTTGCACCGTCGCGGCCTATGGAGGGAAGCTGTCGCGATATCACGACATGTTGCGCCGTCGCGGCCTTTGGAAGGAAGCTGTCGCGATATCGCGACATGTTGCGCCGTCGCGGCCTTTGGTGGGAAGTTGTCGTGATATCGTGACATGTTGCGCCGTCGCGGCCTTTGGAGGGAAGTTGTCGCGATATCGCGACATGTTTCGTCGTCGCGGCCTTTGGAGGAAAGCTATCGCGATATCGCGACATGTTGCGTCGTCGCGGCCATTGGAGGAAAGTTGTCACGATATCGCGACATGTTGCGCCATCACGGTTTTGGAGGAAGTTGTCGCGATATCGCGACATGTTGCGCCGTCGCGGCCATGGGAGGAAAGTTGTCGCGATATCGCGACGTGTTGCGCCGTCGCGGCCATTCTGGAGGAAAGTTGTCACGATTTCGCGACATGTTGCTCTGTCGCGGCCGAGGATGGATATTCGTCACGATATCGCGACATGTTGCTCTGTCGCGGCCAAGGAAGGATAGTTGTCGCGATATCGCGACATGTCGCGATATCGCACATGGAAGGAAGAACGATCGATTTTGCGACTTGTTGCCCCGTCGCGGCCAAGGTTGGATAGTTGTCGCGAAATCGTGACATGTCGTGATTTCATGACATGTCACTCCGTTGCGGTCAAGGATGGTTAGTTGCCGCGATATCGCGACATGTCAAGATTTCGCGACATGTCGCGATTTCGCGACTTGTTGACTTTTTGCGGTCAGCGGTGGTTTGTGTCGTGTTTTCGTGCCTTGTAATCTTGTGTTTTCTTTGTTTTGGGCTAGGAAGGGTCTTCTCCCTTGTGTAACTAATCTTTGTTTTAATACAAGTTTTTTCAAATTTTTCAAAAAAAAAAAATGTAAAAATTGGGTTTACATTCTTTTAATACATTTAAATAAAATTTTATATTTAAATATTGAAAGTAAAATTAAATGGTATTTTTTTCTTCATAAAACTATTTAAAATGGCATCATTAAAATCTATTGTAGAAGCTTGGAAATATATGACAAGGGAATTATTAATGTTTATTTCAAGTCTTTGTTTGAGTTTCTTAGTTACTAATTTATTTACATAACATTGAAAGGATATATGTACATTTATAATATATCGAATTTCATGTCGAATTTTATTCCCGAATTTTTAAACATGTCGAATTTCTTTCAAACTTAAAGAGAGTCGAACTCGAACGCAAACTTGAACTTGATATCTAAGCCCTTAGTATTCCAAGATACCATTTTCATCATCATTTTTTATTCTTTTATTTTTTAGTTTAACATGGTGGAATCGGTAGCCGCCATGATGATCTAGGCACGTTGTTCATCTTTTATGGCTGCCACAGTATTCTACGTTGTCCACCTTAAAAACCGCCACACAGTACTCGCGTAGTCCACCCCAAAAACCGCTACACAGTACTCGTGTAGTCCACCCCTATAACCACCATACCACAATCATTTAAAATATTTTACGCCACTAAAAGCACCAAGAAAGGGACAAGCGTTCAGTCTGACGAGGCCCAAGATTTTAACCCTAGACGTCCGCCCCCCTTATGGGGTTCGATCGAAACAATTGATCTACACCTTAGACCTAAATGGGTTTATGGTAAACCAGTGTAATTTGAACTAGAGTTGCATGGATTTGCATCATATGGATCACGTTCCTCAATTAGCCACCTCACACCAACTCTCCTACACACTCACCCTTAAAAAGGGTTTATGGTAAACCAGTGTGATTTAAATCAAAATTACATGGATCTACATCGTACAGATCACATTCCTCAACTGGTTGCCTCACACTAACTCAGCTATGCACTCACTCTTTCTTAACTTTGGTTAGTAGTGAAAATAGCACCAAAGAAACCCTTAGACCCCCAACCACAACCAACGAGGAATGGATTATCTACAAGAGGGAGTGGGAATTGTACCTGGGTCGACCACAACCAACATCCTTTATTAATTTTCCCACAGTAACAAGACAACTCACCCACTCAAGCGAATAAAACTTTGGTTAGTGGTGAAAACAACACCAAATAAACCCTTAGATCCCCAACCACAACCAGCGAGGAATGGATTTTTTTGTGTATCCACAAGAGGGAGTGGGAATCGTACCTAGGTCGACCACAACCAACACCATTTGTTAAGTTTCCCATAGTGATAAACCAACTCACCCACTCAAGCGGATCATCCCTTTTTATTCATAATTGTGGGCTTAGACCCACTCCTTATTAACACTTGTTATATTTTTTTCTAGTTTTTGATATCAATATCTCTCTTAATTTTCTTTTCTCTTTGTTCCTGCTTTGAGGTCTTCCTCTCCTTTCTTATTCCCACCAAAACTTTCACGTTCATTAATCTCTTTGATTTTCTATATTGTTCATAATCTGTAAGTTTTTCGTTGCCTTAAAGGACTTGAATTGTAAGGAATAGCCTAAAAATATTATTTTCTTTATGTTTTAATGAAACCACAAAGTGCAAGGATCATTCTCCATTGTAGTTACTTTTTTATGCGATCTTTAAGACCTTGAATTTTTTTGGATATTATCCATACATATTTCTTTATTATGCTACTCTTAGATACCTAACGTGCATTCATAATGAGACTTGGGTTTATGCTTCTGTGGAGAAATTGCAGTGCAAGGAATAACCTCACAAACACTTTCTTCTTTATGTTTCCTTAGGAACTCTAAATTGCAAGAATGATTTTGCATAACGATCACCTTTTTATACTTCCTTCAAAACCTCAATTTTACATGGATATTCTCCATACATATTTCCTTATTAGGTTGCTCTTAAAAACCATAAACTGGAATGGATAAGCTCTACACTACTTTCATTCATATTGTAAGGAGAGCATTTTATACTACTTGAGGAAAATTGAGATGCTTTACCTAGATTATATTTGAGGTCTCTCTCACCTTATTACTTTAAAATTTGGCTCCATATCTTCCTTAGTACCTTTAATTTCTTTTGAATTTGAAATTGTGCAATATACTTCCTCATCTCTTATGTCATTCTTTATTTCTTAAGAGTGGAAAATCCTTGACATAATCTAGCTTTTACTTTGGTATAAATTTATTGTTTTATCTTAAATTTTGTCTCATGCCCAATTTTTTTCCTTTTTTTCCATTGTTTTCACTTTGCAATCTCTTACCATGTGTCTAGTCTCATAATATTTATGCTATCAAAATGCAGTATTTTCATAATCCGCTTGTTTATCTTATTATCTTGATTTAGATTTAATCTTAATGTATTGTGGCAAAGTGTTTGAAATATCTATGGCAACACATATTTAGGTATATACAACATGGCTTCACTACTTAGTATTTGTCCCCTCTTGGATGAACTCCTCTATAGTATTACTAATATTCTTTAGAACATACTTATTTATAACATAATATGGAAGTCTAAAAGGCCTAACCTAAACCAAAATCCTTTTAATGATTTTTGTCTTCATAAAACAATTCACTCCATGGTCTTAAATATAATGTATCTCTCCCCCTAAATCATCATCCACTGCTCATTATTTTACCCTTGATTTCTAAATTGGATAAAATAACCAGGAAAATTTCTCTTGGAAGAAAAGTTAGGGAGTAATTAAATTCCAATCACCACTTTCATTTGATCCAATTTTGAATATCTAAAAATCTTGACCAGTATCTATAAAACTTATATATAAACCCTTTTTTTTTAAGAACCATTATGTCATGCTAAATTGTCTCACCCTTGATAATCACTTTTAGTTTAACATATGCTATCTAGATAGGGTTTTCCATGGATTTTCTCTTTCTTTTATCTACAACTTGGGCATCCATACTTCTAGCTAGGGCACCCTTACTTCTAGTAAAGACTTCTAAAAATCACTTTCCTACCATGCTACTTAGGTTTTCCTCATAAGAATCCTTTATTTTTTGAATCCTTGATTTAATCTAGTTTCTACTTCATTATGACCTCCTCGCTTCATATTAAAGTTTACCTCATACCCAAAATGTTCCCTCTTGACCCATTATTTTTTGCAATTTATTTCTATGTGTCTAATCTCATAATAATCATTTAATCAAAGTACTATGTTTTCGTAATCCACTTGTTGACCCCATTCTTTTGATTTAGATTTAATCCTAATGTATTATGGAAAAGTTTTTTAAATATCCATAATAATACATATTTGAGTATATATGACATGCATTCTCTCCTTAGTAGTTGGTCCCTCTTGGATGAACTACTCTATAGTATTAATAATACTACCTAGAATGTCCTTATTGATAAGTTGATATGTGAGTCCAAAAATCGTAACCCACTTTGAGATCTTTTAATAGTATTTGTCTGCATAAAAAATATCTTGCTCCATGGTCTTAAATATAATGAATCTCTCTCCCTAAACCTTGGGATACTTCCCATTATTTTTCCCATAGTGTCTAATTTGGAGAAGATGATGAGGAAAAATCCTCTTGGAAGAAAAGTCATGGAGTATTTTGAATTCAATCCCTAATTTCATTTGATCTAATTTTGAATATTTGAAAAGCTTGGTTAGTATCTATGGAACTTACACATTAACCATGTTTTTAAGAAGTATTGTGTCATACTCAATCATCTCATCCTTGATAATCACTTTTGATGTAACATTTGCTATCTATATAGGGTTTTCCATAGATTTGCTCTTCCTCTTGGCCCTAACTAGGGCATCCATGCTTCTAGCTAGGGCATCCCCACTTCTAGTAAGGACTTCCAAAATTGGCTTTCCTACCATTATGTAGCTTTTCTTCACTAGAATCCTTTATTTTTTGAACTTCCACAAAGATATATATTAAAATAATGTGAAGCTCACTCCCTTATCACACTTGCTTCTTGCTCACACTCCAACACTCTTCCTTAAATATCGAAAATAAGAAAAGGTGAGGCTCACTCTAGCTCACCCTCACTCCCATGTCTCACTCATTAAATGCACTACACACCACTATTAATATGTCATCTAATATGTTATATCACTCTTATCTTGTATTTTTTTAAGCGAAAAACCCCTTGTGGGGCCACCTTGGTCTAATAGACCACGAACATGGGGTTCTACACCGCTCAAAGTCACTCAAGAGTCGCACCCGATCCTGCTCGCACCAACATTATCAATTGGATTTTGGATACCCAATTCAGCTTTTTGGTAGGTTGGAGATTTGAACCTAGGACCTCCTTTGGAGGATTGCCCTCTCCTCTCCAACTCACATACAACACCTGGGTACTCTTATATTGTATTTTATCATTCATCTCATTTTGACATTAATTCAAATTAAAAAAAAAAAAACTTGAATTTTGAAAATATTGGAAAAAGATCCCCTAACATTTTTTTTATCATAGATTAAGAAGGGGATTTGAAGGGACCTGTCCCTTTTACAAAAAAATCCTTATAATGAATTCTTAAATCTTTGGATAGATTCAAAATGACACTTACTAATAGACATAGCATTTAATACTAAATATAAAGATAAAAATCTTTCACCAAAGATACCAAGCAAATAAAACCATCTACTACATTGAGGTATCCAACCTTAACTAAAACCTTGCAAAAGGGGTCATCTAACAGTTCATATTTTAACAAAAAAATATTAAAAATAGCAAATTAAATGGGGTTTACTTCCCCTCCACGTAGCCTAGCCAAGATTATTATAGTCTCTAAAGATCCATCGAGTCCTTCAGTGAAACAATACTCCAAAATATTCTAGGTTCATGGGTAAGCACTCCCATCAATGAGTACATCCTCGTCACAATTCCAAGCAAGTCCCACAACAGAAGAAACTCCACCTGTAAACCTACTAAAGCATTACCCTATGGGCCCTTGGCCTCTATTCCTCTATTCTCTACCTCCATGGTCTTATATGGGTTGAGCATCTCAGGTCCAGTTCCCAATGATTGCTCCATGCACCCATGAGACTCTCCATATGTTGCTCAACTCTGGTTGCCCCATAGAATCCCTTAAAAAAATTCCTATCTCCTTTTTTGTATAGATTCCTATCCATTGGTAGCCTATGTTTTTCGTGTGTTGCAACTTCTAGAATTTGAGGCAAGATGTTTTCCTTCCAAATGAGGTCACTGGACTCCTCTCCCATGTTAGCCAACAAATTTGTGATCTTGTTCCCTTCTCTATAAACATGCCTTACTTGAATATTGATGCACGTTTTGAAGATCTCTTTTATTTCCACAACCATATCTTCTATATTCCACCCAGCCTCCTGTGAACATTTAAGGATGCTTATCAAGTTTAAGGAATCACCTTCCACTACCAAATTCTTGTAACCTATGTCTCTAATCAGTCTGGCACCCAAGAAGAAGGCTCATGCCTCTGTAAAATGACTTGTTTGGGTAGATAACAGTCCAATAAAAGCTTGAAGAATATTGCTTGCACTATTTCAAAACACCTTCCTTGCACCTACCTGACCTAGATTCCCTTTCGAAGCTCCATCCATATTCAATTTAATCTAATTTTTAGGTGGGGGTTCCCATTTCATCTCATGCCTCAGATGTTGAACAATTGACTTCAAGTTTAAAGGCTTGATATTACATTTGATTATAATTGCTTCTTCATCTATGTTCTCTTTAATCTTAGGTAGGTTAAGGATATTTGAATTCTCCACTACTGCACTGAAGATATGATTTGAAGCTATTGCTACCCCTCTCTTGAAATTTTTAAATGCCCTATTATTCCTCACCATAGGAAATGTGGCAAAAAAAATCTCCAAATTGCTCTTAGTATTTTGCTATTAAATGGGGGCTCCCGTTATAGACACCAATCCCATAAATTATTTGGGATAACCCACGAGATTCCAAATGGATCCAACAAAAAAAACCAAACTTGTCTAGCAAAGGGAAAACCAAGAAAAAAGTGATGAATTGTTTCCAAATGATACTCACATAGGTAACATCTATTAACCATTGGAATTACCCTTTTTTGTAGATTTTCTACTGTCAAAATTTTGTTCTAAGACACTAACAAAAAAAAGAATGCCACCTTCAAAAAAGACCTTTCATCCAAATTTTCTTGACTAATAATGAACCTCTACTTTCCTTATCAAGCATACGATAACCAAATTTAACAGAGTAATTACCTTTGTTTTCACCCTTCCAAAAGAAAGCATCATTCTCTCAAGGAGATGACAAAGGACGTAACTAAATCCGATGTTGTAACTTCCCCAAGGAAATGGTTAAACTTGGATCCAATTCTAGACAAGAATGGTCCTTCTAAGACTTATCTCTCTCATTCACCAATATATAGTCCATAGATTTCACTCCAACGTATTGAGAAATAAGAGGTTCTAAGGCTCTTACATGTGGGTCCTTTGAGAGGGGATAATATTTCAACTAGCAATATTTCAAAAAATTCACCTGTGAACCATCACTAATCTTCCACCGAAGACCTTTAAAAAGCAGGTTCCTAATATCCACTAGACTAATCCAAAAGTAAGATCCTTTTGGTAAGTTTCTAGCATGTAAGAAGTTATTGATATTAGACAAATGCTTGGCTTTAAGGATCCTTACCTATTCCAAATGATCATTTTTCAAAACTTTTTACCCTATCTTCCCCATTAAAGCTTCATTCATCTGCTTAATTATTCTAAAGTCTAAACTTTTTGATTCTTTGACAAAGCATAACTTATCCCATACAACCAAAGCAAAGTGTTACCTAACTTTAGTTCCAGACCAAAGAAAAGAATGTTGAATTTGCTCAATTTTATTCTTGATTTTGGCTGGCACGTTGAGGAGTGACATAAAATAAATGGGAATGCTCTGTAGAGTCAAATTATCAAGTTGAGCCTTACCAGCTTGTCTCAGGAGACTACCTCTCCAACTTGAGAGTTTTTTGGATAAATGATCAATGATTTAACTCCATAAAGAAGCCCTCATTAAAACCTTTGAACAATGACATGCCCAAGTAGGTGGTTGGTAAATCCCCAATGTCACAACCAAAAATCCTTGCAATACTTGCTTGTCTACTAATTTGGGTGTTGATGAAGTACACTTTGCTTTTAT
The DNA here is from genome assembly GCA_028583015.1 of Wollemia nobilis. Taxonomy (NCBI): domain Eukaryota; kingdom Viridiplantae; phylum Streptophyta; class Pinopsida; order Araucariales; family Araucariaceae; genus Wollemia; species Wollemia nobilis. The sequence continues at coordinate 7,647,848 of JAQPPZ010017257.1, read as the reverse complement.
CAAATTTTACTTTTTGACGTGCTACCTCTTCAAAAAATATCAAGATTTTCTTTAATTCTTATGGTTGGGGTATTGAAGAGCCTAAGAATAATATTGTATCATTAACAAATTGTTAATAAGAGATTGGAACTAAGGTCATTACTAGTTTAAATCTTCTTATGTATCCCATTTCCACTGCCCTTGAAATTATTCTGCCTAAGTTATCGACCAAAATTATGAATAAATATAAGGATAGCGGATCCCCTTGATGAAATCCTTGACCATTCCTGAAATATCCTATCGGGGATCCATTGATCAGTACTGAAAACATAGTTGAAGAGAAGCATTTTCACTAAATCCACACATCTTTCATGAAAGCCAAACTTCATAAGCACCTTGGTTAAGAAGTCCTAGGAAACTCGATCGTAAGCCTTATTCATGTATACTTTTAGTAGCATTCTAGGCAACTTAATTTTATCCATAGAGTGTAGGACCTCATGGATTGTGATAATTCTATCTAGAATTTGGTGACTCTTAATAAAACCTCCTTGATGTCTTTCAATAATAAAGGGTAAAATTACCTTAAGTCTATTGGCAATGGTCTTGTAAATGATCTTATATAAGGTGTTACACAAACTTATAAGTTTGACTTTTTTTGGTCTCTAGCACCAGGCGCCTTAGGGATTAGAGCCAAAAATGTTGAGTTCACATCCTTTGGCAAATATTGGATTCATTGAACTTCCAAGATAACCTCTGTAATATGTGATCTAACAAAATGACAATTTTTTTAAAAAATATCCCTAGGAAGCCATTAGGGCCAGGTGCTTTTTCCCCTAAGCCCAAAAGTAGCCTTTCTAACTTCCTCCTCCATGAAAGGACTTTAAAGGAAGGAATTCAGTTGTTCTAACACCAAAGAGGTAATATTTTAAATCAGATCTCTTTCTACTTCAACATTCAAATCCCCCAGATCTCTTAAGAGTTCTAAAAACCCTTGAATGCTTCCAATATGATCTCCTCAACTTCCATTGCTAGTGAACCATCTTCCTTAGCCAACTCTAAAATTTTGTTGCTACCTCTTTGTTTGAGAGTGGAGACATGAAAAAATATAGTATTTGTGTCCCCCTCCTTAAGCCAAGAGTCGGGATTTATGTTTCCAAAAAAAATCTTCACATGCTAAAAGTTTGTGATACTCTGCCAGGAGTTGTCGTTCGGTCGATCTTAGCTAATAATCTAAGCCTTCAGAGTTCACCTTGCTTTCAATCTCTTCCAATTTGAATTTGAGATCCTTATTTTAGGTAAACAGGTGACCAAAGACTCTCTTTTCGATTTGATGAATCTTAATTTACAAGCCACTTGAGTTACCTTGGGACCTCTAAACTCCTACTGCCACCAACTCTCAATGCTAGGTTTTGAATTATTATGCTTCATCCATATTAATTCAAATCAGAAAGGGGCCCTAAAGATCTTAATTTTGTTGTCCACCTCCCATATAAGGGGATTATGATATGAACCAATATTTGGGAGGCTTGTGATATTACATACCATTATTAAATGTGATATCAAACATTCATTGCCACTCTTTATTTTGATTCTAATTATAAATATAAAATATTTAAAAATATATGATTTATACATTAAAAACATTGGAAATAATTAACTAATAAAAAGCAAACAACATTCTATTTGGTCCAAGTTGCAAGCTTATTGTAGTGGTAAGGGCTTTGACCTCTCTTTGAGAGGTCCAAGGTTCAAACCCCACTCAATATGAGGGGAACATGACCCCTCATAAAAACCCATGTAAACTCATTAAAGAAACATTATATTTGATCCATATACAATGTTAAAAAATAAACTTACACAATCACTATAACTCCTCCCTCTAGTAGACATAATAAGGCTAGAGTTTATCAAAATATGGACAAAGGTTATGGGAAAAATTATTCTAATTTAAAAAGAGAGTAGTGTATTGCAAGTGTACCTAAAAGTTCCTACCCATGTATCAATAATTACAAGTGTATTAGTAAAAATAAAAACACTTAAAAACATTATCATATAACATGGAGATTATTCTATATCAAAATAGATTTGTATAAGTTGATCAGTTTTTTTGAATAAAAATTTTACCTTTTACTCAAAAAAAACATGGATATTATTCTATATCAATTGTGTAAGTTAAAAAAGAGGTTATTATTATTAAATGGGCTTTATTATATGTTTTTTTGTTGTAAACACACTCACACACACCCGTTGTGGTTTAAACTTGGATCTTCTAGATGAGAGACCAAAGTCATACCACTGCAGTGTCCCACAAGGATATTATGGGTATTTTTAATATTGGAGCACTCCTAACCTCAAATTGAAATGAATTTTTAAAATGTGATGGGAGTCTAATCATGGTAAATACACTATGCATCATGGAGACTAGAAGGCCCTAATGTTGAGATATATATTACTATAACATAAACACCTATTATTTCAATTAATCAACTATAAATAAGTTAGGTTGCATGTCTTTTCTATAATGCAAGATTTTTTAGTGTGGCATTTATAAATATTTTAAAATTAAAAGCACTACTATTTTAGAAAATATCTTATGAAGGGGTATTTATTTTTAAATAACTAAAATAATGTTCTTTTTCATAATAAGTTTTTAATAGGTAGTATAAAATTTAGTGTATAGTGAGGTTACAACATCTCATTTTGGTTTTTTATCTTGTATTATAGGACACATCATAGTCCTCTTAAGATTATACCATAATAAGATAATGAATGCAATTGTGGTGAAGCACCCACTACCTACACACAATGGGCCTCTATGCACACTATGACTTAAATTTGATTCATCTTCATGGAAGACGAACACTTTCATCCACTTAATGTTCGTTTGATACATAATATTTTGTTAGAATGGGATATAATTTAATACATTATAGGATTAATATCTATGGTATGAGGTACTACCTTGATCTCCAATGAGTGGCTTGATTGTACTGTAGTTAAATCTCACTACAATTCATCCAAAGAAGGGTAATTATAACTGAAGCTGATTTGGAACCTTATACATAATAAAAATCCCTCGAACCATTATAGACCACAAGGAAGCCCATGCCAAATAATCACTAAGAAGCTATCATCAAAGGCTAAAAATGGGTGTAAAACCCCTTAAGCTATTTACCTAGGCTAACCATTGAATAATTATTGGCCCATAGTAATTCCTCATAGCCTTTTAGATGATAATTAGATTAGATCCATCATTGGTAGCAACTCATTAACCTTTTTAGTGATAATTGAAATAGCTCTACCATTGACAGAGGTTAGACCCAGACATAATTATAGGTGAAGTAAAAAGTCTAGTTATTGTCCATATTTGTTTAGGTTCATGGCTCTCAACCCCTCATTTGCCATCTCTACACCACATGCATAAGATACCTTCATGGAGAAATTCAATGAGGGAAAATCAATATCTGTAGGGAATAGATGAAGATTCATAGGAGCTTATCATTAAGATATTTTGTCACACATCTACTCCACTACGTTTAGTCAAGGATACCACCTAATTAAGCTTATCAACACCAGTGACTCCTTTAGGAAGGAGACCAACACCTAATGATAATATATTTGCAAGCAACATATGGGAGCACTTCAAGTCGAAGATCATATGGATGGACATAATGTCATAATTTGTAGTTTGCATTAAGATTTTTGACAACTTTGCCTTAAAATAACTTGGAAAAATATTAAAACTTGATAGGAAAAGTTGGTGGAAAGGAAAGGAGGAAGTATTAGACCTATAAGGGCAATAAAGGATTTTATATGAACCATGTTATTCAGGTATTCAATAGTCAAAGTGTGGCTAAACATTTTGAGAAGTGCATGTGTATGAAGATTAGGAGTTCTAAAAAATGACCAATAAAGAAAGACAAAAGTTTTGATGATCTATGTAACCTTGAAATTTGAAAAGGCAAAAAGCAATAAAAAGTTCTAAAATGCACGAGAAAGGTGAAATGTTCGAATGTCAAAACTTTTGAAAGTTTCAAAGAAGATAGAGGATGAAATTTTTTGAGGTTGTAGCAAAGAAAAGCTTCCGATAGTTGAAGGAACCAGAAGACTGGATAAGAAGGAAGAAGCCTTCCACAAAAAAATTTGTCAAAAGCCCAACCTTGGAAGTTTATAAAGGCCCAAATAAAGGAAAGGAATAAAATTTTTGATGATTTTCCATATGAATATTAAGAAGTTCAACCCACCTCTGAAGAAAGAATGAAATAAAAAGGAGAATAAGTGTGAAGTAAGACACAATGCAAATGCAACCAACGAGAAAGAAGAAATAAATTTGGGTATAAGTACTAATGCACAAGCTCCACCAAAAGGTAGATCAACTGAATTAATGTGTTATTATTAGAAGAAGTTAGTGATAACCAACATCTATTCATTATAACAATACAAGGAAAGTGGGTGGTTTATTGAAGATAAAGGTATGGTGTCTGCAAAAGCAACAACCCCAAATTTGATAAAAGTACTTTCAAAAGGAATTACGGGCTTAGATTTTAGAATCCAAGAATGTCAGTTGGGCATCCAATGATTGAAAAGGAATGGCTACAAATGTGGAAACCTCAAAGAACTGTATTGACATAATCAAGCTAGTGGTATAAGAGTATGGCTAAAAACTTCCTGCATTAATTTTGGAGAAAAATTTCCCTCAATTGTATCTATAAATAATAGTTATTTTAGCATTGTAAAGAATCAACAAGTTGTATAGATTTTCCTTCATTTTCTATGTACTTGGTCACACATGAATATGTTTTCAAACCCCCACTTCTAACATAACTTGCAATTTTATTTATATATACTAGATGTTGTGACTAACTAATTTTTGTCTTATTTTATTTATACGCAACATGTGCTTCACTATGCTAAGAGGAAGAAGTGTTCCTTGAGTGTTGTTCATGGAAATTCTTCCATTCATGCATCTTGTTGTTATTTAGATGAATCTTATTCTAATCTTGGTGTATCACCCTTGTTAGCTTATGATCTTTCCGTTTTGTTATCTCTGTTTTTTACAAATTTTCTAACCCTTTCCCCCTGAATCTAGTAGATTAAGATAGAGTATGAAGTGCTCTAAAGATCACATCTTAAAAAGGAGTTAGCCATGTAAAAACCCTCAAAGGCACCCAATTAAAAAAATCCCCATGCTCACACAATAGCCCTGTTGTGTTGCTCCTTATGAGGTGTGATAGTCTCAACCATATGATCCTCTAGTTTGGTCAATAAGATAATTGAAGAGGATAACCATTAAATGGAATGCTTGGTGGGATTCAATTTATAAATCTTATTGGTCCCATAATAAAAAGAGCCTATAGGCTCTGACTCTATGCAGAGTCCCTACCTATTTACTTGGTGAATCACCTATAAATCTCACTTAGTGACTCTGCTTAAAATAAATATCAAGAGGAATCCAATTTCAAGGACATCATATTTATATTTTATGAAGGTCTTAGTCTAAAAACTTGAAGAGCAAATGTTGTATTCACTTGTTGACTCTACTTAAAGCAAAGGATCTAGAAGTTATGAGCGAAATACCTAACCACAAGATCCTTTGTTGCTACTAATCTACATGTGCTAATACCTCCGCTCAAAACCATTCCCCAAATAATAATAGTTCAAGGCCGACCATAGTTGCTCCACCACATAAAAGACACCCAACATGGAACAATAGAGGCCCCTTACGATATCCAATGCCACCAGATATATGGGATGATATTCTAATGTCAACACTAAAATATTTACCATACTATACTAGAGAAGATTTAATAACCTCACTAGAGCATCTACAAAATATGGTTCACCTATATGAATTGCATAACATTACAAAGCAAAGTGTAGATTTGAGATGGCTAGTGGTGTCATTTAGAGGCAAAGCTTGCAAGGGGTATGACTATTTTTCTTCACATTTAATTATTGACTGGTACCAAATTGCTACCCTATTCATGGATAGATTTAGAGAAAGAGAGCAGCCAACCCTAGGCATCTAGCCTATTATCCCCTAGCCTTTCCTACATAATAATTTATTTATTATCCTTAGGAGAGTGCTTAGATGCAAGATCAATCCCCTAGAGTTCAAGCTTAAAACATTTTTTTGGGGATAAGTTCCATAAGTTTCAACCAAATTTTGGCAATCTAGGATGAAGAAGAGGTGCATGCTAGAAGAAAAGAAGTGGGTACTTCAATACCTAATAGGTCACATGATTAGATAGGCCAATGGATGGCTAAGATGTGGGATTTAGATCCCTCTAAAGTCCTCAAACAAATAAGTGTGGACATCTATTTGATTCAATAAGGGAGCCCCTTTTTCTCTAGGGATATAAAAATAGAAGATGATTTGATCTAGAGGTGGAAGATGAGCTCCAACAAGGCCAAAAGCGAAAAGGAAGTCACCATTGGTGTTGGTCTGCTTATGCTAGAGGAGTTGCTCATGAATCCCAATTCTTTGAGGGTGAATATGTTTTACCCAAGGAACTAAAAAAGTGAAAGAAAAATAAAGGACTCAAGTAGTGATTAGGGGCCTCATTTGACTCCATACCCAATGAATAAGGTCACCCACACAACCCTTGTATATATGTATTATATGTAACATATGTTTTGTTCGATAAAAAAATTTAGGTGCCATCACTTAGGGAATAATTCCAATTTTATGAGATTGTGAAAGGTTTTAAAAGTTGCAAAGATGTGAAGACTACTACAATTTACCCTTGCTCCCTTTCTTAATTTTAGTTTTTTCTTGACTCCACATCTAATGGACAAGAACACCCTTATCTAGGTTCTTTATCTCCATCAAGATGAAGATTCCCTATGAGTTGCCAAAATTGTAGTGAGCTCTCACTACACTTAGAAGGAGAAAGCCTTGAAAATTGTTTTACAAGGCAGATTCGACAAAGGTAATGCATTCCAAAAGTAGAGAATGGAATGTTGGACAAAGGGAGGCAAGAAGTTTTAAATTAAAAATTGGAGCCACTTTTCAAAAAAATTGATTGTAGGTGGAAAGCAAATTTTTTGACAACTTGTGTTATCTGGAGTCTCAAAGGTTGAAGGATGGCAAAAGTTCCAAAAAATGCAAAGAAGAGTAAAATGATTGAATATCAAAAGTTTTAAAAGTTCTAACAAAGAAAAAATAAGAAAATTTTTGACATCCTGTGAAGCATCTAAAATTTTTTGAAGGTCAGGTCTTCTAAGGTGATGAAATGTTTTGATCAAAGGCTAGCACCACTTTATAAAAGTTTTGAATGAAGGAGGAAGATAAAATTTCTAAAGGTCAAAAGGCAAAAATTTCATTAGGGTGATCTAAAAAAGTTATGCCAACCATTTGATCAAAGGGAACATCATAGCATCACATATATAAAAATGCAATGGGTTAAATGTTGAAAATATGTTGAATATTTTCCATGTTATTTTAGCGGGGTTAACTCTAAAAGGTACTAGACACTCTCCATGTATCCTCGTCGAGGTTCGAGGGTGTGAGTCACCAAAAAGTGGTGGTCTAAGGGTGGTAGTACTTGATGGAAGTTTTATGGTTTCTTAAGCTATTTTTAGACCTATATGGGTTGTTTAGGATTTTATATTTGAACCCATGGTATTATAAAAATCGTTATTGTGTTGTTGTTATTTAATTGCATTTGCCTCAAGGTTTGAAGTGAGATGAGAGATGAACATTATTGTATTGGAGATGGTTAATTTTATACAATAAAGAGATATTACATTGTTGGGTTTTTTCTCGTAAGGATTTCCCAGGTGAAATATTATGTTATGTGTGTATATGTTATCTTCTTCTTATTCTTTTTTCTTTGATTGTGTATTTACTATTTTTCTAGAATTAGTTTATCGAGGCCTTTTGCTTTTCATTTGGTATCAAAGTTAGGTTTTTTTAGCTTTGTTCAAGGAGTAAGGGTTTCAACCTTGTGATAAATTAATTCTTGAGTGAGAGCCATAAGCGAAAGAATTTGGATGAAGGAAAATGATGGGAAGCACACGAGTAGAGATTAAAAAATTTAATGGATAAAATTTTGAGTTATGGAAAATCAAGATGAAGGATATATTAGTTGATATAGATTAGTGGATTATGATCTCGAGAATAAAACCAACATTAATGATAGACGAGGATTGGTTGAAGATCAATAGGAAGAAAAGAAGTTTTGTCATATTATGCTTATCTGATTCGATATTGTTGAATGTATTGACAAAGACCATGACAAAGTCATTATGGGATAAGCTCGGAACTTTGTATCAGATAAAATCATGGTAAATAAAATCTTTCTCCGAAAGAAGTTGTATTTGCTTCGGATGAATGATGGTGACTCTATGGTTGAACATCTGAATGCTTTTAACACTGTGGTAAGTCAATTAAACTTTGTTGAAGTAAAAATGGATAAAAAATAAAATTGTATTACTTTACTTTGTTTATTACCTGATTCGTGGGATAACCTTGTTGTGGCTATCACCAATACTACTTCTACATTGAAAGTAGACGATATAGTAGGAACATTTATATATCTAAGGAAATGAGATGAAAATATTATGAGGATTATCATTAGAAGGATACCTTGGTTGTGAGAGGTCGTTCTCAATAAAGAAGCAAAAAGAAATCAGGAGAAAGAAAATCGAGATCTAGGGATAAATTTGTTGCTCCAAAAAAGATGAAATGTTGAAAGTGTGGTAAACAGGGCATTATAAAAGAGACTGTAGATCTAAAAAGGTTGATAATAGCCGATCATCTAATGAAGGAACTTCTATAGAAATGAATACCACAAATGAAAATTTGGGGAACTTGTTCTTAGCTGCAGCATGCTCAAGTGAATGCCATGACTCATGTTTGATTGAATTAGGTGTTTTCTTTCATATGACTCCTCATAGGGAGGGGTTTTGTGAATTTGAAAAGATAAATGGAGGTGAAGTATTCTTGGGAGACAATTCAATACATAAAATAATAGGTTGTGGAAGAGTCAAGTTGAGGTTAAAAGATGGAAGAATTAAAACCTTTCCCAGTGTGTTGCATATTTCGAGTTTGGTAAGGAATATGATATCCGTGAGTAAGATGAATGACATGGGTGTGATTGTGGTATTCAATAAGGATAGTTGCAATATGGTTCATGGAGTCTTGGTGTTGGCAAGGGAAGTTCGTACAAGAACTCTATTCAGACTTGAGGCTAGAATTGTAAGTATTGATTGCAATAACTCTTCAGTTGTAGAGGATAATAATATAGTAGAAGCAACTTCAAGTATTCTTGTAGTGAAGACAATGTTGTGACATAAATACATGGGGCATAATGATGAGAAAGGTATTTGAACATTAAAAATAAAAGGTATGGTTGAAGGAATTTCTAATTGCCCATTAAATTTTGATTTTTGTGAGCACTATGTTTTTGGAAAGCAAACCTGAGTCAAGTTTCCTAGTAGTGCTACAAGATTTGAAGGAATTTTGCATCTAGTTCATAATGATGTGTTTGGACCTACAAAAGTACCATCGTTAGGTAAATCTGTTTATTTTGTTACATGTATAGATGACTTTTCAAGAAAGACCTCAATATTTTTTTTACGAAATAAATATGATGTTTTCAATAAATTTAAAGAGTTTAAGGCTCTTGTAGAAAATCAGATAGAGAAAAATATAAAGGTTTTGAGAAGTGACAATAGTGGTGAGTATTGCTATAATGAATTTGAGCAATTTTGTAAGGATTATGGAATAGAAAGGCATAAAACAACTCCACATACTCCACAATAGAATGGAGTTGCAGAATGGATGAACAAAACATTGATGGACAAGGCCAAAAATATGCTAAGTGGTGCAGGGTTAGAAAAAAAAATTTGGGCATAATTCATGTTAACATCTTGTTACCTCATCAATAGATCTCCTACCTCAGCTTTGGTGGACAAGACTCCACAGGAAGTGTGGACTAGTAAGAAACCCTCTCTCAATTATATAAGGGTTTTTGGTTATGATGCTTATATATATGTCCAAAAGATAAAAGGACTAAGCTAGACTATAAATATAAAAAATGCATATTTGTGGGTTATAATATTGGTGTTAAAGAATATAAGTTGTAGAACCCAAAAATATAGAAGATTGTTTACAGTCGTAATGTGATCTTTAAAGAAATAAAAGGGGTTCCAAAATAGGAAATGCAACCAAGCAAAGAACCTAAAATAGTTCAAGTAAAATTGGAATAGGAGGAAGAACCTGTGGTAGAACCTAATGCTACAAAAGAAGATGAACTACAGAGAGAGAGTCTTAAGAGGTAAATTTAGAGGAAGAAGGTGAGGAGGAAGTTGAAGATGCAGAACTTAGAACTCCAAGTTTGAGGAGATCATATTGAGTGAGAAGACTCCCATAAAGGTATAGCCCTTCAAGTCTTTGTTATGAATTTAGTATATCATTTACTGATAAAGAACCCAAGACTGTAAATGAGGCACTTTGATCAAGTGAGAATAAGTCTTGAAAAAGGGCTATGGAAGAAGAAATGGAGTTCTTAGATAAAAGTAAGACATGGGACTTGGTGAAATTACCCCCTAGAAGAAAATTGGTTGGTTGTAAGTGGGTATTAAAGAAGTACAATATAGAAGGAAAGTTGGAAAGTATAAGGCTCGCCTAGTAGCAAAATGATTTTCTCAAGTTGAGGGAATTGACATTGGTGAGATTTTTTCTCCAATGGCTAAACTAACTTCAATTATATTTGTGTTGCCTATTTATGTTACTTTTGATATTGAAATAGAACATATGGATGTAAAGACAACATTTCTACATGGTGAACTTGATGAATACATATATATGTCACAACCAGAATGCTTTAGGGTAAAAGGTAATGAGGACTTGGTATGTAAGTTGAAAAAGTCTCTTTACAACTTGAAGCAATCTCCAAGAATGTGGAACCAAAATTTGGATAAGTTTGCTTTGACACTCGAGCTTGGAAAAAGTAAAGCAAATCCATGTGTGTATTTTAAACAAGAAGATGAACATTTTGTTATCATTGTTTGGTATGTAGATGACAGGTTGCTAATTGGTAACAATAAGGAGATGATAAAGTTACTAAAATCTCAGTTATCTTCTAAATTTGACATGAAGGATTTGGGTACTGCAAAATTTATTTTGGGTATGGAAATAATAAGGGATCATGCAAATAAAAAGTTATGGTTCAATCACAGGAAATATGTTGATTTGATACTCCAAAGGTTTAGGATGTGTGATTGTAAACTAGTATGTGCTCCATATCCTATTGGTCAAAAGTTATATGTTGAACAGAGTCCTAAAAAAAATGAGAAATTTGAGAAAAGGCACCGTGTTCCTTATGCTAGTGTTGTTGGTAGTCTAATTTATGCAATGGTCTACTCTAGACCTGATATTGCATATGCAGTGGGAGTAGTTAGCAGATATATATCTAATCTAGGAAAGGAACATTGAACTGTTGTGAAGAGGATCTTCAAATATTTGCGTGGAATTTCAAATTATGCTATCTGTTACCAAAGAAAATCTAGAGATATTAATATTGTAAATCTACAAGGTTTTGTGGATGTTGATTAGGCTAGATATTTGGACAAGAGAAGATCCATGAGTGTTTATGTGTTCATACTATTTGGATGGGCAGTAAGTTGTATGAGTAAAAAGCAATAAGTGGTTGCTTTGTTCACAATAGAGGTAGAGTACATTACAACCTATAAAGAAGCAGTGTGGCTACCGAGGTTGTGTTCAAAATTTGGTCTTAAGCAGAAAGTTGTGAGAATTAATAGTGATAGTCAGAGTGCAATATTTTTGGCCAATAATCCTAGTTTCCATGATCGGTCAAAATATATTGATATCAAGTACCATTTTGTGAGAGAGATGGTTGAAGAGAATCGGGTGATTTTGGAAAAAGTTTATACAAAGAATTATTTGTTGATTCATTAACAAAGGTCATACCTACTCAAAAATTTTCTTGGTGTATAAGATCTATGGGTATGGGTTCTCTTTACAGTTGACAATGGCAATTTTTGGTCCCTATGGAAAGTATTCAACAAGTGGGAGAATGTTGGAAATATGTTGAATATTTTCCATGTTATTATGGTGGGGTTAACTCTAAAAGGTACTGGATACTCTCCATGTATCCTCGTTGGGGTTTGGGGTTGGGTTGGGCCCTGAGCAAGGGTTCGGGGGTGGTAGCCCCCAAAAATTAGGGGTCCAAGGGTGACAACCCCCGATAAAATTTTTAGGGTTTCTTAAGCTATTTTTAAACCCATATGGATTGTTTAGGGTTAAATATTTGAACCTATGGTTTTTTGCCCATGATATTGTAAAATTTGTTCTTATGTTGTTATTTAAATGTACTTGCATAAAGGTTTGAAGTGAGATGAGAGATGAACATTATTGTATTGGAGATGGTTAAGTTTATACAATAAGGAGATATTACTGTGTTGGGTTTTTTCCCATAAGGATTTCCCAAGTGTAATAGTTTGTTATGTGTGTATCTGTTATCTTCTTTTTTTCTTTGATTTTGTATTTACTATTTTTCTAAATTTAGTTTATCAAAGCCTTTTGCTCTTCACTAAAATCTACTTATGCTCCAATAATATACCAAACCAAATTTACCTTAGGAGGCTCTTGCCTCCAAACCCTTAAATGGAGGGTCATTGGCCCCCCATACCCCCTAGTTAGAATTACCACCCTCGATCTCACATATTGTGTTGATGCATACAATCTTATGAGGTGTATAGTCCTTTCTTGCAAAGAATACAACACATCTCCCAAGGATGGAAGTTGATCTCATATAGGTAATAGCAGTAGAAGATCCTCAAGCCCACCTAGTTGTACTACTAAAATTGGACAACCCAAGAGAGTGGTTTACACACTAAAAACAACATGCATGGGAGTTGCAATAGAAGCAACCATAAATATGGAGCATTGATTATAGATATTACCCTTGCTCACACATCAAGAATTCCTAGAAAGGATAAATGGAAATAATGACAATAACAACTCATCCAAAGGTCCAAAACCATTCAACATTAATGAGCCTATATATAGAGACCTTGAAGGAACCAATAATTTGAATAAAAATGTGACCCAACATGCAGAGGAGTGGTCATTTTTTAGATCTCTACAATTTTTTAGAGGAATATTTAACAATGTAAGGATCAAAAATTTGTAGAACTTTCTCTTCATTTTCTCTGAATAACAACACATGAACCCTAGTCATTTATGAATATGCTTTCAAACCCCCACTTCTCGTATAACATGTAATTTCATATTCACCCACACATACACACACACACACACACACACACATATATATATATATATATATATATATGTGTGTGTGTGTGTGTGTGTGTGTGTCTACATACACTAGAGCTTGTGACTATTTGGTTCATTTTATCCCATTTATTGTACGTATATGTATTTATGTGTGTATACTAAAGGCCGCGACTAATTGATTTTTTTTCCCTTTTACTATACGCAACTTGCGCTTCACTATGCTGAGAGGATAAAGTGTTCCTTAAGAACTATTCATGGTGATTCACGTGCTTGTATGTCTTGTTGTTATGTAGATGAATCTTATTATGATCTTTGTGCATCGCCCCTATTAGCTTAGGATTTTTACCTTTCACTATCTTTATTTTTGCAATTTCTCTAACCCTTTCCCCTTGAAGCTGGTATATTAGGATAGAGTAGGAATTGCACTAATATCGCATCTTTAAAGGAGTCTGCCTTGTTAAAAACCTTCAAGGCACCTAATTGAGCCAAATACCATGCTCTTGGAGTAGCCTTGCCATGCCACTCTCCATGAGATGCGATAATCTCGACCATATGGCTCTTTGGTATAGTGGCTAAGACAATTGGAGAGGACAACAATTATCTTTGGATCAATGGTGGTATAACACAACTTATCGTACATAAACCAAAATGACTTCCTTCACTACCTTATATGGTTATGAACCCCTATGATCTAAAGACTTTATGCTTAATCAAGTAAAGGTTCCAATTGTACATGATTATCTTAAAGAATCTAATGCAATTGCACGTGCCTTAAAGAGTAATGTCGATTGTCTTAAATATAAGATAAAAATCATGCGAATAATCATTATTTTGAACATTTAGTTCAAGAAAATGATTGGGTTTATGTGTGTCTTTAGCCATACAAGCAAACATCTCTTAAGAATAGTGGAAATAATTTAAAGTTGTCCCCTAAATATTATGGTCCTTATCATATAAGAAGTAAGACTAGACCTATTGACTATGCTCTTGAACTTCCAAAAAAAATCACATCCATAATGTTTTTCATGTTTCATGCTTAAAATAAAAGTTGGGTATCCTTACTCCAATTCAAATTAAGCTCCCAATCTTGAATGAGGAAGGTTAACTTGAACTTGAAGGTATTAAATACCCGTACATGGTCCTTATATACTCAAGACATCACTGAATACCTAATTAAGTGGAAAGGTATTTCTCAAAGAGAAGATTCATGGGAATCACACTCCTTCATTACCGTTCATCCTTCCTTTCCTCAACTTTAAAGGCAAATAATTCTTAGCTAGGAGGACTTGTTGTGAATCGTTGTGTTTATACGTAAGGGCACCTAGATGATATATAATAGGTAATCACCCTTAGCAAAGATCAATAAATCATTAATCATTATTAAACATAATATATATTCAATATATCAACCCAAGCACCTCCACCGTAGCTTGTACAAAATTAGTCTATGAAACTATAATGATACTTTGAAGAAGTTTGTTGTATTTTGATTTTCCAGTCAATATAAAAAGTGAATAACTCTTAAGGATGATGTAATAGGAAGGTTGTTATAACTTTCTTATTTTGGGTAATGATATCATTTATGCATCTTGAGTGGAGATCCTATATTTTGATGAGTTACTCTATTTGGAGATAAATTGATTGATAGTGTCCTACTGATACCATGAACATTGATTACACTTTGTTAATATATGCTCAAAATGATATAAATTTATCAGTTTGCACTCTTAGTTGATATGAAATAAATGTTGGACACCTTGACATACTCTGCAACATTGATAGCTAATTATAGTTGATGTCTTAAAGGTGTACTTATATGAGTTGCAAATGTTGAAAATATAACATGCATTTAGACCATGAGTAGTTTGTTATTATTCTCCTATTCATGATTATCATATTGGCATACTTGACTCTAGTAGTGTACTCTTTTCAAGCGTAACTTAATAACATATCTATTATATTTATTAACATCATATCGGTCTATTGGATGAATTTGGTAGTATACTCTATATCTTATTAGCAGATAATTATTGGAATATTGAACTCTAGTAGTGTAATTTATTCATGAATAGTTTGTTATTATGTTGACATTTTGAATTTGATCATAATTTTTTTTATAACATAGCTATGGCTCATTGTTCAAATATATATCTGATCATTTGGATGATTAACTCTATTCTATAACTAATGAAGAACTTAACACCTTAGTAGATATCCAAACTTGACATACAATGAAACTAAAGTCTTTCCTTGTATTAAACGAGACCATGTTGATACACAAACTCGTGAGGAAAGTTGATAGTAGTGTCTTGATATATTATAAATTTTAATGAGGTTTTTATGACTTATCTTAATGAATAAAATATGGTGCATTATCAATTTTCTACTATATATTTGACTTAAAATTTTGATTGAAATATTTATGAATCATTTTTCCTTTACAATGTAAAATTATTTTCTCATAGGTATTGTTTAATGATTGGGGGCATAACTAGATATTAACTATTCCCTCTAAATTAATTCATCATACAATGTAAAGGATTATTACCCTAGTTTAAACCTAAACCATATATATGTGTTATGGACTAGTCCTAGATAAAACAAACTAATTGGCCTTACGTCGAACTTAAAAGAAAGTTAAGCAAACCCAACTTGCTAGCCTTGAACAAGGTATTGAATGGGGTTAACATAATAAATCACTAGTCTTGTATCAAACATAGAAGGGGGTTGAACAAATAAAACTCACTAGTCTTGAATAACTAGTGTTATAAGAAGTCTCAAAGGTTGAAGGATGGCAAAAGTTCCAAAAAATGCAGAGAAGAGTAAAATGATTGAAGAGAAAAAGTTTTAAAGTTCCAACAAAGAAAAAATAAGAAAAATTCGGACATCCCTTGAAGCATCTAAAACGTTTCAAGGGTCGGGTCTTTTGAGGTGA
This sequence comes from Wollemia nobilis, assembly GCA_028583015.1. Taxonomy (NCBI): domain Eukaryota; kingdom Viridiplantae; phylum Streptophyta; class Pinopsida; order Araucariales; family Araucariaceae; genus Wollemia; species Wollemia nobilis. The sequence continues at coordinate 7,631,664 of JAQPPZ010017257.1, read as the reverse complement.
TGAAAATTTTTGATCAAAGGCTAGCACCACTTTATAAAAGTCTTGAATGAATGAGGAAGGTAAAATTTCTAAACGTCAAAAGGCACAAAGTTCATGAAGGTGATATAAAAAAGATACGCCAACCATTTGATCAAAGGGGAAGTCATAGCATCACATGTATAAGAATGGAATGGGATAAAATCAACTTATGATCCAATAATATAACAAACCAAATTTACCTTAGGAGGGTCTTGCCCCCAAATCCTCAAATGGTGGGTCATTGGCCCCCCATACCCCCTAGTCAAGGTCACCACCCTGGACCCCATATATTATGTTGAGGTATACAATCTTATGAGGTGTATAGTCCTTTCTTGCAAAGGATAGAACACATCTCCCAAGGATGGAACTTGAGATCATAGTTGCAATAGCAGTAGAAGAGCCTCAAGCCCATCTAGTTGTACTACTAAAATTGGATAACCCAAGAGAGTGGTTGACACATTAAAGACAACATGCATTGGAGTTGCAATAGAATAAACCATAAATATAGAGCATTGATTATAGATATTACCCTTGCTCACATGTTGGGAAACCCTAGAAAGGATAAATAGAAATAGCGATAATAGTAGCTCATCCAAAGACCCAAAACCATTCAACATTAATGAGCCTTGTTATAGAGACCTTGAAGGAACCAATAATTTGAATACAAATATGATAAAAAATGTAGAGGAGTGGTCATTTTTGAAATCTTTGCAATTTTTAGAGGAAGATTTAATATTGTAAGGATCGACAAGCTGTATAAATTTCCCTTTATTTTCTCTGTATAACATGCTTTCAAACCCCCACTTCTCGCATAACATGTAATTTCATATTACATAGATACATACATACACACACCCACACATATATATATACACATACATACACTAAAGGTTGTGACTATTTGGTTTTTTTGTCCCATTTATTGTATGTATATGTGTTTATGTGTGTATACTAAAGACCGTGACTAATTGATTTTTGTCCCCTTTTTTATACACAACTTGTGCTTCACTATGCTGAGAGCAAGAAGTGTTCCTTAAGCATTATTCATGGTGATTCATGTGTTCGTAAATCTTGTTGTTATGCACATGAATCTTATTATGATCTTGGTGCATTACCCCTATTACCTTTGGATTTTTCCTTTTCACTATCTTTATTTACTATAATTTATCTAACCCTTTTCCCCTTGAAGCTAGTAGATTATGATAGAGTAGGAAGTGCACTGAATATCGCATATTTAAGGGAGTCAGCCTTGTAAAAAACCTTGGAGGCACATAATTGAGCCAAATCCTATGCTCTTGGAGTAGCCTTGCCATGTCGCTCTACATGAGGTGCGATAGTATCGACCATATGGCCCTTTGGTCTCATGGCCAAGACAATTGGAGAGGATAACAATTATATTTGGATCAATGGTGGTATAACACAACTTATCATACATAAATCAAAATGACTTCCTTCACTACCCTATATGGTTATGAACCCCCATGATCTAAAAGTTTTATGCTTAATCAAGTAAAGGTTCCAATTGTACATGACTATCTTGAAGAATCTAATGCAATTGTACGTGCCTTAAAGAGTAACGTAGAACGTCTTAAAAATAAGATAAAACAACATGTTGATAGTCATTGTTTTAAACATGAAATCTCAAGAAAATGATTGGGTTTGTGCATCTTTAGCCATACAAGCAAACATCACTTAAGAATAGTAGAAATAATTTAAAGTTGTCCCCTAAATATTACGGTCCTTATCATATAAGAAGGAAGACTAACCCTATTGCCTATGCTCCCGAACTTCCAAATAAAAATCACATCCATGATGTTTTTCATGTTTCTTGCTTAAAACAAAAGTTGGGTATCCTTACTCCAAATAAAATTAAGCTCCCAATCTTGAATGAGGAAGGTTGACTTTAACTTGAAGGTTTAAATACTTGTACATGGTCCTTACATACTCAAGACATCACCGAATACCTAATTAAGTAGAAATATATTTCTCAAAGAGAAGATTCATGGTAATCCCACTCCTTCATTATCGTTCATCCTTCCTTTCATACATTTTAAAGGCAAAGAATTCTTAGCTAGGAGGACTTGTTATAAATCGTTGTGTCTATACGTAAGGGCACCTACATGATATAATTTAGGTAATCACCCTTAGCAAAGACCAATAAATCATTAATAATTATTCAACATAATATATATTCAATATATTAATCCAATCACCTCCACCGTAGTTTGTACAAAATTAGTCTATGAAACTATAATGATACTTTGAAGAAGTTTGTTGTATTTTGATTTTCTAGGCAATATAAAAAGTGAATAACTCTTAAGGATGATGTAATAGGAAGGTTGTTATAACTTTCTTGTTTTGGGTAATGATATCATTTATGAATCTTGAGTGGAGATCCTATATTTTGATGAGTTACTCTATTCGGATACAAATTGATTGATAGTGTCCTACTAATACCATGAACATTGATTACACTTTGTTAAGATATGCTCAAAATGATATGAATTTGTCAATTTGCACTCTTTTTAGATATGAAATGAATGTTGGACACCTTGACATATTCTGCAACATTGATAGCTAATTATAGTTGATGTCTTAAAGATGTACTTATATGAGTTGTAAATGTTGAAAATATAATATGCATTTAGACCATGAGTAGTTTGTTATTATACTCCTATTCATGAGTATTATATTGGCATACTTGACTCTAGTAGTGTGCTCTTTTCAAGCATAACTAATAACATATCTATTATATTCATTAGTATCATACTGGCCTATTGGATGAATTTGGTAGCATACTCTATATCTTATTAGCATATTTTTGTTGGAATCTTGAACTCTAGTAGTGTACTTCATTCATGAATAGTTTATTGTTATGTTGACATGTTGAATTTGATCCTAAATTTTTTGATAACATAGATATGGCTTATTGTTCTAATGTATATATTTGATCATTTGGAAGATTAACTTTGTTCTATAACTAATGAAGAACTTAACACCTTAGTAGATCCAAACTTGACATACAATGAAATTAGAAGTCTTTCCTTGTATTAAACGAGACCATGTTGATACAAAAACTCATGAGGAAAGTTGATCATAGTGTCTTGATATACTATAAATTTTAATGAGGTATTTATGAATTATCTTAATGAATAAAATATGGTGCATTATCAAATTTCTATTGTATATTGGACTTAAAATTTTGATTGAAGTATTTATGAATAATTTTCCTTTACAATGTAAAACTATTATCTCATAGGCATTGTTTAATGAATGGGGGCATAACTAGATATTAACTATTCCCTCTAAATTAATTCATCATGCAGTGTAAATTATTATTACCCTAGTTTAAACCTCAACCAAATATATGTGTTATGGACTAGTCCTAGATAAAACAAACTAATTGGCCTTGCATCAAATTTAGAAGAAAGTTAAGCAAACCCAACTTGTTAGCCTTAAACAAGGTATTGAAGGGGGTTAACATAATAAATCACTAGTCTTGTATCAAACATAGAATGGGGTTGAACAAATCAACTCACTAGTCTTGAATAAAACATTGAAGCGAGTGAATGACTTAAATTCACTGGTATCAAACTAAACATAGAAGGAAGTTGAATAAAGCAAAATTAATGGCCTCAAATGAGACATTAAATGGAGTAATTAAGCTCATTGGTTTTCTATTAGACATAGAAGAGATTTGAGCAAGCCTAATTGATTGGTTTTGAATAAGATATTAAAGGGAACTAACATAATAACCCATTGGTATTATATTAGACTTTGAAAGGAGTTGAACAAAATCAAACTCTCTGGTCTTGAATGAGATATTGAGGGGATTTAATGAATTAAACACACAAGTCTCGTATAAAAAATAAAAGGGATTTGAACAAAACAAATTCCTTGGTCTTAAATAAAACATGGAATGAAGTAATTGAATTTGTTGGTTTATATTAGACATAGAAGAGAGTTGAACAATCCAACTCACTGGGCATGAAGAATACATTGAAGGTGGTAAATGAATCATGCTCATTGGTCTTGTATCAAAATTACATTAACCTAAAATCGTGATCTTCTATACGCATAAGAAGGATTTGAAAAGATCAAACTGGTTAGTCTTGAAATAAGATATTGATGGGAGTTAAGATATTAGTCTTGTTGTCTAGTATAAGACACTGAAGAGACATAATTCCTTGATTTTTTGGTCTCATATAATACACTAAAGGGTAAATTGATGATCTTTATAAAATAAATATGGGAGATGTAATAAATGTATTTACAAGCATAGAAAACATGCATTAATTTGTACTATAGTTGAAATGCATTCTAGTTTTTCAAGAATACATAAAGCAATAATGTTGGAAATTTCTTAAAATGGTGTTATGATATATATATATATATATATATATATATATAGCTATTTTTGGAAATTTATGGAATGAATTTTTACAGCAGCATGATAATAATACTAAAATAGTCTATAGAAAGATAAATTTTTAAATATCTTTATTAGTTTGTGAAATAAAATTGATAAAAAGGGGTGAGCTATAAGCTTACTGCAGTGGTAAGGACTTTGGCCTCTCTTTGGGAGGTCCAAGGTTCAAACCCCATTCAGTATGAGGAGACCAAAACCCCTCATAAAAACTTGTGTAAACTCATTGAAAAAAACTTGATAAAATGGGGTAAGTCATGCCTTTTTTTAATAGAAGTACATCAATATAAAGACAATGCAAGTTCATACACAATTTAATATTTGGACATGACTATTTACTATGTAATTATCTATTTGATTAGTGTCATTTGATAAATGCATATTAAGCTCTTAAGCTTTTCATTTAGAAGTAGATAAATGAGATAATTAAGCAATATTATTGCCCACATTATCGTTCATAATTGTATAGATATTTAGGTAGGATCAATAAGGCTATTCCCTCTTATGATAATATTTTTATGTTGTATGACTCTGATGCATGACCTAAGCTATCCATATTTTATTGTATTCTTGTTGTTATAATATGGATGGTAAATGAGTATTTTGTGGTATTTTTATATGGGTACTTTAAATAATTTTATAGTGTTGATATGCCATTGTATTCAAGTAATCTTGTCGCTTTGTAAATGTCACATGGGTTTTTAAATTATGTGGTTCCTATGTTATTTTCCTATGTGGAATTTTGTTATAAATGCACGTGAAATTAGTCCCTGATTTAACCTATTAGAGGTATGAATATGTTGTCAAAAATCCTTGTATGGGGCTACATCTCGTTACTTTGCATTAGAACTAGACAATATAATACTATGAGCCATTGAACCTTCCTCAATCCTACTCCCAAAAGTCTAGATAGAACTTAATTTTCCATAGTTGGATCTATTGCCCTTATAATTACTAATTTTGTAATAATGATGCTAAATATAAATGATGCAATAGAGGTGGAAAAAACAAATGCAAATCAAATAAAAGAGGTACGGGAAACACTCCAAAACATGGAAACAAGAGAAAATGAGCTGCAAAATGAATTAGCAAAGGCAAAGACATGGTATCAAGTAGTAAAAGAACCAATTAATCAACAAAAGGAGTTGATAAAAAAACAAGTAAAAATTCAAATAACAGAAGAGAAAGAAAGACATGAGAAGTTATCAAATATAATCATCAAAGGGTTGAAAGATTATGGGGATAGGGAAGACACAAATAGTTTAACCAAGGACTTCTTGTCAGATAGATTACAATGGAAAGGTCAGATTAAAAAAGTAAGCAGAATTGGCAGGTTGAGAGAAGGAGGTAGAGATAGGCATATTCGGGTCACATTGATGAGCTACGAGGATAAAACAAGGTTACTAAAAAAAAGAGGCATGTTGAGAGGGTCACAATTCTATTCAGATGATGACCTAACATTTTTATAGCAGGAAGAAAGAAATAAGGAATGAGAAAATGTGAGGGCATCAAGGAATGAAGGGAAACAAGCATATTTAAGAAATGGAAAGGCATACATCACATCTAAACAAACCCAAAACAAATATGGATTATGGCCCGCCTGGGAACATCTTACGATGATAAGTTGAAACTATAGAGGTTACCCTTGGAGAAGAGGACCCGGGTTAGGGCCCATTGCTAGAGACAAAGATATAATCATATTGACGAAAACACATGAACACGATGGATGTAGGACTCCAAAATTTGTGGGATACAAAAAAATAGCAATATGGAATAAAGCAATGGAAAATGGCAAAGGGCATGGGGGTATTAAGGTTTTAATAAAAGAGGAATGGGATAGGGTCTTTAAAATTGAAAAAAAAGATGAAAACAAACAGTACATCTAGATAAAGATCCTAAAAAATATGTCAGTTATTAGCATAGCAACATGTTATTTTGCTCCCAAGAATTCTAAATTCTATAAGAAACATGAACTTAACAGAGAAGATCCATACTCCTCCCTAAAAAGAGACATTTCAATATATAGTAAGTCGGGGGAGATAATATTAATTGGAGATTTCAATGCAAGGACAACAAATAAGCAAGCTAACATTCTAGAAGGTAGTGAAGATATTGAGATTAATCCTCTTTGGATTCCAGAAGATAAAATCAGCAGTGGACCAGGACTTCAGAAGATGAGCATGGGGCTATCATGCAATATGGAGAAGAGTTGTTAGGCCTCTACAACATAAACAACTTGATTATTTGCAATGGGGTGAACAAATGGAAAAATTCAAGAAAGTATACGTGCAAAACATATAAGGGACAAAGTGTAATAGACTATGTAATATGCTCTCAAAATTACATACCAAAAATAGGGGAGCTAGAAGTGGAAGATTCTCGAGTGGAACTTAAGTCAGATCACAACCCAATTGTTATGAAACTTCGAATGCATGGAGACAAACTAAGGGAAAAACACTTGCAAGGCAATCAAAATACATTTTCTCACAAGGGAAACATTCTCTTAACAGATGAAAATCGACAAAATTTTAGAGCAGTATTAAATAACAAATTACAAGAAAGGGAAGAACTACCTCACAATAGTAGAGATTATAGTAAGAGTGAATGGTTAATGCACACTATCCAAGAAGCTCTAAACAAATGCAAGAGAGCTAAACCTAAAAAGAAATAAATGAATAGCTTCCTAACCAACCCATGGTTCGATGAAGATTGCAAAAAAGTGTGAAGATTACTAAAGGAACCAACGGGTAAAACAAGAGCAAACAGAAAAGCATATGAGAAACTAGTAAGGGCAAAAAAAGAAGAATACACTATAACAAGGAGGAAAAATTTGATTTACTCAGGGAAGCATGAACCAAAGAAATTTTGGAAGGAACTAAGCGTGAAGAGGATGCAAACTGAAAATAACATAACAGTTAATCAGTGGTTGGAGTATTCAAAACAATTGTATCAGCGTAGTAACCACCAGGAGACATCCCCTACTATCATTGTCAAGAAAGAACTTTTCACAAATGAAGACATTATTCAAGGGATAAAAAAGTTAGCAACTGGTAAAGCCCGTGACATAGACAATCTTCAGGCAGAGCATATAAAATGGGGGGTAGATATTCTAGCACCGTAGATCAAAGAATTTTTCAATGAGGTCATACAAAATGACTTCCCTATCGAGTGGACAACTAGCTTGACCATTCCTTTGTTTAAAAGTGGAGATGTAAGTAATTCCTCAAACTATCGAACTATCATGATCAACCCTCTCTTTGCAAAGTTGTTTGGGAGTATGATAGAGCGTAGGATCAACATATGGGTAGAATAAAAGGAAAGAGAGCAAGGGCAAGCATGTTTTAGGCCAAAGCACTCAACTATTGATCACCGTATCACGCTCATACACATAGTGGAAAAAATATGGGATAAAAAATAGGAGGCTTTTTATTGTTTAGTAGACTTCAAAAAGGCATTTGACACAGTGCCAAGAAAAAAATTATGGAGCAGAATGGAAGAGCTAGAGGTTTCAATTCACTAAAAGGTAGCAGTTCACATACTATATGAGCATGTAAAGGCTAGAATAAGAACACAGGAAGGGTTATCTGAATGTTTTGGTAGTGACATAGGTGTCAAACAAGGTTACCCTCTATCTTCGACCTTATTTGGGTTGTACATTGACAAGTTAGAAGAATGGATAAACAAAATTAGGGGAGAGGGTGTGCACTTAGCCAAATATGTGGTAAAACTCCTCATGTATGCAGATGATGTAATTCTTGTGGCCAAAACAGCCAAAGATCTAGAAGATCACATTCGAGCTCTAGAACTCTTTTGTAAGGAAGTTGGGATGCAAGTGAACACGAGCAAAACAAAAATTATGATTTTTCAATAAAAAAGAAGAAGCAACAACTCGAGTTTCAGTTTGTCGGAGAACCGCTTGAGGTAGTAGTAGAATACAAATACCTGGGCATAGACTTTCATGACAAACTTAATTGGAATACATGTAGGATGAAAAGAACTCAAAGTGGTTGGAGAGCACTATATACACTTCAAAATAGGTGTAGGAATGCCGAGTTGTGGGACTGGAAGACCACCAAGGTCTTGTTTGGCTTGCTTGTTACACCGGTTTTGTTGTATGGTTGCGAGGTGTGGGTTAGTGGCACAACAAATGCAAAATGGAGGCAAATAGAAAGGATTCAAAAATATCTAATCACAAATTTTCTCAAAATTAAGGCCACAACCCCTTATGAAATTATTCTAGCTGAAACTGGAATGTTCCCTTTAGAAGCAATTGCTATGACCAAGTTGTTATGTTACTTGAAAAAAAAACGAGAAAACATGAAAAACGACAGATGGCCTAGGGCAGCTAAGGACGAAAAGTTGCATAGGCGAAAGAATACATGGATGAAACAAAATCAGAAATAGATGAAACGTTGGGAAATCAACATAAATGAATGCCCAAATGTCAACAAAGACATACAAAATTATGTGAATGGAAAGTTCAAAAGTGGAATGTGGAAAAATGCAAACAAGAAAAGACAATATTATATTGTAAAGTTTAACCCAACGTATGACCACAAGGAAAAAGAGTATATAGGCACTGAAATCAAGTGGAAGGAAAAATTCCTCATTATTGCTCAGATAAGGACTAGCTCTCATAGGCTTAGATGTGAAACAGGAAGATGAACAACGCCCAAAGAACAATGGGAAGAAAGGATATATACTCTATGCAGCACAGGGGCAGTAGAGACAGAGGAACACTTCATCTATAAATGTCCGAGTTTTTCATATATCCGTGGCAAATACAAAAAAACACTTGGAAACGGGTCTATGGCAGAGTTATTTGAAAATAGTAAAATAAAAAAAGTTGGGGAATTGCTAACCCAAATAAGGAGGTCCTTTTCAAAGATATTAAAGATCATATGATATAATTTAAGTAATTGTACTTCCATATTTAAGGTCCCATAGACCATATTTGGGTCTCGCTGACGTAATTAAAATCTTTCATTTCATTTCATCATATAAGTTTTTGAATGAAAAATCAATTATTATTATTTCTTTGTATATAAGCTCACTCATACACATCACGTTTAAAATAAAAAATCAATTATTATTATATTTGTATATAAGCTCACTCATCAGGTTTCACGGTGGTTTAAACTAAAAATCTTCCAAAAGAAAACTCAAAACCCTAACTACATGGAGACATAAAAATTAATTATACTCCATGGCAACATTTCACGTCAACATGATCTTGAGAAGGGAAAAGTTTTATTAACTCATTACATCATATAAGCTTTTGAGAATAATCCTACTACTCGTACAACGTTTTTATGGGTTTATCAAAATCATAAAATAGTTATAGTTGACCTGATTAAAATCGTCGACGGATCTTAAATCTTTCCTCTATAGTTGACCTCTGTGAAATCGTCAACGGGTCATCTGCAAACGCATTAAACAGGACGCCTAAAAATTAAGAACATCATATGTGTTAAAATGGATGGAGGAGGCGCTGCAATTCATCCGGGCATAGCCCCCATCTCATTTCTGTTGGGCACATGGCGTGGAGAAGGAGAAGGAGGATTCCCCACTATCCGATCCTTTAAATACGGCGAAGAAATCAAATTCACGCACTCTGGGAAGGTATTCATGTTTATTGCCTTACAATTTTATAGGTTTTTCAAAAGTTTCTCTGCAAATTGCATTTGAATTATTGCAAAACGACAGCACTAGTGTTTTTCAATTTGATGGGCACATGCATCGCCTTCATATTATTCTCAAATCTCACAGTGAAAGCGGAATTAGGAACAAACGCAAGACACCCACTATGTTTTAGTATCTGATTATATTTGAAACCCTGACGTAGGGTTGGCAATTTACACCCAACTAACAACCGTATGACACCCACCCATTGGAAATAGCAGACTCTTTGGAAGGTCCACCTCGCGTAGTCGCCATTTTTAACCGAGAACAGAGTATAATTGTGAAACGAAATTCCATCATAGGATCGGAGGTAGAGCATGCCGGAAGTTGGCGATTTTCTGTATAACCAGAAAAACAGTTGTATGACATCCCGATTATTTCTAAGTTACATTGGGTTTGTGTACAAATTCAACAAGAATTTAAAAAAAAATTTGTTAGATATAAAATTAAAATAATTTTTTTTAATGAGTTTATATAGGTTTTTATAAGGGGTTTTAGTTTCCTCAGGTTTGAACCTTGGACTTTTCAAAAATAGGTCAAAGTCCTTACCACTACAGTAAGCTTGCAGTTTTTCTATGACTTTATACAAGGGGTTCTGGTCCCCTCATGCTGAGTAGAGTTTGAACCTTGAACCTTGGCCTTTGCAAAGAAAAGCCAAAACCCTTACCACTGTTGTAAACTCGCAACTTCAATTAATTTTTTTTTTTAAATAAACATAAATATATATAAAATTTTATATTTCATATAAAATAAATTAACTTACAGATACCTCTATGAATGAGTTGGAATAAGATCATTTTGTCTTGTTATGATCATTCTAATTTTTGGGTTTTGTTTCAACTTTAGTTTTCATAGATGTAATGGAGACAAGTAGGTGTGGGAATGAAAAACAAAGATGGTGAAGTTTTAGTTTATTTTTAAATAAATTTGATTTTGCAGTAGTAGAAAATCGCCAAAGTTCAAACAGTTTTTTGATAAAATTCACTTAGTCTAGTTACTAGACTTCTAGCTCATACAACTATGCCGCTTGGCTGGTTTTGGCATGTCTATGATTCAACTGGTGAGCTTTTGTCCTAAGCTCAAAGGGCTACTGGTACTATATGAATGCCAGCTTGAGCTTATGCTCAGTTGGGTAGGGAAAAACCTTCTTGTTGGGTTTGCAGAGATAACATTATTGGACTTTTACTGTTTGCAAGGACAGTGTGATTTCTCCTATGATTAGTCTTAATCCTTGGTCACCTGGATTGCCTCTTCTACAATGTGCACAATAGTCTCACTTAATGCATAATGATCCCAAGCAAATCATTCATTGTTTTCCTTGTTTTCCCTGTTCTCCCCGTTCCCCTTGAAGGTTATTGAGCAGTGTTCCCTGGAGGGCCAATGGCAGAAATTCTCGTAGGTCCTTATGCTCTTGCAGGATGAGGTTTTAAGGCACCACTACTCATATAAAGAAATTGGTGCTTCACTTCCACGTGCCATGTTAGCATAAATAACTTTCACCTCCACATAAAACAAGTGTGATATTGGCTTTTTAAAGTTGACATATGAATCACTTCTCTGCTTTTTGCAATCGCTTACTCTCTACTCTCAGACAGCTATACATACATCTACCACATCTGTGCAGGACAAGGAAAAGCGGCAATAAATAGCTTGGGTTAATGTTCTCATATGGGCAGCTTGGCTCTGCGTTCAAGGACTCCACCCCATCTCTCAAGGAAGAGAAGTGTCCACATAGCACAATAGCTTCTTCAATGTTAGAGTACATGGACTTTATGACATCATTTCATGTTACCGGCCTCTATACAAGTTTTTATATTAAGCTGTAATAATATGTATTCTACTCTTGTACAAAGGTTCCATCTTCAATTGTGTGTGTATGTTTGCATGCGTATGCATGTGTGCGTGCTTTGCTCATCTGCACTCCATTTCAGGTCTGTCATAGTTTCTAGTATTCAATAGTGAACAGATATGATTTACTCTCTCACATTATAAATTTCATGCATCTGCCAATGTACGCATTCGTCTGTCTGTGTGCGCATGTGCTCTTTGCTCATCTGCACTATATTTCAGATCTGTTATAGTTTCTAGTACTCAATTCAATTGTGAACACCTATGATTTACTGACTCACATAATAAATTGTCATGTATCTGCCAACTTTAATACATTAATCCCCAGAACTGATGTGTTAATCCTTTGGATTACTTCTGGGTTTCATATTACATTCAACGGATAATGTATATCCCTTGGCAATGAATTTCTCCACAGTTAAACCCATTGGATTTATGGTGCTTCTAGCTGCAATACCTTGCTTTTGAGCCTGCTCATACACATGTATGTATGCCACCTTCTTTTTAAATACTGCCCAAGGATGTAGCTAAATGAAATTATACGTTTTTGCTAGGATGAGACAAATAGTATTTCTAAGGTAAGGAAACCTTAAGGCAAATCCAAAAACTGAAATTAAAATTAAATTTGATTCTAATCTATATCATAACATTAATTATTTAACATACACTAAATTTGAGCCTGAAATTCGTAACATGACTTCAAGACTGTGACTTTGTCTACTAGTTTGATGCAATTGTATTTTTGATGGAGTTTTGGGGTGCCAGTGTGAAGAAGTCGACGTCGATGGAGTATTCAAGGTAGATAGCGTGTGCTCCAGTGATAGACTGTTTGTAGCCAGCAATTTATATGCTAGAGGGTCTTTGATAGTGATCTGGAGGTTTTCTTGCTCTGGTTAGCCGTAGATGTTTTGTTCTGTAATTTTCACCCATATTTCTTCATCCTTTCATCCTTGCCCTCTCATGGTCCTTGCACAAGGAAGTTGGTTCAAAGGGAACTCCAACTGATGGTGAATCTTCTGGAGAGTCGAAGGGTTTCCTTGGGTTCGCAATGCGTTTTCATAAGTGTCATTCATAAATGAGTCTATGGTTGTTTAACTTATGCCATGATGGCAATTTTTCAGATTCTAGAAAATCCTTGTCGAACGTGAACCTTTTTGTGGAGAAATTAAAGTTTAAAAATTATATTTAAAAATATATATATATATATATATATATACAAAATCATGTTTTCAGTTGTAAATTTTTTTATATATGAGTTATTCTCTTTCTTCAAGAAGTAGGGGGCATGACAATAGGAGTTGATGTCTTGCAACTTTCTTGTTTCATTTATTTCGTTGTAGTATCCCACAAACATCTTAACAATGCATGGTTATGAAGATTGTTATAGAGACATCACTGCAGAGTTATGACTAATGAAATATGATTGAATTATTTGTATGGTTTTCATATCGACTGATCATATATTGGTCTTTGTAAACTTCTATGTCCCATGTGTTATGTTTACACCCAGCGGCTGTCCTTTAGCATTTGCTTTCTGTATAGTTAAAAACACACACTGAAGCAAGGCTCTAATGATCTTGTTGGCTTGACATTTTAACATGTTTTTGTTTTTATGTATTTGTTCTTCATTGGAATTCTTTGTATGTATTTTATAACGAGTTCTTTTCATGTAAATATACTCATTCCATGTTCTTGTACGTGCCACCAAACATACAAGTAGCCAGTGATTGCTTATACTCAAAAGACATGGAAACTGGCTTCGGGAGAACCTATGCATGCAGAAAGTGGTTACTGGAGACCTAAATTGGACGGAACCATAGAAGTTATAATAGCTCAAAGCACAGGACTTGCAGAGGTTCTGGTATGTGTCAAACAATGTTCTGATAATTTCTCTTTAGTAACTATGTCTGTTATTATCTCTTTGAGTTATTAGATAAAGCTGGAAACTTTCCCATGCTTGAAATTTCATATTTTTGAGCAGTTATAGTTGAGCTATCATAAATTCATGGATATGCCAGGCCGCCAGGAGTCATCGAAACCAAATTTGTAGAAACTTGATTTGTGTGCTCAGGTCAGATTTAGGATCAAGCAAATGCATGATATTAAATGGTTCATACAACCTTTGTTCTTGGCTATCTTTGTCATCTGTGTGTTGATAAGGCCCACATGCATTGGAGTCATGAAGTTGAAAGATAAATATTTTTATTGTTTTCATTCAAGGAGGACGTCTACCTCAATTAAATGCAATCCTCGCGATCCTTGATAAGTAAGGTGGCTACATATTATATTCTACCACTGAACCAAACCTACTTTGTTATATGCATGAAGGATGGGAAAGAACATTCTTCTGTCCTTGATTTTGCATAAATAACTGACAATTTACATGGGTACATACTAATGTTTTTTTTGAAAAAGAATTTGAAAAAATAATATTAAAACAAGATTAATTACAAGTTGGGATGAGACTCCTCCCAACCTTAGCTGGCAAGAACACCTGTTTACAACAGTAAAAGGAGATCTGCATTGGAGCCAATTGTTATAAGGGTGCATACTAATGTTACTAGTCCACACTAACACTAATGTTACTAGTCCACCCTAACACTATTACCAAATGTTTGTAATGATATTTATTTATCATGTGCAAACAATAGTAGAGATGCAATGGAAACAATGCAATGTCTATGAAATAGAGTTAAAAGAATGATCACTAAATCCAAACTATGCAAATGATGAATTGCTGAAATATGATTGCAGATGCTTATTAGAGGGTGCAATCTCTATTTACAATAAACCAAGAGATGAATTCCACAAATGATGATGTCAAATGAAGTCCTACTCTCTATTTACGTAGGCATTGAGGAAATCCTATAAGCTCTAATTAGGTCCACTATTCAAGATGGAGAAACCCTAAGCAACATTTAAAACATTAACTTGGGGTCAACTGAACCACAAATCGACCACATTATGACCCGATTACATACAATAAAACATTTAGGACTAGGGGCATCACCCTGTATGTATATATGGTTGAAAAATGTGTCATTAATAGGTAGTTTGAAGAAACTATTAACATTATGCATGCTGCTCTTATTTGACTTTCCAATTCTATGCAAGACCCAACTGACTAAACACAAAGAAGCAACCATAGAGAACCGACCAACTAACTTCTTAGAGACATATCCGTTGTCTAAGGCAGGATATTGTTTGTGAGGCATATACTTTAGCTCCTGAAACTACTTAGTGTGCATTTAGTTCGTACTACTAACTTATCATTTCTCAGAGCAACCATCTATAAGCTGACAATGTAGCAGGCCTATATGACACTCTTGATCGCACCTTGAGACAAGCACATCTTCTATTGGTGAAAAAAGAAGACCATAAGTCCTCATTAGGCTGAGCATTACCTTTTTCTGAAACATAGAGTCATGGAGACAAAAGTAACTGCATGCCCAAAAATAAAAAAGCATTGAGCCAAAGGTGGATACATGATATGTATTATGTACCAAGTGATATGATATAAAATGTATAATGGGGCTATGGAGTAGTGGCGTAGGACATATATAACGCTAGGATCAATTTATTGGTCAAATGGTCAAAGGTTAAGTAGGGGCAAAGGCTTTACCCTCTTGGGTTATTGTTATTAGGTGGGATATTACATGTAAGACATGGATATTATTGTATGGGCATGATGAGTTATGATATATCAATTATCTTGGCATGGATCGTGGAGTGATTCCTTCCTTAAGGACTATCAAATGGTGTTGCACCACCTCATGTGTATTTCCTATATATATCTATTGTGTGGATCTATTGCATGGCAGACTAATTTGTTATTTTTGCACAGTGGAGCATCATTTATATTATTGGCTATTTGGTTTTGTATATGGTGTTATCAGAGTGGTGATTTGGACAAGTGGGAGAGGTTTTTGCAGTTTAAAAGATTTTTTTGGTGGAAATGTTTCCAAGAAGCGTATCTCCAATTGAAAAGGGCATATCTTTGCACAGAGGCATTCGATAAAACACAACTTTTGTACCATCCTTTCAATTGTGTACCTTGATATGAGACAAATTGGCAATACTGGAATCACCATGAGCTTGTCCAAAGGGTCAAGACACAAAGAGGTCAACAAATGAAATAATGTATAAGATAATGTAAAAAATTACACTGGCTCTAACAAGGTGGTCTCATATGCCTAGAAGGTGTGCTGGCTTAGCTTCCTTCAAAAGAAATCAAAGCAATATTGAGGGAGTTGTTATGGTCCTATATAGTTGGCCTTCTGAAACAACTGCAATGGTGTTTTTTCTAAGTATAATTTTCCAGAAAGAGAAACTTGTTATAACTTTTAATATGGGTAAGCAAATCAAGTTTCATCTGGTGCATTTTATAGGAAATTAACAGGTCTACTACTTTATAAGGTTCTTATGTTCATAAATATCATATCGTTGATGAGAAAGATATCTATGAAGTAAAATATTTTTGGAAATGCTGGTCTTCAGTTTCCATTGTGATTTTTATTTGGTAACTCATGAAGTTATCAACATCTTTTGGATAGCATGATGTCGATGTTAGAGAATGGTGCTTTGGATTTAAAAACCAAATTTTGCATACACCGTAGAGTGTTAGTGATTCTCTTGTCTTCAAGATTGATGGGGAAGCTTATAGGTGGTGGAGTGACCTTACCAGAAAGGAGGACCTCTTTTGGGAAGAAATAGAATTGAGTTTTTGGGCCAAATGGGAACATGAGAATTTTTGAAGCTAAAAAGATAGAAGTTTAGAAAAGAGTGGAAAGCAAGAAGGACATCATTCAAGATCTTGCTTAAGAAATAAATGGGAATAGGAAGGAGAAAGAGGAAGAATAAGCAACCACACCTCTAGATCAAGAGAAACAAAAGAATGATCCAGGGATTTGTTTTCAACCAAGGGTTGTATTTTGTAGGTTTTGGATGCATTCAAATGGAGGTCATTGTCTCCATAAACCCTAGCTGCAGGTATAACTCTATACCATTGACTTGGCTAAAATGTTGCAGGTTCAAGCAAAGTGTATCAAACATACACAGGTTCAAGGTAAGAATGGTGAGGATTTTGGAGATTTGAAGCTCAGTATAGACAAATATGTTTTGCTTTCTGATTTATATGCTGTTCCTATGGACAATTTGAATATTGTTTTTGAATACCGTTGGTTGGTAAGTGCCTATTAATATTAATATGAAAAAGTTCATGAAGCTTTGGTAATGGAAAAGAAAGATAATTTTGCATGATATCAATCAACACGAGGAATGGAAGAAGGTTAAGAATCTTCTCAAGAAGATAGGCATGAAAATCAAGAAGTAGAAGAATCAAAAGAAGAGGGCAAAGCGAAACCGGAAGAGCACAAGGCAGAATCCAAAGAAGAGCATAAAGATGAATTTAATGTTTAACATGCACTTGCTTTCAAACTCTGAAAATTAAATATATAAAACTTAGGTTAGTATATTCACAATCCTGAATTTAAGAGTCAAGATGCATACAAAGACATTGTAATCAGTTAAGTGTTCTTGTATCAGTAAGATAAGCAGGAGTCTGTTCAAAGGACCTTTTTAAACAGACTTACCCCTGTTTGACCTTTTTAAACAGACTTACCCCTTTTTCCTTCCAAGATCTTGGAGTCATGCTTACAAAATATCTCTAATGGCTATGTAATCTGTGAGTAAACCACCTGCCATCATACGAAAGGAATAACAAACAGGGGAATGCCAACAGGAACACAAGATAACAACAATACTACCAAGAATCACTTACAAATTCAGTTTCTTCTTTGGTTTGAGAATGATAACATTTGTAACAAAAACACCAGATCATCAGTCTCTGCAAATAACAAGTTAAATAAGCAACAAAGTTTGAAAACCAGATTCTACAGCCTTTTTAAACACATCCAAAAGCAGTAAACTCAAACAGTGGGCCACTGCCCCTTTATATTTCCTAGATGTAAAAACATCAGTGGTCGAAAATATGCAATCAAAGCATAACAAGTTAAATAAGTCACAAAGTTTGAAAACCAGATTATACAACCCTTTTAAACACATCCAAAAGCAGTAAACTCAAACAGTGGGCCACTGCCCCTTTATATTTCTTAGATGTAAAAACATCAGTGGTCGAAAATATGCAATCAAAGCAAATACCTATTAAGATCAAACCTATTGGATTAAGGGAGGGGGGTCTCCATGGATCCGTCACCATTCTTCTGGGAAGGGGAAGAGATTGGCATCACAATAAGCAACATGTTTGCAAGTGAAAGTGGAGAAATGGGAGATTGGGAGATAGACTACACTTAGATATTTCCCCTCACCAAGTTTGAGTTGGGTGCCAACTATCATAGTCGTTTGCAACTAAGAGATGGTCCTTTCCCTATTTCCCTCCAAAAGAATCCAAGGGTCAAGTGAACTCTTGATTGGACACCTTGTTTACTAGCAATTAAGTCCCATCCGCAATGTTGACTTGTAAGTCATAATAGGACATATGAAGAGGTTCCATCTATGGGGGCCATAAGACTTGCTTATTTAGGTGCCTAGGTAGGTGGGAGTATCTCCCTTTAGATCTCCCCATATCCCTTATAATGTTCAATAAAAGACTATGGTTTAACTTTATAATGTTCTAGGTGATATTGAAGTGGAAGGTTTAGACTTGGTCCTTTGGAAGATTGTTTTGATAATGGACAAGTTTTTCCCTTTTTCTTTTCTTTTCACCACAACATGCAAGGCAAGAAAAGTTGTGATCACATTCATGGATTAGGAGATGTGAAGTTTTGACCCCCAACTCCACGAGGCAAATATACATTCAAAGTCATAGTCTCAACATTATTATACAAATTGTCATGCATTCTATGAATTTCCTGTGTGGTGTGTTTGATCCAGGCATGTGACGTTTTTACAGCATTCAAAGTCACAATCTCAACATTATTATACAAATTGTGTTTGATCACACCACGACCAAGGTTACCCCTTTTGAAGCAGTATACGGTCATCCTCCATCAACACCCTCCTCCTACATTCCAGGAAGCTCCAAGGTTCATGCTTTCAACACTACACTCAGTTAGCATTCTGCAATCCTCTGTCAATTGAAGATGAATCTGGAATTGGCCCAGAACCATATGCGTCAACAAGCTGATCAACATCGTTTTGAGTGCAGCTTTGAAGTAGGAGATATGGTTTTTCTCCATCTGTACCCCTATAAATAGTCATCACTCCAGCTCCGTAGATGCCAAAACTAGTTGCCAAATACTATGGGCTCTACCACGTATTATAGCAGATTGGTGCAACGGCCTACAAATTGGCCGTTCTGGCTATGTCAAAGCTCCATCCAGTCTTTCACGTCTCCTCTCTCAAGATGGTTGTGGTAATAAGGTATAGGTTCAATCCGTTTTACTAGAACTAGATGAAGAGGGTTCCATCTTGCTCGAGCCCGAAGAAATTTTGGACCGGAGATTGTGCACCCTTCGGAACCGTGTCATCATTGAGGTTCTTGTTCAATGGTGTGGATTACAACCTGAAGGTGCCACTTGGGAGTCTCTCCAGCAGCTACAGCAACAGTTTCCTCATCTACTGGTTTGAGGACAAAGCTTTTTGAAGGGGAAGGGCATGTTAGGACCCCATCCTAACATTATTATGTAATTCTCATATTATTATGTAATGACCCCTTTCCAACATGGGGACCCCATTATAATGATATTTTGTAATATTTTGTAATGGTATGTGGTAATTGAGGCGCCTAAACAAGTGGGGCCATTTCATGTAACCGTTATCAAGAATGTAACTGTTTGTTTGGTAGAAGATTCTAGCTTGAGTGGCACTTTGCATGTAAGCCAACTCTTGCGCATTAGGTTAGGGTTGCATGAAGTGTATCTTTAAAAGAAAAGGGTACATAAACGAATGTATCTTTTTGCATATTGAACGAAAGTATTGAAGGAGGTTGCCCCTTCGAAGAGGCCTGCAATTCTGTGTTGTGTGTTGTGAGATTAATATATTTCTGCATTTACATTTTGTATTGCAATATTCTGTTCTTTCATGAATTTCTGTTTTTATTGCAATATTTATGTGAATGTGCTTATTTTAATTAGAAGGTTCCTAACAGTAGGAGGGTTTGAGTATGACTTTCTAAGTTATATCCCTTGGATTGCACACACACCTCTCTACCATTTGATAGAGAAAGTGTCCATGTATCTCTTTTCCAACCCTATATATTCATGAATTGGTTGGATGTAGCACAACATTTAAACCAACCGCATAGTGGTATTAAAACTGAAAATTATGCATATTTTGCTTGGCAAGATTTGAATCTGGGTCTCGACAATACAGAGTTCACATTTTTAACCACTTAAGCTCATGCCATTTGACTCTTTTGTACCCTATATTGTATTGAATCCTATAAGGATTTGATGCAAAAGACCTATTGCTTTCTTACAAATGAATGATTTGTTTTTCTAGCATTGCTTCTTTATACCATTCTTTATAATATACCATACACACACATTTTTATAATCTATTTTTCACAATTCCTTGTTTCCCCTTTATTTTTTGTCCCATAGATCTTATAGGGTCTTTCATGGACAAATCTATATACATTCACACACATACGCTAATACTTTTAAAGCAGTGGAATTACAATATAATGTTAAATTGTCAGTTTTATTCCAAGAGTCCAAAGGTTCTCATGGGAAACAATTTTCATTGCCACATCTTTTTAGATTGTAAATACCAAGCTTGTCCATAAGAACCATGCTTTCTTATTAAAGAAACCTAAGTTTGAATGGTGGCTGGATTCTTGGGGAAAATCTCACTATTCAACTAAAATAACTCGTCATAGAAGTGCTTTTCATTGTCAAAGAGGGAATAAAACATATTTCAAGTGAAGATAAATCAAAATCTCATAAGACAAATGTTCTGTTATTCTCTTGATGTGTTTATGAACATGGTTAGGATCATAACCTAATTGAAGAGTTGTCCAAAATAATTGAAATAAGTGGAGACTATTTGTGATCATCATGATGTGTTGGAATTATTTTGCCAACTGGGGAGGGAAATGCTGGAAGACCTATGAGAATGGGACAGTTTTGAGCACATAGATGTACATGCTTTTTTGCATCATAGATTCTCCCTTTGGCTTATGATTGCCATTTTTTGGTCCATCTGAATTTACTTTTTGAGTATTTTAAGTATGGAGAATATACTTGGATATTTATAGGGGAATTCTGTGATTTTGTTGCTTAAGAGCCTTAAGACTCCGACTCTGATTTTTGTGTAGATTGGTGCACAAGTTGAGATAACAACTTATAAATTGCCATAGACTCCAATTTCAAGCCAAAATATTTTATGGAACTTTGTTTTTTGTATAAAGATTGTTTTCTTTTTTATGTCCAAGACTCAGTTTGATATTTTATGAACAAATGATTTGATTGTTGTAGTGTGTAAATTCTTGCAGAAAGGGACATATGATGCTGACAAGAAAATTGTGAATCTTAAGAGTGATCTTGTTGGGAATGCATCTAAGGTATTATCCTAGACCAGTTCTACCTTCTTGTTGTTAGCCATGAAGTTTAAAGGTTGAATATTATGCTAATGGTTTCAATTAGCAGTAGCATAGTCTTCCATGAAAAGTAGGAATGGTGGTGGTTTGATGTGTAAATGTATGTTGTAAATCTGGCAGTCTTGAGTTTTTCTTGAAAATTATAATGGAAATGTAGCTATGGTTTTGCCTGGGGCGTTTGATTTTTGGTCTTGAACTGAAGCAAGCATTTCCATTATGGCCTGTGCCTGATTCCTTGAAGAAAAATATTTGATCCAAGACCACCACGTAGTGGTGACTTATGAAACAGTCATGAAACATTTCAGTGGCCTATTTGCCTACAGATTTTTCAGCTATAGATTTTTGGAACACATAATTAGTTTTAGCGTAATTTTCATCATTACTTCAGCAAAACTTCAAATTAGAATGGCAAGAGATATGTCTTATGTTCATATTATGGGATTATTGGATTAGTCATTATGGTTTATTCTCTTATGAACTGATCTCAGAAACAACAGAGGAACCTATCAATTAAAGACTCACAGATCATTACTCTCGCAAGTATTGGAAGTAACCAGTTTTTGCCTTTGAACATTTATTTCTCAAATTCTCCTCCTGACTTTGATAGGTATCAGAACCCTACCCTAGAATGAAAACTTTGGAGATCCACCTTTCTCATCATATAATGTTAAAAACCAAACTCAAAACTGTGAAATTTCAATCCAGGTTGCATGGATATATTTACAGTGTCCAAAATGGATATGGTATTTGCCACTTATAAATCAGGTTTAATCTAGGATAATGGATATGGCGATGAAACAAAAATGATGCATGTATCTGACATACTATGTGAGGTACATAACATTTCCTTCTCCTCCATAATGTGTGGCCCTTGTATCATTTAATGCGACCAAATGATAAGATGTCCTTAAACTTGTGATTAATTCTCTTCGTTTTCATCCATAAATGAGGCCTATTAGTGTGGACTTGCAGTTGTCAAGCGTGATTTAACTTCTTTGAGTACCTTCCTTGATACGGATGCAAGTTCACCTGATTCTAGGGCTTAGTCAACTTTCTTGCGAATTGTTCCAATTGTTTTGACAATGAACTTAGCTCTGTATCCTTGGGGGAACTTTTTTTTTCCATTTTAAGTATTATATATACTATCTGGATGTTTGTTCATGGTTTTGCAACCGTGAAAATTCATCGTTTTCTTCTACTAATTTTGCTTGTGTAGTTTTTCGTCCATTGTTGGCGATTGAATCTTCAAGTCTCTGTTTTCTTAAAACTGCAGTTTCCTTGATAAGGTTTTGTTTTAAGACATCCATTCTTGTCACTAGTTCCTCTTGGAACTTCCTTATCCTTCTTCATGATCGCTACCTCTTTTTTTTCTCTTCCCTTTTTTGGATCTTTGCTTCAAAATATCTATTTAATTAGTTTATCATTAAGTGAAAATAAAATAAATAAATCACTGCAACAATCATTATGTCACCAATGCTTTTAAGATTCAGTTTAATAAACTCTTTCTTGTTATGCGCAAGTGATATAATATATTCAAAGATATTTCTTTTAGAATCTTAGTTGAATCTTTGCAAAATTGATTGCAGATAGCGAGTTGATAAAGAATGCTTATAAGTGGAAAACTCAAGTTCTTTCAGTTTGTGTAAGGATAAATAAAGTGCTATCAAGCTGACATTGTTGTTATCCAAAATACTTAATATTGTCTCTAGTGTTCAATGTGAGTGGATCTAATCTTCTTGAGGGAACTCGGTACCGTCCAGAACTACCAAGATCAACATATAGAGCTATTCTGGTTATTTCTTGTATGAACTAATTGGCATGTCTGCAAAAGAGCTTCACACATATGGAGGGATATTGCCATTCAACATACAATACTAGTTTCCATTTGGAGCACTTCTCAATTTCCATTCTTTTTCCAATTTCATATGTTTAATACCACCATAGCATAGAAAGGCATCATACAGCTCCAGATAATTCACTAAAAATTAACTTTATCAGTGGACTCTCTTAGAGAATCCAATTTTACAGATAATACTACATGGGATGAATGACTGTTGCAGTGATTTATTTATTTATTTTTCACTTAATGATAAACTAGTTACATATTTAGTACTTGGAGGAGTGTCTGCTCTTATTTGAAAACTAGCAATTGGCAATCTTTTGCAGGTGAAGGAAATCATGCGAGTGTTTGAGTTGATTGGTAATGATTTAAGTTATGTGGTCGAGATGGAAACAATAACACACAAACTGCAACCTCATCTCAAAGCACTTCTCAAGAAGATATGAGCAGAATTTTAAATAGAAATTTCTATGGATATACAGAATTTTGGTTTACTCTTGATTATCTCTAAGAAAAAGAATTTCCAAAGATAATTGGGATGCTCAATGAAAAAGAGAAGCAATATCATGGAGAGTATGATTCTCGAGTTTGGAACATTAGACAAGCTAACACATTATGCTGGTTTTTAAGTGACTAAAAATATTGAGAGCATTTGAGAATGCCAAAATACACTGAAGTGCTATTGTTTCTCTGAATCTGAAAATAATCTTTTCAAGTTGACAAAGTTGTCTTGTTTTATAAAACTTTCACAGGAAACTAGAAAAGTTGTACACATTCTCTTTCTCTTTCTCTTTCCTCATATATATGTAGTCTCTGTGTGTACATGAATATGTCTAATGCATGCAATACAAGTTATTTGATCTATAATTTTAAATGAGCTATATATAACTTTTATTGCAGGTCACTCCCATTAGAATATTGAAACATTAGATCTGGTATTAGGTAAAGTTAGATCATATCCCGCTTGCCTTTTTATCAAAGATATTTTTTCTCTCCTTCAAACCACTACTATTAATCTATCAAATCCTTGATAATCGTTTTCATTAAAAGATAAGATCTTCCTTGGCCAATTACCTTTTCAAATTTGAATTTCACAAAAATGAAGATCAACGCTGCAATTGGCTAAAGTATTTGCCACCCTATTTCTTTCTCTATAGATATGTTGGTATTTTCAATATTATGCCTCCATCTATACAAGATGGACATAAATAATTGCTATTGTTGATCCTATATATAGCTTTTATTATGGGCCATTCCCATTAGAATATAAAAACATTACATCTGCTATTGGGTCAATTAGACCATATCCAGCTTGCAGATTTTTTTCATCACCTTCAAGCCATTACTTTTCCTTTATCAAATCCTTGATATCATTTTCATTTAAAGATAGCACCTCCCTTGACTATTTACCTTCTAAAATTTGAATTTTACCAAAACGAAGATAAACACCGCAATTGATTAAATTATTTGTCACCATATTTCTTTCTCTATAGATACGTTTGCATTTTCAAGATAATTTTTCCATCAATATTTGATGAACATAAAAAATAATGTTATCATTGATCCAATTCCCACAACCATTTTTTTAACAACATCAATGATAATATGTGAATCCCCTTCAATTGAAACACATCTTTTTTCTGTGGCTGTCTTGATCCTCAAAAGAACTGCCCTAGCTTTTGCATAGTTGTTTGTTGAAGCTTCATATGATTTTGAGTAGACGAGGAGAATTTTGCCTTCATTATTCCAAAGAACTCCACCTTTGCAAGCTTTCTCAAGGTTTCTTGTGGAAACATCATAAAAATTAAATTTGATGAACTTAACTTCTAGACATTTCTGTTTTACCATGGATAGATGCAGATCCTATGTATTTAGATTCATTGGTGCCAATCACCCCACACCCAAGACTCCCATGATGAACACTATGCTTTTAAACAAATTCAAACTTGTATATGATTATGAGATTTGTTTTTGAAATTTTTATTATTCCCTCTAAACCACATTTTCCAACAAGTAATAATAGGACCCATCTTCCCTAGAATGATTAATACTTTAAGTTTGAAATATTTGATCTATAAACTATTTTATCAAAGGAATTTTCATTTTATTTTATTATAATATTTAATAAACTATAATGGTGTTGAGTTTGAGCAACCGTCCTTGGAATTTACAATATTATCCAGAAACATCCCAAAACATCCATTCACCATAATCATATGCAGGAAAATGAAGAGTGAAAAAGAAGAGTGTAGAGAGAGAGAGAGAGAGAGAGAGAGAATAGTCGAGAAGGAATAAAGGGTGCCCCACTTTTTTTTTATGTCATAAGAATGTTACAAATGATTACTCATTGAGTGGCATTTATAGTGATATCAAAACCCCAATGAGAGGTTAACCTCAAGCCAACATTAACTAAAACTTGAGGTTAACCGTATAATACAATAATAATAATTTACTCTTTAAGCAAGGTTATCCATAAAAGAGGATCAACTGATTTCACTAATGGTGAATACATGAGATTGCTCTTAGGCTTACATGAATATGCCTATAGGTTTACTTATAGGTGCTCGTAGGCTTACATAGAAAGATGCCCATAGACTTACATAATACCAACTTGTAGGCATACATGAAGATGCTTGTAGGCTTACATCAAGACGCTTGAAGGCTTAGCACTTGCTCGTAGGCTTACATTAAGAGCACCCGTAGATACTTCACCACTGTTGGCATTGGCTTAATAAGGTCAAGTTACAAGCATTTCAACATCCCCCCATGATCTGAACTAAGGGGCTAAGGAGAGAAGACATTAGAGATGATACATCCTCCCCATAATGAATGCCCATATGGGCAATTGGATCTTGCTATCTTATCTTTGACAAAGGTACATAAACTGAATCAATCTCTCCTGAATATGAAGCTATAACTCCACCTCTTGGTTCAAGATGTTGAGCTTCCTATGAGAAGATCTTCAACATGCACTATGATGACCACAATCTGTCCCCCAATCTCAAGAGAAGGCAGTTCAATCATGAAGCAATAGGTAGGTCTTTGAATAATCAGCTCCAATGGTTAGAAAGGGCCCATAGACACAATGCTTACCTTGTGTTGATCATCCAATCTACTCCTCTTGTAGAAATCACCAACTCATCATCCAATCATCCAAATCCAAATTTATTAAAACATATAAATGGTAGATTGCATCAAGCCTTCCCAACTCATTATAAAGAAAATTCTAGTGGTTGTTCAATAATCCTTGTTAGAGACCGTGTCTTGTAAGAGATATATGAAATATATGACAAAGGCCAAAGTAAACTTGCTTGGATGAAAGTGTTGTTGCATTAATACATACCAAGAAATGTGTCAAGAACATCAATATGCAAGCCTAATCAATTTTCTCTAGGAAAAGAAGCATTTAGCCAAGTAATTGACCAAAGGAGTGAAGTTCTATAGAGATTATCTTGAGAATAATACAAAAGTTGAAGCCTTTATACTCATAGTAGAGGATTGGTCATAGTGGTTGGGGTATATAATGGATGTTGGAAAGATCCCCCATAAAACATTTGTTTGTCTTGTATAAGATGAGCATATTGAACATTAGAAATATGCCCACAAGGAGTCAAGTTCCAATCAAACAAATATTTTAGATCAAAGAAGACATGTTTAGATTGTTATCAAAAGATAAGATCATAATGTGAAAGAAAATGAATAAACATGCAGAATTAAAAATGGTTGCTATAAATAATGTAAAGAAAACAATTTGTTTCATGATATGATTGGTCAAAGTTGTCAATCACCCATCAATATCACCAATAGTATCAAAATTGGAGAGCTATATAGTTCTTATTTTGTGAGTAATAAGGCTAAAAAAACATAGTAGGAGAGTGATCTTCAATGCAAACCAAAATTTGTTTCCACATGCTAAGTAAATCTATAAATACCTTGCGGATGGGTTTTCAAGTTCTAGAGATTTAGAACAAAAGTCCTTGAGAATAAAGTTCTTTCACGTAAATATTTCAAGTCTAAACTCAATTAAGTTAGGTATCATATGGGGATAAAGTTAAGGAGTTTCTTGTTTTTAGGATAATTATAGAAGCTTTAGTTGAATATAGGCATATTTTAGTGATAAAGTAAGCAAAGTGTTAATGTAGATAAACAAAGTTTTGACATGTTTATGATCTATGAACACTAAAGTCATTTTATTGTTTTCTTCCCAATTTAATGTGTCATGATTTTTATTACTTTAGTTTCAATGTTGCACAAATGAGAT
The DNA here is from genome assembly GCA_028583015.1 of Wollemia nobilis. NCBI lineage: Eukaryota > Viridiplantae > Streptophyta > Pinopsida > Araucariales > Araucariaceae > Wollemia > Wollemia nobilis. The sequence continues at coordinate 7,604,030 of JAQPPZ010017257.1, read as the reverse complement.
AGGTGTATAATGAATTTATGGTTAATCATAACATTTACAATATGCTACCCTTTGGCTTCATATCTATCCAATCTTAAACAATTACAAATTAAAGAATATGAGTTAGAGAAGGCCAAAGTGAAGCCATATGAAACAAGAATTATCAATCATCTAACATTTAAAGAGCATAAGAAGCAAGTCCAAGCTAGAGAAGGATTAAACAAAAAGATATCTATTTTAGATACAAAACCGAAGGAAAGCAAAAGAAGAGCACACCAATTTGGGTAGGCAAAAGACTTAAGAAAATGCATAAGAATTTGTGGGAAATAATCAAGAGCATTGTTTACCTGGTGTTGTAGGTGAGTTGGAGAGGAGAGGGCAATCCTCCAAGGGAGGTCCCAGGTTCGAATCTCCACCCTACCAAAAAGCTGAATTGGGTACCCAAAATCCAATTGATAATGTTGGTGCGGGCAGGGTTGGGTGCGACCCCCAGGTGACTTTGACGGTGTAGAACCCCCTGTTCGTGGTCTCTTAGACCAAGGCAGCCTCGCAAGGGGTTTTTCGCTTTAAAAAAAAAAAATCAAGAGCATTGTTTCAAAAAAATTCAGAATTGATGGATGGGTTGTTCTTCTATGTGAGGAAGTCAAAGTCGATAATGAAAGTGTTAAAAACGAATCTATTCCAAAGGCCCATGTACATGGTCAAATCTTAAACCAAATGTTCCAATTGGGAATCATGATTTAGCTAGAGCAGGGATAACCTATAGTATGCATGTCATAGAAAATTTTGTAAAGAAATACCACTTCCTTCTTTTTAGAAATGCTCTAACCTACAATATCCATGTTGTATAATTGTGATGTTTTCATGATTGTTGTAGCAAAGAATGGTAGCACAACAAATGTTTTCTAGTTTCTCCAAGTCATCATTTCAATTGCTATGGAAAATACTTGTTAATCAAATTTGTAATGGTTTGTGTATGATAACACCTTATATATATCTACTACACTAATGCTTATTTCTCTCAATTTTTTCGTGGTGAAGGTCTTTATTCATTTAAGAAGTCATGTGTGATATTTAATTGTGTGGTTGTGTAGCATGGACATAAGCTTTTTTGTGGCACTTTGATGGTGTAGAGTTTTGATTGAGTAGTTTTAGGTAAAAGGAAGCCTAAAATTTTAGGGGAAAATATGTTCAACTATGGGCCAAATTAAAATCATGTGGGAAGGTAAAACCTAGAAAAAAAAATAAAACCTAACATCTTTTCTTTATAAACAATTGAAACCCTTTTGCAACATTACAAAAAATGAAAACCTACAAACAAAATCAAACCCAACAAACAAAATTAATTCTTTGTAAACAATTGAAACCCTTTTGCAACATTAAAAATCCAACCCAACAAACAAAACTAAATCCAATAAACAAGATCAAATCTAGCATCACTTGTAATGGTTTGTGTATGATAGCACCTTATATATATCTACTACACTAATGCTTATTTCTCTCAAATTTTTCATGGTGAGGAGGTGTTTATTCATTTAATAAGTCACGTGTGAGATTTAATTAAGTGGTTGTGTAGCATGGACATACGCTTTTGTGTGTTAATTTGATGGTGTAGAGTTTTGATTGAGTAGTTTTAGGTAAAAGGAAGCCTAAATTTTAGGGGGAAAGATGTTCAACTATGGGCCAAATTAAAATCATGTGGGAAGGTAAAACCTAGCAAACAAAATAAAACCTAATGTCTTTTCTTTATAAACAATTGAAACCCTTTTGCAACATTACAAAAAATGAAAACCTACAAACAAAATCAAACCCAACAAACAAAATTAATTCTTTGTAAACATTTGAAACCCTTTTGCAACATTACAAAAAATAAAAATCTACAAATAAAATCCAACCCAACAAACAAAACTAAATCCAATAAACAAGATCAAATCTAGCATCATTTTCTTTACAAACAATTTAAACCAAGCCATTAGGGTAGAAGCCTTACTTGAATGGCTTGGTTGATTGTATACCACTTTATTGGATGATCTGACGATTGGCTAGACATCTGCATGGCTTACTAGACTTTAGCTCGTTGGTTGGACATTGGTTGGCCAGGGAGGTGGCAAAGGTATCCTATTATAGCTAAATAGATGACGAGGTAGTGTAGTAGGGATAAATTGTGGGTAAATTTACCTACCCCAAAAATTATTTTATTTAAGATAGTACAACCATACCAAGCCTCTATAACTGTCCACCCCATATATGATTTACATTGTACACCTGTACACATAAGGAGAAATTCATGTGTGTCGTCAAAAGTATGACATGATTCTAAAGAAAATTGTTTAGAATATAGCTAAATTTTAATCGAAATAAACCACGTTTAACTAGAAAATAGTTTGAATCCAGCTCAAAATAAATCCTAATATTAAATAATAATGCAAAAAAATGATTCACTATATGATCCATTAAACCTAGAAGACACTTCACCCCAAGACTTATAGAGATGACAATGTTGATGATAATAACATAATCTTAAGACCAAATATCTAGACTAAATGACCAATTACACTTCTCCAAAAGTAAATACCAAAAACAACTTAGGCCTTTTAAGATCTCACAATTGGCCTGACATATCCAAAGGGATTGCTTGCCCTTAGATATTTTCACATTTTTATCAAAAGATCTCTTTAGAGGTATTGTTTGGGGCTACAAGTTGAGCCATGCCCGTCCACCACCTCCGATGATGGCGATGTGAGGGGAATCAAAGCAACTCCATTTGGATCCATTAGACCCTCCATTGGTAGCATCCCTCTAGAAGAAATTGAATCCTATGTGGTAATTTTTGGCTTGTTTCAATCAGTTGTCATCACCATTGATATTTTGATGGGACTTGAAATCTTGATTTGCGTGTTATTTTTATGCACACTAGTTGCTTAATTTATTTGTGTTTAAGTGGCACAAGTATTTTAAACCCCATCACTATTGCCACCAAAATTTCTCTCCAAGGGCACCAGTTGAATTGCTTACCAACAACCATGTCATTTATCTCATGGACCCTGGAGTGGCCATCACTATCAGTGTTATCTAGGGTTATGCATAAGGGGTAGGTCCAAAAATATATTTATAATAATGGGACGAATCAATTTTGAAATCGAGGCAAATAGTGTTCAAAGTCATGTAGAAGACATGATGAATTACCTTTTCTTTCACGAAAAAATATAAAAAGGTGGCGAATTTATCAAAAATAAAAAATATTTAGTAAAAAACTATCGGTTGCATAGCACACGATGATGTATGGTTGCCTACCGGTTGCATGGTACATGATGACTTACAACAATGTACCGGTTGCATGGCACACAACGACACACTGTAGCCTACTGGTTGCATGACACATGACTCACAATAGCCTACCGGTTGCATAGCATATGAGGACACACAACCTATTGGTTGCATGGCACACGATGACTTCAACGATGTCAAAGCCTATTGACACCATGGAAACGACGTCTGACGAGAGCCTATTGAAAACATGCTTCACGATACCTGACGAGAGCCTACTGACAGCATGCTTCATGACGCTTGACCAAAGCCTACCAACACCATGGGCACGATGCCTGGAGAGAGCCTACTGACACATGCTTCACGATGCCTCACGAGAGCTTATCTTCAACATGTTTCGTGATGCTTGCCGACAACCTATCGACAACATGCTTCACGATGTCTATCGAGAGCCTACCGACATCATGTTTCACGACGCCTAACGGAAGCCTACCAATACCATGTTGCATGATGCCTGACGATAGTCTACCGGTTGCGTGCCAAGCGACGACTAAAGACAACCTATTGGTGGCATGCCATACACCTGTTGCCACGTGTTGACACCTCACTTAATGTTTCCACGTGTCAACACCACATTTAATGCTACACATGCAAATGCTTATACAAGGGCATCAACAATTTCATTTCTCGTCTTTGCACAATAGAAAAAACCTATATTTTACACAAGCCTTCCGAAACCTTCCAAAATCCTTCCAATATGTTGTAGCAATGGCTGGATCGTCATCCATTCTTCCATTAAAAATTATTTTCAAAAACCTCGTTTGCTCGCTCATCTCCGAAGTTCTCAATACTATTGATTATGATTCAACATGGCTGATAAAATTTGGGCTTTTGGGGTTAGTATCAATGCCCCAATACAACACAGACAATAATTTGTTGCATAGGATTGTTGAGTACTACGACAATGACGGGTCGGTTGTCACAATGACCATTGATAACAAGACCCTCTCCTTCTCTGTTACATTGGTTGACTTCCATAGATTGATAGCTCTTCCATATAAAAATTGTGAATCCATCACATCAAAATTCTCTCTGAAGGCGACAAAATATCTTGAGAATAGCCACAATCTCTCATCAGATTTTTTATCAGGTAAGTCTTCCAAATTTAAAGTTTCCTCTTCCTTGCATAATTTCCAAATATAATTATTATTTTTGTGTTATAATTTTTTGCAGGGCATTCAAATCCATCCAAAAGGGGCCTGCTATTTTTAGTTTTTACCCACAAGTTCCTTTGCGCGATCATCGAGTTCTTCCAGGCACATGTTGTTTTGCAAGGGAGAACAACATACATTCCATTTTGGGCTTTAGTGTATATGGTGCGTTGTCTTGGAAACAACAGATTCGACTAGTCCTCATATGTTTTCAACAAAATCACAAATGATCTTAACCACGCTGCACAAACACTACTGCCATTGCTGTCGTTGTTTCTACTACCAATTATTTGATTTCTTTTTTCATGAAGCATTTTACAATGTAAAGAATACCTTGGTCCCCACCTCACTCTACCCAAAATATAAGACAGTTGGCTTAACTGCTAAAGAGGTGGAGGTAAAATTTATATTTTCAATTCAAATTTACAATAAATTTATTTTTATTATATTATAATATAGTTTTTATGTTTTTAATTTTAAATTTACACTTGAAGGCAGAAAAGAGCTACCTCATCTTCTAACAGAAGAGAGGCTGTAATTAGAGGACTTCTCTGGAAGGCTAGTGGAGATTCTGAGACACAGTAACCCAACCTCTAATAACAAGGTCTACAAAATGTATAAGGTCTTCTGCATCTCCTCTTGTTCGTGCAACTACCTCTTTAGTTGCATGTCAAGAACCCATCGATGTTGAGGAAGTTAGCCAATCCATTAGAGGTAATGTTACTATTTCCGCAATTGGTTGTGTAATTTATTTATTTTAAATTAATTTTAGTTGCTTTCATCTAATGTTTTTAAAATGTATTTAGGGCAACATTGCAATCATACTTTAAAAGAATTAAAACAACCGACCCAATCAAAATATGAGGCCACATCGGCATCTGGTATGCACAATTATAGTTAATTAATCTCTATATGGTATACTTATATTTTATTTTTTCATCATTTTATTTCAATATATTTTAGTAAATTTTATTCTAATTTTTTATAGGGTTTTTAACTCAACGACATCATTAAAGACAGTGAATGATGCCACCACCACGACAACATCACACAAGAACTTTTGAACAATCGATCGAATCAGAACAAGAGACTGCCTCGACATCAGGTATGGTATGCGTAATTAAAGTTACTTAATCGCTATATAGTACATTTATATTTTTCATCATTTTATTTCAATATTTTCTAATAAATTTTATTCTAATCTTTTTGCAAGTGCCTTAGGTCAATCACAACGATCGAGACAGTGAATGATGCCACCACCGCCTCCACCATGACAACAATTGATGAGGGGTCAACAACGTATGCGTGGAAAGCAATTATTTTCTTCAAGGAGTTTAGGAGGAGGCCATACTCAAACCATTTTAGACATTTTGAAAATTTCATTTGGAAATATTTCCACTATTATGCATGACTTTCCTGACTTGGATAATCCTCCCTTAGATGAGGATTATCTTTTACAAGGCAACATTCCTGAGTGTTTTAAAGCTTCTGATGTCTTTCAAACTGAAGCATGGCAAATTGAAGGAACAACGACCATTGCTCACAACTCCTCTCCCTCTCGTCGAATTGGTAATCCCGCATCTCTTATAGAAGATGAGAAATTCAATTTTTCGAAATCTATTTTATTACTAGATAATTGCGAAGCCACAATAAAAGATAATGTGCTTCAGGATATTGTAGAAGTGAAAAACTGGGAGTATCAGACAAAAATTCTAATTAAAAAATTATGCCTAATATAAATTTTTTTCAACAAGCGAATATTTTTTCATTGGTTGAGCAACAACCTGAAAAGCTTGATGCTTTATTACATCAAGCAAAATCAAGAAATGTAAAGACCACTCATGTTTACAATGATAAAATTTTAGATATCCTTTTGAATAGGCTGGTGAATCTAAATGCTAAAGCCTAGGCATATTTCAATAAATGGGCAATTTATAAGAAAAATGTTAAAGTGGCAAAGGCTACCAAAGTAGTTGCATAGGTAAGTCATCAATAGTTTGTTTAATCATTTTTTTTTCATACATTTAGACCTTTATTAACTAGAATATTTTAAATTTTTTGCTATGCAATCCAATTTTGACAATGTGAAAAATCAAGTGGAAAGCCTGAAGGTTTTTTGAACACGGCAAAATAAAGTCTAGAAAATGCTATCAAATTTAAAGAACGATTATATTACACCATCAAAGAGAATTATGACTTCAAGAGACTAATCAAGAAACATAATATGGATCCAGACATTTTGCTTAAGGAACATGAGAAAAAAATGCCTTCGAGTTCAAAAGAAGATCCAGTTATAGAGGAAAGAGCATTGATCGTGAGTTTGACGAATGCAGTGGAGAGCTTGAGGAGAGCTGGTGCCCTACAAGGAGAAACTTTTGGAATAGGACATGAAGAAAGTCTGCATGATCCTACATTAGAGGTAACATTTGGGCAAGACCACGAGGAAAATCAGTCGGATACTACATTTGAGCGAGCACCTGCATCGGGCTCCGTAATCGAATAGTATCAAAGTGGACGCACAACTCACTAGTTTTGTAAAATTGTAAAAGAATAGTATCAAAGTGGACACAGTTCACTAGTTTTGTAATGAAAAGTGATTTCGAATAAATAAAAAACATTTTCTAAATATGTGCATGATATTTTTTTTTTTGAAAAAAATGAAAAACTTGTATTAATACAAAGAGCAATTACAAACGGGAGAGAACACATCCCAACCAAGAACAGCAAACAACACTACAAGAGAAGAGCACAAAGGCAACCCAAAGACAACACAAAGCAAAGAAGTCAATCAGGCGCGAAATCGTGACATGTCACGAAATCGCGACATGTCGCGAGATCGTGACAGTCAACCCCGACTCCCCCACTGCGGTGCCAACAGTCGCGACAACGCGACATGTCGCGAAATCGCGACATGTCGCGGAATCGCGACGACAACACCCACCAGAAACCCTTCGACAAAAGTGTCACGAAATCGCGACGAAATCCCCTTATGGCAACCAGATCGCAAAAGCGTCGCGATATCGCGACAGTTTTCGCCAAACCACTGGAAAGCCAAAATTGTCGCGATTTCGCGACGGGTTTTCCTTATGACACCAGACCGCCAAAAGTGTCGCGATATCGCGACGGTTTTTCCTTTCGGCGCCCAGTTCTCAAAACTGTCGCGATATCGCGACAAATTTTCCTCTCGGCGCCCAGTTCTCAAAACTGTCGCGATATCGCGACGAATTTTCCACTTTGCTCTCCAGCTGCAAAAGTGTCGCGATATCGCGACACTTTTACCAGTTAGCCCCAAATTGCCAAAACTGTCGCGAAATCGCGACAACTTAACCAAGCGCCAACCCCGAGGGCCGCGATGGCGCGACATGTCGCGAAATCGCGACAAAAACCCGCCAAAGGCCGAGAGGGCGCAACCTGTCGCGATATCGCGACCAAAACCCGCCAAAGGCCGAAAGGGCGCAACCTGTCGCGATATCGCGACAGAAACCATCCTTAGCATAAAAACACTGCACATCATTTCATAAAACGTTCAAGGCCTTGTCGAATCTCTCGCATCCTCCACGTGCATGTCACCGTGCAACCGCATCCCAACCTCCCTTTCAAGACCCATCTTAGCAAGGAAATCGGCCGCCTTATTGAGATCTCGATTCACATAGACAGTTATCACATCATCTAATTCCCTCCAAAGCTCTTTGATTTGGGAAACTAAGATCCGCAACCTCCAAGCTTTCGAGACAAAGTTTCTCATACAATCAAGAGCACCCACCAAGATTTGGGAGTCGACTCAATAATAATCTTCCCGTGTCCCTCGTTTGGCAGCCTCGTAAGGAGGCAGATTTAATGGCAAAGGCCTCGGCTTCATTGTTTGTGGCACATCCCGCACTCCGCAGCTCCCAATAGAGCAAAGACCCAAGCATGATCGCGGCACACAACTCCAATTCCAAAGACTTCCCGGATTGCCTTTAGCCGCTCCATCGCATTGATTTTGATCCATCCTTCAGAGGAGGTTTCCAACTACCACTCACCTGCCTTTGTTGAAAAATAGCTCCCTCGTCCAAAGGCTCGTAGGCAGATCGAAATTCCCCTCGGTATGAATGGCAACCGTTTCCGCCACTTTGCTCCAAATGACTTGCCATATTCCTTCTAGAGGGGAGAAGGTTTCACGAAAAATACGGGCATTTCTCTCCAACCAAACCTCGCCACCGTGATAAAAAATAAACCAAGCTCCCACCAATTCGAAGAGCTTTGGATTTAAATCTACCTTTCTTCCAACTTTTCCCAAATGTTGTTTCGAGACAAGACCCCATTAGCCTCGAAGTTTAAAGTGGGAGAACCAAGCTGTTCCAGATCTGTCGTGTGAAAGAACATTCAAACATTAGATGATCCGCCGTTTCCTCCTGCTTGTGGCATAACACACATTGGGAAGGGCCAATGATGCCTCTGAGTCTGAGATTGTCATAGGTGAGAATTCCATTATGCAAAAACTGCCAGGCAAAGAAGTTCACTTTCGGCCAGCCCTGGGGATGCCAAATCTTTCTCCAGTCATGAACCAAAAAAGAGTGTGGAGGGGGCTCTGTAAGGATCTCACCATATCCCTCTTTCACAAGATAAACCCCAAGGCTCCCATAGCCCCGTGCCGCTCATCCTCCTCATCTCTCCCAGCAAGAAACCGTTCCGCCAAGATTTTTCCCAAAGTAGGCACCAACTCCGTGAGGGATTGGTATTGGCCACTCATCCAACTCGCTTAAACTTAATGATCTTGTAGTCCCCCAATTGACTAGTGTTAAAGTAGCTCTCAATTTGGATCCATCCCTTATCTTCTAAAGCAGATTTTATCGGTTGCAATTCAGGAAACACAACAATAATGGGAGGATTCTGGTCCCAGGAATCAGCCGGAACCGAGCCTTGTCCCCTCTCCCCACTTTCCAAAATAGTTGATCTTTGATGAGTTGAGCTCCAAGCTTGAGCGCCTGCCACACTGGTGATCCAAAACCTTCCAATGGAAAGCGGCCCACATCATTAGGATGGACAGAACCCAAGTATTTGCTAGAGAGAATTCTGCTGAAGAGGGATGTTGGCTGAGAAATCCACCTCCAAGATAGCTTTGCCACCCAAAGCCTTGTTGTTAAACTTGGAGCTTCTTAGTCCCAACCCCCCTTTTTCCTTGGGTTGGGTAACCTTGTCCCACCCAACCAAGGCCCATTTCCTCTCTCCCTTGGCACCTTCCCATAGAAATCTTCTAGCCATTTTATCCAGCCTCTTTCCAAATAGACTGGGAGCAACCAGACTGAAGAATTTATAAATTGGCATGGCCTCGAATAATTGACTCGTAAAAGTTAGACGACCCCCATAACTTAACCATCTATTAGACCAATGGTTCATTCTATCTTTGATGCCATCTATAAGGTCCTTCCAAACATCAATTTTCAGTTTTTTGAAATGGAGAGGGACCCCTGTGTAGACTACTCGGGAGAGAGGTTCGAGTGAAACCTAAAATCTCAATAACTCTGTCCTGTAACCGTTGATCAATATTGAAGAAGATCACTTTGGATTTAATGTCATTGATGACTTGATTAGAGGCCCGAAGGTAGACATTAAGAGTATCTCCGATTCTTCTTGCTTCCCTAAGGCTGGCCACTCCCACCAATCTACAAACTGTAAATGAGTCAAAACTTCAGCCCCGACCTTAAAACCTGTTATCTGACCTTGAAGTCTTCTTCTCATAAAGAGTCTACCCAATCCTTCAGCCAAGATGAGGAAGAGATAAGGAGAGCAAGGGTCTCCTTGCCGCAAGCCACGAGAGGCACCAAAAGGAGGCGAGGGAAGTCCCTTGATAAGAACAGAGTATGAAGGCGTAGAAATGCAGCTCATGACCCAGTCTGTCCAGTCCTGAGAGAAACCAAAGGCCGTCAACATCTTTGCCAAGAAGCCCCACTCCACCCTGTCATAAGCCTTGGACATATCCAGTTTAATGAACATTCCTTTGTTCCCAGATTGGTGCATTGTATGGATAGCCTCCCGAGCAAGAATCACTCCATCCAAAATTTGCCTCCCTTCAACAAAACCCCCTGCTCGTGGGGAAATTATATTATGCAGATAGGTTTTAACCTTTCAGCCATAATCTTAGTAATTATTTTATAGATCACATTGCATAAGGCAATAGGTCTAAAATCAGATAATTGAACCCCCCCTGCTCCTTTTGGAATTAAAGTAATGAAGGTATGATTTAGAGCCTTGAGCATTCTTTTATTGGTTCTAGACTCCTCAGTGACAGCCATAACATCTTCCTCCAGGGTATCCCAAAAATCCTGGAAGAACTCAATAGGGAAGCCATCAGACTGAAGCGATTTACCAAGCACTCATCCCAAAGACCACCTTCTTAAGTTCATCTTTATCTATAGGTCTAAGTAGAGCCTGGTTCTCTTCAAGAGAGATTAGAGAAGGAATGACAGCAATAACTTCATCTTGGGCTGCCCCATCTTGCTCCATACTTTCCTTAAAGAGTTTTGAGAAATACTCCATTGAGTGGGAGTGCATACCAGGAAGAGTGTCAAATAAGTATCCATTCTCATCTTGAAGGAAATCCATATTATTCATTTGTCTCCTAGCACAGGCAGAGCGCTGAAAAAAATTTGTATTTCTGTCTCCTTCTAATAACCAAGTATTTCTTGCTCTCTGTTTCCAAGAAATCTCTTCTTGATTATCAATATCCTCAACCGCTTTGCGCAAAGCATCATCCTCGGATTTAAGGTGCTCGAAAATGTTTCCTTCCCCGAAATGTTTCTGCACCTCATCCCATCCGGCCAACAAGGGGGCCCGTTGGTGCCGGGAAGTCCGATTTGTTAGTTTGCCTCCACCGTTTCAATTTACACTTGACAAATTGAAGTCGTTTGTGAAATTTGAACATTGCAGTCCCAAAAGGTGGGCGGCCATCTTCCCACCACCGAGGAATTTTTCTTCGGAGATCTTCTTTTTGCAACCAAAAATTTTCAAATTTAAAAGGTTTATGGTACCGCCTCGTCATAGCCCCTCCCTCCAAAGAAATGGGAAAGTGGTCTCGAAACTCGGGCCTTCCAAAATCTGAAATTTAATATTCCATTTCACAAATGCTTCCTCCGAGACCAAAAACCGATCTAGTTTTACCTTCCTACCGTGTGGCTCTCTTCTCTTATTAGTCCACGTAAAATAAGTACCAGGACCTTTGATATCAACAAGGTGAAAGGCCTGGACTTGAGCAATCAGAAGCCTATCCCCTGGGTCCAAAACTGGGAAACCACCTTCCTGATCCCCGGCGTATAATTTGGCATTAAAATCCCCAAAGAACAATCCAATCGCAATCTTCCCGGAGGATCTCATTGAGTGAACAACATTCCATTGAAGCCGCTGGCCATCAATGCTTTGAGCCCCATAGAAGTTTGTAATTAAAACCTGTTCAGCTGTAACAATATTCTTAAAGAGAGATGTGAGAACACCCCTCCAAGCTGTATGTTCTATTGCTATCCACACCAGAGGATTCCAAAGAGTAACAATTCCCCCCGAGGCTCCTTGGGCCGCCACATCCATATATCCAGCGCCCCTCCATATTCTACTAGCAATTTTACACATAAGATTTAAAGACATTTTTGTTTCCTGAAGGAGCAAAAAGCCTGTTTTGTGTCTTCCTAAAAGTCTTTGAACAACAGATTGATGGGTTCTACTGTTTAAACCCCTTACATTCCAGGATTGTATAATCATTGGAAACCTTGGGAGCAATACGAGTCAATTGTTCTCACCGATCCTCCATTGATCAGCTTGTCCCCTTGCGCTACTATTAGATCCTTATTGGATTTTCTACCATCTCCTTGGGAATTACTATTCTTAGACCTCTTTTCCACCTGGGTAATCCCCAACGCTGGTCTTTCTCTCTGTTCTTTTCTCGCACTTCCCATGTGGACATCCTTAATAACCGGTTGTGCAGTGGGAATGAATTACCATAGCCCCTAGGTTCTCTGGCCGCAAAGTCTCAGGGGTTTCAGTCACCTGTTCTAAGACAGGAGTAGATGATAGAGGAGCAAGAGAGTGGGGGTTAGAATCCTCAGCATTCCCATCCACTCCTTCCATGACTTGGTCTTCTTGGTCTACAAGGGATTTGAAGATTTCATATCGATTGGTTGGCTTGGTTTGGGCCTGCTCTTTGCCATTTCTCTTTTTGTTTTTCCTCCGCTTCTGCTGTTCAAAGCCATCTTTCTGGGCATCATAACCCTGGGGGATATTGAGGGGTTCTTTGACCGAAGTGAACTTACCCTCTCTGGGGCGATTTGACGTTCCCGACGGAGCTTCCGCTTTTGTGGTCAGGCTATTTGGGCAGAACCTAGCCAAATGGCCATGCTTATGGCAGACTCGCATCTAAAAGGTAAGGCTTCATAGTCTAGTCGTCGTATCCAGTGTTAGTCCCGCCAACTCCATTTCGACCTCTACTGGAAGTGGTCGAGCTAATGTCCATTTCTACACATATTCTAGCAAAGAAAGCAGTATTTCCTTCCATGGTATCTCTTGAAACTCCCAAAAATCTACCTAGAGAATTACCAATCAACTCAAGGATCTGCTCACCCCAAAACTCCATTGGGAGAGCATACAGCCGTATCCAGACCGGGACAACCGTGGGCTCGATGCGAGGATCAAAACCCACTCTCCACGGTTGGACAAATAATCCCGCCGGCCATGGCTCCTCTTTCTTGATTCAAATGCTCTGTTTCTATCTGCTAGAGAAGAGAAACTAATGATAAAATACCCATTGCTTATAGGCCAAAGAGAATACTCACCAATGGGCTCCCAGTTCTGTCTCACCCAGGTGTGTAGAAAGTTCAGAGTGGGCCGAATACCCATGAATTTGCAGATCAGATCATGGGTAGCACGGTATATAATCGTATCCTCAACCAGTTTTGGTTCTATGACAATCTTAGGCCTGGACGCAGATTGTGGAAGGCAGCCGTTAACTCTGTTTGCAGGTAAACCCTTTCCAACATTCTTAAAAAACATTTGATAAGCACTGCGTTGAGCTTCATCTGAGGAAGATGCAGTGGTTTTCTTTTAATTTATCAGCATATGAGCTTTTTCTCGCCCATCGAAAGATCCTGGAGGAGACCCCATTGGGCCCTCCCAAGGCAACGAACGATCCTTCAAGGAAGTGTAGAATCAATCCGCAGGAGGATCTGGAAGAAAATTCCAACCAGAGACCCTGGAGCTTCGCCCGGTGCCTGCACAGAAGGTTTCCCGCCAAATCGCCAGATGTGCATGATATTTTTAAACTATTGTTTTGTTTTATTAAATCTTTGTAGAGATTTACATTTGCTTGCTATTGGAACTATGGAAATTTAGAAAACAAAAGTTTGAAAACAATGAAAATGATGCAATTATCTTACTTAGGTGTTGATTGAATAAGATCCAATTTCTTATATGTTTAGTATAGTTGTGCTAAAGGATTATTTCAATTCACCACAAATGAATGTGTCATTAAGAAGTTTAAGTTTTCCTTTATTCTCAATAAGTCATCCAATGTTTACAATATTCAATAAAACAAAGCAATGCTATCATATAAAACATATATTTTTTTGAACAAAAGGGTATGATATAAAATAAAAAATTTCATTGATAAGTATGGCATATTATTTGAAAAACTCATCAATCCAAACAAAAATTCATAATCCTGAACGAAGGGTATGTCAAATTATATGAAAAAATCATCAATATAAAGAAAAAATCATAATCTTGAAGACAAATGTTTACAAAAATTATGCAATATATTAAAAAATCATCTATAAAAAAAAAAACATAATCCTAAAGAGATGTTTGCAAAAATTATGCAAAAATTACAATGAAGGAAGTTGAAACAAACACTTCCCATCTTGTCCTAAATTAATTGTACACATATATGATCTTTGTGTCTCAAGAATCTGATCACTGCAGTTATCACTTTTCTCATTATCATCAATATTAGTGATACCTCTTCTATCTGCTATAGATTTCCAATATGCCAGAGCTCTCTCACAAGGATTCTTGTCCACCTCATAAGATGAGACATATATTGTTAAGCAATTTTCAAGTTTTTATCCAGTTTGTTACGAACTTTTGATTTCACAAAAGATAATGCATTAACAACTCTTTCATCTTCCACTGATCCCAAAATTATTGTTTGAAATAATTCATACAAGCAAAAATATTTGTTCATCGTATATTGTAGAACATTACTAGGGTACAACTTTTTTCACAAACATATAATAGAACCTGGTTGATTAGGATTAGTCAAATGTGAAATTTGATCAACCATTGTCATTCCAAAATATGAGGATTGATTGGTCAAAAGTTTTTTATATTTAGAATACCATTGATCTCAGTACCATTGACTTCCACACGATTACCAAAATGTTAAACAAGTGTACCCATATATTTTATAAACAACTCACTTTTACTATTATCATATGTTCCTGGATCCTAAAACACGAGGTTAACCACACCCATCGCTTCAAGTAACTCGTTTATTTGAAAACGGTCTCTGATTCTCTTGTCAATGTTTCTGCTATTTGTCTCAATTTAATCCTTGTATTGAGTAAAACAACATCAAATATACTGTATGTGATTGACATCTAACAACATCTTCAGTAACTATATCCAATCGCTTTTCAAAACAATATAAATTTATCTATTTTCCCTGAAAATTAATACAAAGATGATTGTTGATGTTGAACTTCAACAAACTATTTTGATCATTGACATTTGTTAAAGTTCTCCAATCATCAAACAAAGGATCCATAAAATTTTCATTGGATAAGTATAACCTATCAATACACATAAAAATTTGTTTTCTAATCCTGATAAAATCAACAATATAAATGGATCTTTCTTGCGCAAGTTTTATCAAAGTATTCATTTCGTGCAACATTGGAATAATACCACATAAAGTGAGCAATGTTTCCAAGTCTGTCATACGATATATCAAATCTTTTGCTTTATCAACTGCCCTCCAATTATCATACATAAACCCTGCTAAGGATTTATATTCGTTGAAATTTCTTGTTGTAGGTTGAAACAATGAAATCCTCCTAGTATCTACATCTATTAACATTTTTTTACCTTCTGTAACTCTTAGTACAAACAATTGAAACTCTGCAAACCTTTTTGGACTGCACAAAAAATAAGCATGAACTTCAGGGATGAGTTCTTCGACTCTTGCAACATTTTCAAATGTGCTCACAATTTTGTATGCAAGTTTCATTCTATGAACCATGCAGTGAATTAGGATCAAATATGGGGCAAAAAAACCATTTTTGTGATCTTGTATTATAGTAGCACCATTAGCTCCAACACATTAATTTACTGGCTATTGTTGCATCATCCATTCCAACAATATATTTTAAGCTAATAACAACATTGTAAAGATTTTTTGCATTATAGTTTTCCACCATCTTATGTAGTGCTAACAAATGAGGTTGCCTTACATGATTTTGAAAAGTGTAAACATGCATGCAAATCCAACATGTGTTGTCAACAATAGTTACCTCATCAATAGAAAGTGAAATGAATTTAGAATTTTTAACTTTCTCTTTTAGGTCCTCCTTCTCAACCAAAGAGAGACATTTTACCATTTTCCAACCACTTTGATCTGACCAATGGGCACTAGGGAGGTTTTGTACATCATCTAGTTGAAAGAGATGCTTAAAATCAATAAAATCTTGACATAGGTCTACCCTTTTTAAGAATAGTTTATGCAACAACAAATTGCAAGCTTTTTGAAACTAAAGTGGTTTTATGATTTTTTTGAAATTGTGTTGGAATCGTTCCACCATTTTGACCTAGTGTTTTTTGTTGTTTCATCTCTTTGTCATAGTTTTATGCATATCTGACATGTACGCATTCTAACGCATCCTTCCACCTAATTGTTTTTTATTTTTTCCATTATTTTCTTTTACAATCACATAAACTTTTCCACAATGTTTTTCTATTGTATCCAACTTAAGTTGCATCTTATGATCTTTCCCTAGTTTTCAACTACAAATAATACATCTACATTTTGTTAGTGTATCATTACTGTTTTCGATTGCACTAGTTCAATAAATAGATATTTTGATGACCATTCAAGTTGAAATGTCCTTCCAATAGTCTACCTTGTTAACTTTTTACATTTAGGTTTATGAGTAAAAGATTCCCCAAAAGTGTGCATTTTGTTAGAATGATCATTTTCATTTTCGATTGGTGTGCCACTTTCAAGATTCTGTTCAAGTTGTTGCATGTTATTATTAATCAAATTTTCATGTTGAGGTATTTCATCCTTGGGAATATCATCAAGTGGAGACATATTAGGATGAACTGTGTATTTTGCATTCAAAGATGTTTTATATCATTTTTTGAAATTACTTATGAAAATTACTATTAAGTAGGTAAAATGGGTATGTACGTTGCATTTGTGTAGATTTTGACACCTTATTGGATTTTGATGCCTCATTGGATTTCAATATATGGCTGAAATACTTTAGGATACTCTTTTTTCCAAAAATATTTTTCTCCCTTGTTCTCATTGAGAGTTGGAGCCATTGTATCTGGAAAGGAAAAAGTATTTCATGTTAGAAAAAAATGTGATATTGAATAAAATTGTGACAATTCTACAAGTGCTATAAGGGACATCATGATCTTCTACCTATCGTTGGTCATATGTTCAATGGTATGGTCATATTTGTTTATTATGCTATCCTTTTGTTGTTGCTTATGCTCTACTACCGATCGTCACTCGTTTCTTTGATGCTATCGATCATCATGTCATCTGTCATTTACGCTTTGCTACTAGTCATCGTGACATATATTGTTTGTAGTATATTCTCTGATGTCAGTTGATTTATCTTCGATCGAGTGTCTTTCATATTACTCTAGTCTTAGTTGTCTTTGGTCTTTCTCTTATGTCGGTCATCTTTGGTCTTTCTTTGGTGTCGGTCATCTTTCGTCTTTCTCTAGTGTCAATAGTTGTTTTTCGTTTATTATATTATCCATTGTTCATCGTTTATAATATGCTATCGATCGTCTATGATTTATTGAATGCTATCGACCTTCTGTCATTTATTCTCTACTATCGGTCATCCATCTTTTATTTTGCTTTCGTTCTCTGTTGTCGCTCATTTTTTAGCTTCTCTAGTGTCGGTCAAGGAGAACCAATGTTTAACGTGTATGATTGTCGCTATCACATTAGGTATATATATTGGGGGTATAATAGATAATTTTGTCGATGTTAGTAAAATTATTAATAATTTTAAGGTGAAAAGGTCCAAAATTTAAGCGAGAATGTTGGTGATTTAAACTTTAAACCCTAAAATTATTATAAATTTAGGGCGAGCCGACCCTAAAAAATTTTGCTCCCGAAACTTTTGGGTGAATTGGCTCTGGTCAAGGGTCCCCATATTCACCAATTTTAAATTTCAAAAATCCTAATATTCATTAATTAACTATAATTCGCCGCTATGCATAACCTTGGTGTTATCCCTATCCCTGTCCCTGTCACCCTTACCGAAAGAAGAACTAAAGGACAAAAAGGACTTATTAGTGCCCTAATGAGTGGAATAGTCATCAATGGAGAGCTCATCAAGGTCAAACCTAGGACCTCTACGTTAAAAATATATGCCATCACCATCATTATCTTTGTCTCTATCGAACCCTCACATGTCGTGGGTGTGGAAGGTATCCTTGAGGTCTCCACCATGCTCAATCTCCTTGGAGGTGCATTAAGTAAGTCTTGTAGGCAACATCAATATCAACGTAGGTACCCATGGTGAACTCTGCAAGGGTGATATTCTTCTTGCTCTTGGTGGTCATCTTGGGATTTTCCATGGCTATCACTAGTGAAGAAAGTCCCTTTCCTCGTTGCCTTTGTTTAAATCTCTCTACATAGAGCCCCACAACAACCACAAAATGATAGGATTATATTTTATTTTCTTTGAAGGTTTGGTTCTCAACGATATAGAAAGAATAATTACCCCTTGGCTTGGCTTGGCTTTGTTTTAAACATATGTAATAGACCAATGCATTCTAATTAAAAAAATAAAAATAAAAATGAGAATATATAGGTAATTTGTCTAATAGAGTGGTGACTGTTTCATTAGACAATTTTGTTAGAAATAGTTTATATTCCATCATTTGGGTCATGTAAATGTATCTTCAAAGGTACATACTTAGGACATTAGATTACTTTAGGGGGAAGTTATCTAGTTACTTCATGCAATGTAATAAATGCACAAGTGTCCATGTGCAAGTTGTAAATGTGCAAGGTGTCACTTGTACAACTAGATAGAGTGTTGGCCAAGTATCCTATTTTGCCTATATAAGGATGGCCTCATTGTTAGAATAGAGAAGCAAGGGGAGTGTCGGTGACACAATAGCTTAGGGATCTTAGTAGGTAGTTCAGTTCTGTGTGGATCACCATCCATTGGTGATGGATGCAATGTAGTCCAATAGCTATATTGATGGAGTGCTCATTTCCTCCATAGCTACATTGTATTCATTTATATATCATTTATGTTTATTGCATATCTTAGTCATCTTGCAGATTTACTTTCTTTAATATTATTCTGCATCTCGTGATTATTATCTCCTTTGGATATTGTATCAAAAGCTAACAATGGTATTAGAGCTATGGTAGATCGAGTCTGCAGGTCTATAGGAAAATCACCATCATTATTGAGCCTGAGTGTTTTGTCAACCTGATACACCATTGGACCAATCACTATCAAAAGTTCTCAGAAGAATCTAGGTGATAGAATCAGGGAGAGTCACAAGTGAGGATTGAAGGATATCTCAGTCCCAAAAAATACTGAGATTGCATTTGACTTGAGTCTTTCCACAGAGTTATAGGAAAACTCGTGAAGACCAGGACTCAACACTCAATCCACTAGATTGATAGAGCATCTAGTGAAGATCCAGGATATCTGGAATTTGCTAACTGTTTCCTAAAGTTTATTTTGTTGTAGATAACTAATTCTCAGAGGATTGGTACTCCTCCTACGATAGAAAGCTAGGAGACTCCAACTTCATTGCCCGAAGGTCGATGTGCCCTCATAGTGCAGAGATTAGTTTCTTGTGCAGGAGAAGAACACTGCAGAAGAAGACTTCTAAATAAAAGGTGTGGTGAAGCTAGGAGACTGAAGATCTCCATTGTAGATTGAAAAGGCCATAGCAACCTTGGAGAACATGCCATAGAAGCCTGATACAAAAAGGCCATAGTAGCCTTGGAGAACAGGCCATAGAAGCCTGATACAAAAAGGCCATAGTAGCCTTGGAGAACAAGCCATAGAATCCTGATACAAAAAGGCCATAGTAGCCTTGAAGAACAGGCCATAGAAGCCTGATACGAAAAAGGCCATAGAAGCCTTGAAGTAGAAGCCACAAAAGTCTTGATATTGAAAAGGCCATAGAAGCCTTGATATTGAAAAAGGCCACAAAAGCCTTGATACTGAAAAAGCCATAGAAGCCTTGATACTAAAAAGGCCATAGAAGCCTTGATACTGAAAAGGCCACAAAATCCTTGATCCTGAAAAGGAATTCGAAAGGAATATCTGATTCAGAAGCAGATTAAGATTTTAGTATTAACATATTTGTTGCAGGGAAAGAAGATTCAGTGAGTTGGGAAACTTCCTACAAAATAGTTAGGAAGGGTATCTTCTTCAGAATCAATTCAGCACCTGAAGCAAAGGAGATCAGGAGAAGATCTCATTGAAGGACTTCTAGACTTGGAAGAAGGACTAGGAGAGTCCTGCTCGAATCCAAAAGCAGCAGAATCAAAGATCCAGGAGCAGATCACATCGCCAACACTTCCAGGAGTAGAAGGTTGAAGAGGTCTCAAGTGAAGACCATCAGAAGCTGCAAGATCAAAGACCTTAGAAAGGTCTCATCGAGCATCCAAAAAAAGGCTAGGAAAGCCTTACTAAAGAAATCATCAAAGGAGATCTCACTGGAGAAATCCACTACCAAGGAGAAGCCCCTGATAGTGAAGAACTTGGGACAATTATCGCCATCCGACAACAAGCCCAAGAGAAGGAGAATTTGGCAAGGAGTGCCAAATTGTAGAAGAAGAATCCAGTGAAAGACCTCAAGATATTCAGAATCTTGAGAGGAAGATCCTGCTTGAAGTCATAATTCGACAAGAAGACTTGAAGATAGAAGAAGCTCATCAAATCTAGGAGATTTGAAGATTACCTCTCACAACAAGAAGGCACCACTTCAGAGATAGAGACTTCTCCAAATCTACAATGGAAGGAGAATATTACAAGAGGAGAACAAGCCACCAAATCCTAGGCTCGTAAAAGAAAGTTTGAGACCATCATTTGGTGAAGAAGGGGTTGTTCAAGAATAGTCTACAAAGAGCTGCAAAACCCTACTCGGAGTAGCAACTTGGTGATCTTAGGCACCAAGATCTACATCCTCTATAGAAGTGGAAGAAGGAGCTATAGAATATTAAAAAGGTATGCAACTACTGGTGCTAACTAAGTCATTAATTAAGATTCATTTGAGCACCTTATCTGGATTAAAGTTGCATAAAGAAAAGTAGATTACGGTCTTCAAAAGTGCAAATAGAAAGAGGTTCATTTTCACATTATTTAGGAGTTGATTAGATTTTAGAATTATATCTATCAACTACCTATCATCTACTTAGAAAATAGAAAAGAAGACTAAGTCCTACAATATTAGTTGTAGTGAATTTACAGAATAACTTCTAAAGATTCATTTTAGGTTATTCTTGAATAGTTGTAGTAGATTAATTAAAGTGCATTATCTTGAGAGTTAAATTGGAGTGATAAGGTGAAATTCTTAGTGCATTAAAAAATGGATCTATTAGATTTATTATGCACTAGTACACTACTCTCAAAAGAAAATTAGCTTTTGTGTTCTTGAAGGGCACAAAATCTGATTGGTATCAAGTGTCTAAAGACACTATTGAAGCACTAAAATCTGCAACTTGTAGTGGCCAAAAGAAGCCACCCAAAAAGGTTAGAATCCTCCAAAACTTGGAGAAGAACCTAAAACAGAAATAGAAGCTTCATTGAGACTTGGTGAGTCTCAGATCCAAAGCATTACAAGAGTGAATGCAAGAAAAGAAAATGCATAAAATTGCATAAACTAAAAGCTTCTATCTACTATTGTCTAAAGCTTGGATTTAATATAAAAGTGTCCAAGCAAAAAGGGAAGGTGTCTACTCATAAAAGACAACCTCAAAACCCTTGTATTGCAGGAAGAGAAATCTGCCATGAAACCAGAAATATATATCTAAAATAAGAGTGCAAAAGAAGGAGGCTAATGTACAATCTATAGTACATTGTATTGCACCATTTTAAATCTGGTTTTTTACAGTCCAAGAAGCAGATTTGGACGTGTCTCCAAAAGACACAATATCAATAGGAAAGGTAGCCAACGTAAGCACTCCTATTTACAAGTAGTAGCAACCACTCGGAGAGCACACCTTGGACGAGCGAACCTACAAAACAAAGCCCACAAGAGGCCGTCATCAAAGCTACGTAAAGGAGTGCACATTCACTGATGGACAACAACATGAGATAGACATAAACATAATACATATAGCAACATGATATAGATAGCAAAGTGGAACGAATAACATCTACACTACGAAGAAAAAAAGGGGTATCTACTCCTACCAACGTAAGACGAACAACAATATGGACAACATCTAAAAGGTATCTATCTCTACCAAGGAGAAACGAACAACATCTACTCTACAAATACATACAGGTTTCAATATGTTGGAAGCATTAAAGGAAAATGAGCAACTATCTTGGTGAAGATCATCCACCAAACGAAGCATCAAATTTGCTACTCAGTGCCTCATCAATCCACCTACAGAAAATAAGGTTGCTTGCTACTCAAGAAATGTAGCAAAGCAAAGGAATGGCAAACTAAAAGACCTAAGGAGTTATAATCTCCTTGGAAGGTGTTACGGTCTACATGCAGAGAGAGTGAATGCCACTTGGCATCTATCTTCCAAGAGCAAGCATTACAAGAATGTTGCCTCTCAAATGCCCAAGCATTCGAACTACATTCCAATTCTCAAGCGTTACTAAGAAGATTCGACTCTCAATGCGTTACTAGAAGCTTTGACTCTCAAGCGTTACTAGAAGCTTCGACTCTCAAGCATTACTAGAAGCTTCATCTCTCAAGCGCTACTAGAAGCTACGATTCTCAATGGATGAGCAGAGTGGTGACACTTGTTATCCACAAGTCCCACACAAAGGAGCAAGCGTTACATAGCGACCATCAGCAAGGAGTTATGTAGAAGGGCACCCATACATAATGGACGTGACACGTGTCACCAAGCCGAGTTTGCTCCTCCAATAAAAGTGCTCAAAGTTTAAATGTTACAACAAGCAGAGAGTGAGTGAAAATGCAGTCAAAGCCAGTCAGCACAACATGGAAGGAAGGAAGAAGGAGCATTTAAGACTCTAGGTTATTCGAAGGTCAAATCTTCCATATTCAGCAGTGTATACGTTCCAACATTAAAGACATCTACCTCCATTGATTCCAATTCCCAAGGGAACCATATCATCACTGTTATATTCAGTCAAAGGGAGCACCGAAGAGTGGGGAGTCTAACATCAAAAAGGTAAGGGTGAAATCCCATCTTATTATTGCTTTCAACTTTGGAGATATAAGGGTTATAAACTAAGGTATAAAATTTAGTTTAGTGAAAGAAAAACTATAGGGGATAGCTTACCAAATTAAAATAATATTTGCATCTCAACCTAGGAGAAATAAGGAATTCAACTTGGATTAATTTCTTTGATATTTTGCAAATATTATTAATTTTCTAATTTTCCAAACTTTGGAGTGATAAGGGTTACAACATCAAACTAGGTCTTTGGAAATTAGAAATTGAAACCTAAGGGTCATAAAAAGAGGTTATTGAATATTTATTGTTAAAGTTGGAAATTATATTTTTACTTGTCTTTAAATTTCTCAAAAAAGGACAAAAGGATTCCAACATTAAAACCTCTTGAAAATTAGAAAAGTGCTTAGTTCAATTAGGAGAAATAAGGTGTTAGATAAATTGATTTTTGACTGTACAAAATCAATCATAAAATTGAACTTTATCTTTACAAAAAGCACTATATCATACTCCAAAAACATTAAGGAGTTATTTGGCATTTTACAAAACTTGATCAAAGGTAATCAAGTTGGGAAGATATAAGCTTTCTTCAAAATCTACAATTAGGTGTTCATACTCTCATTACTAGGAAGACATAAGGAAGCCTACAAATCTAAAGGTTTCATCAAATCAAGCTTATATACTTCAATCAGGGTTGGCATATCCTAAAATAGAGAGCTACAAAGTAGACTACTCTATTTCAAAAATTCAGGTTATACATATGGCTACTAGAATGTTAAATGGAATAAGGAAAATACCAATATGGATTAAAAACCTGATGGATTACAATGATGTAAAGGGCGAAGAAAATGAAGAACCAATACAATGCAAATTAAGTTCTGAAATCAATAGCTATGATGATTCATCTAATGAATCTAATGATAAAAAATTGGAAAAAATGATCATCAAGTCTTTATACAAAAAGGAAAAGATGGAATAGCTTCAATCGTGCACATATGGATGGAAGGTCTTATCAAGGAGATAGACAAACATGATATTCCAAAGATAAACTACAAAATTGCTAGATCATCCTTATTGTGCACTCATTGCAATCAATATGGTCATGAAAAAATTATTTGTTGGAGTTTTCATCCATGCAAATATTGTGATGGAACCCAGGTGTTGTAGGTGAGTTGGAGAGGAGAGGGCAATCCTCCAAGGGAGGTACCAGGTTCGAATCTCCACCCTACCAAAAAGCTGAATTGGGTACCCAAAATCCAATTGATAATGTTGGTACGGGCAGGGTTGGGTGCGACCCCCGAGTGACTTTGATGGTGTAGAACCCCCTGTTCATGGTCTCTTAGACCAAGGCGACCCTGCAAGGGGTTTTTCGCTTAAAAAAAAAAATATTGTGATGGAACAAATCCCTCATCTTTCTCCTGTCACCTCAAATACAAATATTATAAATACTATGAAAGAAGATTACTTTAGAGAATAAACTGTTATCTTCAGGAACTTATTCTAGATGGATTTACTAACATTGAACTCAAGGTTGATACTTACAGAAACAAGTCTTACAAAGGAACAAAGGAAGACAGAAGGGTCAATACAGATCCACTGAAGACTTGCACTATCATGAAGATAATGATCCATCAAAGACTCCTAACATCAAGGAACAAAGAATGAAAAGAGACAAGGATCCATGACATGAAATTTGAAGCAGCAAAAAAAGAACCAGATCAAACCTACACCAATCAAGCCAAAATCCAAGAAGAAGATGAAGATCCATATTGAAGACTAAAAGTCTTCAATACCCAAATAATGTAATACATGGGGTGTTAGAAATAGTTTATATTCCATCATTTGGGTCATGTAAATGTATCTTCAAAGGTACATACTTAGGACATTAGATTACTTTAGGAGGAAGTTATCTAGTTACTTCATGCAATGTAATAAATGCACAAGTGTCCATGTGCAAGGTGTCACTTGTACAACTAGATAGAGTGTTGGCCAAGTATCCTATTTTACCTATATAAGGATGGTCTCATTGTTAGAATAGAGAAGTAAGGGGAGTGTCGGTGACACAGTAGCTTAGGGATATTAGTAGGTAGTTCAGTTCTTGTGGATCACCATCCATTGGTGATGGATGCAATGTAGTCCAATAGCTATATTGATGGAGTGCTCATTTCCTCCATAGCTACATTGTATTCATTTATATATCATTTATATTTATTGCATATCTCAGTAATCTTGCAGATTTACTCTCTGTAATATTATTCTGCATCTCGTGATTATTATCTCCCTTGGATATTGTATCAAAAGCTAACAAATTTTGGTTTTTTAATATTTTTAATTGGCCCCAATTTTAGATACACCTAATAGCAAAAATCCAACTTTGAATAAAAAATATAAGAAAAAATAGATACTTTATTATTCCTTTAAAAATATTTACAAATATAAGTTCCTACACGTTCATGCATAAACTTACAAGCTATATTTGTTGGTTTTAGAACACATACAATTTATAATTAGAATATATCTTGACATGACATGGAGGGTAGCATTGATAAATTTCTTTTTATCAAATACATCTGTTTTATTTAATATTACTACAAAAGAAATCATGTTTTGGGACTAATAATTAATTTGTATTTTATATTTGAGGTAAAATACTTGGAGCTAGGAGTGAGCGTTGAGTAGGAAGCGGGAAGTAGAAAGCAAAGTGTGATCAAGGAGAAAGTGCCATTTCTTGTTCCACATCTTAGGAGAAACTAAAAAAACTAAAGGATTCATGTGAAGAAAATCCAGATGACATGTTAAGAAAGTCATAAACAAAAAAAAAAAGACATGTTAAGAAAGTCATTTTTGAAAGTCCTTGTTGAAAGTAAGAATGCCCTAGTTAGCAATGAGAGGAAGCACAAGTTAATGGCAAACCGTGTCCAGGTAGCAAATGCTACATCAAAAGTGACTATAAAAGATGAGATGATTGAACATGATATAATGGTTCTTAAAAGCAAAGGGGTAATTTATAAGTTCTATGGATATTGGCTAGGTTTTTATGAGATTCAAAATTGGATCAAGTAAAGTGGGAATTGAATTCAAATTATTTCATGGATTTTCTTTCGAAAGGAATTTTTCTCATTATCTTGTTAAGTTAAAAAATGAGGGATAAAATAATGGATGGAGACCCTTGGTTTAGGGGTAAATATGCATTATATTTAAGACCATGCAAAGACTATTAAAAGACTTATGGTGTGGATTAGGCTTTTTGGACTTCCTTATCAACTCATCAATAAAGAGGTTTTGAAGAATATTGACAATACTTTAGGCAAGTTCATCCAGGAGGGACCAATTACTAAGGAGAGAAGGCATGTTGTATACACTCGAATATGTGTTGCATATTTTGAAACCTTTACCACAATCTATTAGTATTAAATCTAAATTAAGAGGATGAGATTAACAACTAGATTATGAAAATATTGCCTTCTGATGTCATAAATATCATGAAACCAAACATATGGTAAGAGACTGTAAAGTGAAAATGATGGAGAAAGAGATGGAAAATTTTGGGTATGAGGGTAACTTCAATATGAAAAAAGATCATATCATAGGACAAGTTAAGTTAAATCAAGGATTGTCCACTCCTAATAAAGTGACACGAAAACCCCTTTGTATCATCAAATGAAAAAGGCCATTATAGTTCACTCGAATCAATCATTGGAAGAAAAAAATGATATGAGGGAGGAGGAAGTACAACATGTAAGTTTAAATATAGGATTTAAAGGTGCAAAGGAAGATGAGGAGGCAAGTTTTAAAGCAAAGGAATATGTGGGAGCAAATTTTTAAAGAGAATGAGGTGATGAGGTCAAGCTTAATCTAGGTAAATCATCTTCATTTTCCTCAAGTAGCATAAAATCTTCTCCTTAAAATAAAAATAAAAGTAGTACAAAGTGTATTCGTTGTACTTTAGGGTTTCAAGAGTAGCACAATAAAGAAAAACATATGGAGGATATCCAAGGAAATTTAGGGTTTCCAAGGCAACATAAGAAAGTAATGACTATGGAGGATCATTTGTGCACTTTAGGGTTTTTAGGGTAACATAAAGAAGAAAGTGTCAATGAGGTTTTTCCTTGCATTTTAGATTCTTTAAGACAATATAAATATTTAGAAGATAAGTCTCATTATGAACAATTCAAAAAAATATAAGAGATTGATGAAGATGAGAGTGTTGATGAGAATGGAAAAAGGAGAGGAAAACCATCAAAGCATGAAAAAAGAGAAAAATAAATTCAAAGGGATATCAATTTGGGAAGCCAAATAAAAATATCATAGGTGTTAACAAGAAATGGGGCTAATATCAAGTGGCATTAGCTCAACCGGTTAAATTCCTCAACATTTCAAGGAGGAGACCCAGGTTCAATCTTACCAAACGATAAATGGATAATACTCAAGCTTTGCTATAATGCTACTGTGTGTTGATGATGTAATATGGCTGGAGCCCATTTAAATCCCATATAACGCATTTAAAAAATAAGAAATGGGGTTGAGCCCAATAATAAAAATAAAAAGTGATGATGATGAAAATGATATCATGGAATATTAGGGGTATGAATAAGATCCTTGAAAAAGAGTTATTAAGGAATTAATAGGTTTTTATAGTCTTGACTTTATTTTAATACAAATTATTTAGTGAGGAATGTAAGGATGCTTTTAAAAAGATATGGAAGATGGGTGGTTGTCTAGTAATTTCTTCTCTAGGAGCTTCATGCGAGTATTGTAATTATATGGGACAAATGCAAATGGGATGGAAAATTGTTAGAAGCGAAAAATAATTGGGGTTTTGGATAGGAAAGAGGAAAACATCAAAGTTGGGGCTATAAATGTATATGCTCCAACTATAGTTACTCCTCGTGAAAGATGTTGGAAGGACCTTAGCATATTTTTATCTAATACAATGATGACTCATTGTGATCTATGGATTCTTGGGGGTGATTTCAACATTGTTCTGTATCCTTTAGAAAAGAAGGGTGGTATTGTAGGATGGTCTAAATGAATGTGAGATTTTGCTTCATTTTTCAATTCAAATGATCTTTGGGTTGTTAGTCTTTCAAGTTTTCAATATGCATGGGATAATAGATGCATTGGGTAAACTTATATAATAGGAAGATTGGATAGACTCTTGTTATCTAATAAATGGTTGCAAACAAAGCATACAACCTCTTCAAATATTTTATTGTGAGTATGATCATATCACAAAACCATTCTTTTAATTTGTGATTTACCCAATAATGGTCATCCAAAGCCATTTCGATTCCAGTCTATGTGGTTCCAAGACCCTAATTTCTTCTAGATGGTTAGATTATGGTGGGATGAATAAGAATTTGAAGGACCATATATGTACAGGTTTGTTAAAAATATGAAATATTTAAAGGAGCAAATGAAGATTTGAAATGCCAAATATTTTGATAACATTTTTAAAGAAAAGAAAGCAATTGAATCCAAGCTTAAAAATTTACAAGAGATAATAGAAACTAATGGAATGAATCAAGATTCTTATGTGAAAGAAAAGCAATTACTTTTTTATTATCATAATGCACTAAAAAAGAGTCATATTGGTTTTAAAAATCTAGGGAGAAATGGCTTAAGGAAGGAGATATAAATACAATTATTTTCATTATACAACAAAAACAAAAAAAAATTCATCACATTAATTTTTTTTTTAAACTCTAGATGGAAGAAATATTGAGGACAAAGAAAATATATGGAAGCAATTAATTATTTCAAAAATATATTGTCAAATATTGGGCAATATAAGGAGGCACAAGATAAGCTTTTACAAAATATTCCATCAATTACCACACATGTTTAAAATAAAATCTTGATGAAGAAGATATATATGAAGGAGCTACATGAAGCAATTTTCTCTTTCCATCCAAACAAGGTACTTGGCCCCAATGGATTTCTTGCAATTAAAAAAAAAAATTGGTACTTATTGAAGAGTGATATGTTAGTTGTAGTTGAAGAGGCCCAAAAAAGGAAGGTTATAATAAGTGAGATCAATGCCAATTTTATTACATTGGTTCCTAAGAAAGGTAAGATAAAATATTTTGATAATTTTTGTCCAATAAGACTTTGTAATATGATTTATAATATCATTTCAAAAACTATGACAAACATGTTGAAAGACATTCTAGATTGTGTTATCTCAAATGAACAAGGTGGTTTTGTTCATGGTAAACAAATTATTGATGGTTTAATCATTACACAAGAGGCCATACATTCTCTTTATTCCATAAAAAAACTAGGTGTGCTAATGAATTTAGAAATGAACAAAGCATATAATAGAGTTTTCTAGAATTTTCTACATGATATTCTCTAAAAGTTTGATTTTGATTATAGTTGGTGTAAATGGATTGAATGTTGTTATAGCACTTCCAAACATTCTATTTTGATCAATGGTTCTCTTGCTAGTTACTTCAAGTCATCTTGTGGACTCCATCAAGGTGATTCACTATCTTCTTATCTATTTATTATTCTTGCAAAGGCATTAGGAAGAGCTTTCTCAAAGGTAAAAATAGAAGGAAAATCAAAGGTATTCAAGTTGCAAAAAATGGTCCCTTTGAATCTCATCTTCAATTTGTCAATGATACTTTTCTTTTGGGACATCCCTTAGTTAGTGAGGCCATGGAGTTTAAATCAATATTATCATGCTATGAAAAGACTACCAGTTAGTTGGTTAATACAACAAAATCCAATATTTTTTAACTAACATTGCCCTAGATTTACAACATATTATTGTGAATATTATTGTGAATATTTTAGGGTTTAAAGTTGAAAAATTTCCAATTCCTTTATCCCATAAAGGAAATTAAAAGAAGTTATAGATCTCCTTTTTAGATAGAATTAGAGCTTGTTTAGTAGGTTGGAAAGGTAAGTTCTTTACCATGGTGAGAAGGCTACAACTCATAAATACTACATTGCAATCCATCCCTATTTATATGATGTTACTTTCAAGATTGCTGATAGGTATAACATCAAACATTGATAAAATTCAGAGAGACTTTTTGGAGAGGTTGTGAGTAAAAAATTAGGTTTCCTCTTGCAAACGAGAGAATATTGGAGGAGAAGACTTGTAGAATTGCAGACTTATGAGTTTGGCATATGGGCAAAGCTTGGGTGGAGATTATTTAGAGATCAATGAAATATTTGGGTAAATGTATTATTTCAAAAATATATAGGTTCTCTTGATGCAATGAAATTATTTAGGAAATTAACCCTACCCAAAGGATCGTCAACATGGAACTTCATATCAGAAAGGTTACGATTCATAAAGAAACATATTATATGGTTAGTCAATGAGGGGAATTATCCAAATTTTTGGTCAGATGCTTGGTTGAAGCCTTATCCTCTTATATCTGATTGAAAGTGACAACCATTGGCTCAAACATGCCTAGCTTGTAAGGTTAAAATATTAAAAACTATTAATATGAGCAATAACTCCAGATCACAAATTTCTATTAGTAACCTAGTTGAAGGAGAGGAACTCAAATAAATTGTAGATGAACTTCAAAATATACTTCAAGACTTTTAGTTTTTGATTTTTACATGAAAATATGAGTTGGTTTGGAATCTATCAAAGGATGGTGGATACTCTATCAAGTGAAGATATGAGGAGCAATCAAAATTTTCTACTCCTAAATATTTTCCTCGAAAGAATGTTTGGTCACTAGAGGCTCTCCCTAAGACCTCAACATTCCTTTGGTTAGTAGTTTAAAGTAATATTCTTATAGGAGAGAGTCTACAAAGAAGATTTTATCATGGACGTTTCATATGTGCCTTATGTGAGAAGGATTTAGAAACATTAGACCATTTACTTCTACATTGTTCCTTTGCTCACACCATTTAGGGTTACTTTTTTAAAAATATGAAAATATATTATGTATCTCCATCAACATTGAAAGAGTTGATGAAATTATGGATTAATTATTTCAAAGCTACAAAACTATGTATTCTATGAAGGATGGAACTTGCCATTATTTGTTCGAATTATGGCTTGAAAGAAATAATAGATTAAAAAAAAAAAAATCTCAAAATCATGCCCAAGTTTAGAGTTGTATTATTGCCTCTCTTGTAAAATGCCTACAAATATGGTGCTCATCATGGGAAGCCTCAAGTACAAAAAAGAGGTGGTAACAACTTGGTTATAGTATTTGAACATACATGGAAGAGTCATTTGCGATAATGAAATTAAAACAAAGGATATACTTTGATCTAGATTAAAATGAAAATGTCTAGAAGTTTGGTTTATCAAAACTAATTTTGATGGTGCTTATAAAGGAAATCTAGGAGAAGTCAGTGGAGGTGGTGTTTTTAGAAATAATGAAGGAAAAATTCTCTTCACTTACTCAGAATCATGTAGAACTTAAACACTTCTTATAGGGATTAAGATCGCAATAGAAAAGGATGGAAATATATTTCAATTGAGGGGGATTCACAAATTATCAATAATGCTATCAACACAAATGGATGTTGGGATTAGATAACAATACTATTAATGTTGATGTTCATCACATATTAACATCACATATTATTGGAGACAATCTCTTGGAAATGTGAGCATATTTATAGAGAAGGAATTTAGGTAGCAGATAATTTAGTCAATCACGACATTGATATTTATCTTGATGAACTTCAAATTTTAGAAGGCAATTGGCCAAGTGAAATTTTATCTCTTAATCAAAATTATATCAAGGAGTTGATTGTAGAAACATAGCACTTTATAGAAGTTGAAGAATATATTTAATAGAAAAAAAATAAAAAAGGATTTATGATAAAGATACATACTACATATAGTTTAATTTAATTTACCTAACAACAAAGGTAATATTTTGGTTTTGATGGAAGTGGCCCCAATAAAAGCCATATATAATTTATTAAAAAATATATATTTAATTTGCATTTTATCTTTTTTTTTAGGAAAATCGATAACGTCATGAATAGGTTGCCTCTATAAACCCATAGTTTAATTTAATTTACCTAACAACAAAGGTAATATTTTGGTTTTGATGGAAGTGGCCCCAATAAAAGCCACATATCATTTATTAAAAATATATAAATTTAATTTGTATTTTATCTTTTTTTTTTTAATTTTTTAGGAAAACCGATAACGTCATGAATAGGTTGCCTCTATAAACCCTAAGCCCGTTGGGTAAAACATAGTCAACGAGATCCCCGACCCTCCAAGGCATGAGGCAATAATTATGTCTTGAAAGAAATAATAGATTAAAAAAAAAAATCTCAAAATCATGCCCAAGTTTGGATTTGTATTATTGCCTCTCTTGTAAAATGCCTACAAATATGGTGCTCATCATGGGAAGTCTCAAGTACAAAAAGATGTGGTAACAACTTGGTTATAGTATTTGAACATACACGGAAGAGTCATTTGCGATAATGAAATTAAACAAAAGGATCTACTTTGATCTAGAGTAAATTGAAAATGTCTAGAAGTTTGGTTTATCAAAACTAATTTTGATGGTGCTTATAAAGGAAATCTAGGAGAAGTCAGTGGAGGTGGTGTTTTTAGAAATAAATATGCTTACATTTCCAAAAGATTGTCTCCAATAATATGTGATGTTAATATGTGATGAACATCAGCATTAATAGTATTTTTATCTAATCCCCACATCCATTTGTGTTGATAGCATTATTGATAATTTGTGAATCCCCCTCAATTGAAATATATTTCCATCATTTTCTATTGCGATCTTAATCCCTATAAGAAGTGTTTAAGTTCTACATGATTTTAGAAGGCAATTAGCCAAGTGAAATTTTATCTCTTAATCAAAATTATATCAAGGAGTTGATTCTGGAAACATAGCACTTCATAGAAGTTGAAAAATATATTTAATAGAAAAAAATAAAAAAGAAGTTATGATAAAAATACATATTATATATAGTTTAATTTAATTTACCTAACAACAAAGGTAATATTTTGGTTTTGATGGAAGTGGCCCCAATAAAAGTCACATATAATTTATTAAAAAATATATATTTAATTTGTATTTTTTTTTTTTTTTAATTTTTAGGAAAATCGATAACGTCATGAATAGGTTGCCTCTATAAACCCATAGTTTAATTTTTTTTTTGGTAAGTAGTGTTTGTATTTACAACTGGTTTTAACAAGGATCCCAAAACCTGATTACATAAGCAATGGGCCTAGGGCATCAACCCTTGAAACTGAACACCAAAATGCAAATCCCGCCAACTGGTAACAAGAAGCATGAAACAATCCCTCTCGGCCGGGAAACAAACAAATAAGAAAGAAAGTAGTTTTGGAGATCCCGCCAAGCGGGGAGTAGCCAAAAACCACCGTCGAGAAGATCCCGCCCAGCAGGAAGCAAAGAAAAACCGTTACAATAAAATCCCACCTCGCGGGAAGCAGTCAAAACCACCACAAACAGTCCCGCCTAGTGGGAAGCAACAGGGAAATCCCGCCATCCGGGAAACTAGCAGAAAATAAAGGATCCCGCCTCGCGGGAAAACCGACGGATTTGGTGGATCCCGCCCTGTGGAGAAACCAACCGCCCACCGGGAAAACATTCCGTTCAGCGAGAGCCATCCTGTAGGAAGCCGACAGCCAGCACAGAGAGGATCCAGCCCATCAGGAAGTGACCAAAGAGTTGTACCACAAGGAACCCGCCCCAGGAAAATAGAAGAGGATCCCAGAAGCAGGGACCAAGAATCCCGTCCAAGCACAGAGCCCGCCGAGGATTCACAAGAAAAAGGGGGAAGTTGTCCAAACCCTAAACCGTCACCTCCACCGCACCGAGAAACGCAGGGGACCAGATCCACGCGAATAACCTACAAAAAACCCCAGGGGGAAGCCTGAGGGAAAAAGGGAAGGGATCCCCAACCAAACAGGGATCCCTGGGAAGCACCAGTCCGAAAAAACAACCAAGGAAACCCTAGCCGGTCGGGAGGGGCGCAGATAGTGGAGAAGGATCTCCCTCCAGGAGATCATCTGCAAACAACCACTCCCCGGGAGGGATGACCTGGGTTGAGCCAGGGACTGGGCAGGAACCAGGAGCCATGGGAGGGGGAGCAGGGGAGGGACCAGAGCCCTCCCCTCTCTACTTTCTTCCCTCTTCCATCAATCATTCTTTCGAACTTTAACTCGGCATAGTTTAATTTAATTTACCTAACAACAAAGATAATATTTTGGTTTTGATGAAAGTGGTCCCAATAAAAGCCACATATAATTTATTAAAAAATATATATTTAATTTGTATTTTATCTTATTTTTTTTTAATTTTTTAAGGAAATTGATAACGTCATGAATATGTTGCCTCTATAAACCCTAAGCCCACTAGGTAAAACATAGTCAACGAGATCCCCAACCCTCCAAGGCCTGAACCCATAGTTTAATTTAATTTACATAACAACAAAGGTAATATTTTGGTTTTGATGGAAGTGGCCCCAATAAAAGCCACATATAGTTTATTAAAAAATATATATTTAATTTGTATTTTATCTTATTTTTTTTAGTTTTTTAAGAAAATCGATAACATCATGAATAGGTTACCTCAATAAACCCTAAGCCCACTAGGTAAAACATAGTCAACGAGATCCCCAACCCTCCAAGACATGAAACTGGGGTAGTCAACCGACAAACACTCGATCACTACCATTCAACATATCCCCTTCTGAGTATGTGGGGGTTTAAACCTTGGACCTTCCCAAAGAAAGGCCAAAGCCTTAACCACTACACCATCCTTGCGGACTTGTATTTTATCTTAATTAATAATTGTTACATATTCCATGATTGTAATTTCATTCCACGTTAATACTTGTATGTCCTAATCCTTGTATGTCATAATTGTTATTGGTTACATTATATCCTAGCGAGATGGAGGGTTGTATTAATAAATTAACTTTTTTTTTTTTTTTTAATTTGGTTATTGTGAGAAACCTCTATGATCAAACTCATTAATTTTATCTTCAATATATATTTTTTGTATGGGATTGGAACCTCCACCCACAACAAAGCCTAAATATTATCCATATGTCGCTTGGTAAGATTCGAACTTGGGTTTCCTTCCTTGAATGTTGAGGAATCTAACAAGTTTAAGTTAATATCATGTGATTATTTTCTCTTCAATATTGCTATAAATATTATTATAAAAATAAATCATGATCTTATAAAAGTTTTTTTTCAAAATAAAATATAAATATTCATTAAAACCTTAACAAATAATATGAAAATTTTGAATAATGATTGGTTTATCATTCCTTTGAGATTAGGTTGAGATTGGAATATTGTTAAAGGAAAGGATACATGTTTAAATAGTTGATTTGTTGTAATATTATTACCATTCTCTCCATACTAAATAGAGTTTCGAATCTGACAAGGATGCATTTTTAAATAGTTAATTTGTTATAATATCATTACCATCTGGCAAAAGGAAAGATGCATTTTTAAATAGTTAATTTGTTATAATATCATTACCATTCTCTCGAGACTGATAAAAAGGTAAAATTTCTTTTTCATGTCTCTTACATTTCAGATTTTAT
The DNA here is from genome assembly GCA_028583015.1 of Wollemia nobilis. Classification (NCBI taxonomy): domain Eukaryota; kingdom Viridiplantae; phylum Streptophyta; class Pinopsida; order Araucariales; family Araucariaceae; genus Wollemia; species Wollemia nobilis. The sequence goes on along the minus strand of JAQPPZ010017257.1, from coordinate 7,568,399 downwards.
GAGTCCTGATTTTATTAATAGGAGGTTATCTCGCATACTCCACGTGTCTGTATCTTACATTCGAGACCAGGTAAAAGTAAAATTTTCATGTCTCTTACATTTCAGATTTTATTGGTTTACATTATAGATGATAACTAGATAATAAAGACCCTCTAGAGGACTAATATTTAATTTATATTTTATCTTAATTAATAATTGTTGATTATTAAATGAGATTTTTCGAAAAATTCTACCAAATGATACATTCATAATTACCAAGTTGATGTAATACCACCACATGGTCATGATGTAATACAAGAGGGATCCATTTCAATCCCATATAATATGTTAATTTTTTTTTTGTTGATAGTTATTATTATATTATATCCTAGGTTGACACGAAGATCACCTTAATATATTGCTTCTTGTCATACACATCCATTTTATCATTTTATTTAATATTACTATAAGAGTAAATCATGTTGTAAGAGTAATGTTTAGTTTATATTTTATCTTAACTAATAATTGTTGTTGGTCATTATCACATTATATCTTGACGTGATGTAGAGGGTTGTTTTAATAAATTGTTTTTTTTGTTAAACACATTTGTTTATTTTCATTATTATATAATACTATAAAAACAAAAAGATTTTTTGAAAAATAAAACTAATATTTCTTAACCTTTGCAAATAATATCCGCCCAGTAGAGGAGTTGGAGAGCAAGTGGGTAGTTAAACCTCTCTAGTTGCTGAGATAAATTGGCTCTTTAATAGTGTGGTAGATTGGTTGCTATAGAACCAGTAGGGATTGATAAGAGTCATGATAATCATGATTTTGTTTGTTTTATGTGAGATACTCTCACCTGCAGGACATCTATATGCTTGTAAGATGATAGGAGGTCAACTTCTTAGTGTAAGAATCCATCCATTCTAAACCAATCAGATTAAGTTAAAATATATAAACTACGCATTAGTACAATTGTACCTTCTTCTCTATACTCAAAAATATAGTGGAACAAGTTAAATAGCCTGGTCATCTAATAACACTTCCCCAAAACCTAATAAGAGGTGGTTAGCTTCAACCAAAGGAGGACACATGAATTTCACTAGAATGAGTATTTGAGAGGTACAAATAAGTACTCTATTAAAAAAGGTAAAAGCTAAAGTAGTTTTTAATTTTTGCAAGACCATAGACAATATGAGACATATATTGTTTACCCAATATATGGTTATCCTCACTGAAGTATGGTGTACAACCATATGCTTCTCGGGATTCAAACCTTGGACTTCTATGCAAAGTTTTAAAGTTTCCATCCTTAGACTACTCAAGTTATATGAAAAATAAAAGAAGTTAAAAGTTAAAGAATATAACAAATTAAACTAATACCATTTAATAAATTTGATAACTTGTTTATCATAAAATTTTAAATTATTATTTATTTTTATTTTTATTAAAATACATACTAAATTATCCTTTATTCTTATTTTTAAAAATTTAAATAAAATAAAAAATTATTTAATAGTTCTAATTCATATAAATATTAAGACCATAGAATGTGATAAATTATTAAAAAATACTCTTCACGTTTATGATAAGATCAACGTGTCCGTAATCATGTCCACTAAATGTGATATATAATTGACCATGTGTTATGCCTGGTTAACTATATAACTGATTTGAAATAAAATTAAAATAATATTGGATGATTTAATCTAAACAAATATATCATTATTAGTATACTTTATTAATGACGGTTGTATGGATTGAAGGGACCATGATTTAATATCCGAGGGTATCCTGGCAATTGAAATATAATGAAATGTTTAAGAAGGGATGCATTTAGTTAAAAACGATTCTTAAGATTAATAGATTGGTAAGTGTAAGTGTGGTTGGATATTTACCAAGAAGAGATTTAGGTTTAAATTTTAAGGGAAGTCAACCCTTTGCAAAGGTAGTAGTCTGGTCTGAATCTTCTGAGTACGCATTAGATTCATGATAACAGTGTGAACCTTGAGTGATCGGTGGTCCTCATCTTGCATCGGGTTAACAAGAACGAGACAAATAGGTTTGTTGGAAACAATCTTTGTGATTTGAACCTTGCGTTAGTCAGTTACTAAAAATAGTGATGGTAACCAACCTTGCACTGATCAGTTACTAAAAACTACGACGGCAACCAACTCTCATATATAATAATAATAAAAAAATTATATATTTTATATACTAAATAAATTAAGGTTGTATGGGTATGTAGGGTGTGGAAATACAATATTTGGTGTAGAATGTAAGTAGGATATGTGATGCATAAAAGATGGAGGATTTAGGGTGTATGTTAAAAGTATATATATATATATATATATATATATATATATATATATATATATATATATATATGAATGAATGAATAATAGTATATATATATATTATTAAAATTAAAATGTATATTTATTTTATTAATATATTTAATATTTATTTGATATATTATTAAGGTGTTATATGTATATTTTGATAAGTTTTTTTTTTTTTTTTTTGGAGAACAAAGAGTTGTATTCGTGTCTTCCACCTTTGAAAAATCATAATTCTCTTTTTAAGAGTTTGGGAGTTTACAAATAAATTTAATTTTCATTTCAATTGAGTTATAACTAGATACTTACATCAATTTTTCATAAAATATCTGAATTTTTTATTTTTATTTTTTTGGATCTTTTTCAATTTTCTATGTGAATACAAATATTCCAGAATTCAGTATTCTTCTTGACATTTTCCTACAACAACCTTCACAGTACCAAACTCTACCTCTATTGTTTATGCATTGCATCTTAGTAGAGTAATATTATCAAAGTTAGCTTTACTAAATCTGGATTGCTAGTTTCCTTCCTGTGAAGCATAAGTGCAACCAACCATAAAAATTGTAATAAATAATTTTTATGAAAACACATTAATGTTATAAAATAAAGCAAATATTACCAATAGAAAACATTAAAGTAAATCTTAATCATTATTTGATTCAAGTAGTAAACATTTTCTTTTCAACTTCAACTAAACTTACTACTTCATCTAACCATGGAAAAAAGATTTTAACTTCACCATCCTCATTAAACCCCTCTATTGGCAAGTTGCATATTTGTTTCCTTCCCTTAACGAATGTGTAAACCTAATTTCTTCAAACTCTATAACAAGGTCTTGTATTTCCACAATTATCTCTTGTATGTTCCATGGAGCCTTTGCTTTCCTCAAAATTGCATTTATTACTATTAGTGAATCACCTTCCTCCATTTTCTTTGTTTCCATATTTTTAACCCTTCCAAAGCCACCCAAGCTTCAACTTCATTACTTGTCTTAAATCCACTATCAAAAGAGTAATGAGACAAAATCTCTCATCTATTATTTTTAATTATTCCTCCTTTTCTTGTTGGTCTTAGATTTCCTTTAGATGCTCCATCAAAATTCAATTTTACCAACTCCACATGTGGTGGTTTCCACTTTATATTATTTTCCTTTATGTTTCCCATGTACCCAACATCATAATTTCATTTGATGACTTGACTCCATCAATCAAGGTTCTTTGCCTCCAAATAAGGGATTGGGTGAGTTGATAGGGTTGGTTTAGATTCCTCTATGGTTAAACATATCTTCTTTTTCATTTCCTTTAAATTCCTTTCCTTTTCTTAAAATATTCTTCTATTTCTTTTTAGCCAAATAATCCAAAGTATTGTATCTTTTGATATATCCAGGATTGTCTGTAAAGCCTCACTTTTAAAAGTGCTATGCCATTGCTTTAACCATATTCAATTTTGCCATTCATCACCATGCATTTACTAAACATATAAAGAATCCATTGCCACAGTTTCCAGACTATTGAGCAGTGTCCCAAGAGATGGTCTAAACTCCAGGGTTATGCACAAGGGCAAATTTTGCAATTTAGAGCGAATTTTAGGATTTTCACAATTTTTATTTTGCTAATTTTGGGACCTTAGAGGTCAACCCATTCACTTGAAATTTACGGGATCAATTTTTTTTAGGGTAAATTCACCTTGGTACAATAAGTTTTTCTGCCTAATTTTTGCTTTAAAATTATTAAAAAAAATTATCCTATCCAATTCGTCTCTTGTACCCCACTATATATAGGTAACCCTGACAACGACACTCAGTCTCATACAATTAAAAAATGCGATTGACACAAGGTGATCGCCAAAATCGATTGGTAGAAGTGACTGATACAAGGCAACCAACATAAGTGACTGACACAAGGCAACTGATAGAAGCGGCTAACATAAGGCGACTGACACAAGATGACTGTCACAAGGCGACTGTCACAAGGCGATTGCCACAAGGCGACCGTCTCAAGGTGACTGACATACAACGATAACCATTTACTGGTAAGTTTTTATTACCATTTATGTTCCTTTTTTATACATTTTTGTTCATTGACACTTAATAAGGAGGTTTTCTATTATTTGGGCACCAATCGCAAGCCTTCTTGGGTCAGAGATTTTGTTGTCTTGAATAGTAGTTATGTCTTTTACCAGTTATTTCTATTTTAAAAATGATGTTCATGTTACTCTTTTGTTTATATAGGTAAAATGTCACCTATTGGCAGTGGAAAAAAGGGAGCCAAATCTTCCGATAAAAGGAGTATCCTCAAATACTTTCATAATATTTCAAAATCTAGTCAGCCATCAACATCTGCACAAATTGAAGGTATGAACGTCTTTACTTACTAACCAAATTTTTGTACATTGTTAATTTTATATAATGTCTTTATTCATTAAGAAGGATGATTTTTGGTGGATGGCTTTGTGCATTGTTTATCTGTACTTTTAAAAGAAGGTATGCTTTTAAAAAAATAATGATAATGACCTTGGTATTGACCCTAGTTTATCTTTACAGAAAACGTTGTTGAACCTGGTATGCCTCCACTTCCACATATCCATGATAATGAAAAGTCCACAGATGAATATTTTCTTAAAGAAATGGAACAACAATATGAAGAGATTCCTGAAACTAACATGCCAAATGGAAAACAAAATAATAGTTCTTATGCAGTCCCTACTTTCGGAGAATCTTCTTCTAAAAAACATAAACATGCAAGGTCATCTAGATGGACAATTAACAGATCATTTCAACCTGATTGGGTTTCAGATTTTCCATTTGTTGAGCCAGTGCTGCCAGAGAATAGTAATGAGGTTATAACATAATTGAGATGCGTAATTTATAGTTGGAAACATGAAAAGGATCACATATTGCAAGTTAAGAAAGATACAATAGAAAAACATTGTGGAAAGATTTATATAAAAACAAAATAAAGTGATGGACCAATACCAAAAAATTATAGGTGGAAGGATGCATCAGAATGTGCCCATATCAGATATGCACAAGAATATGATAAATCAATGAAACAAAAGCAATATTTGGTTGAGAAAAGTGCAACGATTCAAGCCCAATTTTGAAAAATGAAAAAGCTCACTTTGGCTTCAAAAAGTTTATAGTTTGTTGTTGTATTCACTATTCTTAAAAAGGGTAGATCTATGTATGATTTCATTGATTATAAATCTCTATTTTGACTAGCTGATGTGCAAAAATTACCCAATGCCCATTGGTTAGATTGAAGTGGTTGGAAAATGATAAAATATCTATCATTGGTTGAGCAGGATGACCTCAAAGAGAATAAAAAAGACAAAATTCATTTCACTTTCAATTGATGAGGTGACTGTTGTTGACAACACATCTTGGATTTGCATGAATGTTTACATATTGGAAAATCATTTAAGGCAACCTCATTTACTTAGACTACACAAGATGGTGGAAAATTGCAATGCATAAAACATTTACAATGTTGTTGTTTCTAGTTTAAAGTAAATAACAGGAATAAATGAAATGGAAATAGCCACTAAGTTAATATGTTTTGGAGTTGATAGTGCTGCTACAATGCAAGGACACAAGAATGGTCTTTGTGTTAGACTACAAATATTTGTTGCCCCATATTTGATCCCTATTCATTGCATGGCTCATAGAATTAATCTTGCATACAAAATTGTGGATACATTTACAAATGTAGCGAGAGTGGAAGAGCTTATCCGTGAAATTCATGATTATTTTTCATACAGTCCAAAAAGATTTTCAGAGTTTCAGCAGTTTGCACTAGGAGTTACTAAAGGTAAAAAACTCTTAAAAGATGTAGATACTAGGTGGATTTCGATTTATCAACCGGTATATAGAGTTTTCAAATAATATCAATCCTTGGCAGGGTTTATGTATGCAAATCGTAGGGCAATTGATAAGGCTAAATATTTGCTATTTCAAATATGTGACTTTGAAACACTTCTCACACAGTGTGGTATTCTTCCAATGTTGTAAGAAATGAATACATTGATCAAAATTGCACAAGAAAGATCAATTTATATTGTGGATTTCATCAAGGTGAGAAATTTTTTTTTCTTACATATTGATACGATGTACTCATCTAGATCCCATGTTTGAGAGTTGGAGAGCATTGACAAATGTGAATGATCCTCAGAAGTTTTTGAAGTTTAATATAAACGATCATCTATGTATTAATGTCCACAGAAAGGAAATTCCTTTATATTGTTTTGGTCAACGAATGTTTATAGCTACTAATGAAGTTGAAAAAATGCCCATAACATACAATATATTTTATATAGTTGTAATAGATACAAAAATTAAACTAAAACAAATAGCAAAATCATTGACAAAAGAAATAAGAGACCGTTTTCAAAGAGATGAATTGCTTGAGGCTATGGGTGTGGTTAACCCGATGTTTTGGGATCCTTGTAATGAATACCAGAATATAAATTGTTTGTTTCTCAAATACATGGGCAATCTTGCTAGCCATTTCACTAAATGTGTGGTAGTCAATGGTATTGAAATCAATGACATTCTCAACAAATATCTTTTGACAAAACAATCAAACTATTTTGGAACAACAATGTTTGCTCAAGTTTCACAATTCACTAATCATCATGAAAGGGGTTCTATTTCATGTTTGTGAAAACAATTATATCCCAGTAGTATCCTACAACATACTATGAGTGAATATTTTAGTTTATATAAATTATGTCAAATGATTATTTTAGGATCTGTGGAGGATGAAAGGGTATTTAGTGCATTATCATATGTAAAATCTAAAGTTTGAAATAGGTTGGACAAAAATTTGGAAAATTGTTTGAGAGTATATGTGTCAACCTATGAGGTTGAGAAGTTTCCTTATGAAAGATCTTTGTCATATTGGAAATCTCTGGCAGAGAGAAGAGGTGTCATAAATACTCAGGATGATGAGGATAATGGTAACACTGATGAGACTGTGATGACAAATTTTTTTGTTATGAGTGCAGAAGATTTTGCATTTGTTCCAGCTTCCAACATTATGATGCAAAGATGCTTTCATTTGATTGATTTCATGTATTAAACTATCAGTTTTCAACAGAATATTAGGATTTTATTCATTTATTTGATTTGATTTCACATATTATACCATCAGTTTTCAACAAAATATTGAGATTTGATTATATTTTGAGACATGTTGTCATGTATTTTGGAATAGAATATTGATTACAGAATCACAAATATTATTGATTTTCACATGTATTTTGATTTCACATATTATGCTATTAGTTTTCAATAGGATATTGAGATTTGATTATATTTGAGACACGATATTTTGATTTCAAATTCACATATTATGCTATTAGTTTTCAACACAATATTGATTACATATATTATTGATTTTCACATGTATTTTGATTTCGTATATTATGCTATCAGTTTTCAACAGAATATTAATTACAAATATTATTTATTTTCACATGTATTTTGAAAACCATGTATTGAATAAAGTATAAACCATGTATTGAAAAAATGTATGGCAAACCATGTATTGAAAACAATGTATGGCAAACCAAGTATTGAATAAACCATATATTGAAAATAATGTATGACAATTTATGTATTGAATAAACCATGTATTGAAAACCATGTATTGAATAAACCATGTATGGCAAACCATGTATTGAATAAATTATGTATTGAAAACAATGTATGACAAACCATGTATTGAAAACCATGTATTGAATGAACTGAATATAAGGTTTTGCAGTTGGAGTTTTGGGGGTGGAAGGACTGGGAGGAGGAGGATGTCGATGGGCGGGAAGTCTGTAGGGGAGATCAGGAGCGACGGTGGTTCAGTCCTTGGATGCAGTGGAACAATCGGAGGGCATCAAGATTTCGGTGGAGCGGAAACGCCCGGGCCCACTGAAGATGATCGGGCTGGCAACGGTATTGGTCGAGGTAAGGACCCACCAGACAAAGGGGGTGGTGGGGCTCAAAAGTCTTATGCCCAGGCAGCGGCCTCAAAAACCCTAAACGAGTTTTTTACCAAAGAATTGTTTCCGATTGGGGATGAGCTGGACATCCTGACGGAAGTTCTTTCAAGCTTCATGGAGTTTGAGAAATTTACCTTAATAGGTAAATTCATTAGAGGTCGTCCCGACATGGAAACTATCTGAAAATTGGCAGCAAGCAAATGGAGGACTTGTAAAAGAAATATTTTTTCATTTGTATTTTCCTTCCTTGATCCTTGTACATTATGTTTGAAATACTATTACCATATTTATCTTGAAGTAATTTCATCCATGGTTTCAAAACTGGATCTAAATTGAGTGGTTTTTTATCACACCAAGTATCCATCCAAATATAAATTTTTTCTCCATTTCCCACCACCAATATTAGATCTTTAATCACTAAATAAATTGATTTTTTAAACTATTCCATAGAGCAGAACCATTTGGTAGTGAGAATGCAGTAAATATTAAGCTTGGGTCATTGGGCTTAACATATTTACTTAGAAAAATTCTTGCCCATTGTCTTTGACTCTCTTTGTACAATATCCAAATTACTTTTCTCCCAAGAGCTAAGTTTGCATCCGTAAGAGCTCTTAAACCAAGACCCCCCCTAGTTTTATCATCACACACCTTGCTCCATTTCAAAAAATCCTAACCACAAAAATGATTGCATAATCTAGATTAAACTTTTTTCTATTGATTTTGGCATAGTAATAAGTTGGAATGGCTTGTAATATTGATTTAATTAGCTACTCTCTTCCTACTAATGATAACCATATACCTTTCCATTTCAATAGTTTATTTTAAAATAATTGGATTCCAAAATTTTATCCTCATTCTAGGGTTATGCATTAGGGGTCAGACCCAAAATGTACTTGTAAAAAATAGGCGAATTCGTTTTGAAAGCGCGATGAATCCTGGCCAACCTGATGTTGAAGGCAATAGCGAATTACCTTAGTTTTTGGGAAAAATTAGAAAAAATGGTGACTTTGACTATTTTTACAAATTGGATCTTGTTTGATGCATAACAAGGTCCAGATCTGATCTGATGCATAATTTGGTTAGGATCCGGTTTGATGCATAACTAGAACCAGATCTGGACTGATGCATAACCAGGGTCGAGATCCAATTTGATGCATAACCAGGTCTGGGGACTGGCCTATTGCATAAAGAGGTCCAGGTTTTGGGTTTGATGCATAATAAGGATCAGCTCGGCTTTGATGCATAATAATGTTTGATTTTCATATCTGATGCATAATAAGGTTCGGTTTTCGAATTTGATGTAGAACCATATCCGAACTTCGATCTGATGCAAAACCATGTTTGATGTTCGATCTGATGCAGAATAAGGTCTGAGGTCGAGTCTGATGCAGAATAGAGTTTAGGTGTCGGGTCCGATGCATAATAGAGTCTGGGTGTTGAGGTTAATGCATAATAGAGTTCGGGGTCGGGTTTGATGCAGAATAGAGTTTGGGTGTCGAGTTTGATGCATAATAAGGTCCAAGGTCGGGTCTGATGCACAATAAGGTTCGGGGTCAAGGTCTAATGCACAATAAGGTTCGGTATGGTGCATTTTATGTAAAATATGGTCTGAGATTCGGCCTGATGCACAATACGGTCCATCCTTGACCACCTCCCACATGTCACATAATCGATCATCCATAATGCATGTCCAATAGAATTCTACCACGTGTCAAACAATCGGTCACCCATAATGCATGTCCAATAGAATTCTTCCATGTGTCGACTCCATCCATTATGTCTATAAAAGGGCATCAGTGTCTGTTTTTGAGTTTATTTCTACGACTGCACCCAACCAGAGCAAACCATTACCGAGCAACCAAATTTTCTTGTTTTTCCTGTTTCCAAGTTTTCAAATTCTAGCAATGGCCACCATTTCCACCCCAATTCCAAAGTTCAAGAACCTTTCTTGCACATTAATTTCATATTTGTTAATTACCCTAAGTACAAAATTATCATGGTTAGATGATGTAGGTTTGACAACCCTTGTGTCAATGCCACATTTCAAAACTGATAAAGTCCTCTTGCAACATATCATTAGCGGTTATGACCATGACAAGGGGATTGTCAAAATGAAAATACGAAATAGAAATCTGTCGTTCAACATCACAGCTGTAGACATAAATAGATTGACAAATCTTCCTTTCGATGATTGTCCTCCAGTGTCAACGAAGTGCCAACTCTCTATAGAGGAGAAAGACTACCTCAAGAAAACGTACCAACTCACCACAACAGATTTGGCAGGTATAATTCTTGTGTCTTAGAATTTGTTAATGCTAAATATTTCAAATTTGTAAATTGTTATCTAATTTTTTCTTTTTGTAGCTTTTGTCGCCAAGTCAAAATGGGGGTTAACAATCATCGATGTTAAGAATCTGACTTTGAAGGCCATTATTGAGTTCTTCCAAGAAAAATTGATTTTGCTTGGAAGATCAAAAATTCCGTTCTAGGGACTTTCATATGTTATTTGTTGTGAGCATCATGAGAGGTTCAATTGGTGCACCTATATTGCAGATCGCATCAGGGCCGAGATGCATGCGGTGCAATTGCAAACCAATGACACATAGCCCATTGTGGGCACTGTTAATTTTATTTTAGCTCTTTATTTTGAAAGTTTTCATAATTTACAAGATACTCCTCCTCCTACTGTAGTGCATGCAACACTACAAGCCATTGCCTTGACACTAGATGAATTGAAGGTAATCAATCCATCTTTGACAATCAAAAAGTATTTTATATTTTAGTACATTTTCATTTTTAAATTTTTCTTTTCATCTAAATGTAGGGAAGGGCAGCCACAATAAGGAGTAAATAAGATGTTGCCAATAGGAGTCATAGGCTAGAGCAAAATAGTTATTATGAGGACACTGGATCAAAAATTTCACCATTACAGAGGGCACCAAAACATCCAAGGCAAGCTCCTTCACCTAGTGGATCTCGTACGCCTAGGTATGTAGAAAATGTGTAGGTTGAATCTTGTGTGGCCACACCCTCCCCCATCGATGCACAAATTCAATATATTTCATCGTCTTCAGGTAAAACAATGTGTATTTACTTTGAATTAATTATTATGGTTGTTTTCTATTTAATTTTTAGAATAATGTTAACAAAACTTGTTTATGTTTTTAGACGCCTCTCAATGGAAAACTACGAGAATGAGAGGCCATATGGTGCCACCACTTCCACCACAAGTACCTCTTCCACCACAACAACAATACCAACAACAACAAAAACAGAGGCAACAACAACAACAGAGGCAAAAACAACAACATCAACATCCACGTTCACAACAATGAAAAGTATAGGCACAACCTGGGCCTACATAGATGAGAGGCCAAACACGGATTGGAAAATAAATTTTTTTACATAGGGATCGCAGTCGGCTCAAATTTTTGGGCTTGGGTTCTCATATTTTATATTTCACACTTCTTCACAGGCACTAGAAGTTTCATCTGTTGGGTTGGATAATATCCAACTTGATGATGATTTTCTATTGCAGGGCAACATTTTAGGTTTTAAAGCAACATATGTGCTTCAAGATCCACTGGGTGAAGCACAACAACATGAAGTCCATGCAGATGAGCATTGTTCATTCGTAGCTCCAGAAGGAAATGACCCTCATCCTCAAACTGAGGATGACATTGTTAATTTTGATGAAAATATTTTAATGGTTGAAAAGACATAAGCAACAATTAAAGAGATTGTCCTTCAAGATTTGTAGAAAATGAAGGATTGGGAATATCGGGCCAAGGTTCTAATAAAGCAAATAAATACCCGATATAAGAATTATGTAAAAAGAGATTCAATATATTCTTTGGTTCAATATGAACCATAAAATCTTAGTGGCCTGTTGAGTTAGGCCACAACAGGAATCATAAATTCTAAAATTGTTTATGATGATGATGTTTTAAATGTTGTTGTCAGTAGATTAGAGAATATTAATGTTGAAGCCCAAGATTTTTATAACCAATGGGCTTTCAATAAAGAAAAATTTGCACTTGTTGAGTCTTCCAGGGATGTGGCTAAGGTATTTATTTTTCAATTTGCTTTTGTACTTTATTTTTCATATTTCAATTTTCTTTAAAACAAGTAACAATTTATTATATTGTTATTTTAAATGATTTGCCATTTTCTTTTTTGCAGTCAAATTTTGAAAACTTAAAAATGCAAGTTAACAACATGCAAGTAAATATCAATGCGACAAAAACTTTTTTGCATAATGCAATGGAAATGAAGAAAAAAATGCAATTAAAAGTGGTAGATAATAATCGTTTAAGAAGATATATCAAGGAGAAGCTCCATGAAGATCCGAACATCGTACTACAACACCAAAAATAAAAAGAAAAACTTCCAACAATACTCGAAGATCCAAACCAACAAGAAAGTGCATTATTGGGAAGTATTGTGAAAGGTCAAGAAAATCTAGTCAGACTTGGTGCGCTGCCGAAACAAGGAGCTAAGCAAGGAGACACTGGAAAATAAGTCGTTGTTGAAAGTGAAACTGATGTAGCTATTATGCCAAAATAAGATATTTTACAATGTAAAATAGTTTTGAAGTTGACTGTAGTCAACGATTTTGTACAATGTAATATATTTTCAATCATATTAATGAAAACTATATTTTCTAAATTTGAATCTTCAATTATTCAAAGGTTGTTTGCATTTATGATTTTGTGTTGCTTTTTAGTTGATCATATGCATTTATGTACTATCTTCATCTCAAACATCAAAAGAATATTTTTGTTGATTATAATTGAAACATTAACAATACAATACTAATATTGTGATATAAATTAAGGTAGTTCAAATAGTATGATAATAAACATTCAATTTTTAAAAGCATTATGTGATATAAAATGTAAAATTTTTATAAGTATAATGTGAAAAAGTAAAATTTTCAAATCTTGTACATCTGAAACAACATTGTGAAATCTAGAATGAATAGTTGTGAAATCTGAAATGAACAGTTCTCAACCTGTGAAACAACATTGTGAAATCTGTAATGAACAAATGTTGTGAAATCTGATAACAAAGAAAGTCAAAAATTACACTGTTGTGAAACACTAGAAAAATCAGAATTTAGGTAGCTAAAATGAACACATTTCAACTTGTCTAGAATCAATCTATGAAGACACCATTTGATCACTAAAAGCATCATTATCATCATTATCGATCGTATTCATAATACTCCTATCTGCAATTGAATTCTAGTATGCTAATGCTCTATCATATGGAAATTTGTCCAGCTGATATGATGACACATAAATTATTAAACAATTTTCTATATTTTTCTCGAGCCTGTTGCGGAGCTTAGATTTAACAAAATATAGTGCACTGAAAACCCTCTCATCTTCCATGGATTCCAAAATTATTGTTTGACATAATTCATATAAATAAAAGTATTCACTAATCGTATCTTGTAAGATACTACTTGGATACAACTTTTTCCACAAACGTGCAATGGAACCAATCTCATGGATATTACTCAAAAGTGACGCTTGATGAACCATTATTCTTTCAAAATGTTGTGATTGTTGTCTTAAAATATCTTTGTTGAGTATACCTTTTATTTCAACACCATTGAATTCCACACTTTTACTGAAATGCTCAATAAGGTTACCCACATATTTAATAAACAACTCTTGTGTAGATTTCTGATCATTGCAAGAACCCCAAAATAAAGGATTAACAACACCCATGGCCTCAAGAAACTCATGTCTTTGAAACCGATCTCTTATCTCTTTTGTCAATGATTTTACTATGTTGAACAATTATTTTTTGGTATTATGTAAAACAACTTCATACCTATTGTGTGTTACACAAACTCTTTCAACATTGTCGATTAACCACACTTGAATATCTTTCAGAAAAATATAAAGGTATCATATTTTCATGAACATTAATACAAATATTATCATTAATGTCAAAATTCAAAAACTATTTGCATCTTTCACGTTTATCAATGTTTGCCAACTTTCAAATAAGGGATCTGTAAAATCTGGTTCGGACACATATAACCTGTCAATAATCACATATATTTGCTTTCTCATCCTCATGAAATCAACGATATAGATGGATATCTCTTGTGCAAGTTTAGTCAATTTGTTCATTTCTTGTAACATTGGAAGAATACCACATAATATTAAAAGAGTTTCCAAGTTAGTCAAATGAAACAACATATCATTTACCTTATTAATTACTTTACTATTTGCATACATAAACCCCGTTAAAGATTTATATTCTATAAAAACTCTAAGTGTAGATTGATACAATGAAATCCACCTTGTATCCACATCTTTCAACATTTTTTTCCCTAATGTAACTCCAAGTGCAAACTGTTGAAACTCTGCAAACCTTTTAGGACTACAAGAAAAATAATAATGTATTTCACGAATGAGATCTTCCACTTTAGCAACATTGTCAAAAGTGCTCATGATTTTATAAGCAAGATTCACTCTATGTGCCATGCAATGAATGGGTATCATATATGGGAAAACTGAAGTTTGGAGTCGAACACATAGGTCGTTTATGTGCCCTTGCATTATAGCAACACCATCAACTCCAATTCAAATTAACTTTGTGGTTATGTCAATATCATTCATTCCCACAATTTCCTTTAAACTGTTCAAAACAACATTATAAATGTTTTCTACATTTGAACTTTCAACCATATTATGTAATCCTAGTAAACTAGGCCTTCTTACATGATTTTGAAATGTGTACACATGCATGCAAATCCAGGATGTGTTATCCACAACCGTCACCTCATCAATAGAAAGTGAAATAAATCTAGCATTTTTTACTTGCTCCCTCAAGTCTTCCTTCTCAACTAATGATAGACATTTTACCATTTCCCAACCACTTCGATCTGACCAATGGGAACTAGGAAGGTTTTGCACATCAGCTAGTTGATAAAGATCTTATAATCAATAAAATCGGACATGGGTCTACCCTTTTTTATAATACTAAATACAACAATAAACTACAAAATTTTTGAAGTTAAAATAGTCTTCTGCATTTTATGAAATTGGGTTTCAATCATTCCACCTTTATCAACAAGTGATTGTTGCTTTAAGTGATTCTCATAATCTATTGTATATCTGACATGCATACATTATGATGCATCCTTCCACCTAAAGGATTTTGTAATTTTACCATCACTTCCTATAACTTTTACATATACTTTGCCAACATGTTTTTCTATTGTATCTTTCTTTGTTTGCAGCCTGTGATCCTTACCTAGTTTCCAACTACAAATTTTGCATCTACATTCTTTTTGATTGACTTGATTATCTTCAATCAAGACCGCCTCAATCCAGGGAAACTTTTCTACCCATTCATTCTTAAATGATCTTCCAATAATCCAATTAGAATATGTCTTCCTCTTTTTAGAATTTTTGCTTGAAGATTCATAAGAAGTTTATAGTGTATTTGATTTATCGCTTTCATTTTTAACTTGCATATCTTGGCCAGGAATATATTTAGGTGATTTTTCAATGTCATTAGTAAGATAATTTTCTTTAGAAGGCATATCTTGGTCAACAAGGTATTCTGCATAGTGGCATACAATAATATTCTTTACTATTTTTGGATTTAAATTACTAATAGTGACAACATAGACATAAAAAATTCATATCGATGAACACATAGTGACAACTAATTGTTTGAATAAGAAAGCAATATTGAAAATTTGTACCTAGAATTTGTACTGATGTCGATGGCTTGTTTGATTTTAGCGTATGACTAAAATATTTAAGGATACTCTTCTCAGCAAAAGATTTGGCCTCTTTGTTTCCATTGTCGGTGGATGACATAATACATGTAAAGAAAGATTTTTTCATTTTAGAAAAGTAATAAAATTTTTAAGAGATGTTACTTCTCATAGGCTTCAAGATAATATTGTAATTAGAATAAACAGAGGGTCATCACTAGAAAATAAATACCTGTTTCCTGCCATGTTTTATTGTGATTTTGTTAGTGTATGCCACTACTGCATTTTCTAGTGATAACAATTATAACTGATAAGAGCAGAAAAATATGCAATATACAAATTCAAATTAAATTCAGAAAATAAGTTCTCTATGCGAAAAATAACTAAAGATACATATATTCAGAAAATAAGCATTTACTAAAATATTTACCTATTTAAAATCTTCTCACAAAAAAGTAGATCTGAATAGAATAGGGGAAAATAGAGAACCTGATGTAGAACACCGTCTGACAATCTATTTTGGTGCAGAACAAGATCTAGATATTGGTGTTGAAGACATGCAGAAGAGGGAAAAATAGAGAAAAACATGGGAATCAGAGCATTGAAATATTTTTAATAAATGATAGAAAAATAGCAGAAGAAAAACCTACAATTAGCTGATAGAAAAACAAATCTTATTACTATATTCAGAATGTCTTAAGAGAAACAGAGAAACTAGTGTAGAACACGATTCGATAGTCAATCCTAGTGCAGAACAAGATACAACAATTGGCCTTCACCAAAAAGATCCGATCTGTTGCAGAACTAGGTTCGATCGGTTGCAGAACTAGGTTCGGTCGGTTGCAAAACTGTGCCCGTTTTGTTACAAAACTTGGTTCGAATGTTGGTTTGTTGCGAAACTAGGTTCGAATATCGGTTTTTTGCAGAACTGAGTTCGTATTGATGCACTATTGTGTCCGACCTATTGCGAAATTTTGTCTGGATGTCGATCTGTTACAATATTTGGTCCAGATGTTAGTCAATTGCAAAATTTGGTCCGGATGCTGATTTGTTGCAGAACTGGGTCCAAATTTCAATTTTGTTGCAAAACTGGGTCCAGATTTTGATTTTGTTGCAAATATGGGTTCGGATGTCGATCTATTGCAAAAATGGATTTGGATATCGATCTATTACAAAATTAGTTCTGGATGTCGATCTCTTTTAGAACTGGGTTCGATCTGTTGCAAAAGATCACTATCGTGTTAGCTTTATATAGTGGTATACTTGACGAAAAGTATCCTCATTCTGGCAAAAAATGATGGAAATATTTTATAAAAAATTGTAATACTACTACCAACGGACGATGAACCAACACGTAAATAAAAAGTCCAAAATTTTTGGGTGAAATGGTCGACCCCTAGGCCCCTCAAAATCGCCAATTTGAGTTTTTGAAAATACAAATATTAGCCCAAATGGTAAAAATTTGCCGCTGTGCATAACCTTGCCTCATTCTCCCCTCAAATAAAGACATCCCTAGATAAGTTGGTAAATTTACCTGCTCCATTTGAAGTAACCTGCAAATCCCTGCTTTGATTCTAGCTAGGGTGTTTAGGAAGTAAATTTTAGATTTTGTCTTATTAATTTTTTTTCCTAACAGTCTTTCGTATGACTCTAATAATTTTTTCCAAGCTCTAGACTCGTTTATCCTTTCCCTCCCAAAAAGGGTTGTATTATCTACAAATTGTTGATGGGTGATGTTGTCGATGTTATTACTAGCCTTAAGTCTACTTATTAGCCCATATTTTTTAGCCTTCTTTAAGTTCCTACCCAATACCTCTGCCATGATAATAAACAAATATGGTGATAAAGGATCTCCTTATCTAAGACCTCTCTTGGCTTTTAAATATTTAGTTACTAGCCTATTGACCAACACTGGATATGACACTATAGAGACACAAGCTTTAATCCATCTGACCCATTTATTCCCAAATCCAAACTTTTCTAGTACTGCAAAAATAAAATCCCATTTAACCCTATCATAAAATTTACTCATATCAAGTTTTAAGATCATTACTCTATTTTCTTGAAGTTTTTTAATGCATAACTTCATGAGCTACTATGATCTCGTCCATAATTTGTCTTCCTTTCACAAATCCTTGCTCTTCTGAAATAATTTTTTCTTATAGTGGTCTTAACAGATTCACCATCACGTTAGAGATAATCTTATATGTCATAGTATATAGGCTTGTGGACCTAAAAGAATTAAACAATTTTGCATCCTTCTTTTTGGGAATTAGGGTAAGATATGTTACATTTATTTTCAAAGGTATGTATTATTTTACCCTAGATTGTTCCACTACCACCAATAAAGAATCCTTCACTATATCCCAATTATGTTGATAGAATGCTATAGAGAGCCCATTTGGACCTAGGGATTTATCCTTATCAAAAGAGAAATGAGCTAAATGAACTTCTTCCAAAGTAATAGGCTTTATCAGTTTTCTATTGTCTTCACTGTTATGATTGAAGGTACTTCTTGTAGTAATTATCATTAAGAACTTCAAACTCCTTTGATACTTACCTCATTTTTTATTTCACTTTGTTCTTCAATCCAAACTCCTCATAATTTAATTCTAATAATTTTGGATGTCAATCTCTACACTATTGCCATTCTCAATATTTTTGTAACGACCTATAACTCTAACCAACTTGCGAGATAATTTTTTTCTTTATACATTTGTTAGGGATCTACATATCCCCATATTACATAAGCCATTATATGAAGTTGTCTACTAACTTAATACCTTAAGATTAAGTTATATGTCTCATCTTCGTGATGAACCAACTTATCCCTTTAAATCCATCAAAGGGTATGCCCATCCCTACACCATATATAAATCTGTCTATGTAGGTGCACTAAGCATAATTGCAAATAAGCTATTCGTCTCATCTCGATGACAAGCTAACTTATCCATCATTTATTGTAATGTGAATAAGTTATCCATCTCATCTTCATGATGAGCTAAGTTATCCATAATTCATTGTAATGCAAATAAGCTATTTATCTCATCTCCACGATGAGCTAACTTATCCATAATTCATTGTAATGCAAATACGCTACATGTCTCATATTCATGATGAGCTAACTTATCCTTTTTTGTCTTTCAAGAGGGTACACCCATCTCTACCCCATACATAAATCAGTCTATGTAGGTGTACTAAGCATAATGCACATAGGCTATCCATCTCTCTCACAATATATTTCTAATCTACTAGATCATAAGTATAAGTATTAATAGATGTTATTTTCTAATCATCTAATATTCATCAAGTGTACCCAGGTGTTGTAGGTGAGTTGGAGAGGAGAGGGCAATCCTCCAAGGGAGGTCCCAGGTTCAAATCTCCACCCTACCAAAAAACTGAATTGGGTATCCAAAATCCAATTGATAATGTTGGTGTGGGTAGGGTCGGGTGCGACTCCCAGGTGACTTTGACGGTGTAGAATCCCCTATTCGTGGTATCTCAGACCAAGGTGGCCCCGCAAGGGGTTTTTCGCTTAAAAAAAAATATTTATCAAGTGTAAGATCAAAAGATGAAGATATTCGATACACACATAACACATCATATATCCTAGGAAACCCTTAAGGGAAAAACCCAACCTCAAAATATCCTTTTTCAATTCATATTTAACTTACCCCAATTTATATTCAATCAAAGGAATTTCGTAATTCTTTTTTACACATTCACCGTTGTGCATAACCCTGGATCTAATGGTAGCTCTTTTCCAAAGTGATCGGAGATTAAAAAATTAGTCATCGATGGAACTAAAGTCAAAGCAATATCTAACAACTATGCTCATATCTGCCCAGATCCAACGACAACGCTTTCTCAAGATGACCGAAAGTTAATAAATCTAAAGTTATTGGCTAATTAAGAGTTAAGGCAGACACTAATCATGATTAACAAGGGTCTAAGCATGTATTAATGTTTCCTCCCTTGGGATATGAAGCATGCACTACAAGTATGATCTGATGGCATCACTTGATCCCACCCAGATGATGTCGCCCTTCCAAGACGTTCGAAGGTTAATTTAGTCAAATTATTTTGGTCAAACAATTAATTAAAGGTTAATAAGACTAATTTTAGCACCTAATCAAGGTTAATGAGGGTTTAACACGTTAAACATCCCCCTTTCAACCTACTAACCTTTGTGCAAGTCTAAAGGAAATCGACGAGTGCGCATGACTTGGACTTAAATCAAACGGTGGGTGCGCAAGAAGATGATTGTATTATGAAGGCTTACGATTTAATCGAAAGGCTATTAAAGTTTTTAATCACTTATTAGTATAAATAAATCGAGATTATGTGCAGGTTTAATACTTTTATTAATGAGAGTTTAGTCAAGGCATCAGTTGGGTAGTCGAAGAGATTTCTGGTTACTGTGGATTTGAAAACAAGATTGCTACCCCAGGAGGGCCCAATGGGGACACCTCCAGATCCTCTTCTAGAGAGACATAGTTATTTTGTAGATTTGTTAAAGGATAAATATCCATCAAATACTGAAGAAGCACCATTTTTTTATTAAAAATACTCTTTACGACCACTGGAAATAGATCAACATCTCAACGAGTTAATGGATGCTTGCCATAGTCAGAATCAAGGTCAAATATTGTCATTGAGCAAAGGATGGTCAAAGAAACAGTTTTATATAGAGCCAATCATGATTTGATCTGTAAATTCATGGGTATTTACCCTACCCTGAATTTTTTATATTCTTGGGTCCGACAAAACTAGGAGCCTCCTGGTGAGTATTCTTTGTGGTTTATTAGCAATAGATATTTTATTGTTAGTTTTTCTTCACTTATCGATAGAAATAGGGCTTTCGAATCAGAAAAGAGGAATCATGGTCCGACAAGATTATTTGTTCAACCCTGGAGAGTGGGATTTGATCCTCAAATTGAACCCACTGTTGTCTCGGTTTGGATCCGTTTGTATGCACTTCCAATGGAGTTTTGGAGTGAGAAGGTATTGGAAATTATTGGTAATTCCCTTGGAAGACATTTGGGTGTTTCCAAAGACACAATAGAAGGAAACATAGTTGTTTATGCAAGATTATGTGTGGAAATGGATCTTATCTAGCCTCTATCGGCAGAGGTGGAACTTAAACTTGTAGGACTATATTGGATTCAACAACTGGATTATGAGGCATTGCCCTTCAGATGCTGAGTTTGCCACAAATATGGGCATTTGGCCCGATCTTTCCCAAATAATATGAACATAAAAATGGAGACTCCTTTAGGAATGTTAAATCTTCCTAAGGAGGGTAATTCAACAATCAACAAAGAACCAACCAATATTCTCAGGGTAAAGAAGCACAAGGAGATGGTTTTGAACAACCCAAAAGAAGGAGAAGGCAAAAGAAAAAATATGGTAAAGAGCAAACCCAATTCAAGTCCTCCAATAGGTATGAGATATTTAAGACACTAATGGACCAAGAAGAATAATAATTCATGGAAGGAGTGGATCAGAATAATGAAAATAATAACAACCATGTTCAAGCTCCTCTTTCATCTCCCCCCATCATAGAGCAGGTAATTGAGTACAATGAGTTACCACAGTCAAAGAGTGCAAGGGCATTGATAGTGCATAACCAAGAGCAACCAATAATTAAGGATGTCAACATGGGCATAGCAGAAAAGAACAGATAAAGGCCAAATATAGGGATAACTCAGGTGGAAAAGAGATAAAAAAATAGCAGCTCTTAAGGAGTGGGTAGAAAATCAAATAAGGAATTGATAGCAGTTCAAGGAGAAAAAATGATCACTGGAGGATCGGTGAGGCCAATATATTTTTACTGCTCTCAAGGTAACCAATGATTATATAATCATGGAATGTTAGGGGTTTAAACATTAGAACCCATTAATCTGCTATTCAAAGACTCTTAGAAAAATGTAAAACAAATTTTTTGCTTATCCACGAGACAAAAATGTCGTTGGAACTCTCTTTGGATAGTTACTCTTTGGAACTCTCTTGAATGGACTGCAATAGAACATATAGCTTGGAGGGGTGTCCTCACATCACATTTTAGAAATAATGTCACAACTGAACATGTTTTAATCACAAATTTTTATGGGGCTCAAAACCTAGATGGTCAGATGCATCAATGGAAAGCTATGCATAACATGAGAGTCTCAAGGGAAGAGTTAGACTGAATTATTGTTGGGGATTTTAATGCTAAATTATCCTCTAGAGATCAAGAAGGGGGAACCCCAATTTTGGACCCAGGGGATCGACTTATTATTTCCCAAGTCCAGGCATTACACTTGGTGGATATTAAATGCCCTGGAACCAACTATACCTGGACTAATACGAGGAGGGAGCCACATAGCAGGAAGGTGAAGTTAGACCATTTTTTGGTTTCAGAGGAGGCATTTGTAAAATGGAATATAAAATTTCAGATTTTGGAGGTTCCAGTTTCATATCACTTTCCCATTTTGTTGGAAGGAGGGATCAAGACAGTGCAACATCACAAACCATTTAAATTTGAAGAGTTTTGGTTACAAAAAGAGGAACTTCAAAAGAAAATTCCATAGTGGTGGGAAGAAGGTCGCCCAAAGATATGGGACAACAATGTTTAGATTCCACAAACAACTTCATTATGTCAAAAATCAATCGAAACAATGGAGGCGAGCTAACAAGACAAACTTCCAGGTCCAAAGAACTCCATTGGTGGCCAGATGGGATGAGGTTCAAAAACACTTTAGGGAAGGAACAATTACAGAGCATCTCAAAGAAGAGGATGATGCATTGAGTAAAGCGGTTGAGTACATTGACAACCAAGAGGAGACCTACTAGAAATAGAGAGAAAGAACCACTTGGTTATTAGAAGGTGATAAAAATACCAAATTTTTCCATCGGACTGCTTGTGCTAGGAGACAGATGAACAACATGTAAGCTCTTCAAGATGAGAATGGACACTCCTTTGATACAATTGCAAGTATGCATTTCCATTCAATGGACTATTTTTCTAAACTATTTAAGGAAAGTATGGTGCAAGATGAAGAGGCTCAAAAAGAAGTTATTGTTGTCATACCCTCTGTTATCTCTGAAGAGGAAAATCAGACCCTACTTAAACCCATTTATAGAGAGGAACTGAAGAATGTAGTCTTTGGAATGAGCACCGAAAAAATACCAGGTCCAGATGGCTTTCCAATAAAAATTTTTCAGGCCTTCTGGGATAACTTGGAGGAGGATGTAATGGTTGTTATAGAGGCGTCCAAAGGTAGTAAAAGAATTCTTAAAGCATTAAATCATATTTTCATTACCTTAATTCCAAAAGGGGAGGAGGGGGTACATATTTTAGATTATAGACCTATTGCCTTATGCAATGTCATATATAAAATAATCACAAAGGTAATGGTTGAGCGGCTAAAACCTCTTCTACATAGCATTATCTCCTCAAAGCAAGGGGGTTTTGTAGAGGGTAGGCAGATCTTGGATGGTGTGGTTCTAGCTCAGGAGGAAATCCATTCAATGCAAACATCCGGTAATAGAGGAATGTTCATAAAATTAGATATGTCAAAGGCTTATGATAGGGTGGAGTGGAGCTGCTTTTCAAAGATGATGGCAGCCTTTGGTTTCTCTCGAGATTGGATAGAATGGGTCATGAGTTGTGTTTCTACTCCGACATACTCAGTGTTAATCAAGGGTCTTCCCTCACAACCGTTTGGAGCTACTTGATGCCTTTGTCAAGGAGATCCTTGCTCTCCCTATATTTTTCTCATATTGGCTGAAGGATTGGGTAGAATCATCTTTAGGAGAAGACAACAAGGTTTGCTAATAGGTATCAAGGTGGGTGAGGAAGTTTTGACTCACCTACAGTTTGTGGATGACACAGGATTGGTGGGAGTGGCCAGCTTTAGGGAAGCAAGAATGATTAGAGATACACTTAATGTCTACCTTAGGGATACAAACCAAGTCATCAATGATAAAAAATCCAAAGTGGTCTTTTCAATATTGATCAAAGGCTTCAGGACAAAATTTTAGAGATCTTGGGATTCACAAGGACTTATCTCCCAGTGGCATACTTGGGGGTATCTTTGCATTTTAAAAAACTAAAAATAGATATCTGGAGGAATATTTTGGACTGTATCAAGGACATAATTAATCATTGGTTTCACAAATGGTTAAGCTATGGGGATAGATTAATTTTTTTACAGTCAATCATTCAGGCCATGCCAATTTATAAATTTTCTATCCTTGTTGCCCCACATACCATATGGAAAGAGTTGGACAAGATGGCTAGAAAATTTTTATGGGAAGGAGTAAAAGGAGAGAGGAAATGGGTCTTAGTAGGTTGGGAGAAAGTAAGCCAGCCCAAGGTAAAAGGAGGTTTGGGACTCGAGAAGATCAAAGTTAAATAATAAAGCTTTGGTTGGAAAGCTTTATCGGAGGTGGATTTCCCAACCAACTTCTTTATTCAATAGAATCTTAACTAGTAAATATTTGGGACAGGTAAACCCAAATGAGGTGGGTCATTTCTCTTTGGATGGTAATGGATCCTTAGTGTGGCAGGCTCTCAAGTTAGGATCTCAGGTAGTAAAATATGGATTATTTTGGAAAGTGGGGAGAGGGGAGAAGGCACAATTTTGGACAGATTCATGGGATCAATACCCACCTATCATTGTTAAATTTATTGAACTGCAACCAATAAAAATAGCCATAGAAACCAGGGGGTGGGTCCAAATTGAAAGTTATTTCAACACTAGTTAGCTAGGGGATTATAAGTTTAAGCAGTTTAAGAAGTTGGATGAGTGACTAGTTTCAATCCCTCCGGATTTGACACCCATCATGACTAAAATCTTGGGAGAAATATTTCTCATAGGTATAGATGAGGAGGATGAATTAGATTGGGGCTATGGTAACCTTGGTGTCTACACAGTGAATGATGGATATGATAAGATCCTTCCAGAGTCTCCTCCTCATACATATCAAGTTGAGGATTGGAGAGAGATTTGGCAGTCCAAGGGTTCGTCAAAAGTAAACTTTTTTTCCTGGTAGTTCATTCATAATGGAATTCTTACTTTTGATAATCTCATATGTAGGGGAATCATTGGTCCATATCAATGTGTTTTATGCTACAAGAGTGAGAAAAAAGTTGATCACTTGATGTTTGAGTGCCCATTCACGCGCCATATTTGGGAGAGATGGTTTTTATATTATAAAATTCAAGTTAATGGTGATTTGAATCAGATTAATATTCGAGAAATATGGAAGAGGGGTAGATTTAAATCTAAAGCTCTTTGTGTTGGTTGGGAGCTTGGATTAAACTTCATCTGGTGGTAAGTGTGGTTGGAGAGAAATGCCAAAATTTTTAGAGAAACTTTTTCTTCTTTAAATGGAGTTTGGCAGGTCATTTGGAGCAAAGTCATAGAAACTGTGGCAGTCTATGCTAAAGAGGAAACTCAGGTTTTTATTGGAGCAATGGAGAAGGAAGTTGAAGTGTAAGAGGGACAGAACAGAGCTAGTTGGAAACCACCCCCAGAATGTTGGATTAAAATTAATACTGATGGAGCTACAAAAGGCAATCTGGGTAGAGTTGGAATTGGAGTGGTTTACTGGAATCATGTTGGAACAATACTCTATTGGGAACTGCAAGGTTTGGGAAGAGCCACAGACAATGAAGCAGAAGCCTTAGCTATTAAATTTGCTTCTATTTGGGAAGTAAAACAAGGTCATGGGAGGATAGTCCTAGAATTATATTCTCAAATAATGGTTGGAGCTCTAGATTGCATGAGGAACTTTGCTTTGAAAAAATGGAGGTTGAGGATTCTTGTCACTCAAATTAAGGAATTATGGAGGGAATTAGATGATGTGATTCCAGTTTATGTGAGTAGAGATATAAATAAAGTGGTAGGCTTCCTGGCTAAGATGGGTACCGAGAAGGAGGTAGGGGTTCAGTGGCATAGTGACATGGCTATTGAGGATGAGATGATTAGGCAGGTTGGTGAGCAAATCCAGTGCTTAGCTAATTTGGATAACCATTCTAGAAATATTGTTTAGGAGATTTGTGCTTCAATGTAGATCTTCTTTTATAGTTGTAAACAAGTGAACAATCATTGTAGAAATATGGTTTAAGATATTTGGCTCCAATGCAAATCTTCTTTTACTATTGTAAACATGTGTTCTCTTTGGCTAAGGCTGGGAAAAGTCTCATCCCAACTTGTAAATGATCTTTGTTTTAATACAAGTTTTTTCAAATTATTTTTCAAAAAAAATACTTTGATTAATGAACCCAATTATTATTAAATTTTGGCCTAAGTATTCCTAATTTAATGGTTGCTAACCATGGTTTTTTGGCCTTATGCATATAAGTAACTTAGCATACATTTATTATGTCATTAGACTAACAATTATGCAGGTTCCTAGATATCAACGGTAGCATTCAAAGAAAACAAAAGCTAACAGCTAGTGAACTTTGAAAAGCACGCACCTTCATGATCGGATCAATCCATAAGCACACAAAAAACGTTTGAATTTTAATGATATATATTAGACTAATGGTCATTAATAGGCTCAGGGGCATCTATGGAAATGTACAAAGTTCGTGTGATCTAATGAAGGTGCCCACCTCAAAGAAATATCTACGGATAAGTAAGGTTGAAAGGGAAAAATGAGAATGCAAGTTCAAGTGTATATTTTGAAAGCCGCCAGATATTTCGAAGCACTTCATCCCCAAGTATAAATGACACACTCATCATAAAATGAGTCATGTTTTAGCAACAAAGCAAAGTATCATCAAAAACTTAGTAACATCTACAAATTTAGGCAACAACCAAGGGAGGAAAGGTTCAAACGATCAAATTGAATCCCATAGATTGTACCAAAAAGGTATAATGCAGACCGCTCAAGTGAAAAACTTGATACTGAAAAACCAAATCAGATCTCTGCGTATCCTCATCACATGACCACATACTAAGAGGGAATAAAATAAAGCTGATTAAAAGAACTGATACAAAACGATTTTCTACTTGAAGGATAAATAAGAACAAGATTGGGCCAAAGTTGTGGCTCATAAGAATGGCGATAGAGTGTAAAATGCAAACTCCAATCTATGACAAGAAGTCTCAATGGTGAAACTAGTTCCTGTTTTGTAAATTTGAAAGACGTAGGAAGCACAGCAAGAGTGAGAAAATGCTCGGTTCATAAGAAAGCTACTCATTAGGCGCTTCGACGAAATATAGATATAGAGGGGTCACTTTGATGGAGTATAGTTATGGAAGTACCCCATAAGTGCTTCCAGCTCTCATTTTTCATTTCGTCTTTCCTCCTTGTAGAGGGGGAAAATTGCCCTACCATGTATAATTTCCAAAAAGGTTGAATCTGCAAAGGTAGAAAGCCTTATGGGATGAATCGCGGGGGTGTGTTGTATTCTACACTCGATGCTAGGGGTAAGGTTTCACCAAGAATGATTTTAGGACTCGCTCTAAGTCATCAGGATACTCAAGAATATGTGATGTATTCAATTTTAAGAAAAACACCTAAGTTTAGCGTTTCTAGTTCTAAATTAGGAAAGATAAATGACAATGCAGAAAACAGAGTATGACAACTGAAAAACAAAGTGCAAGCATACAAGATCTAGCCTAATATGATTCTTTTATTTTGGATTCTCACTAACCTAGGGTTTAAAATAGATAACCTTATTAAGCAAGGGCTCAAGAGAGAATGCACAAACATAATAAACCCTAAGTGCACACTATATGTTATTTATCTTTCAATACCTAAAAATTAATCATATATATTTCTTTTTAAATCAAATATAGGGTTTACAACAAAAATATAAAGCACTCAACACACAACCTAAAGATTAATCAAAACACTTAGCTTATCCGATGGTTGATCCTTGTTTTTATCCTTTGATCCAATGCTATCAACAATTCTTGTTCCTGCAAGATAATTTGACAAGCACTTGAAAAATATGATTAGCGTTAGGGGATCTACTTAGGCCACTGTACAAGAATTCTTGGAGGTGCAACAGTCAAGCCCCCTAGGTCCCTTAGATGACCTTTCAACACAAAATCAAAAATTAACCTTTGGAGAATTAATCATAAAACAAATATGCTAAAATAGTAAAAACATAAATAGAATATGCCAGTATGCTCAGTATGCAGTAATGAAGCTAACCAAATTGTCAAGAAATAGAACTTGCCCCCAGATTTATCCCAGGAAAAATTGTGCCTTGCAAATAGCAGGCATGATAACACTTCGGCAAAGTCGTGCTTCATCAGAATGGGGTGCAATTTCAGTTATGCGGACTAAAACCCTAAATTAGGGTTAGCGAAGTCGTGCCTCGGTAGAACCGGGCGTGATTTCACTTCAAACACACAAAAAATAAAAGTGCATGCAAAAAATATAAATTAAATACAAAATCATAGAGAGAGTAATCTAATGGAGAATACCGAAGCAAGAGAAGAAGGTTAAGTATTCGAACTGTCACTCTTTCCCTCTAAGCCACAACGCGCATCCACCAAGTTAAGCAACAATCCAATCCACGCAACAGGAAATCAAAATTCAAAATCTACACTTCGGGTTAGGTTGTAGAAGACACAAAAAGTAGATCAAAATAAAGTAATAAGCGAATGTTAGAAGACAAAGATCACATGAGCATTAGTAAGTTTGTGATCGTGATAGTGAGATATCGATTGATTTCCAAAAGAGTGAGATTGTTCTTTCTTTTATAGAAGATCAATACAGGCACAAATAAACGCACAACCGATGCTAAATATGCTAGAGGGTTTAAACCTAGGTCTAAGAAGGCCAAAAGAAAATCAATTAAAATTAAATAAAAACGGCGAAACCGCGTCCCGTTTTGACGGGGTGCGACATCGCACCAGCTAGACCCCCATGCAGTTTTAATGCATTTTGGAGGGTTAACAGAGTCAAAATGGGTCATATCATATACCATTGGAAATATCTTTTCAAGCATGATCCAATGGTATAGGATTTAGGAGTAATGGATAAGATTTAATAGGTCAAAAATAGGATCAAAGATGACCCTACTTTTCCAAAGAGAAAACAAAGGATCTAGGGAAAATTACTCACCTTAGTGGGTCAATTTTTTGTGTCTACATTTTGCCCCCTCTTTGATGTATTTAACGCCAAGTAAATGCATAAAACAAATATGTAAAATTCTATGGGCAAGAAGACAACAAACATAGAAAAGAGGTAGCTAGGTTTGGGAAAAAGGGTGAGACATTACTACCATTAATGCCTCTATGGCTAGGGTGCCCCCTCAAGTTTCTAAAGGAAAGAAAATTCCTTAAGAAACTCAAATAAGGTAAATAAAAAAAAAGGTAAAACATAGAAACACAGAGAAAAAAGCAAGCAAACAAACAAAAGATCAAATAACATTGGGTACAACATGAACCTAATGTAGCTAGCATGAAATGCATAGATGAATAGAAGAAGAAACAGAAAGTTGTGAAGTGGAAGAAAAAGAAGAAGACAATGATAAAACTCCAAAGGTCAACTATCTGAAACTTCAAAGGTCAACTATCTAAAATCGATAAGGAATCTAGATTAGAAACCTGACTAGAGGGTGTTATGCTCAAAATATGGTCCATGTATGGATTGAAGAACCCGCTACGGGTGTAGTACTAGCTAAATATGGACCAATATGTGAAGTGTATAGTGTAACCCACTATGGGTGGTTTCTCGCTAGTAACTATTGTAGGGCGATTACCCACTAGGATGTATGCCGAGGCATATTGTCAATGGCCAAGGAGTTGATCCTGTAATGGGGTGTTGAGCCTGCTGAGTTAAAGAGAGGTATAACCCGATAGGGGTGTTATAGTGTATGCTGATGTAAAATGATATATGTAATGTATATGCTAGTACTCCTTGAGAAGGTGTATGCATACGTATGTATGGACCAATAAATATTAGCATAAAATGATGTGAGTGTGTGCATGTGCTAGAAGAAATAAGAGGAAGAAAATAAGGAGTGAAGAATTGTGCGTGTGTGCCCCCAGCTTGAAGTTTCAAATAGTGAAAATTCAAGAGGGAGGAAATGTGTAATCAAAGAAGAGAATAATGTATATCCTTATCTAAAGAAGGAAGACAAAGAAAAACAAGAATTATGCAAAGGACAAGGATATACCATAAGAGGTTTGCATTCCTTGACTTTGGATAGAAATGATGATCATTGTAAAACTTTTAAAGTCAAGGAATACAAGAAGAAGAGAGAAGAGAAGAAAGATAAAAGGAAGACGAGAAGAGAAGAAGGGGTGAAAATGCATGGTCCCTAGGTTGGGGCTTTGTTAGGCATCATAACCCTAGTGAAAGTGCAATGCATGTGAGCTATGACATAACTAGGTATCATCACATACCATTGTTTGAATCCCCAAAAAGCTATATGATCAAGCAGTCATGAACAAGTAGCCATGCAGTTATGATAAGCAAAAGTGCAAGAAAATAGAATGTCAGCCAACCATGCAAAGTATGATAGGCAATCATGTAGTATGAGAAAGAAAATAGGTATGATGGAATGAGAATGCAAATGCATATCTAATTAATGATGGATTTGATTTTATTTAATGTTAAACAAGCAATCAAAACAATAGTCACACACATTTTAATTGTACCTCCTATCTTAAAAAAAGAACAGG
This sequence comes from Wollemia nobilis, assembly GCA_028583015.1. Lineage (NCBI taxonomy): Eukaryota > Viridiplantae > Streptophyta > Pinopsida > Araucariales > Araucariaceae > Wollemia > Wollemia nobilis. The sequence goes on along the minus strand of JAQPPZ010017257.1, from coordinate 7,537,689 downwards.
CATTCAAGGGATTGCTTCATCAATGAAAATCTTGAAGGCAAGCCATCTTGATGATTATAATCATGGAGAGACTCCTTCATAGCTCTTTCTTTGGTAGTCTTAACATGATAATCAATACATTCTTGAAAAAAACCATCATTCTTAACATAGGGAGGAGAAATTCCTGACATTGCAAGATCTTTATGAGGAGCATAAGATTTATCATTAGAACACATAGAATTTATCATATTACAAAATAGGATGTTAAAGGGATAAGGGGGATCCTTATCCTCATTACTCTGCTCCAAACCATAATGAGATATATCCAGAAGAGGTTCTTGAAGAAACTTATTGTCTTGATCCCATGATGAAACTTTGATTAGAGGTTCCTTAGTCACTTTTAGATTATTGGATTGTTCACATTTTTTAGATGAGGAACTTGGAGAAACAAATGATGAAACTAAAGTACAAGCATGGAGACCAAACTAATCTTGTTCAACCATTGAAAAATATTCGAATGGATGAAGGTCATCTTGAACGGTGACAAATTTATCCTTAAATTTAAACTTCAAACATTGATGAAGAGTAGAAGGGACAACCTTCATTGCATGGATCCAAGGACGTCCAAGAAGTAAATTAAAAGATGCAGGGCAAGGTACCACATAGAACAATTTATCTAAAGTTTTAGATCCAACTTTGAGGGGAAGTGATATGGTGCCACAAGCTTCTTGGGACTCATTATTGAATGTTTTTATGATTGCATCAAATTTAGTTAGATCTTCCTCTTTTAATCCAAAATTTTGGATAAATTGATATGTGCATAAATTTAGAGAAGAACCATTATCAATCATAACCCTTTTGATAAGGGTTTCCTTAATAAATGCAGTAATGTAGAGAGAAGAATCCCTACATAGGTTTGAGGAATACATATCATTATTCGAGAATGTGATGTGATGTGTCCCAAGAAAGCTTGCAACATTGGCCATATCACTAGGGGAAATATTTGTAGGGACATATTTTTGTTTTCAAACATTTATTAAGGCTTCTCCATGAGTAGGAGAATTTTGCAATAGTTCTAAGAGGGAAATATTTGTTGAAAAACTCATCTCCTATTGAGACCGTGGGATTTGTCGACTATGCAACTGTTGTTTTGAAGTAGTTGTTACCATATCAACCATTTGGTTATTATAATGATGTGGTACATTTTTACAAGATACTTGATTAACTGCTTGTTGTCCTTGTTTAGGTATATTCTGGTTGGTAGTAGACTTTTATTGACTATTTGAAGATTGATAATTTCTTACATCAAGACGTCCTGCATCAATTAAATCTTGAACCACGTATTTCAACTTCTTACAATAAATTGTCCAATGTCTTTGTAATCTATGATATGCACAATTTTGTCCTACCTTATACCAACTAGTTGTAGTATCTGGTTGTCTTATAGGAGGTAACTCAATTGCATTGGCTTCTAAAAGTTGCTTTAGGACTTCTTTCATAGGTATGCCAAGTCTTGTGAAATTCCTTTGTGGAGGTTTTTGAAGTATTATATTTTGTAGGTTGTTAGCAATATTATTAACAGGTCTACTATCCATTACACCATCAACTACGACATCCTTATTATTATACTGTGACTTAATGGTTTTATTTTCTTTCACTTTGAGTTTTCCTCTTCTAATAAGAGTTTGTTCTACTTTCCTTGCTAACTCAATTGCTTGATCAAAAGATGTGATAATTTTAGTCTCTAGTGCATAAGATAATTGTTCTTGTAAATTACCAATAAATATGTCAAGCATATCTTTTTAAGGTACATGATGTCTTAACCAGCCAACTAAACTTCTCCAACGAGCTAAAATTTTTGAAAAAAAATTCTTCTTTACTTTGTTTTAAATTATATAAATCTCTCATAGTCACTTCCTTTTCAATATAAACACTAAATTGATGAACAAAAATCTTTGCAGTCTTCTCAAATCTCTTTAAATAATATTTTGGCAACCGATAATACCATTCTAATGCAATGCCAACAAGACTCGTAGGAAACATATTTAGTAATAACATATCATCATAGATGAGATCATGGCAAGCTATTCTAAATCTTCTTAGATGCTCAATCGGATCTTCTATTCCCTTATATATAGATAAAACTGGTATGGAAAAATGCTTAGGATAAGTTCTAGTAGCAACCATAGGGGCTAGGGATTGATTGCACATCTCTTTATAACTACAAATGAAACCTGAAGGCTGAATCATATCCATTTTTGAAGCAAACTATTTTACCACATTTACCAAATTCTGAACTTATGGATTACTATTTGTAATACCCCCAGATTCCCTAAGTGAGGGATATAGGTAGGTTTTTGAAAAGGCACTTGGTTTAAGTTGGAGGTATTGATACTATATGATATGTGATACCTTGCAGGAGAGGATAACTAACATTTGGTGGAATAGAGGAAAAAGTGTTGAGATTAGCAGATTGAGGAGGAAATTGAAAATAATTTTGAGTGACACTACTAGTTGGATGAACTTGTGGACTTCTTTCAACATTGGTGGTTACAATAGTGACATAGGTTGGTTGATGGGCATGATTACCATAATTTAAAGATTCAAAAAAAGGGTTATCATGAACATGCCTAGGAGAGATGACTGGAGGAGGAAGAAGAGTCTCACCTCTTTTGAGTTGAGATTTTTGTTCCATAGCCTTAAGTAAAGCCTCCTTATGGTGTTCCATGAAATCTAAAATATGATCAAAATATTTAAAGGTAAGGTTCCCATTGGGTCCCTTAGTAGGATCAAGGCTATTATCAATATCCTCATTTTTCTCTTCTTCTAGATTATGATTTTCTCTATCAATTTTATCATTCTCTTGGAAAATCTCATCAAACCTTAAAGGCCTTTGCTCACTCCCAAGGTTGAAATCCATTAGGATAAGAGAAGAGGGCTAGGGAAAAAAGGAAGGAACTAAGGACCAACAAAAACAAGCACAAGATGTTATGTTTTTAATATTTTTTGATCTAATACACAAAATTAATGATCTTGATTAAGGTTTTAAAAGAAAATGAGGTTTAGAAAGACAACCAGTGACTATAGTTTAGAAATAAAGATATTAATTAATTAACTCACTCTTGATTTGAATAGGGCCAAAATTTAAACAGCAAATAAGAAATTAAATTTTAATATAAAACATAAAATAGAAAAAAAAAAATTAAGAAAACAAAATTCTAACATAATATAAAAGTCAAAAACTAAACTTTTAAATTTTAATTAATGGTCTGATCTACACAAACAAATTTAAATTGTCTTATTTGAATTTTTATAACAAAAACTTAAAGATAAAAAGCAAAATTCTAATAGAATATAAAAAAAAAAATTAAATTGTTAAATCCGTACAAACAAATTTAAATTATCTCTTTTTTATTTAAAAAACAATAACTAGAGGAAAAGGTTTCCTAATGGCTACTAAGGAGGTGTTCACGTCGGGTTCACCAAATATGTAGAGAGGGAAAACTGCCCTATCGCATACAATTCCCAAAAAGGCTGGATCCGTAAAGGTAGAAAACCTTATGGGGTGAATCGTGGGGGTGTGTTGTACTCTACACTCAATGCTAGGGGGAAGGGTTCACCAGGAATAATGTTAGGACTCACTCCAAGTCCTCAGGATATTTAGGAATATTTGATGTATTCAGTTTTAAGAAAAATACCTAAGTTTAGCCTTTCTAGTTCTAAACTAGGAAAGATAAATGATAATGCAGAAAATAGAGTATGACAACTGAAAATAGAATGTAAGCATACAAGAGCTAGCCTAATATGATTCTTTATTTTGGATGCTCACTAACCTAGGGTTTAAAATAGATAACCTTTTAAGCAAGGGCTCAAGAGAGAATATACAAACATAATAAACCCTAAGTGCACATTATATGTTGTTTATCTTTCAATGCCTAAAAATTAATCAAATATATTTCTTTTAAATCAGATCTAGGGTTTACAACAAAAATATAAAGCACTCAGCACATAGCCTAAATATTAATCAGAACACTTAGCTTATCTAGTGGTTGATCCTTGCTTTTATCCTTTGATCCAATGCTATCAACAATTCCTGTTCCTGCAAGATAACTTGACAAACACTTGAAAAAAATGATTAGCGTTAGGGGGCCTCATTAGGCCGTTGTACAATAATTCTTGGAGGCATAACAATCAAGCCCCATAGGTCCCTTATATGATCTTTCAACACAAAATAAAAAATTGACCTTTGGACAATTAATCATCAAATAGATATGCTGAGGAAGGGAATACCATACACATAACAATATTTTCCAAGTTGGAATTTCAGGGATCCGAAAAAATGTTTCCTGCTCCCTCTGCGTGCCCTGCGTCCTCCACCCCTGCCCCTGCCTGTCGGCATGCTGCTGGTGGGCCTTCGCCCAATGCTAACTCTGCTGCCATGCTGGAGTCTGGGGAGATTCCCCTGGATGACCCACCCTTTGGGCCCGACCCGGGAGGGACTCCTGTAGTATCATACATGCAAAAGGTAGTGGGCCTCCACTGACCCCTTCCCTCCTCTGATTTTGTTTGCCCTATCGTGGATGGCGACAACTTGGTCCTCCTGGATTCCCTCATGAAGGAAAAGCTTTCCTTCGAATCTCTTTCCCTCATTGGAAAATTTCTTGGAGGGCATCCCGATATGGAGTCCATTCGAAAATGGGCGGGCTTCAAATGGCGTGTGCTCGGAGATCTTCAATTGGTGGCCCTCACCAGAGGTTTTTTCTGGATCTGTTTGAATAACCAAGAGGACCATGACCGCATCTTGACCGGAGGCCCTTGGTTCTTTGGTAGGAAAATCTTGTTTTTAAGAAAATGGGGAGAAGACTTCTGCCCTAGCATGCGGGACATCAATTACGTGCCTATCTGGGTTCGTCTTCTGGAGCTTCCCATCCATTTCTACCATGAAGACATTCTCCGCTAGATTGATGACTACATTGGGAAAATGGTGGCCCTAGACCCTGCAACAAAAGCCCGAACTCGCATGGCTTGTGCCCGCATTTGTGTCAATGCCAATCTTGCGTCCAAGCTCCCCACTCGTGTCAATCTCATCTATGGCGGTTTCAGTTGGTGCCAGGCTATTGAATACGAAAACAAACCCCCATTTTGTATCGAATGTAATTCTCAGGGCCACCTTTGCTCGTAGTGTCCTTCCCTCAAGCCTCAGCGACCAACTCAAAGCAAGGAGCTCCTCCATCCAAGGTGCAACGATCGACCGTCAAAACCGATGAACAACCATGGGAAAGAGTTTCAAAATGGTTCGCAGCAGTCTTCCATTCCCTCTTCTTCTACGCACCCTGACCAGGTATGTTCCATGTTTGTCTTTCCTAATAAGTTCGGTCCTCTTTCTTCGGAGGATGAGATCCTCTTCCCCGAATCTATCTTCGCACCTAAACCCTTGTCCCAAGGCCTATCACCCCTGTTACCTTTTGCATCAGGTTCCCCTCGGCCTATTCCTACAACCTTTACTGATCCCTCCCCCTCTGCAGAACCCTTGCTCACTCCTAACCCTTTTCCCTCTTCCAGAATGTCTGTTGAGGATCCCCTTTCTCCCTCTGGTTCGGACTTGGATTCCTCGGACCAACCCCCTCCCATCACTACTAGAAGCAAAAAAGGCTTGGTGGACTCTGGTGCTGAAATGAAAAGAGGGAGGCCCCCTAACAGTGAGCTAATCAGGAAAGAGGTAGACGACCAAGTGGCCGATGGAAGGCAACTAACCTTGTCTGAAACCCTTTTCAATCAACAGAAATATGATAGCAGAAGTTCCAAACCTCCTTCCACCCTCAACAAAGGAGGCAAAAAACCCCCCAAATTGTCTAGATGAAGATCCTTTCATGGAACATTAGGGGCCTCAATAGTAGGAGCAAACAAAGGTTAGCTCGATCCATAAGAAAAGATCACAATCCATCTATTCTTCTCCTACAAGAAACAAAGATTGATGATGACATAACCACTAGCATTGCCCCTAAGATTTGGAAAAAAGGTCAATGGGCAGCATCCCCAGCTGAAGGAACTGCTGGAGGCCTTATGTGTATGTGGAATCCAGAAGTTGTTGAAGGAAGAATCATATCCTACTCTAGCAGATCCCTAAACATGGCGTTCTACTGTAAGGAAAACAAATTCATGTGGGTTCTCTCCAACATCTATGCTCCCAACAATCCTATGGACAGAAACAACATGTGGGCCTCACTGTCTCTCATGAAGAGTGCGGTCTCTAACCTCCCTTGGATGGTGGCCGGAGATTTCAATTCCCCCCTTTGTGCGGCAGAAAAAAGAGGAGGAACCAGCTTGCCGGCTAAAAGCATCAGTGACTTCCAAAACTTTGTTCGTGATAATGAACTCATGGACATTCAACTCCAAGGACATCAATTCACGTGGAGCAACAAGAGGGTCGGAGTGGACCACATTCAAGTTAAGCTAGATAGTTTCTTCCTTTCCCAGCAAGCTATTCCCTTGTTTGGTGACACCTCCCTCATTCCCCTTTCGCGCATTGGCTCAGATCACTCCCCTCTTCTTCTGGAGTCCAATAAAGCCCCTTCCTTTAAGACCCCCTTCCGTTTTGAGAGCATGTGGATCCTCCATCCGGAGTTAAAGCTGAAGATTCAAGAATGGTGGTCCACCCCTATCCATGGGTCAGCCATCTCCCGGGTGTCTCAAAAACTGAAAATCATCAAAGAAGGTCTCAAAATCTGGAACAGGGAAGTGTTTGGGGACATTTTCAAAGCCAAAAAGGAAATCTCTGCCCGCATCTTGCAGCTGGATCATTTGGGTCAACATGGACAGTGGACCCCTACGTTGAGGGATGAAGAAAAACACTTGCTTGCCGAGCACCACAACATCTTAGCCAAAGAAGAATCCTTCTGGAGACAGAAGTCTCGGGCTCTGTGGCTCAAGGAAGGGGATGCCAACACCAGTTTTTTTCATGCATCCACCCTCCATAACAGAAGTACAAATAAAATAAAGGAGCTCCTTCTCGTAGATGGCACAGCCACTCAGGACATTGTCAGGATCCGTCATGAAGCCTCCTCCTTCTTCAACAACTTGCTGAATGCTGAGCTTCCCCTTGATGGGCCCGCCCAAGCCTCCCTCCTCAGCAACATTCCCACTCTCATCACCCCAGAGATGAACCAGTTTTTGACTCAACCTTTGGAGGCCAAAGAAATCAGAGATGCCCTCTTCGCCATGAAGGGTGACAAATCCCCAGGGCCCGATGGGTTTCCTCCCCGCTTCTTCCAAACCTTTTGGGAGGTTATTGAGGACGAGGTCATCTATGCCATTCGTGAGATGTAGCATACTAAAATCATTCCCCGTGGGACCAACTCCACTTTCATTGCTTTGATTCCTAAGAGCCCCCATTGCAAATCCATGAATGATTTTTGACCCATCAGCCTTTGTAACATTATTTATAAAATCTTAACCAAATCCCTGGCTCAGAGGCTCAAGAAAATCCTCCCATCCATCATTGACCCATGTCAAGGGAGTTATGTCCAAGGGCGGTCCATTACTGACAGTATCATCTCCCTCCATGAATCCCTTCACTCCTCCCACTGCAATAAGAAAGTTGCCATGTTCATCAAACTTGACATCAACAAAGCCTTCGACAGGGTTGATAGGGACTTTATGCTAAAATTCATGGACAAATTCGGGTTTCACAAGGACTGGATTACTCTCATCAAAATTTGCATTTCAGGTCCATGGTTCTCTGTGTTAGTAAATGGGTCGGCAACTGGCTACTTTTCAAGCTCCAAGGGGATTCGGCAGGGCAATCCCTTGTCTCCTTTCCTCTTCATCATTCTAGCTGAATCCCTTTGCAGAGCTATCAAAAATGCTGTCACAGATCGAGATATTTTTGGGCTCCAGTCGTCTTCACGCTCTCCCCCATTGTCCCACCAATAGTTCGTGGATGATACTATCATTGCAACTCTGGCTTCTGTCCCTCAAGCCAAACACATCAAGCGGATCCTTGACACCTTTGCTTCTGCTGCAGGCCAGGAAATTAATTTCATGAAAAGTAGCTATTATTTTCTCCACACTCCAGGTCCCAGACAATGAAAGATTGCTCGCACCCTTCAATGTTCTATTGGAGATCTTCCCATGACCTATTTGGGCTTACCACTCTTCACCAAAAGCCCCAAGGCTGCTATGTGGGATGGGGTTGTTGACAGAATCAGGCGTAAGTTAGCTGCTTGGAAAGGCTCCCTTCTCTCCCAAGCTGCTAAGTCCATGCTCACTATGGCGGTTCTCCAAAGCATTCCCGTCTATTTCATGTCAATTTTCAAATCTCCTGTTACGGTGCACTCCAAGATCGAACAAATTTAGAGATCCTTCCTGTGGCATGGCCCTGAAAATTCTTGCAAGTTTCATCTGGTCAGGTGGGAAAAGGTGTGTCAACCTAAGGCCCTTGGAGGACTAGGATTGAGAAGGTCAGCTGATATGAATCTTGCCTTGATAGCTAAACAAACATGGAAGGTGCTTACTAACTTCAATGTGGAGTGGATTTCCATGATTCATGACAAGTACCTGCAGCACAGCTCATTGCTTGATAGCAACATCCCTTCCAATGGGTCGGCCTTCTGGAAAGTTGTTCTCCATGCTAGACCCCTTGTCTCCAAAGGAATCCGATGGCTGTTAGGGGATGGTTCATCTATCAGCTTCTGGGATGACATTTGGATCAAAGAAAAACCCCTCAATGACTACCCCTATTTTTTCGTGTTACGTCATGACTCGGAGAGAGTTTGGGGCCGAAGAGTGAAAGATCACATTGATGATCAAAATCAATGGAGAAGCTTCCCAGGCAGGGTCGGAGCTCGATTATCCGAGTTGTTAAGAACCGTCCTTATTCCCACTATTGCTTCGCGTGACCGTATGATCTGGGCCAAGACCAATAGTGGTGAGTTTTCTGTCAAGTCCGCGTTCTCTCTCATTAGGGATGCTCCCAGAACGTCCTTTCCCCCTGCTATAGTTTGGATCAAACATCTCATCCCATAGATTGGGTTTTTTGCTTGGATTGCTATCCAGAATAAGGCACTCACCACTGACAATTTAATGAAAAGAGGGATCCCTGTCCCCAAAAGATGTCACCTGTGCTTATCTGCTTGGGAATCGGTTAACCATCTGTTCGTGGATTGCTCTTTCACTAGAGAGGGCCTAGACTTCTTGAATTCCTCCTTTTAGATTCAGTGGGTCCATCCCAATTCCCTGTTGCAACTCTTCGCCCAGTGGCCCACCCCCTTCCGTCACCCCAAGCTTGCCTTCCTGTGGAAAATTTGCCTCCATCACTTTGTTTGGCAAGTCTGGCTCGAACGCAATCGTCGAGTCTTTACTGAAACCTCCAGTGATCCTATCTCGATCGCCATCAAATCCTTGACCTTTGCCATCAAGAATTTCTAGCTTATCCCCTGGGCCTGTGCTCCCCTTAGCCCCGTGGAAGTCTCCATCCTCACCTCCTTCGGCATTCCCATCCCCAAGTGGGACTCCCCTGCTCCCCATCCCCGTTCCTTAGCCTTGTGGCATCCCCCCATGGCTGGTTGGATCAAACTCAATTTCGATGGTGCTTCCAAGGGAAATCTTGGGTTGGCTGTTGCGGGCGGTGTTGTGCGGGATCATAATGGCTCCATCATCCTTGCCTTTGCGGAGAACCTCCACCACAAGACCAACAATGTGGCCGAAGCCTGGGCTCTGTGGCATGGCCTCCAGCTCACCAAGCACCATCGTTCTGGGCTCCATATCGAAGGTGATTCTGCCATCGTCATTGGCTACTTGACTTCTAACAAGAACCCCCCGTGGAACATTAGAACTTTGATAAACGAATGTCGGGCCCTCCTTTGTAGCCGCAACCAAGTGAAAACCAATCACGTATTCAGGGAGGCGAATAGGATTGCTGATAGGATGGCAAACATAGGCTTGGGCAAATGTTCATTGGAGGTGTGGTACCATTCCTTTTCGCCAGATGTTCTTCGGGTGGCATGCTCGAAAGCCCGTGACAAACATACCATTATTAGCTCTGTGTCATGATGATTCTCCAAGCCTTGATGATCATTATTCTTTTGCGCAGCTGCATCTCAAGGTCCATCTATGCTATGTCCCAATGGGTTCTATGCCCTTTCATTGCTTCCCACATGGATCCCTCCCCCTGTTTCTTCCCCCATCAATCCGTGCCCGCATCTCTATCATCCACATCCACCTGTGTGGACCTTTCCCTAAGACCCTTACCCTCGTTCTCCCTTCCCCTTTTTGGCCTCCAATCCACGTGCCACCTCACTGCCTGTTATGGATTGACCTTCCAGCCCCTCCCAATCCTTTTAATTCACATCACTAGGCCAATCCTGCATCGTTGGCCTACGTGTGTTTCCCCTTTGCCAAACCCCCCTTCCACATTTCACTTTCCTTCCATGGCGTATATCGAGCCCAGTTCCATCCATTTTGATGCCACCACCTCTGGCTACTTGCATGGTTGTCGGTTAATGACATTGATATCCAAATTCCACGGCTCGAAGAAGGACATCACGTCCGATTTTGTTCGCTCCTGGTCCAATGGCCAGGTCTGTGTTCGCAATTTTCATTTTGAGGTGACTCCCCAATTGATTGGTGACATTGCTGCTCTTCTAGTCGAGGGTCGCCTGGTTCGCAGAGACAAACACTGTTGGGAGCCGAAGCTGGCTGGCTTTCCCAATTACCAAAATTTTTAGTGGGATAGCCATGCCCTAATCTGCGATGCTCTCCCTGACGCTTTTCCTTCGGTGGTTGTTCCCCTCATGTAGTACTGGCCTACGATGATCCTTCCAAACCCATGGCCAACTTCCACCTTGCCCTTGTCAATCATGTCTGCGGCTACCACCCCATGAACATTTTTGGGTTCCTGCATTGTTCACTGCGCCTCTCCATTGAAGTTTCCCGTAGCAATTCGACCACCCCTACCCATCAAGGTCTGTTTACCATCATTTTTTATTACATGATGGCTAACCCCCCTATCATTGCTTCTCCCCTAAACTCTGTGGCTCCGAATCCTGCTGCTCCTTCTAGCCCTGCCCTTTTGCTTTCCAGCGAGAAAACTGGCTCTGATGATGCCACCCCTGCTCCTGTGGTCGGGCGTGCCTCCTCAGCGAAGTCCCCTGCTCATGGCAAAAACCAGGGTCCCCACCCATCCTTTGCTTCCCCCACCAATCCTCCTCCTCCGTCCGCTGCCTCACCTCCCAAACCCATCGCCCCCCCGCATGCTCCAATTCCCCCTGGGCGTAGGAATCTCGTCAAGCGCAAAGCTAATCCTATCGAGGTTAATCCTTCGGTTCATCGCTTGGTTCACATCAAGATGCCCAAGGTGGAGTCCATCAAACCTTCCCCCTCTCGTGGTGAAGGAAATCTCTTTGGCGATTTGGTTCCCCTATCCGGACTTTCTAATCAAATCAGAAGGATGTTCTACCACGGCTTAATCACTGCCTTCACCAGCGCCATCAAAGGTCTGAAACAGGAGATCAAGCAGAACATTGATGAGGAGGTCATGGATGTTGACCCGTAGCTTGGGGCTGACCTTTCTCTTTGGGAGTCCTGCGGGATTCTGTTCCCGCGCGATCGGTTTCTAGTTGTTTTTCGGCTGATGTTTTCTCGTAATGTTTTTTGGTTCTTCCGGTCTTGTTGGTTATGTACTTTGGGTGGTCTCAATTTTGTTTCCCGATGCTGGTTTATCTCTACCCTTCTCTTTGGGCGGTATGATTGATTATTTGATGTAAATCTGGGACAGGGACCCAGTTAAAACCCTTTTAATGATATTTTTTTAAACTTACCAAAAAAAATAAAACAGATATGCTAAAATAGTAAAAACAAAAACATAATATGCTAGTATGCTCAATATTCAGTAATGAAGCTAACCAAACTATCAAAAAGCAAAAATTACCCTCAGATTGATCCCAGGTAAAATCGCACCTCATAAATAGCAAGCATGATAATGCTTCGACAAAGTTGCACTCTGTCAGAATGGGACACAATTTCGCTTCTACAGATTAAAACCCTAAATTAGGGTTAGCAAAGTCGCACCTTGATAGAACCGAGCATGATTTCGCTTCAAAAACACAAAAAATAAAAGTGCATGCACAAAATGTATATAAAATGTAAAATTACAGAGAGCGAAACCTAAATGGAGAACGCCGAAGCAATAAAATAAGGTTAAGTATCCAAACTGGCACTCTTTCTCTCTAATCTACAACACACATCCACCAAGTTAAGCAACAATCCAATCCACGCAACAGGAAATAAAAATCCAAAATCTGCACTTCGATTTAGGTTGTAGAAGACACAAAAAGTGGAGCAAAATAAAAGTAATAAGCGAGTGTTAGAAGACAAAGATCGCATGAGCATTAGTAAGTCTGTGATCGTGATATTGAGATATCAATTGATTGCCAAAAGAGTGATATTGCTCTTCCTTTTATAGATGATCAAGGCAGGCATAAATAAACTCACAACCGATGCTAAAACATGCTGGAGGGTTTAAACCTAGGTCTAAGCAGGCCAAAAGAAAATTAAATTAAATTAAATTAAAAATTAAATAAAAACGGTGAAATCGCACCCCGTTTTGGCAGGGCGCGACATCGCACTAGCTAGACCCCTATGTAGTTTTAATGCATTTTGGAGGATCAAATAAAGTCAAAAAAAGTCATATCATATATCTTTGGAAAGCTCTTTTTGAAACCGATCCAATGGTATAGTATTTAGGAGGAATGGATAAGATTTGATAGGTGAAAAGTAGGCTCAAAGATTAACCTACTTTTCCAAATAGAAAACAAGGGATCTAGGGAAAATTACTCACCTTAGTGGGTCAATTTTCCGTGTCTACACAACCTATCACTGCCCTCCTCTTTCTAGGCATTCTCTCTTGACCATCATAGCCATTCACCCCACAAAGCGTCATCTCACCACCATCTTACTCACAAATCAACTCCCATTGCTCCCACCTACTTCATAACCATTTTGTAATCTATGCCATTCCATCCGTTTGTTTTCCATACCACCTTCCCTCTCTTCACCATCACGTCGAGCCCCCCTCTATCTTACGTCAAGAATTTACTATAACAACCTAGTCTGATCTCGAATGATAAAATCAGATGACTAGGACAAACAAGAAATAACAAAATATATATATATATCAGTTCACCAACTGTCTGCAAAAAAGAAAAAACCATAAAAATTGTCTGGTCCACCATATATTAAGAGCTCCCTTCAAGCCAAGAGAAAATTGAAACAAGAAATACAGCCTCGCATAGTTCATAATAGCTAGATAGCACACAGAGAAGATCAAACCAGAGGATGACAAGTGTAAGGCCCAGATGAGGCCAAAAATAATAGATTCAAGAACCTAGAGCTATAAAGACACCAACTATGGTCAGAATCGACATCAAGCTTTAGAGATAGAAAATTTTGCTAAGAGGTATACTTGAGTGCCCTATGAGTTGTGTTGTTGTATCCTTTGTGTCTTTTTTCTATTCACCCCTCATTCTTCCCCTTTGTTGTGCAGGTTTTGGTAGAACTATGCTTAAGAAGCTGAGAATATTTCCAGTTCTTTTTGAGCTTGAAGTCCAAAGATTCTTCCTGTTACTAGATTGGAATAGGAGAATTGAAGAAGTCTTGTTACATTATTTGAACAAGATTTTCTCATTGTATTAAAAAGTTGTAACAGAGTTCAATGGCATTCTACCAACTCTGCATGTAAATTCATTGAAAAATTAATACAATTTTGGGGTTCAATTCTGCCATTTTTATCTTCAGTTCTATGTGTTACTTCATAGCAGATTACATTATTTGAATGTGTTATGAATATTTCTCTCATTGGTTAACTGTTATATTTATTATGATATTCGAATGAGTCTAATAGCACCAATTTCTCTTTCCCCCATTCTCTCTATTCATATTATAAGCATTGTTAATTTGCTATAACAACCCAATGAATCTAGGCACTGGTCTACATAAGGCATAATAAGAGTTGTTGTCTTTGCTTGGTCATTTTAATATAAGTAGTGTATAACTAAAATCTGGAGTGCTTAAACTTGTAATATCTTAAGTTTATCACTAGGGTTTCCTTACCCATTTTGGTTTCTTTTTAATCATAGCAAATATATCTTTTACCAAAATAAAGAGGCAGGTTGACCAGAGCTTGTAATAGCTCGTTGGTTTCAAATAAATTCTTGTAGCGTGACAATCGAATCCTATGGATGCAAGAAATTATTCCAATAGTATTTTGGTGTCGTTTTCGGGGATAGAATCTTCATGATTTTAGGCTTAGGATTTCATGACATATTTTTACTGGCTATTTACATTGGCTCTTCAAACTGACGCCATCAACATTTTGGCATCGTTGTCGAGGAGGACTTGTTAATATAGATTGTTTATCTTTTTAAAATTTTTTTTTCTTTCAACGACTATATTTTAATCAACAGGCGGCCAATTAGGATAAAGAACCTACGTTTTGATTTTTACGTCTTTATTGTTCTTTATTTCTTTTGCCTATGATTTTCAATTGTCTTTTGAAGTGTTCTTGATGTTTCTTGATTTTCTTGAAATTTTCCCAAGAACCATCTCCTGTGAGGCTGAGAGTAAAAATATCAAGCAATCTTGATCATACGTTCTGTTCTTTCTGCACTACTTGTGTTGGCGACTCTGTCTGATCAAACCTAGAAATCAAAAATCAAGAAAGAATGAGCAGAATGTGTTGGTGCACACGAGGAGAAGCGGTAAGGAGCTATTTCCAGAATTTGAGAACCCTAAGGTATTTACCCACAATCAAAATATCCCACTTCTTAAGAGTATTGTTTATGAGAATAAGTCTTACTTTAGCAGTAAAAAGTACGTAAAGAAAAATAAAAATCAGAATATTGTTGTTGTTGATATTACTGTAGATGATGTTTTTAATTCTGATTTAGGTAATACATCTAATTCATCTCAGTCTCATAGCTCTGTAGATCTTAATAATGTAGTTAATAATCCATTAGATTATAAAGAAGTTTTCCAACCAACCATCCCTGTAGGCAATATTACTATGAATCCAAATCCTAATATACCTACAGTTTTAATGACTCAGGTAAATCAACAAAATAATGTCCAACTATGGAGAAAAAATAGGTACAGACCTTTTCCTTTACCTATAAATTTGAATGCTCTACCTAACAAAGCCCATAAGTATCTTCCCAAGTTTCAAGGAAATAATGTAGTAACTAGAGAAGATCATATCAAAAAATTTCTATACGCTATGGATAGTTTAGAGGTAGAACATGAAGATGTAGTCCTTAGGCTTTTTTTGCAAACATTAGAGAAAGATGCCAGGGAGTGGTTTAACACCCTCCCAACTAATGACATTGCAGATTTTGCAAGGATGGAAACTATATTCCTAAGAAAATTTGAAGAAAGGAAAATGAACAATCCCTACTAACCGAATTAGCAACTATGAAGAAGAAGGAAAACGAAGCTGTCAGTGATTTCAATAGAAGATTTTCCAAAACTAGGAACAAAATCCCTATTAACCTTAGGCCTAGTGACATCTAGTCAATTTGTTTTTATAAGAATGCTTTCCAAGGAGAATTCAATTATGAGTTAAGGCAAGAACAAGCCACCACCATCGATGAATGCATGGATAAAGCTATAGAGATTGAAAGAAACATGCTAGATAGTGGTAAAATCTACTTGATAGAAAACCAAAAAGGGTAGCCTTCGATTTACAGAGAAGATCAGAAGTGGATCCAATGGAAAAATTGACTAATCAGGTAACAAAGATGTTCAATACAATGAACAATAGGTTAGCAAGAATAGAGAGAAATAATGGAAACAATGGGAATAATGGTGAGTCATCACAAACAGAGAGGCTACAGGTTGATAATCGTCCACCTTTCAAGAAGAATTTCAATAGGAATTAGGGAAATAACAATAACTCTGATGAAAATAATAGGAATAGGAACAATGGGAATAGTAATTGGAAGAAAAGAGAATCTGACAGAGATCAGAACAATGTTCCTAACCCTATCCCATCTGTTAACCTTGCAAAAGGTTTCCCTTATTTTTGTTCAGCTTGTGATGCCCCTCATAACCTAGAAGGATGTGGTATTTACTTAAGTACACAACACAATATAGATCTTAATGATGATTCAGAAGAAGATATAAGGATTAATGCTTGTTGGTCTTTAGAAGATGAATCAAGAGAAAGACTCTTTGAAGAAAACATGGATAAATATGCTTCAAATCATCATCCCCGGATCTTAGTAGCTGAAGGTACCAAAATCTTGCAAAAACCACATGAGTCTAGATATGATAAAATGAAGCAGGGGAAATTAATTCCAACTGCTAAGGAGGTAGAGGAATTAGAAGCTACCCACACTCTGAACTTAAGAAATAGAATAGTCCCTGATAGAACAGAGAAAGCTTCTACCAGTGAAACAACCCTCCACAAATAGAAATGTTAGTAAAGAAAAAATTGATAGGATCCCCAAAAAGGTAATCCCTGAGCCAATAGTATTAGAGGAAGAAATGCCTAAAGAAGAAAGCAATAAACCACTTGATATAAAAAAGATAGAATTTTATGTTGGGTCAGAACTCAGTAAACAGAAGGTTAATATCACATTTGGTGAGCTTATGAAAGTTTAGCAGTACAGAGAACAAGTCTGTAGGGCATTTGGACTTATTGAGCAAAAAGAAGATCCATCTTGCCATGCTGCTAGACAAAATCAATAGGATACAAGGTCACCATCCTCTGTCAGACCCTTCTATGTGTCATTAAGATATAATTTAGATGAAGGAGAGAGGTATGTAATCCATAATTGTATGCTGGATAGTGGAGCTTCACACAATATCATGCCCAAGATGATAGCTGACCAAATGGGATTAATCTGTACCAGAGATTCTGCCCCTGTATCAGTAATGGATAGTAGGCAAGTACCTTGTGTTGGAGTGATAACTGGATTATTGGTATATCTAGACCAACACCCCAAGAAAGGTATAGTGATGGATGTTGCAGTAGTGGATGTTGATCCTTTCTTTTCACTCCTACTAAGCAGGCATTGGGCAAAACAATTGGGGGGATCTATTCAATTGGATTGGTCCTATGCTACCATTCCAATGTTAGATAAGGAAAATGTAACTCTACGAAGAGAACCTTTTAACAAATATTTTGTAGAGTTAATTAAGGTAGATGATACCATGATAAATTTAGTAAATTTAGTAGAAGAAAAAGGAATGGGAGTATATTCAATATGGCATAACCCTTTCCTTGTAGAAGTACCAGAAGTCAAAAACATGGATCCAAAAGTTATGAAAATGGTTGATGCTGAATCAGATAGAGTATTAACACAAGAAATATGGACCATGACTTTTGATGGAGCCAAATCTCAGTCTGGAGTAGGTGCAGGAGTCAATTTAACTGATATAAAAGGAAATTACCTTGGTATTCCTTACATATTAGAATTTCCTTGCACTAACAATGTAGCTGAGTATGAAGCTTTGTTACTAGGACTTAGAAAAGCTAAAGAGTTGGGCATAAATTACTTGACTATAATTGGAGATGCAAAATTAATTATCCAATAGATAAGAGGAAAGTATCAAACCAAACATCCTAGGTTAAAACAATACAAAACTACAGTATTGGAAGAAATTGAAAAATTTTTAGCTTTCAATATCTCATACATTCCTAGAGAACAAAATCATGTTGCCGACCTCTTAGCTATAAATGCATCAGGCCTGGACCATCCAAAAATTACTACAGAATATATGGATAGGTTCCCAACCATCTCAGTGTATAAGCCTTCTGTACTAGATAACATTATTTACTTACAGGTCTTCCAAGATGATGTGGATATAAAAGACTTCATGACCTTACAAAATCAATATGCAGACATAATCTGTGATGAAAAGGATGAAGAAAAGTTGAAAGATCAGATAGGAGAACTAGTGGAGGTAATCCAATTAAAAACAAATAGAATACCAAAAGGATTAGTCTCCCTAGAAAGTTTGTTTGATGATTTTGATAAAACATACAAACCTCTACATAAAGAAACAATATCTAAATATGTTAACATTGATACAATTAAAGAGCCCAAAATAGTAAAAATAGACACAACTTTACCAGAAAAGGAAAAAGTTGGATATATCAGTTTCTTAAAGAAAAATAAGGAACACTTTGCTTGGACATATGAAGATCTTAAAACCTTCAAAACAGATGTTATGTCACACATAATACCCCTGAAGGAAGATTCCAAGCCATTCAGACAAAAACAGAGGAAGTATAACCCTACTCTACACCCAATAATGCAAAAAGAGGTACAAAAATTGTTGGATTCCAAAATTATCATAAAGGTAAGATTTTCATCTTGGATATCCAACTTAGTACCTGTTAGAAAGAAAAATGGGGATATTAGACTCTATGTAGACTTTAGAAACTTGAATAAAAGCTCTCCTTGAAAGACAATTATCCATTGCCTAATATGGAACAACTATTGCAAGCAGTAGTTGGTTCATCCAGAATGTCCCTATTAGATGGATTTTTTGGATATAATCAGATACAGATTAATCTAGAAGATAGACATAAGACAACATTCACCACACCCTGGGGTACTTTCAAATATTTGAGAATACCTTTTGGTCTGATGAATGTAGGTGCTACCTTTTAGAGAGCAATGGATTTTACCTTCAAAGGGTTGATGTTCAAAATAGTGGTAGTGTATCTGGATGATATAATAGTGTTTTCTAAAAATTTAGAGGACCATTTGGAACATCTTGCTGTAGTCTTTGCCTAATGCAAAGAGTTTGGAATTTCCTTAAATCCTAAAAAGTGCATATTTGGAACAACACAAGGGAAATTACTAGGACACATAGTGTCAGAAAAAGGGGTGAGTATAGATCCAAAAAGAATAGAAGCTATCTCAAAAATTCCCCCTCCTAAAAACATAAAAGGAGTCAGGTCATTCTTTGGCAAAATTAATTTTGTTAGAAGATTCATTCCCAATTTTGCAGAGATGACCAAACCCATAAATGACATGGTTAAAAATACTAGAGAAATAAAATGGACAACAGAAAACATGGAAGCTTTTAAAAAGATAAAAGAAGCCATTTCTACTACCCCAGTCTTAACCTACCCTAATTACTCAAAAGATTTCAATGTCTATTCATTTACATCTGAGCATTCCATTGTTGTAGTCCTTTCTCAGAAGGATGATGAAAATAATGAAAGACCAATAGCTTTCATGAGTTCAGGATTAAAAGGAGCACATATTAAGTATACCCTATTAGAAAAATATGCTTATGTAGTGATTCAATCTTTAGAACATTTCAAGGGTATATTTGGTTCCAATAAAGTTTACTATTGTATCCCTTTCATAGCAATAAAAGATGTCTTTACTCAATTTGAACCTCTAGGAAGGCTTGCAAGGTGGATGGTGAAACTATTATAGTATGATGCTGAATTTAAAATAGTCAAAATTGTAAGAGGGTAGGGCTTAGCAAAATATTTAGCATATAAAGAAGGAGAGGACTCTAATAATGTTGTTACAGTAGATGAGATGCATGACATCAGGAGGATTAATAATGCTGAATGTAAATGGTATGATGAAATATTAGCATACCTACAAACTCTGTCTTTCCCAAAAGATATGCCAACTAACAGAATGAGATCAGTAAAATTGCAAACACAGAAATATCATGTGCAGGATGGTGTGCTTTATTGGAGACACCTTGATGGTGTATTGTTAGTCTGTCTGTATGAAAATGAAGTCCCAAAAACAATTAAAGAATTCCATGATGGTTTCTATGGAGGACATTTTGCTCCAAAAGCTACTACTAATAAAATCATGAGAGCAGGTTATTATTGGCCTTCCCTTTTCAAAGATGTATATCAATATGTAAGAAATTGCCACAACTATCAAGTTTTTGCAGGTAAGAAGCACTTGGCTGCTATGCCTCTCAAACCAGTGATCATAGAAGCACCTTTCACACAATGGGGTATCGATCTGATTGGAGAGATCAGTCCAAACTCATCAGGCAGACACAGATGGATCATAACTGCAATAGATTACTTCACAAAATGGGTAGAAGCTGCTCCTCTAAGAAGTTCTACAACTCAAACTATTATAAATTTCTTAGAGGAAAGTATTTTAACCAGATTTGGGGTTCCTCAAAAATTAGTAACAAATAATGGTAAATATTTTGTATCATTTGAGATGGTAGAATTTTGTGCTAAATATGGAATAGAACTTTCCCATTCTGCAAATTATTACCCTCAAGGAAATGGTCTAGCTGAGTCATCAAATAAAAACTTAATTACCATAATTAAAAGATCATTGGGTAAGAATAAGAAGAGTTGGGATAGTGAATTAAAATTTTCTCTATACAGGTTATCACTAAAGAGAAATACAGGTAGAACTCCTTACGAAATGGTATATGGAGAAAAAGCCTTGTTGCCCCCTAGAATAGAAAAATTAGCACTTTCCCTGTTGTTACAAGATCATGAAAACCCTAATGCCTTGCAGAGAAGATTAGACCAAATTGCCCTTTTGCAAGAACAAAGAAGAGAAACCTTAAACAGAATAATTGAACAAACTCAGAAAACTGTAAAATCATTTAACAAGAAAGCAAAAGGTACTCCCTTCTTTGAAGGTGATATAGTAATCTACTAGGATCCTAAAAATGATAAGCATGGTGAGAAAGGAAAGCTTGAACCCAAGTGGCTTGGCCCTTACCAAATAGCTCAAGTTGTTGGTCAAAATACTTATAGATTGCAAACCTTAGAAGGAGACCTGATGAAAATTCCTATAAATGGTCTACATCTCAAGATTTACAACTCCTGCTATGGGGTCAATAGGGAGTAAATGCCCTAAGGTAAGAAATAAAATAATAATAATAATAATAAAATATAAAAATCCAAAAATAGAGTGATGTTTAGGTCAGAATGTTATGTTGTTTTGTTTTGTTAGTCCAGTAATTTCTTTACTGTTTTGTTTTTAGTTCTGTTTTGCTTTTGTGTTTTTATTTGTGTCATTTCCCTTTAGAATCATAAGGTAGAAGAGTATTCTTTAAATGTTTATTTCTCTAAGATAAACATAGGAAGAGGAAATTTATTTTAGATTTTGATGATGCTTACAATTTTCAAATTTGAATGTTTATGCAATTGTCATATGGTATGAGATAAAATAGAGTAAAATTAGAGTTGTTGGTCCATCTTGACAAAGCCTCACTTTACAAATACTATTAAAAGAAATTTCAGGGTCCAAGGGATAGAATTATCTTTGGTAAGATGGTTGAGCCAAAAATCATTACACTCTATCCTTTAGCCAAAAACTGATCCTCAACTCAGACACACTCATTGCACAATCTGCTTTTATCAAAATATTTCTCAAAAAGAGAAGGAAAATCAAAATAATGCAGATTGAGTCAATGTCTGAGATATCTTGGAAAACCTCTATCGAGGCTATAGATGCTTGACTGGTAGTAGAGTAAAACTATATGGGATCAGTAGCATCTCCACCGGGGCTATAGATGCTTGACTGGCAGTGGAGCCCTACAAATGGTGAAAATCTTAAAGAGTGAAATTACTTATTAGGCTTGACCATTTTCCAAACATGATGAAGTTCTGGAAGACTCAAAAATAAAAAATGAATGCACTAACACACACTTAGGCCAAGGCATGATGGAACAACCAAATTTTGATGCATTATGTATAATCATATCTTAGGACCTTGCTGAACAATCATAACAATATTTTCAAAAGCTCATCTGATCTTAAAATTCTGATCCTTTGATCTAAATTGACTAAGGAAAATAATAGTTTTGGGATACTCTATTGCTTTGAGATCATGTTTGTTATTGCTTTATTGTGTCTTTCCATTTTAAATTTTTTATGTTTTTAATTTTCTAATCAGGTTTGATGGTTTGTGATTCTATCCAAAATCTTGAAATAAAAACTAGGAGATTCTAGAATTCTCAAGTGCCTCAGGTTTTCAGCACATTGTCCCAGTCAGAGCCTATGTTGGAGCCAAATTTGACTCAACATCAGATACCCCCAAATTTAAATTTTTGATTTCCAAAGCCTTCATCTAAATTTGTTGGTCTCTGTTGCATTCACTTCTATAAAATTGGTTTTTAATTTTTGACTCTAATTAGCCATTTTAAAATGTTCATCTAAATAAAAAATTAAATCCATAACCTTAGCCATTGGATTAAATACCTTTTAGTCATTAAGGAATTAACCATTAACCTTATCCGATAATCAAAGAGCTTATAAAATTTGAAGGATAAATCAAACATTCATTTTAATAAGTCCCCCTAAGTCCTTAGGTCCTTATAAGAAAATAAATTAGAACGTAGGGTCCTAAAGTGATTAAAAAGTGATAATCCTAAGGTTTGAATTAAATCACGTGGGCAAAAGAGGGTATGCACCCCTTTATGGTAAAAGTCATGCAAGTCCGAAGATCTGGATGGTAGCACTTCATCCCCCAAGATCTGGATGGATGCGCTCACATAAGTAACCCAAAGGTTAAGTCAAGTAAGTCCAAATTAAAAACCATATAACCTAATGTCTAAAAAAATTTATTTTATTAAATCCAAGTAAGGGTTATGCACCCCCTTTGGTTAAGTATCGAGCAAGTTGATAGATCTAGATGGCTATGCTTGATCTATGGCTAATCCAATGGATGCACGCTCTCTAAAATATCAAATAATTTTAAAAGATCAAAGTCAATATTGGTCATATACCTAAGTCTAAATCAATTAAACCTAAGTCATGCACCCATTTGGTTAAATATCGGGTAAATTCAAAAGATCTAAGGGCAACACTCACTCCATCTCAATCCAATGGATGTTGGCCCACTAAAGATAATAAAGGTTAATCACGAAGTTTTATTAATAGATAATCCAAAGCTTAATGCTAATAATATAATGATTAAAATCAAGTTTAAACCTAACCATATCTAATATAATATAAAAAGTGTGCACCTTCCTAGATCTGAGTGGTTATGCTTAATCTCGATGAGATCCGACGATCGCGCACCACTCGGTATAAAAACCTTAAAATTGGAGGGTTTAAGTACTCAAATATTAAATTATAATTAAACTACATTAGCAATGAATAATCATGATTAGTGAGGGTCTTAATACGTTGCTAATCTATCCCCCTTCATTTAATCAAATATTATTTGAAACTAAGGGTATGCACCCATTGTTTAAAGTTTGTGCAGATCTAAAGATATCAATGGCCAGGTCCAATCCTGAGTTGATCTAATGGTGCGTATAGGAAGTTGACCTACAATTAAAACATCCATTTAAGTGGTGGATAAAAATACTTGCATCTTTATGAGATCCGATGTTGATGCACGCTCCAAATTAGATCTGATGGCAATGCTTTTTCGAAGTGATCAAGTATTAATGAAAGTCAAGGTTTCATCGGTAAAGCAAGGTCAAAGCATGATTAAAGCTAAGCTAATCATGATTAGTGAGGGTTCTAAGCACATGGTTAATCATTCCCCCTTTATTAATCACCACTTTAAAAATATTACTAAGGCCTAAAGAAAAATTATATCATAAGGCCTTAAGCGCCCGATAATTAAGCTTTAATTAAAACAATGGTAAGCATGATTAAACGAGGGTCTTAATACATTGCTAATATTTTCCCCCTTCGGTAAATCAATGATTATATCATAAGGTTTTAAATCATAAAGGTATGCACCCCATGTTTAAATGATCTTGTAGGTTAAGATATATCAATGATTGCATCGATCATCAATTGATCCAATGGTAGTGCTCATAGTAGATCAACCGATCATTAAAAGCTATCATCTGAGTTGAGGTTAACTATCCTCCATCTTAATTAGATCTAATGGTGGCATTGATCCTCATCAGATCTAATGGTAGCACTTTTTTAAAGTGGTCAAATATTAACAAATCAATCATCGATGGAACTAAATTCAAAGCAAGATCTAATGGTTGCGCTCATCTCTGCCCAGATCCAATGATAGTGCTTTCTCAAGATGACCTAAAGATAATAAAGCTAAATTTATTGGATGATTAAGAGTTAAAGTAGGTGCTAATCATGATTAGCAAGGGTCTAAGCACATATTAATGTTTCCCCTCTTGGGATATGAAGCATGCATTACTAGTTGATCCGATGATAGTGCTTGATCCTACCCAAATCTAATGGTGGCACTCTTCCAAGGCGTCTAAAGGTTAATTAAGTCAAGTTCTTTTGGTCAGATGATTAATTAAAGGTTAATAAGACTAAGCTTAGAGCCTAATCAAGGTTAATGAGGGTATAACACATTGTTAATCCTCCCCCTTTCGTCCTACTAACCTTTACGCAGGTCTAAAGGAAATCAACGAGCACGCACGACTTGGACTTTGATCTAATGGTGAGCGCATGAGAATATGATCAGATTATGAAGGCTAATGATTTAATCAAAAGGTTATTAAAGTTTCTAATCATTGATTAATCTAAATAAATCGAGATTATGTGCATGTTTAATACTTTGATTAATGAACACCATGATTATTAAATTTTGGCCTAAGTATTTCTAATTAAATTGCTGCTAACCATGGTTTTTTGACCTTATGCACATGACTAACTTAGCATATGTTTATTATGTCATTAGACTAACAATTATGCAGGTTCTTGGATATCAACGGTAGCTTTCGAAGCAAACCAAAGCTAACGGCTAGTGAAATTCTAAAAACATGCACCTTCATGATCGGATCCATCCATAAACACACGGAAAAACGTTTGAATTTTAACGATATATATTAGACTAACAGTCATTAACAGGCTCAGGGGCATCGGTGGTAATCCACAAGGTTCGTGTGATCTAATGAAAGCACCTACCTCAAAGAAAGGTCTATGGATATGCAAAGCTAAAAGGAGAGTGCAAGTTCAAGTGCTTATTCTAAAAGCCGCAAGATATTTCGAAGCATTTCATCCAATGTCTAACCAATGACACACACATCACAAGATGAACCATTTTTTAGCAACAGAGCAAAGTACCATCGAAAGCTTAGTAACATCTGCAAATTCAGGCAGTAGCCAAAGGAGGAAATGTTCAGATGATCAAACTGAATCCCATGGATTGTACCAAAAAAGTATAATGTAGACTGCTCGAGTGAAAAACCTGATACTGGAGAACCAAATCAGATCTCTGCGTATCCTCATCACATGATCACGTACTAGGAGGGAATAAAATAAACCTGATCAAAAGAACTGATACAAAAATATTTTCTACTTGAAGGATAAATAAGAACAAGAGCAGGCCAAAGTTGTGGCTCATAAGAATGGCGATAGAGTGTAAAATGCAAACTCCAGTCTATGAGAAGAAGTCTCAATGGTGCAACCAGTTCCTATTTTGTAAATTCAAAAGATGCAAGAAGCACAACAAGAGTGAGAAGATGCTCAGTTCATAAGAAAGCTACTCACTAGGTGCTTCGATGGAATATAGTTACAGAGGGGTCACTCCGACGGAGTATAGTTATGGAAGTACCCCATAGGTGCTTCCAGCTCTCGTTTTCCATTCTATCTTTCCTCCTACCTATCATTGTCCTCCTCTTTCTAGGCATTCTCTCTTGACCATCATAGCCATTCACCCCATAGAGCGTCATCTCACCACCATCCTACTCACAAATCAACTCCCATTGCTCCCACCTACTTCATAACCATTATGTAATCTATGCCATTCCGTCCATTTATTTTCCATGCCACCTTCCCTCTCTTCACCATCACGTCGGGCCCCCCTCTATCTTACATCAAGAATTTACTACAACAACCTAGTCTGATCTCGAATGATAAAATCAGATGACTAGGACAAACAAGAAATAACAAAATATATATGTATATATCAGTTCACCAATTGTCTGCACAAAAGGAAAAACCATAAAAATTGCTTGGCCCACCATATATTAAGAGCTCCCTTCAAGCCAAGAGAAAATTGAAATAGGAAATCCAGCCCCACGTAGTTCAGAATAGCTGGATAGCACACAGAGAAGATCAAACCAGAGGATGACAAGTGTAAGGTCAGATGAGGCCAAAAATAACAAATTCAAGAACCTAGAGCTATAAAGACACTAGCTGTGGTCAGAATCTGCATCAAGCTTTAGAGATAGCAAATTTTTCTAAGAGGTATACTTGAGTGCCCTATGAGTTGTGTTGTTGTATCCTTTGTGTCTTTTTTATGTTCACCCCTCATTCTTCCCCTTTGTTGTGCAGGTTTTGGTAGAACTATGCTTAAGAAGCTGAGAATATTTCCAGTTCTTTTTGAGCCTGAAGTCCAGAGATTCTTCTTGTTACCATATTGGAATAGGAGAATTGAAGAAGTCTTGTTACATTATTTGAACAAGATTTTCTCATTGTATTAAAAGTTGTAACAGAGTTCAATGGCATCCTGCCAACTCTGCATGTAAATTCATTGAAAAATTAATACAATTTTGGGGTTCAATTCTAC
Source organism: Wollemia nobilis (assembly GCA_028583015.1). Classification (NCBI taxonomy): domain Eukaryota; kingdom Viridiplantae; phylum Streptophyta; class Pinopsida; order Araucariales; family Araucariaceae; genus Wollemia; species Wollemia nobilis. The sequence goes on along the minus strand of JAQPPZ010017257.1, from coordinate 7,511,242 downwards.
CATTTTTTTCTTCAGTTCTGTGTGTGACTTCGTAGCATATTACATTATTTGAATGTGTTATGAATATTTTATTTCATTGGCCAATTGTTAGATTTATTACGATATTCGAATGAGTTTAATAGCGCCAATTTCTTCTCTTCCTCCATTCTCTCTATTCATATTATAAGCATTGTTAATTTGCTATAACAACCCAATGAATCTAGGCACCGGTCTACATAAGGCATAATAAGAATTGTTGTCTTTGCTTGGTCATTTTAATATAAGTAGTATATAACTAAAATTTGGAGTGCTTAAAATTGTAATATCTTAAGTTTATCACTAGGGTTTCCTTACCCATTTTGGTTTCTTTTAAATCATAGCAAATATATCTTTTACCAAAATAAAGAGGTAGGTTGACCAGAGCTTGTAATAGCTCGTTGGTTTCAAACAAATTCTTGTAGCGTGACAATCAAATCCTATGGATGCAAGAAATTGTTCCAACATCTCCATCATTTTTCTATTGTCTTCATTCATTATAATTGAAGGTACTTCTTGTAGAAGTTTATCATTAAGAACTTCAAACTCCTCCGATCCTAGAATATTTTGATAAAAATACCTTGCTTCTTTTCTAATTTCACTTTGGTTTCCAATCCAAACCCCTTCTATTGATTTAATTCTACTAATTTTGGATGTTGATATTTGTACTATAGTCATCCTATGAAAAAACTTTGTATTTTTATCTCCTTCTTTTAACCAAGTTTGTCTTGATTTTAATCTCCAAAATTTCTCTTCCTTACTCAAAATATTATGATATTCACTAAGAAAATCCCTTTCATTTGAACTTGGATTATTATGATCACCTTTTTTAGAATTTTGAAAGTTTATCTTGTAGTTCTTTATTCTCAAAAATGTTTCCAAAAGTGTTCTTGTTCCATTATTTTAATTTATATGTCAATTATTTAATTTGTTTTGGAAGTACATACAACCCACTATTTTCTAAAAAAATTCCATGCTTGTGCTATAATATCAACAAATCAAGGATGGTCTTCCCACATGTACGCATATTTAAAAAAAAAATGAATTCACTTACCACCATTTTAACTCTTATTGGCTAGTGATATGAACCAATCCTTGTTAAGGTTTTAATTTTAGCACAAATTCCTTCACCTAACCAATGATTGAGATTATCCATCTATCTATTTTTTTGCTATTAGGTTCTGGCATCTCTTGTTGTTGGTCCATGTATAGTTGTCTTCTTCAAACTCAACCTCCCATAGATTATTATTTTGAATAAAAGTTGAGAAATATCTTATACTTTGGGTTAATAACCTAATTCCCCTAATTTTTTCATCCAACTTCAATCCCGCTCCAAAAGCTTCAATCCCACTCTAAAATTATAATCTACCTAAGTTGTAGGTCCATAGATATTGATAAGGATGAAATAAATATTTGCAAAGTAGCATGTGACTAAAGAGGCTATCCAATGCCTAATTTTATGAATGGTTACACAAGAGGTTCTAGTAGGATTTCAACAAGTTAGAATTCCCTCTATCACTTATCTAGTTTAATGAATGGTTACACAGGAGGTTCTCGTAGGATTCCAACAAGTTAGAATTCCCCCTAGTTTTATGAATGGTTACACAGGAGGTTCTAGTAGGATTCCAACAAGTTATAGTGCATAGTCACTACCCTTGTTTCGAATGGCTAACTTCACAGGGATGTATCACCCTTAATAATGCTTGAATTCATTCATATGACTACTCATTTTAAAGCTATTGAAATTCTACATAAGTTGGTCCAAGAATCAGCTGAATTGGATAACCCTTCACGAAGATATGGCTCCTAAAAGATGAAACGTTTTTCAAGAAAAAAATACCCTAATCCTTTGCAAGAGATAAGCCTTTTGATTTTAGGTTTATTTTTTATTTGAAATGATGATTAACATAAGAGACTAAAAATGTATTTTATTTTATTAATTTAGGTTTGTATGATTTTTTATTTAAATATAAATAAAAATTGATGATGACAATATCTATTATAAAAAGTTGTTAGATGACATAATTTATAAAAGATTTTAGAAATAAAATTTATATACTTATTATTTATAATTCCTTATTGTGATTGACCATGAGGTCTTGGTAGAGTAGTGAGTGGGAGGCGTTTGTTATGAATATATCAAGGGTTCGAGTCCCCTCAACACTCCACATTGTTCCTCATGGTCTTAGGTCTTCGTGTGTATGCATAATATGATTAAAATAAAATATTATTGAACTTTTTTACTTTGCACTATTTATTTTAGAGAAATGCAAATGTGGTGGACTTATATTTTAATGTCTATGAGGTATAGAGAAACTAGTGGGTATTGAGAAGTTTCACACTCTCAACCAAGGTTTAAATATTATGGGTGAAGTTTAACATTTCGTTAGATATGAACAAAGGATATCATAGGGTTTGGTGAAGTTTTATACATATTATTCTCAAATAAAAGGGAGTTTATCAAGGTTGGTGTGAATTGGTTAGATGTTATTATAACACTAAAATATTTTATCTTGATCAATGGAATCCTTGGTGGATACTTTGAGTCATCTCATGGACTTCGCTAGAGTGACCCACTATCTTCTTATCTATTTCTTATTTTTGCTAAGGCATTAGAGATAGCTTTCTCAAAAGTAAAAAAGGATGGAAAATTTGAAGATATATATGTTACAACAAATTGTGCCTTTGAATCTCATCTCTAATTTATTGATGATATTTTTCTCTTGGGTTATCTATCAATCAATGATGCCATATTCTATGAGAATGTTGTTGGAAATTGGCTAGTACTACAAAATCTTGGATCATTTTCATTAATATTTCCCTTGATTTACAATGGATTATTATGGAAATTTTACAATTTAAAATTGAAAATTTGCCATCAAGTAATTTGGGTATTCCTTTTATTGAATTGCAAAAAGATCTAATTATAATTGTGCCCATAATTCCATTTCAAGAAAATGGAAGAAGAGAAATTGTTTCCCATTTTACCTTCAAATTTAGGGCCACTCCTCATTGATCATGATAATCTAATCCAAATGTAGAAAAAAAAAACTGAGAGGTAAGAATGCAAGAGATTGACATAAAATTCAAGAAAATAAAATATGAATGTAATCGTAGTCTAGTTGATGTGCAATCAATCAACACATTGGAATAAATTTATAAACATCAATGTGCTCTAATAAATATGAAGTTGCAATTAATAGAAAGAAAGGACTAACAAAAATCAAAAGGGTAGTGTCATAACCACTATGCATTCCATAGATCAAAAGGGTAGTGCCACAATTGAAAAATACATAGCCTTTATAATATTCCAAAATATGTTCAAGAGTATAATGTGGAGTTCACAAGAGAAGCTCTAATTTCTCCAAATGACCAAAATATGTTTACAATGGAGCCCATATGTCCTATTTATAGTACATTATTAACCCAAGAAATTATTGAATCTAAATACTTTCTACTCCTGGTAAAATCACTAATTTAGGGATATTTTTAGCAAAACGATGCACCACTTGTTAGATATTAATACTTCAAATAACTATATTATGGTAGTGAAGGGTATTTAAGTACATAGGATTCCTAATTTATACATAAAAAACCCTCAAACAACCTTGGAACTATCTTTTCCCATATCACATGTATGTACCTTGTGAGGGGTGGTTATACCATATGACCTCTCACATGTCTATGATGTAATAATTCCTAACATACTCTCCTTTATTTTTTCAATGAGTTTACACATGTTTTTATGAGGGGTCCTGGTCCCCTCATACTTAGTGGGGTTTGAACCTTGGACCTCTCAAAGAGAGGCCAAAGCCCTTACCACTATAGCAATCTTGTAGCTATTTTTTTAGCTTATGTTTTTGCATTTGTATTTTTTCAATGAGGTTACACAGGTTTTTATGAGAGGTCTAGATCCCATAATATTGAGTTGGGTTTGAACCTTGGACCTATTAAAGAGAGGAAAAATCCCTTACCATTGTAGTAAGCTTATAGCTAACATGCTCTCTTTTATTATATCATAGTCAAAATCTATATTTTTCTTATGACCAAAGAATCATGTTTAGGGTGATGTTGGAATTTGAGAGAGAAATATCCCCCCCCTAATGTAGACTTACTACTTATATACTTAGGAGTGTCGGATTCTACTAATAATGCACTCCAATATATATTATAAAAAAAAAATATTTTTCAATGATTGAAGTGTGTTTCTTAAATGTCTTCAAGTGTTACCATGCATTCAATGTCGCATGTTTGTTGATTTTTATCTTGCATATATGGTGGAATGAAAGTTATGTATGGCTTCTTTTGGTACTTTTCCTTTCTCTACATTTCATTGTGATCAAATCTTGGATTATTTCCAAGTTCTCCTTTTGTCATAAGCTCTATGATATGATAAATGGGGTGTATATTTTGAATGCAATCTCTAGCAATTTTGTGTACTAGTCCTTTGAATGATCTTATAGCTTCCACAATTATTTCTTGAACTAAAATGTAGCAACCTATCAATTGTTCTATGGTATTTAAAGTTGAGCAATTAGGTCCCAATAGCTATTGTTGATGTCTAACAAATTTACCTTTATCAAGAACTATGTTGTCAATCTTGATAATGTAACAATGCATTTTATCATTTGGTATCTTGATTGCTTGCAGTGCTAGTACACTTCTTAATGACAATATTATGAAATTTTGGGCTTTGATGATGATGTATGTATCTCTTGTTTGAGTTTCAAATATAGATAATTTTCTTTCAACAAGATATAGTTTTCAAGCTATCCCATGCCTTTTTAAAGCTTTCTTCACAATAGGCCATTCATCCTACAAATATTTTTCTCTATATTTGGGAAAGTGAGTAGAAAATGAATTGACTTTGAACTTACCATCTTTGTTCCATGATGTATTGAACCTCTTGGCCTTATAGGTGTCCCATGGCTTATGCTTGTAATGATTCCCTTTATATTTAGGTAGTGTTGCCTCTTGTTGGTTCCTTAGCTTGAAATTATCAACCAGTGGAACTCTTCTTGTATGATGATTTGGATGTTTCCAAGTTTCTTGACCTATCATATGTTTGGTGTTATACCAAACATTATTGTGTTGTCTCAAGTGTGCTTGAGTGACAAACACATGTTCTTCTTCTTTAGTTTCTTGATTCTTTTCTTATTCTTATTTGACTTGATTCTCTTTAGTCATATAATTTTGTTGTACCTTTATCTAATTTTGATTTTATGGTTTTGAAGATGGCATATTTTGTTGTTTGTTCATCTCTTGTGAAGGGGATCCATTCTTGAATTAAATATGCCAAAATTTCCTCATAGTGTATCCATTTATTCTATAAAATTTGCATGTCGTTTGCATGTTGAAAGTGCTCCTTTGAGAATCATTCCTCTTATTCTAAAATCTCTTAGAATTGTTTCTTTGTTGGAAATGTTGTGGAGATTTCATGCCTCTTATAAATAGTTTCTTTCCTCTTTGACTTGTAGCTAGTAGTTGTTTTTCTTTTGAAGTATATGAGACCTCTACTTTTTGAAGTAGGTTCATCAGCTTTTCAAAGCTTGGTGTTTGCTCAGTAATATTTATTTGTCACAAAAACAGTGTACTTGGATGGGAGTAATATCAAAATAATAGGAACTAACATTTCATCTTATACTTGAGTTCCTAGTGCTTACAATGTTGCTTGCAATGTTGCTATTCTCCTCATGAATACTTCTAAATTTTCTCCACTCTTCATATTAAGACAATGGAGTTGGCTTTGGAATAATATAACTGGATTTTGATTCTTGACTTCAATTATAGTCTTCAACTTCTCCCAAACATCCTTGTTTGCTATCATATCTCTAATGTATGCTTTGGACCTCATATGCTACTTCGAATATGATGATGAGACATTCCTTTTTGTTTGCCTTGTAAAAAAAATGTGTTCATCTCCTTCTATAGTAGGACGGATAGTGCTTTCATCTACTACTTGCCAAAATTCCTCAAACTCAAGCTATGTCATGATTTTGGTCTTCCAAGCAACATAATCGTTTCCCCTCAACAATTGGAAATTTGATAACAAGAATTTTGTTGCTCTAGTAGCCAAGGTAATCTTTCACAAAATTCAAATATTTTTCTTTTATTAAATCCACCTCAAAAATTTCTTCATAATGAGTATATATATGCCTTTACTTGGATTTCAATTGATTCTTCAAAATTCACGAGAATGAATTATCTCTTGCTAAGTGAAAGTAGAGGGAATGCTTCTTATTTTATGGAATATTCTTCTATTTAAAATTTTTTTCTTTTTTTTCTTTTTTTTTTTAAATCTCCACATGGCACTTTGTCCTTTTTCCAATGTGTTTCTTTCCTGGTGAGTTTCCTTCAACCTTTTCTTTATGATGGTAAAATTTTGAATAGTGTCTTTGATTTTTGTGCTCTCACTTGGTGAAAGGTTTTATTCCTTTATTTTTTTATCTTGCTTTATTTTGATGTCAATGTAGTCTATAATGTCCTTTTATGGGCCTTTTCTTTGAGAAATGACTATGGATGTTTTTTAGGTAACCGAATGTCTAGGCTCTACTACTATGTGTCATCTGGGTGACCTATGGTTGTTCGAGTAACCGAGCATCTAGGTTTTACACTTTGTTTATTTGCTTTTGTATCCTATTGTAGGTGTTATAATCATGAATGCATACATTATTTGAATCTCCTTGAATACAGACATAATTGCCTATAGATATTTCTTTCGAAAATGTAGTCACCATACTTGGACATGCTTATCTCTTTTAAATAATGTAGATTGGAGATCTTCTTATCTAAAGTTTCTTATTTTGAGACATTTATTTTGTCTCTCTTCCTTATGCTCATTTACAATTATTCCTTAATTTTAAAATGAATGCCTTTTGGTGGATAATCATAGGTCTTTACCTAATAAATTTGTTATGTTTTTTTCTCATGAGATGGCTTTGTTACTTTACATGGGTGTCACAATTTTCAACATAGTTTGTCATTGCTTTACTTTCGTTTGGACTGGATGGGAGATGCCAAAAGTAGCCACATTGTTTGCTTGTAGAAATTATTTTTAATGCAAACATATTATAAAATTCATGCACTTCCTTTATTGTTCTAATTTTATAATGATTCAACTTAGCTTTTCTAGGGATAAAATAGTTGTTAGCTCCAGTTTGTGGTTCAACATTTTTGCAATTTGCTCATGTTAGCTTCCTACGTTGGTCCTTTCATTGTTCAGAAGAATGCCCTCTTTGAATGATTTTTGACATTCTTTGTATCCAATTCACAATTTTACTTATAGGTTCTATGAGCTACCTTTCAAAAGTAGCTTTAATAATCTTCTCTTGAATATCCTTCTAGAAGTTAGCAGAGATTTTAACTTCCACTATTGTGAGATTTCAATGCTCTATCTTCTATAGCTAATTATATTGTTTTTCGATGGTTCACAAAGACTTTTATACTTTTAAACTTATATGAACCAGATCCCTTTTATCTTCCCTTGGAACACAGTACTCTTATTGTAAAGTGGTTCAACCATTTTCAAGAGGAGACATTATTTTGTAAAGCTTCAATGGCTTCTTTGTTTTTTTTTTTTAAGAAGCTTCTTATGGCTTCCTTCCTTTTTGAAATTGGCCTAGTTATTGTAGACTTATGACATCTTGGTCTTAGAAGTAATTGAAATACTTTTGATGCTTGAAGGATTTTTACCTTTGAAATGGGTTTTTCATCTTGAAATATTTTATTTCTACCATGAAATTTCTCTTCATGGTGATAGTTCAACACAGGGTAATTTTACCCTTGAAACTTCTTATCTCAATATTGGTTTTTTTCTCAAATAGAGTGCACTTTGGCTTTCTCTATGTCGAAGCTTAGAGGAGGATCAAAAGGAGAATTCTTTCTTCCTTTTACCCATTGTAATACCATATGTTATATCTTAATGCTTTGAAAAATTGTATTATGGTATTGAAGGGTATTTAATTGCATAGGATGTCTAATAACAAACCTTCAAATAACCTTGCAACTATCTTGTCCTATATCACATGCATGTGCCTTGTAAGGGGTGGTTATACCACTTGAATTCTTACATGGTCTATGATACAATAACTCCTAATACCACTAAATGTTGCATTCTTTCAAAATGCTCCTAAAACTACTTAGGGGACTTCGAATTCTCATTTCATGCCATATAGTGATAAAATATTGCTTTATAAAAGTTTTTCTCGAACCCCATGCTACCTTGTCCTACTTGGCTTGAAAAGTGGAGATTCACTTGTTCCAAAAGGAGTAATTCACTAGTTTGGATCCAATCATACCTTTCCATAGATCATATCTTCTTGATCACTACTTCTAGACAAATCACTCTTTCCATACCTAGTCATTTTTTTGTCACCCTTCAAAATCTAAGGGTCTAAGAAGATGTTCTTAGAGCTACAAATTTTTGGCTCATTGCCTTTCAAGGCCCTTTTTTATGATAATTCTAAGGTAGTAACCAAGCTACTATATTTTTTGTAACTTCTTAGCGCACCAAGCTTGATTGGTGAGAGATCTTAGATCTTGCATTCTTGTTTGGGTATGAAGTCTTTAAAATTGGAATATTGCTATAAAATTATAAAATTGGTGGGCCTTCCCAGATCTTATGGCAAAAGCCTCAACAAAACCTATCAACCTTCATAATTTGATAATTCTAGGTCCATTATTATCTCTACTTCTCTTGTCATATCTTTGTATTGGCTTTTAAAGAGCCCTTCTTTTTGGCCTAATATCACTTTTAGTTTTCCTAGTACTTGCTTTAGTTCAATAACCTTATTCAATGAAGTGTTACTTTCTATATTTTTCTCTCCTCATTAAATATTCTATCTATCTACTTATCTACAAGGAGTCATCCTTGATTTTTAAATATATTAGGAACACTCATTGGTTATTGAACTTCTTCACTATCTCTTGTAAGGGTGTCTTTAGGGTGTCATGGGTGTTCTTGCATTCTTGTAGTCTCCTTTATATGTCTATAATTGCCTTTAGTTGCTTTACTATAATTTATATGTTTGACATGCATAGTTTCTTGACCTGATCTACTAACATTAAGGACAATTGTTATAGTACTTTATGATATCTTGCTTTTATAGCAAGGTCTGCTACATGTTGGACCATACTAGAGGTTTAATCAAGAATGAATCACATTTACCAAAGTAGGATTTGGCATTCATTACTTTATTTTTATGCCATCCCATAAGAACTTAACTTATTCAACCATTAAAACCTTCTCTTCTTCTACCCCTTCTCTTTTCTTCATTTTTTCTTTATCCTTTCTTAATTATGCAATTTCTCTATCTTTTTCTTGAGTGATCGTTTGCATATAATACTACTAAAACATAAGATCTTACTTTTTATTTTCTAATTATTACCTTAGTTGGTTCTACCCATGCACCAAATGAATTGATAGGTCTTCTAATAGCTTCTTTAGCTTTATATTTTCTTCTAGTTGGCCCTTTAAGGACAATAATTTATTTAACTAGTCCTTTTCAGTAATCTCTTTCTTCGATGCTTATACTTCTTGTTGGAGTTTTTTTTACATGGTTAATTAGACTATTGCATGGGTATTGACTAATTCCTACATGTTTCAACATTAATGGTCACCTAAGTGTGTCGCATGGCCACTAATTGTTATAATTGACCTACCATATGCATCATTTAGAATGGATCAATCTTGGTCAGGTTGAGCTTTGAAAGCCTTATGATGTAATTAGTTGATGTTATGGTAGACTTAGTGGGATACAAGAAAAAGTCTTTGTTTTCACACACTTTTTGTCACCCCTAGTAATTTATGACAATAGAATTATAGGTGCCCTGGGAATTGAATACCTAATCTCAATAACTTCTTCCTTTTTTTATCTCTTGACTTCATGAATTCAATGACCTCCTTGATTTGATTTTTACCCAAGGCATCTATTTCTTGTCAATTGAATGCCTAGTTGTGTTCTATGATGGCCTATTATTGCAAGATGGTTATATTGAATTTTTCATCTATGATGTCATTTTCATTTTAAGGAATTGATTTTAAGAGACAATCAAAGATGGAGGAGGATGTTATGATACAATTGGAGGGGTAAATTGAGTGGTGATGGATGTTGGGGAAGGTGGAAGTGTGGACACTAATAATTTTATAATAATTTGTATCATTTTGGTAGACAACGTGGACACAAGTGGAGATGTGGTGGGACTCATAGAATATGAGATGAGTGATTAGGTGATTATGACTTCTACAATGGGTGTGGGTGAAGGAAAACAAGTTATTGTTTATGTGGAGATGACTATTGATTGATCCAAAATAGATGATAACGTGTCTCTAGGAGACCCAATTATTGTGCTTATAGATGATGATGGGAGACCAAAAAAAGAAGTATGAGATATTTGAGAATTGGGAGGAGTAGTGAGAGGAGAAGAAGCAATATGTGGAGAAGAAATGTAAAGAGAGGATAAAGCGAGAGTGGAGGTTATTATAGACTCCAAATTCATGGTCTCTATTACCATGGCTCCATCCTTAGCTGGTGAGACAATTTCTTGTGTTAAGAAATTTTATGGTATTTCTCCTCCTTCAAGTGTATGTGCATCTTCAATATGGACCAATTAGTTTTTTATATTCATCTTATCCAAGGTTGGTCCCTTAGGGTTAAATATCTTCTAGACCATTTTCTTTACAATGTTTCTAACAAGTGCAAACGTTTATGGAGCATTAGTCATGATAGTAATGTAGGGTCCCCCAAGTATGTCAAGTTCTATTATTCTCTTTTCATATGTACCTTATCCAATGCACCAAAAAAATTTGTGTTAAAGCATCCTTGGTGCATAGGATTCCCTATGGTACTAGTTTTGTATTGCATTTTTTGCTAAGCCAATATCTTCCTCATTATTTACCCCTAGTTCTTAAGGGCTCTTCTTGTCTAATGATTTATCTCATAGTTGGGGTCAAAATCAAATTTTTCTTCATGCTAGCATAAAATGGAAACCATATGGAGAATGATCATACCATTGTTGTAGCTTGTACTCATATCCATGTGAGGCCTTCAACTTATCAATTGCTACATATTCATCTACGTTGGCTTCCTTTTATGCCCTATGTATTTTTTCATGTTTAGAAGGTACTAATGCCACATGCCAAGAGCTTGTTCATAAAAATTATTTTAGAATCATAAGATCAAAAATATTATAATAGTGTCATTTCTAAACTCTCCAATTTATCATTAACAAATTAGTAACACCCTCTTATCTTTGACATGATCTTCATAATGGGTTTTCTAGTGATATAGACAGTGGACTTTCTCCACTCTTTAAAAAATATTTGGTCTACATAGTCCAATTACCTCATATATTCCAAGTTAAATAAGTAATTAGATATGAATAGGGGAAACTCATAAGGCATCCAAAAAAATTTAATAGCCTGATGAAGGGTCTATGTTTGCCAAGGAAGAAGTAATCATTAAGTAGGTCCTTGGACTTAAACAAATCATGATACTTTTTTGAAAACCTGGGAAAATTATTCTTCATCCCTTTCATAATTAGATGATACGTTGTGTCATAAAATTCATAGGTATTTTTCCCCTCTACTTGGAAAGGCAAATCTATGCAATCATAATTTTTTTATGGCTTGTTGTTAGGTCTAGTTTGGTTTAGCTATAAATTTGGAAGCCAATTTTTTTCTAGTTAAGTATCAACTAGATGAGATAATAGGTATATTTGAATTATATGGTTTCCTTTAAGTTCTTTAGTTGCCTATTAATTTGGTCAACTATGTATTTGGCATAGTCCACCATTTGAAAATTCCCTAGATAGTACTCAAAAACATGTAGTAAAGCCACATGTTCTTCTATAAAAAAATTCCAGTCATCATTCCTGGTAGCACCATATACACATCCTTCTTGAATTGGCCAATTTTGAGAGGCAACTCAAAATTGTACACATATTAGGGGTTCTTGAGTTGGGTGGTTAGGAAGTTCTTCCACAAGTTCTCAATTTTTATGTAATAATAAATTTGTGCTTGTGTAATATAGGTGATCAAGTACATCAAACTATATTTGGCATTCATCATATTTCTTATTTCATATTTGGTGATGACGATGGTAGTTTCATCCCAAGCCTAAGTGAAGATGATGAAACAATCCTTGTCATGAATTTCCATGCATATTTACACTATGTTTTGGTAGTCCAACACTTGGGGTGCTAGGTTCATTACCAATCTTGAAGTGCACATATGACTTATGCTCTAGGAGTCAGTTATAGGTCCCATGTTTAAATACCTCATTATTTCCCTTATAACTTCTATAGGGGAGTGCCTAAATTACACCTTGACCACATTGTGATAAGGATCATCATACATATATTCATCCTTATTAGGTATTTTAAGGGCTTTTGACTTTACCTAATTGTTCCATTTGCATTTGTGATCTTGTGGGACTCATCACAATAGTAATTGGAGGACGTATAGGAGTTGCCTCAACTATTGTGCCACTATATATTATTGTATTGGTATTTATTCCTTTTTTGAGAAGTGTGCTCTATATTTTTCTAAGTCTAGGGGTAGATTGTGATTCCCTCCATTTGAAAGAGTAGCAATTCACTCTTCTAGAAAGTAGTGATTTGCTACTTTTTTACTTAGTGAATATTTTTCTTGCTTTTTTTGAACTAATTTATTTGCTAACTTAGAACCATGATTTTATAGTTTCGGACTCAAGCGAATGTTTCAAGAAGGCTTTGGTAAATCACTCCTCGTAGGGAAAATTATAGTATGGGCCATGAATTTGCACAAGTTGGGAGTTGTTCAAATGTCTTTGCCTTTTCAAAGGCCTATGCAATCACTTCATGGACAGTGTGCTTTGAGAAAAATAAGAGGAAAGCACATTACAGTGGCATCGGGTGTGGTTTTAATAATGATATGCATGACACACCCTCGATAACTTTCCTTGAGCTAAAATGATATGGTAACTTCTCCAAGATATCACCACTATGTTCCTTCATGATAATAGTACCCTACTTCCTTTGTTTATGGCTGATATGGACCTTGATGGCTCTCTTTTAGATCTAACTTAGTTAGCTCCTATATCTTTAAACTGTGTTTATAAATTTTTACTTTTATTGAGGTGAAAATAGAAAGGGAAGAGGGGTTAAAAATCCTCCTCTACATGCAAGCAATTACCTATTTTGGGCATTAGTGGTACTCAAGTAGCAATTCACTACATTTTGGAAAGGGGTGATTCTTCCTTTTACCTTCACTTTTGATTGGGTGCTATTTTTTGGAAGTCGTTGGCAATTTGCTAAGAAAATTTAACTATTTGATAATCTTGATGAATCACTATTTCCAAAAAGAGCGATTCATTATTTTATTTTTGGTGGATTGCCATTTTTTAACTTAGCTAATTTAATAAAATTTTATTTTGATTTTTGAGAAAGGGCAAAAAGAGGAGGCATGTTTGGGTGCCTTTCTCAAGGTTTTCACTTAAGTTGAGAAGGGCTTCTTTATTTTCTTTGTATTTTCTCATTTTTTATTTTTTTATATTTTTTTTAAAAATTAAACCTTATATATATAACCATTTAAATAAAATATATAAAAACAAGGAAAATATTATGTATATATACACACACATAACATCTGCCTTGTACTGCTTGGCAAGATTTGAACCTGGGTTCCTCCTTGAAAGCTAAGGAATATAATTAGTTAAGATATGTATATATATATTAATGCATTATATGGGATTGAAACGGGCCCCACACATATTACATAATCACCACATAGCAGTATTACAATAAATCTATATTATCCATGTATCATTTGGAAAGATTCAAACTTGGGTCTCCTTTAAATATTGAGGAATCTAATTGGTTGAGCTAATGCCACTTGATTAGATATATCTATTTACAATTGCATATTCTAGGATTTTAGAGGTTCCTTAGGTGCTACCTATTAACTAATATAGGAAACAATATTTCATTAAGTGTCACCCTTTATAGGTATTATGTGCTTTAAATTTATCAATTCGATATAACCCACTCCAAAGTGAGTCAAAATTTTCATCTCTTCTAGGATTGGACCTGTCTTCATCCCACTTAGGCATAAGATATGCTTCCTTGAATTCTGTGTAGGTTGCCTTCTTGTCAAACCATATTTTAACTACCTTTTGGTATTGGACGAATCTCATAAAGGCCTCTTCCTTATCTTCTTCCAATGACAATAGTACATTTAAGTGTGCTTGCATTGGGATAATATTGATGTTTTCAAGCTTTGATTCGTAGGACATTTGGAGGAAGGGAGATCTAAATTTATCTGTAACACTACTTCCTTTCCAAAAATAATCTTGTAAGGTGAATTTGTAGTGGAAGCTTTAGGGGTTACTTTTCCTTTCCATAATATTTTTTTTAACTTCATGTGCTAGAATATATGGGATTAAATAATTGTCCTTTTTAGGATTCTAATATTGTTTTTGTTAGTGGATTCTACTAATCCATTACCTTTAAGATAGTAATTGAAAAAAATCTATAAGATAAACTCATACTCCAATGCAATATTCTCAAGTCCTTGTAAACATTGTGACTTTATTAGTAACCACTTTTGAAGGGGTCTTATACCTAGTGATAATTTCTTTCAAGAGTTGAATGAAAGTTTATTGATTTGACAATTTAACCATAGCTGCTTTGATTCACTGGGTGAAGTAGTCCATGGTGATTAAGATCCAACCAAGTCTTGCACTTGCCAAGAGGTCAATATTTTCCAATAAAATCCAAGTCCCATTGTTGGAAGAGTTTTTTGACAATTATAGGCTTCAAAGGTATGGGGATCTTTCTCCTTTTCTCAATGAACATAATAGCCCTTGTAATTTTTACCCATTGAAACAAACAAATAAGATGGTAGGATAGAAATATCCTACTATTAATACCCTATTGGTCATAATTTGTGTTTAGTAATGGCCATATTCATCATGGTATCCTTTCATTGATGCTTTTGTTCTCTCTTCTTGTATGCATCTTGGCAATATCCCATCATATCCTTTGCAAGAAAGAATTTTATTTAGCCAAGTGGGTAGAGATTTTTTAATCTAGCCCTTTCATTAAGTGTCAAACCTCCTTGAACTTGTCCCATTAGAAAGTATCTCTTTATATCACCCATACATCCTATCTATCAATCCAATTCAAGTACCTCCACTAGTGTTATGTGTTCCCTTACAAGAGATATAATAAGGTGCTCACAAAGTTCTTGTGCTATTATCAATTTAGTTGGCTTGATCTCTATGTCAAACTCCTTGAATATTTTTTATCCAAACCTCTCTCTTTTCTCTAAGATTCACATGTAATATTATGGATATTACATTGAGATGGACTACAAGTATGGTAGTCTTACCTTTTTTTAATTGGTTATATGGAATTGAATGAGCCCCACCACATGTTTCATCATGACCACATAGAGGTATTACAAACAAATTGGCAATTATATATGTATCTCTTGGCATGATTTGAACTTGGGTTTTCTTCTTGAAAGTTGAGGAATATAACCAATTTAGCCAATGCTAATTGATAGAACAATAGTCTTACTTTGAAACAAATAATATATGAACTTTCTAAGTTCCTTCATCATAGTAAATACCTATGCTTTTTGAAGTTGTGTCATTCCTCATAATTATGAAGTATTTGGATCATGAATTAAATTGAGTGCTCTTATTCCTCCTCATTTTTTTGATTAACATAGTTGTAACACTCTCATATATACCAAAAACATGCAACCTAATATTTGGAGAAGTCTAAGTTGATTATCACTAAAATTTTCAGGATTGTATCTTTAATGCCTTGAAAATCTTGGTTTCCCTCTTCGATCCAAGTGAAAATGATAACTTTATTTAACATCTTGGTGATATGTCTAACTGGCTAAACAAAGTTATGAATGTAGCCATAAATTAACTTTATCCTAGGAAATATATAATACATTTTTATCGATAAAGGTAGTGGTAGCTCTTGGATTGATTTGATGTGATTGAGGTCTATTGCAAACCCATATTTAGACACCACTTGTCCTATAATATTTCCTTATTGAACCATGAAGATTGATTTTTTAGGGTTTAATGAAATCCCATAATTCCCTACATGTTTTGAAGATTAAATCGAGTTGTTTAATGCATTTTCTTATTTCTTTTGAGAATAGTTTTAAGTCGTCAAGATATATGAGTATGATCCCATCAATCAACTCGACAAAGGTGATATCGATAGACCTCTAAAAGGTAGCCCCTATGTTGGACAAATCAAATGACATCCTTTGATAGACAAATATACCATATTTTATGGTGAATGGTTTCTTATATTGATCAGCATCCTTAACCCAAATCTGATAATACCAGAGAAATTATTGAGCAATGATAACATTTGAAATCTTGTCTGTTTTTGCAATATTTGATCAATTTATGGAAGAGGATAATGGTATTTTAAAAATGCTCAATTTAGATTTTTTAAATTGGCACATATCCAAATATTTTTATTTTTCTTGTACACTAGGAGTAGATTTGCTATCCATGTAGGATGTTCCATGGGAAAAATAATTTATGCCTATAACAATTTTAAAATTCCTTATTCATTATTAATTCGATATTTGGATTTACAAGGTTATGCTTTTGATGAAAGGATTTAACTCCAAGTTTAAACTCAATGGTATGTTCAAATATTTATGTCATATACCTTTAAGATTTCAGATGCCCATACAATCGTATCTTCATATTTCTCGCACAAATTTTTGAATAGACAAAGTTTTTCCTCTATGCAATATTTTCCCATGAGTAGGTTCTCGTCCTGTACAATTTCAATAGGGTGATAAGATGATGTTTTTTCTTTGATTATTTCCTTCTTAGAACTATCATTAGGGTTAAACAAACTTTCTCATGTCATAATACCTTGTCAACTAGTTTGTTTATAATCAAATCACTCCATCTTTGATTTTGTCCCTATATTGATCTATATTATAGAGGAAAATAGGCCTAAAAATCATTTTCAAACTCTTTTAATTCCATGTGTTAGTGGTAGGATAAAATATGACATCTAAAGAAGCTAACTAATCTATCTTCATGTTTTATTCTATAGGTATTACCTTGAGATCATAGGTATTGAAGCTTTCTAGAAAGCCCCATACTCTATGCTTGTATGATTTTAGATGTTTGTTCTTGGTAGCAAATGCTAAGTTGATATGGTTTATTACTAATTCTAAAACATAAAATACTTTTAGGTTCTTGACTCCTATATTTTTAGCTTATATCAACCCAATACGTAATGTTTCATATTTTGCAATGTTGTTCATATAGTTGAATAACAATTTGTAAGTGTGGTGTATCTATTTTTATTATGGATTGTTCAATTGTATGTCCACACTCGCTTTATTTCTTATTCACACCCCATCAAAGTCTAAAATCCAAGTACCTTATGAACATTTTTTTTAATTATTAGAGGTGAAAATAATGGTTTTTGAAAGGGCCCCAACCTTTTATACAAGGAACCAAATCATTACAAAAACTTATTCTCAATAATATAAATCATTCACCATATACTAAAATAAAAAATAATCCATCCATAAATAATTATCCATAGTAAAAATCCATGCAATGAGACAAATATAGATTAAACCCTTAAGTTAGGGCAACACCAATAATACTCCTTAAGAAAGGAATAACTCCACAAGATCTCCCAAGATGAGAGGTCACTCTATGGGCAAAGACAATTACAAGAGAATATTCAATATGAATGATCATTCTTACAATGATAATATACCTTCATTATATACCCATCTTCTAATGCTACTTCAAGAGCCAACTTCTAAATCTTTATTTCACTCATTATTATAGTATAGTCAACCCGAGGTTATGTGTGGATCATACCACCTATCCATTATATATTTATATATATATATATATATATATATATATATATATATATAATATCATATCATATCCCCAAATAACTATCCATAGGTACCATAGCATTCCACCCTCTTTTCAGATGTTTCGTCATCAGAACATGATAAGAAACTAAATTATTTGATTTTTTAAGTAATGTTGACAATTGGTACCAATTTTGATCATTTATCCATCCAAGTGAAATATTTAATGGTGGTAATATTCATTGATACCAAACTATAATTGTACCACTTGAATATCCATAATTGATATGTTGGCTTCATGATTCTACTGCTCTACTTTGATATTCAAAATGATTAATATTGTGTTTACAAGATGTTGTTGCACTATGAAATCTAGAAATACTATACTTTTTGTTCCAAACACTATCATACTAGATACCTTTCTAACTCCATGTAGGTCCATAATAATATTGAATCCCGAAGCCATGACTAGATTATTGTCTCTCATGGTAGTATGGGTGGTGATATGTTGCAACCTTAACCCAACGTTCTATTTCCTTTGACTCTTCAACATTTTGTTTCATTATTTTAAATTCTTCCTCATGATTTTCTCTCATGTGCCCTTTTTTTGGTGCATCATTATGCTCTTATAACAAAGCTTCATTGGACTTTATTGTTGCTTCTTCCATGGACTCTATTGTTGTTACTGCTAAAAATTCAACTTTTGATTCCTCTGTTGGTTCCTTAACTTGTTTCCCTACCATAATTACTTCTTACTTATCATTGTATCCTTGCTCCTTAAGTAGATAAATATCTTGCAATGTTAATCTTCTTTTTCCTATACCATCACATCATGAACTTATTTTGCACATTAATGTTAATAGTAACCAAAGAATCCAACCAAGGATAACCAAGAATAATATCCACATCATCCATATTTATAGTATGAAAATTTGAATGTAAAACATATTTATCCATGGTGATCTTCAAATATTCAAAAATTTGAAGTCTCGCCCTCAAGTTGTATGTCCTTATTTTTTGTTACCTTCAAACTCTTAGCCAAAGCAAAATTAATGAAATTATATCTTCTACTAGGGTTAATGGAAATAATTATATTTTCTTTTTAAATGAAACCATGAACTTGCAAGATATATTTTTTAGATGAAAACAAAACCTTATAATGATTTACTTGCTTGTATGGCTTCAAAGGTGTGGTTCCTTCATCCTATACATGATCATCCTTATCTTTTATTTTTGCCACATCCTTAATTTTTTCTAACTCTTTTTAATTCTTTTTTTCATCTTGGATCCTATTTATTTTTTCTATATAGATTTTTTTTTAAATAAAGGGGTAAAAATTTATTGATAAAAATTTTGGATTACAGAGTACAACTGAGCTTCCAACCAGGACTCAAATAAATAGCCAAACAGGCTAAAACCACTAGACTAGATTGACACCCGAAGAAGACAACAAGAACAAACCACATTAAGTCTGTACATCCTTGTGGATCAACTCCCACAGGCGTTGAGAGTCCCCAGATGGGAGACTCTCCCAGTTATCGATAATCCAAGGATCCAACAGCTCAGAAGCCCTTTTGGCCAGGTAATCAACAACCACATTCCATTCCCTTGGAATGTGCACAAAGGATATAAATTCGAACTCTTCACTCATTCTGAGAATCTGAATGGCTACAGAGGCCAACTGCCAATTAACTTCCTCCACCCTTTTACTGTTTAAAATATTAACCACAATTTGAGAGTCAGACTCACAGATAATCCTATGCCAGCCAAGAGAAAACCCCCTCTGCAAGGCCTCAAGAATTGCAAGAGCTTCCATAAAATTGTTGGAGTGAACACCTTTATAAATGGAAAAGAAAAAACTGACACCACCAGCAGAATCTCTCCCAACACCGCCAATGCCAGCATGTCCAGGATTACCCCTGGATGATCCATCAATATTAATTTTTAAAACTCCTCTAGGGGGTGGCCTCCACCTACCATCTCTCCTAACCTTCTTGCTGAGTTGAGGAACCCTGCTAGGGCTAGAAGAGTTCACACCATCCCCAAAGAGACCAAGGGCTTGTTGTACCTTCTCCTCCCTAGAATCCAAAAGAGGGTCCACATCACATTTGCTATGGATGGTTTCCTGAACCATACACAGGATCCTTTGCCAGATCTGTTGAACAGCCAAATGACTACCCTAAAATATGCGATGGTTTCGTTCGAGCCAAATCTTCCAGATGATGCAAGAAGGGCCCAAATTCCAAGCCACCCGAAGGAAGGGGGCCTTGGCCGGAGGTCTGCCCAGACTACTCCAAAACTCCACCAGGGACAACACATGAAAACATGGATGGTTCCAGGCGCTCCACCAATGGTGCCAAATGTCTCTGGCAAAGGAGCATTGGAAAAATAAATGAGAAGAGTCATCCTCATTCTTACCGCAAAGGACACAAAAAGAGGGACCCTGAAATCCCCTCTTCCTCACATTATCCCAAGTGAGGCATTTATTACGAGCTACCAGCCAGAGAAAGAAGTTACATTTCGGCCAAGCAAATTTGTTCCACACCTTTTTCCACCAAGTGATAGGAAGACTCCCGTACTTTTGCTTATCAAGAACCTGATAACCATAGGCTACCGAGTAGGTTCCCTTGGGATCAGGGTTCCAAGCCAGAATATCTTTACCCCTCAATGAAGAACATGGCCTCCCCATAAGAATAAGAGCAAGCACCTCTCTGTCCTTGGCCAGTCCCCCTTGGGGCCATTCCTATGGATCTTTCCACCTGTACATCTCCATATTTCCAAAAGACTAGATTTTTTTAAAGTCCTCCACACGAGACCAACTCGCTTCCAAGAAACAAATGCTTAGGGAACGTAACCTGGGATATTGATTCAAGATAGGAGGGTGGCCATCCCAAGAATCCTCCCAAAAAAGAGCATCTGATCCCCGATTGCAAATCCAGAACAAACCCTGCTTGATTAAATTAGCTCCTCTTTTTAGAGTGTCCCAGATAATCGAACCTTTCCCAACCAAGCTGACTCTAGGGATCTCAGCCTCAGAAATACCTCTCAAGTATTTACAAGATAATATTTTAGCCCAAATCTGATCTTGAGAGGTACACCATCTCCAATAAAGTTTTGCAGCCAAAGCCTACCCAAAAAGAGTTGTCTGTCACAACCCAAGGCCTCCCTCTTGCATCGGCCTACATATAGAATCCCACCTAACCAAACTCCATTTAGATTGATCAAGTTTTCCAGACCATAAAAACTGTCTTGACAAAGCATCCATGTCCTTGATGAAATGAGAGGGAGCTATTTGTACAAAACATCTATAAATGGGTAAAGCTTGAACAACAGATTTTAAAAGCAACACTCTACCTGCAGTGGATAGCCATATGAAAGTCCAGTGATTCACCTTCCTTCTAAACTTATCAAGCATAGACTACCAAGAAGATCTAGGTAGAGGATGAGATGAAATTGGAATACCAAGATAAATGAAGGGGGAGTCCCGACCTGGAATCTTAGAATGCGAGCAATCCTGGCTTGAATAAGAGGAGGGGTATTGAAGAAGAAAATAGAAGACTTGTCCTCATTAATCAACTATCCAGAAGCACCAAGATATATGTCAAGAGACTGTCTAATATTGCCAGCTTCCCTGATAGTGGCAACTCCCAACAAAGTAGTATCATCAACAAATTGAAGGTGGGAAAGAGGTGGCAAACTACTATCCCACTTCCACCCCTGAATGAGACCCTGCCTGACTTGAGACTTGAGCAATATTCCCAACCCTTCCGCCATAATGATAAACAAATAAGGAGATAAAGGATCTCCTTGCCTCAATCCCCTTGAGGCCTCAAACAACTCTGATGGCTCATTATTAACAAGAACAGAGAACGAGGAAGAAGAAACACAACTCATCACCCATCTAATCCATTCCTCCTCAAATCCAAAAGTAGCAAGAACTTTCTGAAGAAAGGACCATCTGACCCGATCATAGGCTTTGGCCATGTCCAACTTAATGAACATAGTTTTCTCCTTAGAAGTTTCCATCGAGTGAATAGCTTCTGTAGCAATAACAACCCCATCCAGGATTTGTCGGCCAACAACAAACCCTCCTTGCTCCTCGGAGATGATTTTGCTCAACCATATCTTCAGCCTCTTAGCAATAATTTTTGTGATGATCTTATACACAACATTGCAGAGAGCAATAGGCCTGAACATATCCAAGGAATTTGCTCCCTCTTTTTTGGGAATAAGCACCACAAAGGTAGCATTTAGGGCCCTTAGCATCTGTTTGTTCTTTTGGGACTCATGGACCACCTCCAGAAGATCAAATTTGATTAAATCCCAAAACTCCTGATAAAACTCAATCGAGAATCCATCTGGGCCTGGGGCTTTTCCTTTTTTCATCTTGAATACAACATTTTCCAACTCCTCAAGGGAAATTGGACCCATCAAGTGCTCATTCATCTCTCTAGAAACAATCGATGGAATACAGTTTAGAATAAGCTTTTCATTCTCATCATCTGAGAGGGAGTCCTCCTTGAAGAGAGAGGAAAAATACCTCTTAGTCTCTTCTGAAATATCCCTGAAAGAAGAGAGCAAGGCACCCTGAGAATTCACAAGAGAGGTAATCAGGTTACCATTACGGTGAGCCTTAACTGAGTTATAAAAGAAGGTTGTGTTCCTATCCCCTTCCTGAAGCCAATCTACTCGAGCTTTTTGTTTCCAAAAAATTTCTTCCCTCAGTTCCCATTCAGCAAGGTCTTTCGCAGCCTCAGATTCCTCAATGAGAAGCTCCTCCGTGAGTCCCTGATCTCTAATATTCCTTGAAGCTTCTTCCACCCTCCTAAGAGCTGCCAGCTTAGCCAAGGAAAGGTTCCCAAAATTTAGTCTATTCCATCTCTTCAATTTATGCTTTACAAATTGTAGTCGCTTCATAAAGGAATACATAGCGGTGCCATGAGGAGGTTTTCCAGTGGTCCACCAACCTCGCATGAAATCATGAAGCTTAGGATCACGAAGCCACATAAGTTGAAACTTAAAGGAAGGATTCTTCTTTAGCCCTAACTCCAGAGTAGAGAGTTTGATAGGCCAATGATCAGATCCCCTACCCTCCAGAATCATAGAACTAGCACTTCTGTTATTACCCATCCAATAACTGGATATCAAAAACCTATCCAGTCTCTCTGAGATGGAAGCTTCCCCACACCTTCTATTGTGCCAAGTAAATATCCCATTATCTGGCTTGATGTCAACCAAGTTCAGGGCCTGGATATGAGCACTGAAGATAGAAGAAAAAGGCTCGAGACGGTCAACCCCACCGTGTTTCTCCTCCAGACAAGTGATAGAGTTGAAGTCTCCAGCCAAAATCCATGGGTACAGGGGAGCCAAACTTCTCACAAAGCAAATGTGCTCCCACAAATTCACTTTACCATTGTAATCAATAGGAGCATACACATTTGTAAGTAGGATGGTTTCACCAGATTCATTATCATGCCCGATCATCGAAATAGACCATCTATTGGAAATCCAAGTAAGAGGGGATATCTTAACCGGATCCCATAAACAAGCGACGCCACCAAGATATCCACATGCACCAATACACTGGCATTACCCCCTTCTCCACAACTTGGGAGCAATATTGAACATACTATCGTAGCCAATTTAGTCTCCTGAATAAACACCACATCCGGAGAATGTACACGAACCAAATCACGAACAACTTTTTGTCTGGGGATGTTGTTCAACCCCCTTACATTCCATGAAAGGATAATCATTTTTGGGGGTTAGAAAAATGGGAGTCCAATGTTCTCACCAAGCCTGACTCCACCAAAGTCTCCCCCATTAACTTAATTTTATCCTGGTCCTTCTTTCGACCCACCTTCATATTCTTATCCGAAAAACTTTTTTTAATTATTTTCTGCTGCAATCCCAACACCGTAGGAGTTTTGCAGTCCAAGGATGACTGCATCAGTGCCTGAGTAGGAGAGGGCATAACTAAATTTGTACCACTTTCCAAAATAGTTTCCCTTCTAGGGCTAGATCCAACCATGTCACCTATACTCAGATCCAAAGCCCTTTGTTCTTCATTTAAACCCCCTAGATCTGATTCCTTAAGTTCCACCTCAAGAAGAGACATCTGATTCGGCCCTGTTATATTTGCATCAGGTAGCGACGTTTCAGGTATCTCCATGCACTGATCAAGATCATCTAATATTTCAAAATGGTTGAGTAGAGCATCTAGCTGGCTATCCTTAAGGTCTCTGTTTGCCCTTCGTCCTCTATTTTGGGATTTTACCGAAACAAAGCCTTCCTTATCCCATTCCCCTTCCTTTATCGAGGCTTTTCCTTTATCCAAACTTTGTCCAGACCGAGAGGGCCCAGGATTTGAAGCCACAAGTGGGACAAACTTAGGGCATTTTCTTTGCAGGTGGCCATATTCATGGCAAATCCGACAACGAAACGGAAGAGCTTCATAGTCAAGTTTTTGAACCCATGTAGTCGATCCAAACTGTATTTCAATAGAATCTGGAATAGGATTATTTAAATCAATTTCAACACAGATACGGGCAACAAAGATTACCTTTTTATCCATTGTCTATTGTGACGGTCCAACCGGCTTCCCAAGAAGAAGGGCAATCTTATGCAAGATATCAGTTCTCCAGAATTCCAATGGGAGCCACGAAAGCCGAACCCATACTGGAACCCGCGATGGCCGCTCCTCTGACGGGTTGAAACCCACATGCCAGGGTTTAAGAAAGAGTCCCGCTTGGTTATAGAAATAAGGACCCCCTTCAAATGCTTTGTTACGATCTGCAATACAAGAGAAAACCACCATAAAATAGTTGTTCGCACTCAGCATCACCTCCACGTCGCCTTCAGGATTCCAAGTCTTCCTGACCCAAGCCTCCACAAAGGGGAGAGAAATTTGGATGCCCAAAAATTTACCAATAAGTGCATGTTTGGTTAGATACTCCACATCTTCCACCATCGAGTCTGGTTGAACCACTAGAACCGGCCTGGCTTCACATCGTTCCAAACATCCATTGTTCTTTAACAAGCGGTTCCCGACATGCACTGGGAAATCTTGTTCCTTCCAATCATTTTCAGATGAAAAAACATCACGAGCATGCACTCTCTGTGATGGACCCGATGCCATCACGACATTCCTCCAATTTTTTAGACCTCCTCCAGAAGCTGTTGCCATCCCCGCAGAGCCATTTTTCCTCATCAAACCCTAGCAGAGTAGTTTTTGCATCTTTTCTATATAGTTTTTTAGGGTATCTTTAAAACTAGATATCTTTTTATATAGGTTCTATTGACTCAAGAATGCTTGATTTGTTTCTTCTCAAGTTGGTTTATAATTATGGGCCTTAGCAAAACTACCAAACCAACATTGAGCTTCTCCTCCAAGATAACAATAAGTATTAAGTATCCATACAAAATTAGTAGAATACAAGGATTTAAAATATTTCCACCATTCTCTAACATCAATATCATCTTCTCAAAAAAATATTTATAACTCCATGAGTCCACACCTACAAAAAACAATACAAACTAGGCTTTTATGAACTAGGGTTTCCTAAAAATATCTCCCCATTGATTTGAAGCTAATTTTTCACATAAACAACTCAAAAAAATATCCTTCAAACATAACAATAACCAATGATTTACTTATCCCAACTGAAATATATATCGAATTTCATTTTTTTAGAAAAAAAGTGACTTGAAAAAATGTCACTGCCCTTATTCTAGATGATTGACTTCACAGGGTCATATCTCCCTCTATACTACTCAAATTCTTTCATATGAACACTATTTTTTAAACTCTTCAAATTTTGAACAAAATGGTACAAGAATTATCTAAATCGAACAAATTTTCACAAATATATGGCTCCCAAAAATGAGGTATTTTCTAGAAAAAAGGGCTCAAATTCTATAATCCACAAAAAAAATTCCTCACTTTGCCATTTTCGTAACTCGGATACCACTTTTTATAAAACTTTGTTCTTGTTAACATAAATCATTCACCATATACTAAAATAACAAATCATCCATCCATAAATAAGTATCTATAGTTACAATCTACATAGATAATACCCTTAAGATAGAGGAACACCAATAATACTCCTTAAGGAAGGAATAACTCCACACGATCTCCCAATATGAGGCCACTCCATGGGCAAAGACGATTATAAGAGAATACTTAATATTAATAATCATTCTTACAATGGCAATATTCCTTAATTATATACCCATATTCTAATGCTACTTTTGGGAGTTGACTCCTAAAACATTATTCCACTCATTATTATAATATAATCAAACTTGGTTATATGTGGCCCATGCCAACTATTCATAATAGCCATATATTAAAATATAATTTCCCCATATACCTATCCCTATGTACCATAGCAACCTTGAGCTTGGCTACTAGTCAAAGCTACAATTATGGAAAGCTCCTCAAATATCAAGCAATTTTCAAGCTTAGTATCCTCATAAGTTTCCCTTTATTCTTTGTCTTCTAGTAGGACATCAATTATCATGTATTATTTTTAAGATTTACCCTTCTTCATTTGGTTTTTCTATGAACTATGGAAGTTCAATCCAATTAGCCACTCCATCTTTGTCTTGCTTGTGCAAGAGATAGTTGCATGGGGTTCATTATAAATTTTGATAATCCTTCCATCTTAGTGCAATTTCATATGTGTATAGTTCATGGTGAGATAAACATATCCTAATATATTTTTTATCCATACCTTAGATATTAACATCCCAAAAGGAGGAAGGTCAACCACATTCACCTCTTAGACGATGAGAGATTTTATATGTTTTTCCATAGTCAACATTAGATCTTTTAATACTACCACAACATTCACCTTGGTCCCATCCATCTAATGGGATTCCTAGAAGTCAATGTATAAGAAAATCCTATTTCTTCGCACACTACTTTGGGCATCACAGTCATAGTGGCCCCTAAATCTATAATACAACTTTGTAGTAGATAATTCTTGATTTTCAAGGTGACAAAATTAATGGTAGCTTCATGGTTTTGGATTTAGAAGTATTCAATATATTTGCAATGTTTACCTTAATACTAGAAGGATATAGAGCTATCAAATTTCATTGCTTAGTTGGACTATGTTGCACTTGTTTTATGACTGCATTAGATTTGGTGTAACACCTTTCCTACTCTCTAAGAGCTTCCTGAAACAAATTTCTTTTCCTAGACAAGGGTAATGCTTCCAACATATTGACTTTGGTCGATACTTTCCTCAATTTTTCAACAATGTTGAATCTTAGATTTAGTTGAATTATTTTTACTATGTGCAATAAATATGTTTGTACTCTCTTGTTGCAATATCTTGAACTTCAATGGTCAAGGAGGTATATTTTAGATCATTTTTAGATTCCTTCTATAACTTCTCTTTCTTAGACTGCTTATCAACAATTGTTGTATTTCTTTGATCTTTTGACCCTTTTTCCTAAAAAACATCAGTAGGTGGAGCTTGAGTAGGTGTACTATTATGAATTTTTTTAGTTTAGTTGATAGATTGGTTGTTGTTGGCCCTTTTTTTTTATGTGCAAATGTAGTCAATCCCTCCTCAAAATTATGCTATTAGCTCTTGTTTTAGGCTACTTTTGTGGAACTATTTGAGTTTTCAGTTGCTCGAAATTCACCTTTCTCTTACTTTGGGTGACAACACCTTATTATTGATTAACCATCACTACATGAACTTGAAAAGGAAAACTATCCTCTTCTTAAATAATTTCAAAGTTGATGATTACTACATTATTTGGATAGGAAAATTTTGATATTAATTGTTGTATCACTCTTATTTGGTCAATCATAACAAGTGGATGATACAATTATTGATTAATTATAGAAAACTAGTTTGTGTTAGGTACTTGTATGGTCATTTTTTGGCCTATCATTATATATTTTGAATCTGAAGATGCTAATTATAGCTATTTACCTAAGTATTTCTTATAGACACAACACATACTACCAAATATGCCCAACACTACAACCAAAGTACCATAGAGTGATTCATCTAACTTCATATTGGCCATATTTTTTTGCACTTGACTACCTATAAGTTGATAAGGAACTTGATATTTTGTGAGATAAGGAGTATTTTGTTTTCAAATCCCTAACTAGTTCCACTTGTTGTTTTATTACCATCCATTGTGTTGTCTCTTTTCAATGTTGGTTTTATTTAAAAGAACCTTCATCAATATAAGCTTTTATCTTGACATTGTGACTTTGGGATGAGAAATCAAGATTGGTTATTTATGATAGGATTGGTAAAGTTGGGTATTAGATTTGGTAGGTGACAGTGGTTGAGGCATTTTAACTAGGAAAATTCACCATACAAGGAGAATTTGACTATGGGTATGATGATTGATTTTCTAGGTTATTTGGGATTGGTTCAAATGGTTGGGAGGATTTTGAACTTGTAGGGTTTGGGCTTGGGCTACATATATGGTGTAGGCCATAGGTAGTTTAGGGGATAACTTATCAGCTTGAATAACTACATCTTCTACATGACTTACCTCTTAAAAACTTGTGGCCAAGGTAACATTATTATCATTGTAAACCATCAATGTTAAGATCTAATTATAACCATTTTGTGTAGTCTGGAAAAGCTTGCTGATCGAGTGCCTTGTAGTATAAGATACAAGGTCTTCATAAACCTAACATTATAATAATGAATAGTTTCTTAAGAATACCTCTACATGGCATTTAGTTATAATAAGACTGAATAAGCATTGCCCAAATTATCAAACCTCTTCATAAAAGGTTTGACAAATAAAGCTTAATTACGATTGAGTTATTGAATAGGCTCTTATACCATAAGGCTACTTTATCTCTTAAGGAACAAATGAGAAGGTAAATTACAATATCTTCTTGAATCCTATGCACAAACTTAAGTGTGGACAATGTATTAA
This sequence comes from Wollemia nobilis, assembly GCA_028583015.1. NCBI lineage: Eukaryota > Viridiplantae > Streptophyta > Pinopsida > Araucariales > Araucariaceae > Wollemia > Wollemia nobilis. The sequence goes on along the minus strand of JAQPPZ010017257.1, from coordinate 7,482,417 downwards.
GGTGGTCTAAGATGGTTTTTCTCTCATTTCTAGCAAAGGTAGATAGGGATTCCATGGTTGTAGCTAGGATGGAGTAATATGCCATCAAATTTAGTATCCCATGGTATGTCCAATTAGGTAGTTGATTCTAGGGTCTTATTTTCACAGGTGCTTAGTAGTATTGGGGGCCCTATCCACATTGCATTTATGGTGTATATTGAATATGATACTAGAGAGGGACCATATATACCTGCAATTATGGCACATACTAAACTACTTTTGTGATGGGGTCCATTGGATATTTTGGGGAGCCATAGGATTGGTCAAATTCCAGTTCTCTACAAATTGAGGATTGGGATTTGTACTTGTGGATTAGGCATGTGTTACGAATCTTATGGGAGTCAAACAATATTGTTGTATCAATTGATTCTATGGTGTTGGAGTCTATTATAGATATTAATATTGGCTAATTCGAGGTAACTATTGATTCACAGTGGTGCCTTGGATTGTTACATTCCCTATTGGCCAAAAGGGACTTACCTATTCTACACAAAACTTTGGCTTTCTTGAGAATTTTAAAAAGTCAATTGCCCTTGGACAAAGGTATTATTCTAACATGATGCTTCCCCTATAACTTAAGTTGAAATAATTAATGTAATGGGTTGAGAAATTTGTCCCCCAAGAGGTGATGTTTTATTTACGACAGTGTGATAGACCATTTTCCCTCTAGGTTGGCCTAGTGGAATTACCATACTTAGGGGATTTTTTTGTTGATTTGTACCAAATGGGGTTGCCTTGTGACAATAAGGGTACTATTTAATGATCTTGATAAACTAGAACCAACCTATGGATTAGGGACCACTTGAAAATTATGACCAATTTGTGAAGTGGGGATGTTTGTTGATTGGCTAGTTAAAGTTGCTAATTGGCTAATAGACTATGATAACACACCCTACACAAGAAGGTTGTGAGTTATTCATATTGGGTAAGACCTATGACATTTGAGTTATGTTATACAAAGGATTTATGATGAAAATTTGGATAGTAGGGCTAGTAGTAGCCCAAGATTTTTTTAGGGTTGGGTTGGCGAGGTCACCAATGTGGCCTACTTTTGTTAATAAAAATGGACTAGGTGGTGGGGATGTAGAAGTAGATATTGAGCTTTGATTGATTTGGTTGTAGATACCATGGGTCTCTCTTTCCCTTTTATAGAGTTGGTATGGTTCATCATAATTTTATATCCATGAGACAAGAGTTGGCTTCTTCCCTTTGAAGCCTTTACTCTAGTATGATATAATTTTGATCCTAAGAAAGCCTTTAAATTGTTTCCATCTCCATAAAATAATTCTCAATCCATGATATTACATATAGGCCATCTATCACCTTGAACCATGGGCCACCGTAATTATTTATCCATAATTTTAAACTAGAGATATGACAAGGAAAATTCCTTTGGGAATAAGCCTCATAAATTAATGTGAACTAAATATCCATTTTCATTTAGTAAAAAATTTAAATCTCCAAAAAACTTGGCAAGTATCCATGGAACTTACATATTAACCTCTACTTTTAAGAACCCTTATATCAATGCTTGATCATATCATCCTTGAAATTCACTTCTAGTGTAACATTTGTTGTGTGGATAGGATTACCATAGATTTGTTATTCCCCTTGTTCTTAACTAGGGCATCCATAAATTAATTTGCTTCCATATCACTTAAATCCTTTTCATAATAATCCTTAACCTTTTTAATTTCTCTAAAACACTAAGAATAAAAAATATAAGGCTTGCTACTTACTCGCACTCACTCCTTGCTTGCACTCAAATGTTGAGATTCACCCATGGTATCGGAACCTTGGTTTACGGTATGAAACTTCTCATAAATTTTATGATTCATTCGTAGGATTCGAACCTTATTTTATGGTATGAAACTCCTAATTCCCACCTCTTGCTCCATAAACCATGTATTTATTATGATTATTTTGTTATACAAATATTAAATTATATACATATATTCCATACTTATCTAAAAAAAACTAATTAAATTTTATAAACAATTAAATCATATGAGAACTTGATAGTCCTTGTCTCAACCTCTAACTTACGTATGGAAAAATATTGTTTATAACTATTTTGTAATACTCTTAAATGAAAAAATATTGCTTAAGTTTTTCTTTTTTTAATTTGGTAAACAAGGGTTCTATAGGGGACCCCTCCTAAGAAAAAAAAACAAAGATACAATACTCAAAGAAACATAAGGTAGGAATACCAAGTACACCTAATTATCAATGATCACAAGATAAATAAAAGATAGAAACCATGTATAAGAAGCCATAATTTCTCTTGAAAAGGAATAAGTGTTAGGATTAAATAATAAAATACGAGCAATAAATAAACGTGGAAATAAAATACAGAAGAATACAATAATACAAGAGACACATATTTACGTGGTTCACCCAATATGGGCTACATCCACGGAGAAAATAACCAGGCCTTTTATTCCATCCAAAAAAATGAAGGGATACAACCTACAACAGATCCGCTGTAACTTCCTCTTCGCTCTATCATCGTCAATTACAATACGCACACTCTCTCTATTCAGCCACCACACAAAAACCTCTTTATAAAATAGAGTTACAATTTAGGGCAAAAATGCCTACCTAAAATCTATCGTCCGATCTATGACCTAATAATAAATGGTCCAGATTTACAAAGGGAAAAAACATCTATTTTTGGGATGCCCCTAGTGACACAAGTAGGGGGTGTTGCCCCCCCTACACCCCCCTTCATGGAGTGGGTCCAAGTGCGGCTGAAAACAAGACCTCCAAATTAGAGAGAGAATCAGGCTCCACAACCAACAATCTCCCACTTGGAGACTGATCACAGTAACTCCACCGCTACTGCACTTGTTGGACTATGCTTCAACTTTGGACCTAGAAATTTTCTCACCTTTACTGTCATGCTTGAAGACCAACTAAAATTGAGCAAGAACTCAGTTTCTCCTTGGTTACTACCTTTGTTAACATGTTTGCAGGATTCTGGCTAGTGTGTATCTTTTCCAGCTTCAATTGTCCATCTTCCAAAATTGATCGTATGAAATGGTACTTGGTCTGTATATGTTTAGTCCTAGAATGGAAGGCTGAGTTCTTTGCAAGATGAATGGCACTCTGATTATCACTATATAATATGCTATTCTCCTACTTCTTTCCCAATTCCTCCATAAACCTCTGTAACCAAATCATCTCTTTACTAGCCTCTGTAACAACAACATACTCTGCTTTCATTGTTGAAAGTGCAACAACCTTTTGTAATTTTGAAATCCAACTTACTGTAGTTCCACCTATAGTAAAGACATACCCTATGGTACTCCTTCTGCTATCTATATCACCTACCATATCTGCATCAACATATCCCTGTAGAATAGTGTTAGAACCTCCAAAACATAATGCCTGAGTGATAGTACCTCTTAAATACCTGAGAATCCACTTCACTACCTCCCAATACCTTTTTCTTGGGTTGTTCATAAACCTGCTCACAACTCCCACTACATGTGCTATATCTGGCCTTGTGCACACCATCGCATACATCAAACTACCAACTATCGATGAATAAGGAACCTTGGACATGTAGTCTATCTCCTCCTGTGTCTTAGGACACATCTCTTTAGTCAGTTTGAAATGATTGGCCAAAGGTGTACTAACAGGTTTTGCATCCTACATATTAAATATTTTCAACACCTTCTCAATGTACTCACCCTGAGATAATGTTAATTTATAATTTTTCTTATCTCTTGTTATTCTCATACCAAGGATTTGCTTTGCAACACCCAAATCCTTCATTGCAAATGAATTTTCTAATTTTATTTTGAGCACATTTATATCCTGCATGTTAGACCCTACAACAAGCATGTCATCTACATACAATAACAAGATAATATAGTTACCATTATCTAATCTCTTAAAATAAACATAGTGGTTAGAATAACATCTACTATAACCTTGTTCTATCATAAACCTATCAAATTTTAGATACCACTGCCTTGGAGCTTGCTTCAGGCCATACAAGCTCTTTTTCAACCTACATACTAATTCCTCCTTCCCTTTGACCTCATACCCTTATGGTTGTTGCATATAAATCTCTTCCTCCAAATCCCCATGGAGAAAAGTTGTTTTTACATCTAATTGTTCAAGATGCAAATCTTCTACAACCACTAGACTTAAAATAGTTCTAATTGAAGTCATTTTAACAATAGGAGAAAAAATTTCATCATAATCTATACCTTTCTTCTATGCAAACCCCTTTACAACAAGTCTAGCCTTATACCTCTTTTTACCTCCATCTTCTTCCTTCACCCTGTAAACCCATTTATTCTGCAATGCTCTTTTTCCTACAGGCAACCAAACCAAATCCCAAGTCTGGTTATGTACCAAAGAGTCCATCTCCTCTTTCATGCCTTGCTCCCACTTCTTTCTGGTTTCTACCTGCATTGCTTCTTCATATGTTTCTGGTTCACCAGAATCAATCAATAATACATAATACAATGAAGGAGAGTAATGATCAGGGGGTCTACTTAACCTGGTAGATCTTCTAACAACACTTGCAGGAGTTTGAGGTGCTCGTTGCTACTGTTGTTGAATATTTTGATTTTCTAGCACCTTTGGAGTTTCATTTTCTGTGATTTCATCAAGCACTATGTATTCTGTGTTTACCTTTTCCTGTTTATTTCTCTGCAACTGATCTTTATACATGACCTTCTCATTGAATACCACATCTCTACTCCTAATGATTTTGTGATTTTCATAATCCCAAAAGTGATAACCAAAATCATTAACTCCATATCCAATGAAAGTACACTTCTTAGACTTTACCTCAAGTTTTGTTCTATTTTCTTTATCAATATGAACAAATGCTTCACAACCGAAAGTCTTCAGAAATGAGTAGTTAATAGGTTTACCTGTCCATGCCTCTTCTGGAATACCACCATCCAGGGAACTTGAAGGTCCTCTATTTATCAAGTAAACAATAGTATCCACAACATCTACCCAAAACTGTAAGGGCAATCCTGCATGTAATCTTATACACCTAGCACGTTCCATGATTGTCCTGTTCATCCTTTCTGACACACCATTTTCTTGTGGTGTTCTTGGAACCATCTTCACTCTACGAATCCCATGGTATGAATAGTAACTATCAAACTCCTTGCTACAGTATTCTCCTCCATTATCTGATCTGAGACACTTCAACTTATTTCCTATCTCATTCTCAACCAAAGCTTTCCATTTCTTAAAAATATCAAAGACATCAAATTTTCTTCGAATACAATAAACCCAAGTTTTTCTAGTTGCATCATCAATAAAAGTAACATAATAATGAGAGCCACCAAGAGATGATACCTGAGCTGGTCCCCATACATCTGTATGCACAAGCTCTAACTTTTCACTCTTCTTTTCCTTCCCAACTCTGAGAAATCTGACTCTTTTCTATTTTTCATAAACACAGTGCTCACAAAAGTCCAAATCAACCTACTTCAAACCTGACAACAAATTCCTTGAGTGGAGAATCTGCATCCCCTTCTCACTCATGTGCCCAAGCCTATGATGCCACAAAGTTGTATCCACTCCTGTAGAAGCTAAAGCAATAGAAAGATCAGTATTACCAGTACATACATACAATGTACCTTCCTTCTTTCCTTTTGCTAATATTAGTGATCCTTTAGTAACCTTCCATAAATTTTTTGAGAATATAACTGTACAACCTTCATTATCCAACTACCCTGTTGAAATTAGATTTCTTCTCAAATCAGGAATATGCCTTACCTCTTTCAGCAACCATTGGTTTCCATTTGGTAATTTTATCTGTATCTTACCCATTCCAACAATTTTACATGGTCGATCATCACCCAAATAAACCTGTCCAAAATCACCTTGAACATAGTCTAGAAAATATTTCCTATGGGGTGTGGCATGATATGAAGCCCCTGAGTCTAGCACCCAACAATCATTAATATTATCTAATGAAAGGATTAAAGCATCTTGCAACACATCACCTGCTACATTTGCTTCCTGATTATTATCCTATTTTTCATCTCCCTTTTTGTCTTTTCGAGACCAACAGTCTCTTTTTAGGTGTCCTTTCTTCCCACAATGCCAGCATTCTAGCTGCTTCCCTCTAGATTTGGATCTACCTTTCTTTGAATTTCCATGATTCCCTAGGCTTTTTCCTCTCTCCCTTTGTCTCCCCCTGTTCTCCATAGTCAAAGCATTACCTGATGTCTCACCTGTGCTTTTCCATCGCATTTCCTCGCTAAGGATAACACCAATAACATCATCAAACTTTAAAGTGTTTGAACCAGAGATAAAATTACTCACAACCATGACCAAGCCATTCCAGCTTTCTGGCAATGAGCACAAGATCAAAAGAGCCCTAACCTCATCATCAAAGTTTACTCCTACAGAACTTAACTGATTGGTAACCATGTTAAACTCATTTAAATGATCAATAACAAACCCACCTTCTGACATCTGCATATTAAATAAATGCTTCATAAGAAATACCTTGTTAGAAGTTGAGGGTTTTTCATATAGTTTAGCCAATGCCTTCATTAGATCCTCCATTGTCTTTTCCTTTGAAATGTTGAAGGCCACCGATGCTACCAGGCACAGTCGTATTGTTCCTAATGCCTTTCTATCAAGAACTTCCCATTCTTCATCTGACAGCTTCATCAGCTTCTTTGCTATTCCACCTAATGGTAGGTAAAGATCCTTCTGATATAGATAGTCCTCCATTTGCATCTTCCATAGCTGGTAATTTTGGCCATTAAACTTCTCAACCCTAAACTTGCCTTCTTCTGCCATTGCTCCCACTCGAACCAGGAAACCCTCCTTTCAAGTGCATTTTTCAAACCCTAGGCTCTGATACCAGTTGTTAGGATTAAATAACAGAGCAATAAATAAATACATGAAATAAAACACAGAAGAATACAATAATACAAGAGACACAGATTTACGTGGTTCACCCAATATGGGCTACGTCCACGGAGAAAATAACCAGGCCTTTTATTCCATCCAAAAAACAAAGGGATACAACCTACAACAGATCCACTGTAACTTCCTCTTCGCTCTATCGCCATCAATTACAATATGTGCACTCTATTTATTCAATTGCTGCATGAAAATCTCTTTATAAAATAGAGTTACAATTTAGGGCAAAAACACCCACCTAAAATCCATCGTCCGATCTGTGACCTAATAATAAATGGTCCAGATTTACAAAGGGAAAAAACATCTATTGGATACCCCTGGTGACACAAGTATGCCCTCCTACACTTGCCCTCCTACACTCCCCCTTCGTGTAGTGGGTCCAAGTGTGGCTAAAAATAAGACCTATGAATTAATCAACCTCCACAACAAACAATAAGAAGACATTCCAAACAAGCAAAGTCACTACTCACTAAGACTAGATTTGACCCTTAAAACTCTTATGAACTAATCAATATACCAACCTCTAGGGACTACAATAATAAAAAACCTAATTGGTAAGAAAAACCATCTAACTAAACATCAAGATAAAGAACCATTCTTGCAATTGCACTTAAGCCCCCTTCATAGGCTAGCTAATTTGGAATCGTGTGGTTACCCTTTAGATGGACAAAATTCCCCAGGTTGAGAGCACACTACCATTCTTGACTAAAATTTATAATAATAAACTATCCAAAACCCAAATTAAGCCCATCACTAAGTGTTGTGTCATTGCTTAGAAAACCTGCTCTAAGCATCATCCACATAACAACCCTACACAACCAAAAAAATACCATATCCAAGTTGTTTTCCAATAGATAAGTAGTCTTGAATGGATGATCAATTGCACTGTAGATAGGGATTTGAAGTGGGAGACCAAACACCAAACATTTAAATCACCATTGATAACAAACACTATATCTTCATGTGACAAGAACACTACTATGCATCAAACAAAATGCATGACTATTGATTTCTCTTTTATGCACACCCTGAGAAGAGTATACAAGAAACACCAATAACACATAAATGAGAATAAATTCCCTCTCACTTTAGGATCTTGTTGGTTATCCAAGGTGTGAGTTATAGAGTCGGGTCGAATGCTCTCACTCTTTTACACTTCTGAAATAGTTTCAAGTGGATTGTTTGTATACCTCCAAGGGGGTTCAACCTCCTTTCTTTGTTGCATGAAGGTGATTTGTTAAGTTCAATTATCAGGTTTGCATTTGTGAATGGATCTAGCTCTTCGAATTTTAGTAGATTAAAATAATAAAGAATTTTAAGAAATATAAAAATGAGAACCTTTCAAAAAAGAAACGGAGAGGGTAAGGTAGGGCAGAAAAGAGGGGTGAAATCATGCAATCCTAATTGTTAATTATTCTTTCAACTTGGCATATTGTTATGTTCTCCAATCGTAACCAATAGAATAATAAATTGTCCAACTTTCTAAGATCAATTTATTATCTAGCAAGGGGTGAAACAAGTATATAGAACAAACCAACCTATTTAAATCATAATTTTCCTTGTAACTAACAAGATATATATGTGGATAGCAAATGCTCATGCACATAGACCAAAGCTATAAGTTTAAATCCTTAAATTGTATATTTAAACACTTTCTTAGGATAGATTAATCATTCTAAAGATTCAATCTTGCTGGGATGATTTTTCTAGTAGCATAGCACATGCAGCAAAACTAGAGCCAGTAGGAAAAGAACTAAATCTCAAAATGAGTAAACTTCAATGAAGCTCTTCGCATAACATCAACAATATGCCTAAATCAATCAAACTCAGAACAATTACTATCACATTCATTTCAATGAAAACAAGAATAAGGAAGGAAAGCACCATCAAAACTTAAGAAGCGGATTAAGTGCCTAGCTACACCACTTCAGAGTAACAATATCATAAAATATCCCATGTCGATAATAGATGAGTTCTTCAAAAAAACAATTTTCAGAAAAAGTACTTCTATTATAAATTCTTGCATCTTGATTTTACATTCAATGGAAGTATATATAGATTCAGGACATACCCTGATCTTTTCAAAAATATCTTCTTCCAAATATTTAAATCCTATTATAAAAATCCCACCACCAGGGGACCTTACACGATAAATAAATATTTTAATAGAGTCATGATCAACTCCAACTACTTCAAAAAAAAAATTGAATATCTTACCATAAATGGCGAAGAAAGAATTTGATCTTATCCTTATCAAACTCTGACTGCCTACGGATATTTTACTTTCAAGCAAGTTGCAGAAGCTTCTATCCAATAGCCATGCCTCATCAAGTCTTTGTTTACGACGAGCTCTACAAAAATCCAGGTCGATTATTAACTTCCCGCATCTTCTACTTCTGCACAACCACATTCGTCCACTTTTGCATTGAAGTTTTATGTCTGCCATCACATCTGCCATTACTCCTGCCACTAGAAAATTTTCTGCAAAAATAGAAATAAAATGACAAAGATTAGACAATTAATAGAATAATTAATTTAATTTTTCTAAGGTTTAAAGCTTTTGATTTTTAATTAATTTATTTATTTTTTTAATTATCCCTAAGGTTTAAGCTTTTAATTTTTAGGGCAAAATATAATTAAATGATTAAATTCTAATATCTTCTTCTTTTATTGTAAAATAAGGTAATGAGCGAAACATAACAAGGGCTTTGATTAAGGGAGTTGGTTCTACGCCACTATGATTAAAGAACAATTGGGAGAGACATAAAACATGAAATTAAATTAAATCCCCTTTAAAATCTGCAATTTGCCAAGGAAGATGTTCCTAGCTTGCTCATTTGATTAAAGAGATTTTGGTAGCGAGAGAGAACATGAGCGGCGTAGAGCATGGACGGAATAGAGCATGCCTTTGATTTTTCAATTAATTAAAAGACTTAGTCCCGAACCCTTATAGTACAAAATTAGGTGAAAAATCAAATTTCTCAGATTTAGATGAAATTTTATACACTTGTAAAACAACCAAATGGATATCCAAATCTACAAAGAAAATATAAAAATTCATTTTTGACCAAGAGATATTGCATTAATAATATCATGACCTGCAAGAAGAAACTACTAATCTTGGAAATAAAATTACGTTTAACTTCTAGAAAATTTGGTACTATTGGAAAGAGGAGATCAAGATCTTCCATCCAGAATTTGAATCACCTCAAACAGATTTCTCAATCAAAAGATATGATGATTTCAAATTTGATGTGAATTTAGGGTAAGATGAAGAATTGAAGAAAACCCTAAAAATCGATTTTAATATTTTAGACCTTTAGAAAACTATTGAAGATTAAATTTTTTGAATTTAATAATCTGAAATAATATCATTGAAGTGCAAATATCCAGAGAAATTCAATTGAGATCAATGCTTTTAGGCAAGCAATTACGACACCTTGATGTGGACAAAATTTGAAAATAAAATCAAAATACTTCAAGAGGATCCCCTCGGGGAATAATATTCAATTATCATATGATCAAAATTTTATAATCAGTGGGTTGTGTTGCATCTCAAAAAATGGTGGCGTCTGCGGAGAAATAGTAGCACTATTTGGAACCCAGAACTCTAGTTTCAAAACAACTTAAATCATGTACCATACCTTGCCACAAAGATTTTTAAAACATTTTAATTGTTATCTGCTAGTTTGTAAAAATTTCTCATGAACATACTAAGTTGAATCACTCAATGAAAACTCTAGTGTGTGATTGCAAGTGTATAAATTCTTCCTCTTAATATGACTATGGCTTAGATTCTTACTGAGGATCAACCAAACTGTTTGGACTACATAAGATTATTTGAGTAGAGCTCTTATTCTAGTTTAGGCTTTTATAGCCCCAATAGAGTTACTCTTAACTTTCTTTTTAAGACCTTGGTTCACAACCATGGAGCTTCTATAGCCCTGGTGAACATGTCTAAGATTTATCTTTCAAAAATCTCGGCTATCTCTCTTTTATTATGGAACTTTTTTTTTGTACAACTCTTTTTCTATTTTCTTCTTTTTTTTTATAAAGACTAGATAGCTGGGAATTCTTATTGAAGGTTCGAAAGTTGCACTTGCCTTGATATTTCATTAAATAAATAGCTGATCAAATAACCATTTCATTTTTCAAACACCAATATCCTTTTAAGAGTAATTAAAATATTTTTTGTGAATCAGAGTTTCCCTCTCATGACTAACTTTTCTTGGATTTCCTGAGAGCTCTCCAGCTAAACAGCATAACAGTTCCTTTTATAATTAAAATAATTATGGCAAGCAAGGTACATAATCTAAATTGCTTCTCTACTATCATTCTAGATAACAAGCATTACCACTTTCTTCCCACTTAGAATATTTTTTTGCCAAAATCACCTTGCTTTGATTCATGAAATCGAGAACAAGACCCAAAAGAAGAAAGAAAAAAAGAAAACTTGGAAAACTAGAACCAACTTAATACCGATAAAACAAACTAAACAAAAGCACTAAATCACTCTTCTTCTTTTTTTTACAATATATACATATGCACAAAGGCCCCTATGATCATTCAAATGATGCAGTAGATGGAAAACCATAAAAATAATGCTTTAAAACTTGACCATTTACAAGTAAGTTTATAAAAATACCTTCCAGGTCCTGTAGACGAAATGCACCCCAGTTTATGCTTCCCAGAATTTTTGCTACCCGAAAAATACTTTGTATGTTTACCTTTCTTTTCATGGGTTTTGTCCCACAGAAACACCAAGTCTGCAAGTCTTTCACCCTGTAAATTAGTCAAGTCATATAATAACATGAATGGTAAATTTTTTACTGCTTTCTTATGCCTTATTCTATCAGCCCATAGCGCATATAGTTTTTCTGCCTCCTTCAGAATCGGGGCATCAACATGCCTCTATTTTTGTCTAAAGGATTTATATATCTCTTTCAAAGGGATTGTATGTTTAAACCTCCCAGGATCAAACATATTAAGGTCTTTATAGGACCAGGCCATCACATCTTCAAACCTATGTAACAACTCAATGAGATCATATTTTATTTGTGGGTCACAATTCTTAATAACTTGAACATTCTTTGGTTGCTCTACTGCTCCAATGTTCAAGTTTTCAGTTTCTATTCCACTAGTGGAATTTCTAAAATTTGTTCTTGTACTTGAGCCTTGCTTAGACTTAGCCCCATCAATGTATAATGTCCAAATATCATCGTTGCGATTGGTTGGAGTTGTAACTAGTCTCACCTTCTTAGCTGTAAAATCATAAATTCCAATATCTACATCAGCACAGTTTACAACATCATTTTTGACATTATGTTCAATGATCACATGTTTATACAGAGGCTCTCTTTCTATTATGAGTTGGTTGGCCACATTCACATTTACTATTTCCTTCCCCTTTTCTTGAAGTTTAACAAAAGGCTCAAATAAAGTCTTAATTTTCTTCATATTCTCAATGATGTTATACTCTTTATCAAATATTGTGCTAGTTTGATCCTGAGTCTTACTTTCATTACCCTTTGGTGGGGGGAGATTATTATTTGGAGTAGGTTCTAGATTCTTATGTCTCAAAGTATAACTATCCCTTTGGAATCATTTAAAAGCTTGTACTTCATCCATGGGTATTTCTGCAACATTTTCTAACTCATTTGGGAAGGTGAATGAATCCGAAACCATAGTTGTACTATATTTGGATGAACCAAAACTATCAACATTTCTCTGATTTTTAGAAAAATTCAACTCACCAGACAAAGCTTCAAATTTGGGTAATGTCAGGTCACATATGTTTCCTTCGGGTTCCTTTCCTCTGTTGTAATCCTTATTGGCATCATACGGAGGTATGGAGAATCTATTTTGTTGGTATGGTAATCTGTTTAAATTTTCTCCTCCAGAGACTTGACTCTTAAAACTTAGGAAGTCATTTGCCAGGTTTTGGACCATCTTAGATACATCTTCCACCTTGGCCTTGTTAGAATCTTTCTCTATATTTTGCACATGCTCAGTGTGTGTCATAATTAATGGATCTTTCCCGAGTGGAGCATGATACGTTGACATTAATACTTGATGTGGAATGGGATTCAAAACAAACATTTTCTATGTAACATAGGATATCAAAGGATTGCTCAAAATTTGAGGTCCTAAATGTCTTTCAATAATCAGAGCTTCCTTATAAGCTCCTGCCAAGGTTGTGATATTGGTGTCTCTCTTGAGAAAAATAGAGGTCATTGGATCCAAGGCATTCTTATAGATTTCTAAGGCCAAATTTACACTTGGGATGTAATGACCAGTCATTCTACCATAAGCTTTTTGGAACCTCACATTGAAAGACCTGATAGTTTCACCGGACTCTCTCTTAATATTGGAAAATTGTTGATATAGCATGTTGGGATCAATCACTTGACCGAATTGGGAAATGAAAGCAATTTCTAATTCATCCCAGCTGGTGATAGAGTCATTGGTCAGATTTAAAAACTAATCATACACAACTTCTTGCAGAGTAAACGAGAATAACCTACAAGCAACATCTTCATGAAGGACATTTAACAATTTACGATCATTTTTTAAGGTAACCATGTGCTCTTCAGTTGTCCTAGTACCATCATGTTTATAGGTTGGAAGATATTTCTCATGATTCTTGGATAAATCATGGGTTGTACCAGGAATATTCAAGGCAGTGGAGCCCAACCAATTGGCCATGATTGTCTAATTAATGATCCATAGAAGATAAAACACTATGTAAAACTATATTTCTCACTTTAAATACACCCTGTTAAACATCGAATGAATGTGGCCCTCCTTCTAGCACTAGTTTATGTTGGTTTGAGTTTTGTTGTTTAGGCAATACTCAGACAAGCAAGATTTGAAAGATACCAAGGAGGTAAAAGCCACCAATTAAGGATAAAATTTTACAGACCATAGAAGACAAAACCCAACATATGATTATACTTTACAACTTAATTGAAACACCATGAACAAAGGTTCAGGCCCTCCTTCTAGCACCAGTTTATGTTTATTTGAGCTGAAGATCTAGATGACTTAGAATATTAACAATTCATCAGCCAAAAGTAACAATGAATCAAATATTTGAGCCCTCCTTATAGCGCAAAAACAATTTGATTGGTCTTTTATGCACACCCTAAGAGGAGTATACAAGAAACACCAATAACACATAAATAGGAATAAATTTCCTCTCACTTTAGGATCTTGTTGGTTATCCAAGGTGTGAGTTACAAAGTCGGGTCGAATTATCTCACTCTTTTCCAATTTTGGAATAGTTTCAAGTGGACTGTCTACCTCCAAGGGGGTTCAACCTCCGTTCATTGTTGCATGAAGGTGATTTATTAAATTTAGTTATCAGGTTTGCATTTGTGAATGGATCTAGCTCTTTAAATTTTAGCAGATTAAAAGATTACAGAATTTTAAGAAATATAAAAATGAGAACCTTTCATAAATGAAACAGAGGGGTGAAATCCTGCAATCATGATTGTTTGTTATTCTTTCAACTCAGCATATTATTATGTTCTCCAATCGTAACCAATAGAATAATAAATTTTCCAGTTTTCTAAGATCAATTTATTATCTAGTAAGGGGTGAAACAAGTACATAGAACAAATCAACCTATTTAAATCATAATTTTTCTTGTAACTAATAGGATATATATGTGGATAGTGAATGCTCATGCACACAGACCAAAGCTATCAGTTTCAAATCCTTAAACTATAGATTTAAACACTTTCTTAGGATAGATTAATCATTCTAAAGATTCAATCTTGTTGGGATGATTTTTCCAGCTTGTCACCACACAAAAATCAACATGTGCATCCTCAAATACAAGAACTAACACACACAAAATAAAAATAAAAACCTCCAAAAAATTTTTCTAACACATCCACATGGACAACTTCTCACATTTGATAGGCACACAAAACAAAATGCCTAGGAACAAACCCTAGGATACACTTTCAACACAACTATAGTTATCCACCTTGCTTCTCAAATGCTACAACTAATGCATTCTATGATCCCATACCTCACTGGGGAATTTTTTCAAATGGATTGCATGCATCCTCATAACCTCAAAAATATAGTTATCAAATATTCATATAAAATAACATTTGTCCCAAAACTTTAATCTCTCATCTCTCAAAAACAACTCAAAACCTCTTCAACATGACCCATAAGGCACTTTATGTTGATAAAGTAGAAGCATGACCTTATACCACCATAATTTCATAAATGTCACTTGTTGCAATAATAAGCCCATCTAATAATACCTATCAATGAGTGTAGAAAGGGTATCTTCTATAACTTAAGACCCCTTTTCACGTCCATATCAAAAAGTATTTGAGCTTCACACACCCTGCCATCCTTTCCTATAACTCAAATTGCTAGGTGGGAGGCATCTGAGTCTAAATTAGAAGATTGAACCTGGTTTTAAAAAGGTCTAATGAAGGCATGTCATTAGTGCCTTCCCCCAACATATCTTCAAATAAAATGCCACAACTACCTATGACCCTTCTAGTTGGTTACCATCCCCCTTAAACTCCACTTTATTCGTTGATATTGAATGAACTTTACCTAAAGGCCACCTCCCCTACCAAAACTCCATCCTAGCAACACAACCTCTTTGCTTCAAATTTTGTTGTGTCACCTACACGATCACCTACCTTTTACTTGGAAATAAATCTCCCCACTACCACTTATTGCTCCTCATATCCATAGTTCCCTTCTCAACAATTGTTACACATGGTCCCCTTCATGCACCAAAAAAACTACAAACTTTCAAAAAATAAGAAAAATATCCTATAGATTGGGAAGAGGGAAAGGGGGGTCCTACACGATTGTAACTAAGAAAATGCACCATAACATGTAAATAAACAAATAGAAATTTGATATTTGCTTTGTTAGACTTTATTTGTTACACATCAACCTTTTTTATTACAATGGACCTCCGAAAAAGGAGGGTTTTCTTTGCAAATGAGTTCAATGGTGCCACAAATCATCTCCTCATTCACACAACAAATTGTAAGGAGGGTTTTTAAGTCTCGTTGCTTGATCTCCCAAGCCTTAATGTCAATCCTAGTACCTACACACAAGCCCACAATAAAGGTATCAATAGCATTTGTTAGGTTTTTCCATATAATGTCCCAAATCATGAAAAATGATTACAAAAAGGTTAAAAAAACTCATAAAACCTTTAAAAAAAGTTACAAAAGTGTTCAAAGAGGTTACAAATGTTATAAAATGACATGTTTTACCTTGCTTGGTTACTTGTTGTTGATTATAGGTCTTTGATCACCTTTGAGACTCAATCGCCCAAGGCAATTGGTTCTATGTAACCACACAAGGTGGTTGGATTTTGTGTAGTCACCCAAGGTAGTTGGCTTTGTGTTCTTATAGAGACTTTAATTAGATTTGAATCTTTCTGGAAGTGTCTTGAGGCTTCTGGTGTGGATCTAGTGTTATTTTATTATCAAATATGAGCACAACTACTAAATAAATATTAACATGCATTCCAAAGAGACTATGATTGGTGTTGTCGAGTTCTTCAAATGAGGTACCTACAATCACAAATTCAAAATACACAAGAAAGACCAAAGAAAATTTGAGCATATTTTCAATAGTGTTTTTGTGCACTCCCTTTTGAAGCGAATGAAATGAAAGGATATTTGTAATATTTTCCAAGGGTGAGGAGAATGATGAGGGGTGATAGGATGATGGACACGTGGCTTGAGTGAGAGAAGGGAGGAATATTAAGTTCCCCCACTTGGTTGCTTGGATGGACAAGTGTGCAATATTATCTATTTGGGCTATGATGCACTATGACATGTTATGACATGCCTCGTTAATGCTCTTGGGTGGAGATATTCCTCACCCACCAAAATGGTATACTTCATTAACGTGCTTGGGTGGAGGGAATCCTCATCCATATGCATTAATGAGCTTGGAATGTGGAGGATATAAGGGAGTAAATGCCAACTGGAGTGAGGTGAATCTGGGTTAAAGTAGAGCGATGGTCTAATGATGACCATGGGTTAGGCATAGGAAGGTTCTTAGGATAGTCAAAGGGGATAGGATAGTCAACATTAATATTTATAAGGTTGCAATTTGTTAACTAAAATAATTGCTTAATTTATTAAATATTAAC
The DNA here is from genome assembly GCA_028583015.1 of Wollemia nobilis. Taxonomy (NCBI): domain Eukaryota; kingdom Viridiplantae; phylum Streptophyta; class Pinopsida; order Araucariales; family Araucariaceae; genus Wollemia; species Wollemia nobilis. The sequence goes on along the minus strand of JAQPPZ010017257.1, from coordinate 7,465,301 downwards.
ATTTAACCAATGCCAATATGATATTTTTTAGTTGTCTATGGATGTCCCTTTTTGTACCACATTGGGTGCAAACACAATATGGTGCAAAAAAATTAACACTAATCACTGTCTTCATGATTGATAGTGATAATGATTGGTGAATGACCTTTGGCTTGCAGAAAGTAACATAGGATCATCTCAAATCAAGAACAATGTAGGATTCCCCATTCATGGATTGGATGAATGCCCTTGAATATTTGCCTTTGACGGATTGATGAAATCAATGTGATTAGAATTTTGAGTCTTTGAATCAGAGTTTTGACTAGAATTTTAAGAAAATAAGATGAGTTTTGCTATTTTCCCTAGCAAAGGGAGGTAAATGATAGCCTTGGACAAAGATTCTTGGACTTAAGTGACTCCAAAATTGAGTGTTTAGGGTGTTGAGCTGATTTGAGACACAGTTTTATGGGTATTGTCTACCCCCTCAAGTGATGAGTGGGTGGAAATAAATGGATGACAACCATGAGGTGATTGAAAAAATATGGATGAAAGTAGTATCAAGGATGAAATGAAGGTGCAAAAAGGGTTAATTTGGGAGTTAGTGTAAAATTTGGATTTATGATTGACTAAAATGAGCTTCCCAACCATCCAAGGCAGTTTCCTGATGCTTGGGTGACCACCTAGGGTTGTTGCCTGGTGCCTCTAACTGTCCAAGGTAGTTGCCTTGTGCATCGGTGACCACCTAGGGTAGTTAGTGACCTACTAGGATGGTTACCAACACAAACTTATAAATAGGGCATTTTGGGGTACATTTTTTGACTATGGTGGGCGATAGAGGAGGAGAAGCAAGAATAAAAAGGTTGGTGTACAAGATAGTACGAGAGAGCATGACAACTGGATTTGGAGGGTGTGTAGAGCTTGTGAATACCATTCGACCTTTCTTTTGTGTTGTGTTTTTTATAAGATAATTTACAGGGATGCGGAGAAGGCAAAGGAGACACTACGACGACAAGTCCACCTATGAGTGGATAGTGGGACAGGCTCATCGAGGGTAGTGGAGGAGGGCTTATCAAAGGAAAATGAGGATGAGGAGGTAGTAGTGCTCCAAGTAGAGTGATATAGTCTACGAGAGGATCAAGATAGGACAACAATAAGACTTGGAAAGGTGGAGTAAAAACATGCTATGTTGATGGTAGGGAGGGAGAAGTGGATACGAGAGAGGAGGTTATGGGAGAGAGGGATAGGTTGTTGTGGATACTAGCACAACTATAGGAAGAAATATTAGTGGTGACGATAGAGCAAGATGATCTGTATCTACAAATAGATATGGTTGTGATTGAGATAGAGGCTCTACATAAACAACTAGATGTAGTTATGGTAAAGAGGGAGGCTATGTGTTAGTAGGTGGATATAGTAGTGGCAAAGAGGGACCAAGTGGTGGATGAGATGGAGCAGCTACAAAGGAAATTAGAGAGGACCAACAAGGTAGCTACTGTAGAGGCACTACAAGCATAATTGATTGGAGCATGGGTTGATGCAGTGGTGGCCAAGGGTAGGGTGGTGAGAGCTATGGCACAATGATGATTAGAGGTGGAGAGAGTGATGGATATGGAGGATAAATTATTATGAAGGGATTTGAGGTCCCTCGACTGATGTTATCAAGGTCAAAGTAAAGCCTAGCAAGAGGACCCTCAGTCATCGCAACAAGACCTGAGGTTAGAGAGTCATCCATATCATGAGCTTCAAGTGTTGGATCCTCTCAAGGAGATGAGCGATAAGGACAACAAAGTGGTAGTGGATAGGCTTAGATATCAAGGTAAGAGGGGAGTGATGAGACTAGTAGTGGGTAGGTGAGGATCGATGTAGTGATGATTTGACTATAATTTTGTAGGCCTACAAGCCATGATGATGTAGCCTATGGGCCTAACATTATTATGATGTATGATATTTTTATGACATGATATATATATATATGGAAAATGATGTGCGTTATGTGGGATTATGTGATGTGTGATGAATGTATGATGTCTTATGATGATGTATGTATGGATAAATAATAATAGATGTGATGATCATAATAGATGATTCAAATTATGAAATGATAAATATGGCTAATGTGAGATGTAATGGTTATGAAGTGATGAATGTAATAATATGGATTTTTTTATATATATATATATATATATATATATATATATATATATATATATGCATGTTTGATTATCGTTCGAAAAGGCCTAATGATGCATCGCTACTCATGAGTTGATTAATTAATCAAGGGCATCAATACAATGGTACTAACATAAAATAGAATGGAGTGAATGTGACACTATGGATATAGGAGATGAATAAATTGTAGGAGCAAAGGTGGCATGACTTGTCATTTCACCTATCCTAGGAAGGAAGAATCAACAAGTGCTTTTAGGAAGCTCAAACACCCTAGTGACATCAATCAAACTCATCTACTAATCAAATAAGCACTTGAAGATACTAAGACCAACCAAGGGAGTCAAGTTGCTCAAAGACCAAAGTGTGTGTAGTGATGTTCATTTCCAATTTTGAGCGAGGTAGGACTGACCAATTGTGACTCAAGCCATTATAAGCTAGCTCATCCATGAGCATACATAGGTCTATACAAAATAAGGTCACTAATGTGATAGACATGTCACCATACGGAGGGCATACTCCACTACTAGTCAGGCATCTATAGCCCCGATGGAGATAGCCCCATAATCCTTCGATATTGCTCCACTACCAACTAGGCATCTATAGCCCCGGTGGAGACATCTAAAATGCCTAAGGATCCATGATAAAATATATTTTATTTTTTATTGATGATTTTTTTTTACACATATGCTATGTGGATCCTTAGGCTCAGATTATGTGCATGATAGGATGAGCAAGGGAAACCATTCGCTTTATGGTGAGAGGGATGCTTGGTTTCATCTTTCCTAGACTCAAAATATGATTAATATATGAGATGTGTGCATGGTCCAAGAGAAAACCTGAGGTAACCAAGAAGGCCTATAGCACTCAAGGGATAAATGACTTTCAATGAAGGTTGATTGAGACACTAGGTATGGTTGAATGACTAAAAGAACCTAAATATTCTCCAAACCTAAGAGAGGAAAGAGACAAAGCATGGTGAGCTATGAATTTGGGAGTAGTGGATATTGTGGAAAAGTGCATGTAAAGAGGTTAGACAACTATGATTATGAAGATGCCCTTGATTAATACAATAAAATCCTTCGTAATGACATGTGTCAAACTTAACCAAATGATGACCAAGGTAGCATTAGATTAAAACAAAATGAGAACACAAAACAAAGCATGGAAAAAGTAATTAGATGATGATGGAGTGAAAGATGATAGAGAATGAAGGAGAAAGAGAAGAGGGGTAAATAAGAAGAAAGAAGAAAAAGGAGAGAGAAGAAGGAGAAAAAAGAGGAAAGAGAGGAACACATCGGTCCATGGTACGTAGTCACTCGAAGCATGACCATACAACTAGGAGTGATGTGCGAGGAATTAGAGAAAAATAATAAGAATGAGAACATGGAGTGAAAGTGAATTGATTGGAAAGCGAAGAGTGCTTGTGATATGAGCTTGTTGTTGTTTGATTTTGCATGTTTTTGTTGATTTATTGTGTTTTTTTTATTTATTTTTTGGAATTGATTATGTACAAGAAGACAGAGTTGAATATGAGCTAGGCATAAAATATGTGCAAATGAAGGATATTGATGGGCTCAGGTTCCTCAATTCCCTCGAGAGTGGTAATTTTATAGGCCCTTGATCCAAATGTTTGTGTGACAATGAATGGACCAAGCTAGTTGGCAACAAACTTATCATGTAGATGAGGTGGAAGATTTGAGTTTTGTTGATTTTCTTTGAGTACGAGGTCACCAACTTGGAATTCTTATGGATGGATTTTGTGATCATAGGCTCTTTTGATTTGATCTTGATAAACATGAAGGTGCTCAAGAGCATTGATTCAATGTTCATCAAGGAGAGTGAGTTGATCGAGCCTTGCTTGGTGGGTTGTGTCCTCATCCATGAATTCTTGCAAGGATATGTGTAGGGTTGGGATCTCAAGCTCAAGAGGCATGATGGCTTCGACACCATAGACTAGTGAGAATGGAGTTGTCCCTATCGACGTGTGAATGCTTATGTGATAAGCCTAGAGCACCAAAGGGAGTTGGAGGTGCCAATATTTATGATTTTCTTGTACAATTTTCTTAAGAATGGCACATATAGTCTTATTGGTAGCTTCAGCTTGTCCATTGCTCTAGGGGTAATAGGGTGTCAAGAAGCTATGTTGGATATGATACTTGTTGCATAATGCTCGAACATCCTTATTTTTAAATGGGGGACCATTATCAGATATGATCTTTGAAGGGATACCAAAATGACAAATGATGTGTTGTAGTATAAACTCTACAATTCGGGGTCTTATCATATTGGTGAGAGGAATAGCCTCAACCCACTTGGTAAAGTACTCTGTGGTTGTGATGATGAATGTATGTTATCTCAAGGATGGAGGGGATATTTTCTTAATAAGATCTAGGCCCCATTGCAAAAATGGCCATAGGGCTTGAATGGGTTGCAATGCTTGTGATGGAACATGGGTCAAATTGGCATGATGTTGACATTTAGGACATTTCTTAACATATGTGCAACAGTCATGTTCCATGGTGGGCCAATAATAACCCATGCATAAAATGCACTTTGTGATGGCCATCCCACTAAAATGACCACCACATGTACCATCATGGGCTTGAGATATCACCCAACTTGCCTCTTGTGGTTCAAGACAATGAAGAAGAACACCATCATAGCCATGATGATAAAGCACATCCCTTAAGAGAGTATATCGAGCTACTTTTTGTTTGAAAGTGCATTTAGTAATTGATGTCAATTCGATAGGAAGGGTACCAAGTTTGAGGAAATCCTTGATTTGAGCAAATACATCATGGTAAGGCTCTACCTAAACTAGATGGACATCTCATTCATCATTAGAATATTCTTGGGAGATAGTCGATTGGAAAAGCATGGTAACTTGAACTTGAGTGATGCTATCAATGGGGTTTTGTGGAATAAGGGACCCAAGAGAGGCCATGGTATCTACAAAATTATTAGATGACCTTGGAAAAGCTTCAATGTCATACCAATCAAAGTTGGTTAGCAATTTATTGATAATTTATTTATAAGACTTTAAGATCAAGCATTTGCACTAGTAGACCCCCTTAACTTGATTAACAATAAGGAGGGAGTCACCTATGATGTGGATACATTTAATGCACATGGCAACAATGGTCTAGAGTCCAAGGATCAATGCTTCATATTCTACGTTATTATTAGTGCAAGGGAAGTCGAGCTTAAATGAAAAAGGGATGGGAACCCCTTGAGGCATGAAGAAAATAATTCTGGCACCTCCCCCTTGTTCACACTTAGAACCATCGAAGAAAAGGGTAATATCGACTTCATCCTCAGGTTTGACATGCTCTTCGAGCTCGATAACACTGAATATAGAATCATCTGGAAGCTCTATGATAAGTGGTTTATCATCTTGAAGAGGAGCTTCAACAAGTTGGTCGGCAATGACCTAACCCTTTATGGATTTTTGACTTATGAATTCAAGATCAAATTCTATTAAGAGCATTATCCATTTTGTAGTGTGGGTATTGGTGTAAGTGCGACTCATCATATAACACAATGGATTTTCTCTAGCAATGACATAGGTTGTATGATTGAGCATGTAGTGGTGAAGCTTTTTGGTTGTAAATATGATAGCTAGGCATAGCTTCTCCACATATGCATATTTGGTTTCATAACTCACCAACATGTGACTAATGTAATAGATGGCTTGTTCTTGATTGGCATCATTCTTTTGAGCCAACATAGTCCCTAGAGCAAAATCAGTAGTAGATATGTACAAATGAAATGGAATGCCTGGTCGAGGTGGTGATAAAACTAGTGAGGAAGCGAGGTAACACTTAATGGTATCGAAAGCCTCTTGATATTTTATGGTCCATTGAAATGTGACCCCCTTTTGCAAAAGATGATTAAATGGCTTGCATTTATCTGATAATTGAGCAATGAAGTGATGGATCACTTGAATTTTTCCTTGCAAGCTATGAAGTTCTTTGAGGGTCGTAGGGGGTGACATTTTGACAATGGCCTTGACTTTATTAGGGTCCACTTCAATACCTCATTTGGAGACTATGAACCCTAAAATTTTTCCTAAAGTGATGCCAAAGATGCACTTTTTAGGATTGAGTCTCACATTATGCTCGAGTAATTGGTCAAAAACTTTTCGTAAAACATCGATGTGCTCATGATGAGTTTTAGATTTGGCCAAAAGATCATCCACATAATCTTCAATGATTTTGTGCATGTAATCATGGAATATGTAAGTCATGGCACGTTGGTATGTAGCTCCTACATTCTTGAGATCAAACGACATGACTTTGTAACAAAATATCCCCCAAGGAGTTGTAAAGGTTGTCTTGTGTTGGTCATCAGGATTGACTCGAATTTGATTGTATCCTGAAAAAATCATCCATGAGGGAGAGCATTTCATGGCCAATGATGGAATCCATGAGCGTATCAATGTTGGGAAGAGGAAAATCATCCTTGGGACATGCTTTATTTAGGTCACAAAAATTAGTGCAAATGTGTATCCCCTCATTGGGCTTGCCAATGGGCACCATGTTTGAGATCCATTTTGGATAATCAATTGGTTGGATAAAGCCCATGTCTAATAGCTTTTGCAATTCTTCTTTAACCATGAGGGCAATGGTAGGATGAAGTTTCCTCAACTTTTGTTTGATCGATTTGGCATTGGGATTTAATGTGATATTGTGGACAATGAGATTTGGATCAAGGCTAGGCATGTCTTTGTAGGACCATGCAAAAACTTGTTGGTATTCGTCAAGAGGGTGAAAAAATATTGTTGCTCTTTAGATGAGAGACTTTTTCTAAGTTTAAGGATTTTGGGGTTGTCAGGGTCGGTGTTGATGTTTATATCGATGGTTTCCTCAATGAGCATGTGGGAACCCTCCTCAAGTTGATGAGGGGTGGGAATGAGGTGAATGTCATCTATGAAATTATCAAAGAGGGTTGGTGTGGTATCACTAAATTCGATGTGATAAATGAAAGAAGGTGAGGAAGAAGGAGGAGAAAAGTAAACATTTGATTCTCTAAGTAATTGATGTCAATGGGGATGGGGTGTGCATAAGTCAATAGATATCATGTTGACTTGGGGGAATGAAGGGGATTGTGGATTAGAGTTTGGGTTCCCTTGTACATGCTCACGAGGAAGAAGTTGATTTAGAATGGGTGGGCAAGGATCAGGTGGAGGTGGCCATGGTGGAGGTTGGGGATGCATGGGTGCATCGGGGTGCTCCAATGGGAGGAGCATAGGAAATATGGGAAGTAGAATGGGGAACAGATGTAGGTAAAAATTATCCACATCTATAATGGGGACAATGGGAGATGATTCTTCTTTAGAGCTATTAGAGGCAATCAAAAGTGCCTCAAATGGCTCATCGAATTCATCTTCCGAGGTGTCATATGGAATGGCATGAATAGTGGAAACTTGGAAAAAGTCATCTAGTGATAGGTGAGCATACTCAGGATCAATGTACTCATCATCACTATCCTCCTCGAGGCCAAGGGTAATGCATCAAATATCATCTTCGAGGAGGTCAATCGAAGAATGTTGATCATATCCTAAACCAGATTTGTCTTGAGGGAGCTAAGAATGAGGCTCTAAAATAGTGTGTGTTCCTTGCTCATAGTGGCCAAGACTACTCCAATTAAAACATTGAAAATACCTCATGGCAAATGAGGGGTTATCCAAAAAATTGATGTTGCCAGCAAATGGTATTTTGGGTGTTCTATCAAGTGGTTTGTCGAAATATGAATCAACTCCCCCATACACAAAATTGGTAGAATTGGAGGAGGGGCCCATAGGGACGATAGCACCAATGGTTAATGGAGGATGGCTAGGGTGACCAAAATCCCTAATAATCTCTATAACTAGAGGTGTAAATGTGACACTATGTACAAGATATTCACCTATGCTAGGATTAGTCATATGTACAATGATACTAGTAGTTTGAGATGGGGGTATTGGAGAGGTGGATGAGGATGAAGGCTCAGTGTTATCCATGAAAAGGGATGGGGATGCAGATGAGGGTAGCAAAAAAGGATTGTGTGTCACTTGAACAATGTCAACGATGGATGGGTTCTCATTAGATGGATTTGGAAGTGGGGGTGGTTCAGGCATCATGGAAGGAGATATGGTTTGGGAAGATTATGTAGGTGTGGGTATGGTGGAGGTAGGAGTGGCGATAGTGGTAGGAGTGATGGTGGTAATAAAATATCCAATGATGGAGGTGATAGGAGTGAAGATAGAGGCCATGGATCGGTTGTTAGGATTGTTGTAAGGAATAGAAAGTGTAGTTTGGATGGATTTGGTGGCGGTAATGAACAAAAGGGATTGGAGAGGGGGGAGAAGACTTCCTCGAGAGTTCGATATTGTTGTAGCGAGAGGGATATCAATTTTGAAAAAATTCAAGTGAACATTCGAGTCATCTCAGTAACGGGAATAGAGAATAGTAATTTAGTTAATATAGCTCTCCATCAATTGCAATAATCAAGGACAAATTCATCATAAAATTGGCAAAGATTGGTAAGATCCATCAATGTGGTTTTCTTTTTTACATTTAGAGCAAAATTCTGTAGGAAGAGATTGGCCAGTTGTTCAAAATTTTAAAGGTTGTGTCTGGGCAAGTTATTATACCAATCCAAGGTTCCTTCTGCAAGGGATAACAAAAAAGTTTAAAGCATGAGAGGTCTATCTTATTGATGAGATAACATGCATTGATGAAAGTGCTCACATGCTCTTGGGAATCTTCTTTTCCCTTGATTTTTTCAAATTTAGGCATTTCAAACAATGGAGGATATTGTAGTGTTGGTATTGAAGGGTGGATAGGGTAATTTTGGAGTTGACTCAATGTCGTCTTTGGGTACCTAGTATCAATAACTTATGATTCTAAACTATTGACCTTATTAGCCAAAAATTGAAATACGTTTAGAGTGGCTTGTGTTGGAAATTTGAGTTATTTTATGTTTTCATTGATTTCACATGGATCATTGATGTCACATGGATCATTGATGTCACATGGATCACATTTGAGTTTTGGTGGTAAAAGCACTTCATAAAATATCATTTATGATATTTTGGAGAACATGGATATATACAGGGTTTTTGTGAAAACCAAGGCAGGAAAAATAAAAGGTTTTATTTAAAACCATGGATGGCAGATTTGAAATGGGTTTTTCTTAAAACCCAAGTTGGATTTTCGTTTCATCGAAAAAGGTGCCTCGGTGATGGAGATATTTAATTTAAAATATTTAGTTTAAATTTTAAAATTTTAATTTTAATTTTAAAATTAAAAATAAAATTATAGCGCCGACGTCTAAAGAAAGGAGGAAAGGCATATATTAAAAATAATAGCATCGACATCTAAAGAAAGGAGGAAAGGCATATATATATGCCACCAAAAGTTTTGATAAATCCTTGTCCTCGATTTTCGAATGCATTCGAATTGATAATGTAATGCGAAAAGAGCCTGAGTGTTGAAGCGTGTGTAAAGAGGCGTGTGAAGGGTTTACAAAATTTGGTTTCATTGAAGAATCATTTGTGGAGGATAACCAAATGCATAGGCACCTTTGACCTAGTGGTTTGTGCGTTGTGTAAGAAGCAAGAGGTCCTGTGATCGAGTCTCGTCAAGGATGCTTGCTGTGTTGAAACACTCGAAGCATTTTTTAGTTTTCGAAGGGCACAAAATATTGAGGTATTTATTTTGGTTTGTGCCCATTTGAAAACGTGAGGGCATGTGGCCCAATGGAACCTTGGCCATGGTTAAGGCGCTGAGTGAGGAGGCATCAAGGGATCGAATCCTGTTAGGGACAGAAGCAAGTTAATATTTTTTAATATTTTATTTTTCTAAAGTTGCCCTAGGAGAAATAAGGGTTATGATGCACCTTACGAAAAAGAGAGATTTATGGTGATTTTCTTTTTGGAAGTATATCATATTATATATCATTGGAAAGCTTATTTCTAGGGCTATTTTATTAACTTGCTTAGAGGGAGAAATAAGGTGTGTGTAAAGAGATATTTCTAATTTTGTAAATAGGTTAAAAAGTGAAGGTTGATTTGTTCCTTTTTTCAAAGAAGATTAATTCTTTCATGAGGGGACATGATGTATTTTATTGAGTAGGAGTAATAAGGTGTTATTTGGATATTATTGTTGTGTTATTAATCATGATACCTAACCCTTATTGAAAGTTGAAAAAGAAAGTGTTTTGAGTGTGGCAGATTTAGTGGACAACTAATAAGGCATCAAAAAGGTATGAGCAATATTCTCCATTGACTTTGTTTATGGTGGTTGATTTCTGAAATATTATTGGAGAGAAAAGGATTGATTGTGGTTTCCTTTTTGAAAGTGGTTGGTTGAATGCTTCAAGATTTTATAGTTTGAGAGTTGTGATTAAACCTTGTTTTATAAGCATTGTTGTTGAAGCCATTAGTTGTGTGAAAAACATGAGATAGGGTTTGAGAAGAACATGAGTATCATTGTTATGTGAAGAATGTTTTATAAGCATTTTTGTTGAAGCCCATTGATTATACAAAGAACTTGAACTTGAGTATCATTGTTATGTGAGATTTATGGTTGAGCATTGTTGGAAATATTTGAGTTGGTTTATACTTGCTTGGACTAGGGTTTGTGAAAAAGAGTTGTTCCTTGTAGTGATTGGTTGAGTAGAGTTGTTCGAGCCTAGTCAAGTGATTATGTGAAGTGGTTGTTCAAGTTCCATGAAATAAACTATTCTATATTCTGATTTGAGTTGAGATCATTGTTGTCATCCATTGTAGAGTGCATTTCCATTCATTGTTGAGTTCATCATTGAGCCTTGCCTTCATAGATTTGTGGATGAGATTTGAGTGCTACTTGAGCATGATTGATTGAGCCTTTGAAAAGGCCTTTGGGATAGATTTTTGGATAGATTTGTGGTAGCTTTTGTGCATGATTGATTGAGCCTTTAAGAAGGCTTTTGGGATAGATTTTTGGAGCACATTTGAGCAAGTTCTTGGTGATCTTGCTAGATAAGATTTGAGCAAGTTCTTGGTGAGCTTGCTCGAGCAGATTTTGAGTAAGTTCTTGGTGAGATTGCTGAGCAAATCAGTGGATTGCCTACCTAAGCAGATCAGGATTGCCTTGCTGAGCAGATAAATGGATTACCTACCTAAGCAGATTAGGATTACCTACCTAAGAAGATCAATGAATTGCCTTGTTGAGCAGATCAATGGATTCCCTACCTGAGTAGATCAGGATTGCCTACCTAAGCAGATCAGTGGATTGCCTACCTGAGCAGATCAGTGAATTGCCTTGTTGAGCAGATCAGTGGATAGCCTAGCTTTGAGTAGATCAAAGTAATCATTTGTATTGGGATAAGGATCCCTATTTCTTTGTGAAATATTATAAGGATATTATCTTGTGGAGTACCCCACATTGGGAAACCACGTTAAATCTTGTGTCTCAATTGTGTATGGTGATTTGTGCTCTTGCTTACTATTGCTATCTATGTCATATTTGGATATTGCAATTAAGGACACTAATTGATATTGGTTTGGAAAGAAAGTAAAAAGTGGGCGTTACTGTTCACCCCCCTCTCAGTATATGCTTGTGTTCTTCAGCTTGGGAAGTTTAACAAGGTGCACCATGATGAGTCAAATAAGACGACTCAACAGGGGGATATGATTGATGTGAATAAATTTTATGGTAATAATGTTGGTTGGGATCATAGGATGGTGCGTGGGGAACTTGGGAATTTGAAGGTGAATATTGTTTAGGTTGATGAGGTTGGTTGTTGGTATTTGTGGGGTTTTATGGTAGTTGTTAAATTGGATTTTGATAGTATGTAGGAGGTGGTTGAGGTTGTTTATATGATGATTGGTATATATGAGGGGGTTGTATGGAGGTCAAATTACGTGGGTGTTGGATTGGATGTGATTGGTATTGTTATGAGGTAAGATAATATTGATTAGGGGTGGATTGGTATTGGTTAGGTGGTGGTTGATGTTGGTGTGGATTTTGCGATTGTGTCGTTGGCCACTAGTGAAAATCATAAGGGTGAGAATATATTGTAGGTATTGTGGATGGACAAGAGGCCCATGATGGATATTGGAGAAAGGATACTTGGGTAGATGAATGAGACAGAGGATTGAGGGTCTGAGGTGGTTGTTAAGGAATATGAGTAGTCTGTGAAGAGTGGATGTGAGATGGACAATTGCTAGGGGGTGGTTGTTGTGAAGATGCATGATGAGAAGATAAAGAGGATTGTAATATTGAGAATAAGAAAAACAAGATGTAGAAGGATGTTCAACATGTGTACCAATGATATGAATAGTAGTTGTCACAGGATAAGTTATGGAAGAAGTGATATTTAGAGTGGTGGATTGTTGAGGTGGGTTAGAAAATTAAAATAATAGGAAGGTTTGGATGCATATAGATGGAAATCGACATAGAATTGGTCCTGATGATGTTGGTGAGAATTATGCATAATACAGGAGGATGATATAGACGTGTGTTGAAATTATCATGAATGGGCGTGATTGGAAGAATATAGGTGGTTTGGATCGATGGCCACTAATATTAGGCCTGTTGTGTGTTGCGAGGGGTGATATTAGTTCCCTCAAATGGAAAGAATCCAGGAAACATTCCAGGAACTATTATACTCATGGTGGAAGATGTGGGAGGCATAGGAGGATGGTGATGTGTATAGGAATAAGCTTGCTCTTGGGGAGTCAGGGATACTATGCAAGTAGGAATAGTCAATGAGGGTAGGGATGGTTATGGTGAGCCAAGCGGTGGAAGATGTGATGAAGAGGAATCTTGGTTAGAAGAAGGTGATTGAGCATGATAGATTGGATTGATAAAGAGAAGGCAGGCAATGTCAAGATTAATAGTTGTAAACTTGGGATCGGTTGGAGAGAGGAGAGTCTTAGGGACAGGTGATTCAGGAGGGATGATATGGGTGGCATGGTGACTCATTCCTAGATCATGTCTAGCTAGATGTGTCTTAGGCGGGTGAGAGATGTGACAGTGGGCTTCATTGGATAAGCTACCATGATGGAATTGCAACATGGCCTCCTGATGAGTTAGGGGAATGGTTGAAGGATGAGAGGATTTATTGGAATGGTCCATGGAGACTTGGGCTTGGGATTGAGCCTTGGCTTGACTATGGGTCAATACTATAGGATATCAGAATGGAGTGGGATGTAGATCAGAGGTTCCTGGTAACGGTTCTCATGGTGGATCTTCTTCTTTTTTAAATAAAAATGCATTATCTATACAAAAAGACAGTCAAGCAATAAATTAAACAAACAATGGTTGTTTTGGTGTTTTTGATGTTTTGTAATGTTTTTTTACAATTTTTGATATGCTTGTAATGTTTTTTTCGATTTTGGTTTATATGTGTTTTATTTTTCCTAAACCTAGGAACTATGAAGAGGTGATGGAATGAGATATATAACGATGTGTTCATGTCCACTCCATTTATGAGGAATGAAACACAAATGACGAATGTGGCTTCCTAGGATGGTGGGTCGGCTTCAGGTATCCTAAGGGGTCAAAACAAATCTTGAGAGAGAGGTCACACAGTCTAAATTCTACTACTTGCCCAGCTAGGCTTTCACTTCACCCTTGGTCAGGCTCAAATAAAAATGATAATTGTATGTCCAATAATTATTAAGCCTTGTGAACAAAAGTGCATTTAACCTCAGATTATCCTGAGCTAGTCCTAAGGGTAACTAGCTTCCCAATGATGAAATCCATGAAACTATGCAATCTAACTATGGTGTCTAAAGGCTCAACTGATGGTTGGTGGTGAAATCCAATGTCACTGGTTGGTTGTCCTCACAAAATATTTGTGAAATATATTGTGCAAAGTGTATGCTTGATTTGATTTTTTATTTTTTATTTTTTGTTTAGGTTTTGATTTTTGATTTTTGTTTTGTTTGATGCTAACAATGCCTATTTACCATGTAGATCTAAAGCTAACCCTAAGGAGCTAATGAAAATAATAACCTTTATATTAATGAGCTATGAAAACAAAATTTGATCTAATGAACCATGAAAGCAATAACAACTAATTTCATGAGCCTTGAAAGTAAATGATAACTAAGTTATCAAACCTTAAAATAAAATTGCAATTAAGCTAATGAGCCTTGAGAATTTAACTTAATCTAATGAGTCATAAAACAACAATGATTGAGACAATGTGCCTTGACTCTATGTAGAATCTACAAAACAACTATGCTAAGCTTTTGGGAATCTAAAGAAGAAGGGGAAGGGCTTAGATTTTGAATAATATGATCTTCTAAACTAAAGAAAGTTTGCTTGAGCAATTAATTTAAATAAGAAAAGCTTATGGGGGTGCTAAAGAAGACTTAGAAACTATGCTAAGGATAAGAATACCTATGGTAAATTAAGAGATGACTAAAAGGAATTTGCGATTCAAACAAGGAATGAAAAAAAATGAATTGTGACATGAGCCTCTATGCAAAACTGAGGAATATAAGCTACTAAATTGTGAGCCTATGCTAGAAAGAAAAGGAATTGAGACTGTTGTGCCTTCGAGTCTATGTTTCTACGGTTGTGTTTGAGTCTGTGTAGTCATCCTAGGTGGTTGTTTGTGTCTGTGTAGCCACCTTGGGCGGTTGTGTTTGAATTTGTGTCGACATCTTGGGTAGTTGTGTCTAAGTCTGTGTAGTTGCCCTAGGCAATTGTATCTACATTTTGTATAGCCATCCTATGTGGGTGTCTATGTTTATGTAGTCATATTAGGCAATATATCTTGCAATATTAAGTCCTGGTTTGAAGGAAGTGATTGTCTTTTTTGCTCCTTAGTACCTATGACAAATAAAAAATAGAAAGTTAATAAAGTAAGTAAAACAAGCAAGAAAACATGAGGAACCCTAAGCAAAATGCACAAGACATACTATGCTAGATGCAAGTCCTATAACTTAAGCAAAACAACAAATGTCAAGTGCGTTAAGGGAAATTGGGTCCCATCGTGATCACCATTTATGTGACTAAGGAAATGCACCATAACATGTAAATAAACAAAATGGAAATTTGATATTGCATTGATAGAATTTGTTACAAATCAACCTTTTCAATTACAATGGACCTCCTAGAAGGGAGGGTTTTCTTTGTAAATGAGTTCAATGGTGCCACAAATCATCTCCTCGATCACACAATAAATTGTAGGGAGGGTTTTGAAGTCTCGTTGCTTGACCTCCCGAGCCTCTATGTCGATCCCAGTACATGCACACAAGCCCATAATAAAATTATTAGTAGCATTTGTTGGGCCTTTCTATATAAGGCCCTAAATGATGAAAAATGATTACAAAAAGGTTACAAAAACTCACAAAACCTTTAACAAAAGTTACAAAAGTATGCAAAGAGGTTACAAAACCTTATAAAATGACTTGTTTTACCTTGCTTGGATGCTTGTTGTTGATTATAGGTCTCTATCTATCTTTGAGACTCAAATACCCAAGGTGGTTGGATCTATGTAACCGCATAGGGCAGTTGGCTTCTATGTAGCCACTTAAGGTGGTTGGCTTTGTGTTCTGGTAGAGGCTTAAATCTCATATCTGAACCTTTTTGGAAGTGTCTCAGGGTTTATAGTGCAGATTCGATATTTTTTTATTATTGAAGATGAGCGTAGCTGCAAAATAAATATTAACACACATTCCAAAGAGACTCCATGATTGACATTGTTGAGATCTATGAATGAGGTACTTGCAATCACAAATTCAAAAATACACAAGGAATGCCAAACGAAATCTAGGTAGAGTTTCAATAGTGTTTTTGTGCACTCCATTTTGAAGTGAATGAAATGAGAGGATATTTATAATATTTTCCAAGGGTTACGAGAATGATGAGGGGGTGATAGGATGATGGACAAGTGGCTTGGGTGAGAGAAGGGAGGAATCTTAAGTTTCCCCACTTGGTTTCTTGGATGGAAAAGTGTGCAATATTCTCTATTTGGGCTATGACACACTATGAAGTGCTATGACATGCCTCATTAATGCTCTTGGGTGGAAATATTCCTCACCCACCAAAATGGCATGCTTCATTAATGTGCTTGGGTGGAGGGAATCCTCACCCACATGCATTAATGAGCTTGGAATGTGAAGGAGAGAAATAAGTAAATGCCAACTAAAGTGAGGTGGACCTGGATTAAAATAGAGTGATGGTCTCATGATGACCATGGGTTAGGTGTAGGAAGGTTCTTAGTATGGTCAAAGGGGCTAGGATAGTCAACATTAATTTTATAAGGTTGCAATTGTAGTAATTAAAATAATTGCATAAATACAATGATGACAAATATGACCTTGTCTACAACGACGATACCACCCTAACCCTCCTTCATAGCATCAATACCCCAAAGGCACCATTTTTGCTTTTACCTCCAACAATGTTGCCTTTTTGACACCATATATAGGTCCATGTGAGGTAGACAATACCGCAACATTGATCATAAATGCATCGAACATTTTTGTAGCTCTCCTCCTAGTTAAGCTCCTCCTCTACTTGTTGTTAAGACAACCAGAAGATACCACTCCCTAAGCTCCCTTGTAGGTAGAAGTGAACTAGACCATATTATTATTATACCTTTCAAAGGACCATGCTTTTGTTGTTCTTAGGGGTACTTTATATCTTGGAGTGAAGCTACTTGTGCTCTTAATTGTGCTTCCCATACACTCAAATGACACAACTACTACCACCATGGGTGGAAGTGTCATGACAACAATGCCCAAATATACAAACCCTAGCATTCCCTCCATCTCTTGATCCCAAAATATTAGCCATTTAAGTATTTCTTAATAAAATACATTTAGTTACATTAAAGACAACAACTATTAAAATTTATTTTCATTAATAAAATAAAAAATTTAAACTTTTTTTATGAGAAGGACAATAAATGGATATAAAATAGCTTTACACATTGGCATCTTGATTAATCGAGACAGTAAAATTAAATTTTGATGTGGACGCCCATAAGAGCCCAAGCCTGATATGTGCAAGAAGTATTTTTAGAGGTAGTAATGTTTAATCACTCTTTGTGTATGCTCTTTATATTTTGCCATCCATTTAAAATTCAACAACGACAATTACTTTGATTACAAGTGTGAGAGTAGCCATTAAGCAAGGTTTTGAGAAGGTAATTATTGAGTATAACTTGAATATCATAATTGAAGTCATTCAATAGTAATTATAATTTTAAATGTTTTCTTGGAAGAGTGTTTGAGCCTTACGCATATTTAGATTGATATTTCAAGACTTCTCTCATGTGCTTCACAAAGGTAATAAGATAATCTAACAACTTTCTAACATGACAATCAACTTGAATATGTCGTATAAATCCATTTATAGCAGTGATATGAAATTACAGGGCATGGTGGTAGATCTAGTCTCATGGTGTCAACAACTAGCAATTTATATGATTGAAATAAGTTTTCACTATCCACATTACATTTTGATATCTTGATATTACCATTAATATGTAGTCTTTTATTTTTAATTGAAGAATATGTTAATTTTTTAAATTACCTTTTTATTATGGTTAAACAATTTAACATTATAAAATCTAAATATTATCCTTTTTATTTTTATTTCTACGAGACCAAGAGGTCTTGCTAGAGTGGTGAGTGGGGGACACTTGGTATGAAAAGGTTAAGGTCTCGACAATGCTTTTTGTGGTCTCAGGTCCCTATGTTGTAACTTTGTTATAGATGGTAGTATGAACAAGTACATATCGAATTATATACTTGTGGTATTATAATGGAATACCATTTATATTTGGAGCATAAGAAGTGAAAAACAAAGAAAATAAAATTATCTATCTATCTATATATATATATTGACAAAAAGAAAAAATAATATTTCCACCTTGCAATTTTTTAGGAAACCTACCTATCAAAGGAAAATTGAACAATAAGTAATTTTTTTCGATAAGCTATGTGTGGCTTGTATTGGGGTCACCCCCATTAAAATAACAAAACACTGCATTATTCTCATTAGATTGATATCAAGTTAATTAAACCATATCAACTTGTCTTTTTATCAAATATATTCTTCATTTGCCTTTCTATCAAATATATTTTTTATCTTCCTCAAAGTGTTAATTTTTGCAATCAACTCCTTAATGTTAAGAGATAAAATATCACTCAACCGATTGCCTTTAAAATTTGCATTTTGGCAAGATGAAAATCAGCACTCCAAATGACCATAGTATTTTATGGCAAGATGAAAATCAACACTCAACCATTTGTGTTTTTTATGGCAGGTGATCCCCATAGCTGACATCCACGGTCAAAAATTTGGCTCGCGGTTGACAGGCATGGGCAACAGTCATAGCCGTGCATCAGAGCCGCGGTCAGCAACAGACCAATAAGAGAACAGAGGGATAAAGCTTGATCAAATGTGGACCTGAGGTAGGTTTCACTGTCATTTTCCTTTCCTATCTTCTCTGTCTATATTTTTCCAGCAAGCATGAAATGGTAACCTAAGTAGGACAACACTAAAAAAGGGTGAAATGAATTAGGTCCATTAGGTTTTTCATTCTAGGGTTTCATTAGGCACTGCTAGGAACAACGGACCTCTGATTGTAGTCCACCCTAGAATACAACGTGCTAAAGTGTCCTTGTATGTTGGATTTCTTGCTTAAGGCCCGATTAGAGGCCACTTCATCATTAATATGCATTGTCTAAATATCATGTAGATTAATCATGCATGTTTCTGAAATACCAAATGTTCTTTTTATGCATATCATGTAGGAAATGATCATGTGAGTGTTGTATTATGCATCTTTCCTTTTATGCAAATTAAAAAGAACACACACACACCACGTTCCAAAGTAAATGCTAGTGAGTTGGGAGTCACATCCAACCACTAGTAGGGTTTCAATGATGGTGGAGGTGATTTCCATCCGTTGGCCCAAATCCCATGTACCCTATGTTCTAGACCAATATCGGATCCAAGAACCTTTCGTAGCCCAGAAAATTTGCATATACTCCTCTTCGGAGGGTATGACACTGACTAGGTGAAAACGGGTGAGGATCTGGGAGGACCTGTGCTCCCTTCCCGGGTGTGGACTTTCATTACCGCACTTTGGGGGGATTACGTGACCTGGAGTTCATAGCCAGGTTGTCGAGCTATGAGCATACAGGTGAAAGCCATTAAACAATTGAGAAAATCATCAACGCTTTGCAAAACACGATAAGAGTTACTTTACTGATACAAAAAATTGAAAACACATCAAACAGTTTAGGGCTCATTTTAAATTGTAAAAAGAGATAATCATCATTGTATTCTTTGCGTGCTAATAAAAGTTAAATCTAGACATAGGATACACAATGGTGCAAACATGGAGAGGCCGATCCAGGCATAGACCCGAGATCGAAGCCCAAGCTCCACCTAGTGCACAACACGATGTAGAATGCCCTCAATCATAGAATCCTCCTGGATGTCATTCAACGAGCATTAGAGGGGATAATTCTACATGAGGGGATTCCATCGAGAATACCCCAATTAGAGGAAGTGCTAGACATCCCTCTATACATAGATCAAAGCATGGGACGTCCCAGCATGGGGTTTCCATATACGGTAGCATTTACCGTGACCGCATTCCACGTGGATCCATGGGTTCTACCAAAGAATATGTCATCGAGGGATCCAGATTGGTACCCCTTCGACAGGTATCTAAGGGAGGCTCATGACCTCCACCATTAGAGCATAGACATGTCCAAGATCCACCCATTCAGGGGTGAACAGAGAGGGCTACTTTCGAGCACAGGCCCGCACAGACTCCCAATAGGGGTGAGCCCACCATGTTCACCATAGATATATCCAAAGTGGGAATAAATGGTATGCCACCTCATGAGCCATGGCGTAGCAAACAATTGGATGGTCTAGACAAGGTCCTAGGGCATCTAGGATATAAGCCTATGCCTGCACCCTCTCGACCCGCGAGCGTGTGTAGCGGAGGCACCATTAGGACCACCCGAGAACCTGGAGAGTGCTCCAAGCATTCTCGAGACATGCGTGCTCCTGCATCACATGCAGGCACTGAGTATAGGAGACAACCTGACATGAATGCCATATTTATAGACCGAGGCAAGAGTGTGGCAAATCAGTCCATTGGAGGACATACTCATAAAGTCGCTCGAACAGAGCGCACCCCTCCGAGGCCTCAGATGGCCGATCATCTTGATAGGGCTCATAGACTGATGTCAAAGTAGAGACGGTAGATTCTCCAAGATCAATTGGAGGATGTTCACGTAGAGAAAGAACACCTCAAAAATAAGAATACTCAGAGGCAGAGGTTCATCAGGAAAAAATTGTATGAACAACGCATGCATGAACAACGCATCCTTGATCAGAAGGAGCATGTAGAGAGAGAGGATCGATTGGCTAGCACCGGTTTACATCCTCATAGTGAGATCAAGGAGCGTGTCCATAGACGAGTGGCTTCACAGCCCGAGTTACACCCTGAGAACATAGACACCCATACTCGCCATATGACTCAACATAGAGATCGACATCCAACATCCGAGCAACATGAGCATAGGCAGTATGAGAATGAAGTGGGAGAGGAATTAGAACAAGAGTATCCTAAAATCTCCCAATTCAAGGAGGAGGGTGAGCCTAGTCCCCCACCTCGACCGAGGAGGAACCTACCTCCGAAGCCGCCTCCACGACAATCTCGAGAGGAGGAGTTTCTTTCCTCGCAAGCCTACAAGACCTTAGCAGAGAAGGTTCAAGCCATAGAGAAGCAAGGGACGACTTATCAAAAGCCTACCTTGAACAAAATTCACAATGAACCTCTATGCATGTCAGTGCCTATTCTAGCATATCCTGAGCATTTCAAGATGCCTAGGCTAGATAAGTTTCAAGGAGAGGAAGACGCACAGGAGCACGTGACTAGTTTCCTAGATATGTGCTTTCAGATTGAGAGCAACGATGCTTTGCTCTTGCGCACCTTCATCATGACCCTCTCAGGCCCAGCTCGAGAGTGGTTCAACCAACTAAAGAGGCACAACATCACTAGTTTCAAGCAACTGGCTGATGCATTTCTTGAATGCTTCTCCTTCGGCATCAAGAAGAAGGTAAACTTATCCGACCTGGCTGCTCTAACGCAACATGATGATGAGCCAGTGATGGATTATGGAAAGCGATGGAGGAAAATTATGGTAAAGCTGCCATTCTCCATCCCGTCCTCCGAATTAACGTGAATGTTCATGAAGAATTATGCCAAGCACATTTTGCTATTGCTACAGTTGCAGCAATACCAGACATTCGAAGAGGCTTTGGCGCAAGCCAAGGTAATTGAGGACATCAAGTTATAGGAGGGTAACTTGAAGCTGAGGAATAAGAAGGAGGGACACAAGAAAAGTACTGAGAGACATCAGGCCAAGCCGGCCCATGTTAATCAGGTAGTGTTGAACCTTCAAAAGGGAGAAAAAGGGCAACAAAAGCAAAATTATCAGGCCCAACCTCCGCCTGCGCAGTATGAGCAACGCAATAACAATTACAAGGGTAAAAATAAGGAGCAACACCCACCTCACGTATTCACTCAGTTATCGGAGTCGTTGACTTTGATTTTTCATCAGTTATGCGAGGCAAAGGCTATACACTTACCCGAGGTCAAGATGATAGACCCTAATCAGCCTAAGCCTAAAGGCTATAAAGATGATCAATATTGCATCTTTCACAGATCGAAGGGCCACGACATCGAGGTATGTTGGTCCTTCAAACACCTTGTGCAAAATATGATCGAGAGAGGTACGCTTCTTGTCGACAACCCGTAAGCACCTGACAATCAAAATATGGGGATTTACAAAAATCCTCTACCTAATCATGAGGCACCAAAGAATAATGTTGGCCAGGTCAACCAAGTTTGCATCGAACCACCAACCCAGGGGTTCATTGGAATGGTCAACATTGTCACGAGGAACACGAGGTATGAATGACCGAATCAACCTCCAATGCCTATTAGGGTCCAAGTTGCACCTCCTCCAAGGCCAGCCCAATATGTGCCCGACCCACCAACTAGATCGGTGGTGACCATCAAAAGTAGGTTGGTTCAAAACCTACAGATAACTCTAGCAAAGTTGTCAATTTATGAGCTAATTCAATAGTCTCCTAAGCATAGGGAGATGCTCATGGACATCTTAAGGTCCATCGAAGTGCAGCCTCAGGATCCCAAAGCATTTACACACTTCGTGGGGCACGTGCAATAGTGTCAAGAATCGGTCATTCAATTTCATGACCACAAAGTCAAGATGGTTTCCACTATTATAGCAGACCCACCGCTGCATATTATCGCTTGTGTGAATCACAAACCATTCAAGTGGGTTTTGATCGACATGGGGTCATCGATCAATATCATAACTACCAAGGTGTTAACTCACTTGAAGTTACCCAAGATGCATATCATTCCTTCTACCTTCACGTTGAGAGCATTCAATGATGCATTATGCTCGATGGTCGGTACTATAGTTTTACCTATCCAGGTGGGATTGAAGACCATCCCGATGATGTGTCATGTAATCGAAGGTGCTATGTAGTATAATATACTTCTAGGGAGGCCTTGGATCAGAGAAATGTATTGCATCCCTTCTATTTTACACCAGTGTATCAAATACATTCATGAGGGACAGGTTCACGTGGTGCCTTCGGATGAAGAACCCTTTAAATACGTGAATCTAGCAGATTTGCCGAGGGAATTTGTGCTCCCCTCAATGCACCTGGATGTGCGACCAACGTCGCCAATCAAATATCTAGGAGGTATAATCAAAGAAGTGTGTGCTAGACCCACAATATCCGTATCTCAAATATCGGAGCACACAACAACTACTTCCATTAGACCGACTGCATCTATGATACAACGGGATGATAGGAAGTTGAAAGAAAAGGTGGGCAAAAATAAGATAAAGCAAAAGCCCAAGTCAGTTATCATTGAAACCCCTACTCCCATGGAAGTAGAGGAAGTTCAAGGAAGAGTCGAAGAGGCACCTCAGCCTACTTCACCTGCATCTTCAGCAGGGTCATCTGCACCACAGGTGACCATCCATTTGGTTAATCCTAGGTTAGGGGAATACATTGTGTAGAATGTGATGTTCACACCGATTATCAAGACTGCACATGACATGGGCCGACCACGAGCCCATCACCTTCCCATAGGGATGGTGGAACCATTGGGGGTACCACCCAACCAAACCAACTTCATCTATGGAGGGTTAGACCAGATCACATCTCTCATGCCCATGGATGAGGATGATAATGAACCATTCACCATGAATGTTCATTATCTTTCTAACCCAGACTATGCCATGTGATACTTCGAGCGTTACCATTGGCATGGTTATGGTCTCAGACTATTCGAGTAGGGGTGTAAGAGGCCTATAGAACCATAGTATCAGTTACCTACTAATAGGTTCAGGTTGGGATTCTACAATGGAGGATAGGTTGAACTCCTTACGGTATCTTTAGACCACCTGTACCTCAGTCTAGGGGGTGAGGTTGACTTCAATCCATATCACCCTAATCCTTCTACGTTCCAGAGGGATAACCGGATGGTGTCTTACATCACCATAGCACCACCCAAGACATATCATGAGGATATCTTGGTGGACATCGGTCCAGATGATTTACCAAGAGAAAACTTTGGTCAACAAATCCATGGAGCAATCGATGACACGGGCATGCAGGGTCAAGATGTTATCATAGTGATAGATCTCGAGTTGGAAGGGCATTTCGATGAGGATATAGCAGAGTCCATCTTTGAGATAGGTGGACCTAGCTACAGTGAAGGAGAGGACAGTGAGTCCTCACCTGACGATCAATCAGAGGATGAGGTTGAGCTGGTCTATTCGGTAGTATCGTATTTATGGTGCTTATACCCAATTTTATCAAATAATGATGATAGTGATCAGGAGATAACCTATATGGGGCCACATTTTCTAGAACATCCCATTCTAGTGGGGGTGAATGAGGGCCTGTATTATGATAGTGATGAAGAAGATGAGACAGAGAGAGCCTACTTAGGACCTCCCTACTTACGCTATCGCAATGCACCGTATACGGTTGAGGAGATGCATAGAGAGATCAATCTCCATCCTCACCTTAGGGAGACCACCGAATCTTAATGTGATTTATCATATGGTGTTTCCTGATCCATCGATGTACATGGAGCTCCTTGAGCCCAATGATCCCATCCGATAGTCTGTTCATGGACCGGATCCAGAGATCCCCATACCCCCAGAACCACATCTCGGGGATGGTAGTTTTGCTAATGATGAGTCACTTGCACGTGGTCCTGGAGATATGATCCATTTCATCAACATGATCTCCATTGATTTGACCACTCCACTCCATAATCCAGCTGATCCATCCAAACCATTGCATTTAAATGTAGATGCTATCGATTGGGATCACGTTGATTCACCTCTAGAGCCTGAAGATTTCTTCCCTAATGAAGAAATGTTGCAACCTTTCCATTTTGCACTAGGCTATGCACATGATGTCTATCATGTTGAGGATGCTTCCAATGAGGAACCTATAAACCCAGCAGATGACATCCACTTGATCCCTATGCCTCATCAGCTTGAGGAGGGATCCCATATGTCAGTAGAGGAAACCTTCGAAGTGGACATCAGTAATGATCCCACCAATCCAAGGAAGGTTAAATTTGGAGAAATTTTGACTCTTGATGAGCGTGCCAACCTCATCCCTCTACTGAGAGAGAGACCTGCTCTCTTTGCTTGGACTTACAAGGATATGTCGGGTCTAGATCCAAAATTGGTTACTCATAACCTTTCGCTAGATCTATCAAAGAAGCCAGTCAAGCAAAAACTTAGGAAGATGCATCCAATAGTAGCCTTAATGGTTAAGGATGAGTTGCAAAAGTTGTTGGATGTAGAGTTTGTTATCTCCATCGACTATCCAGAATGGGTATCCAATATGGTGCCTGTAGGAAAACCTGATGGAAGGATCCGTATTTGTATGGATTTTAGAGACCTGAACAAGGCAACACCAAAGGATTCATTTCCATTGTCGAATATCGATGCTCTTGTAGATGCAACTGTAGGTCATGAGATGCTCTCCTTAATGGATGGTTTTTCTAGTTACAATCAAATTTGGATTAAGCCCGAAGACCAACATAAAACCATGTTTATAACGCCATGGGGAACATTTTGCTATAAAGTTATGCCATTCGGCCTTAAAAATGTTGGTGCCACATATCAACGGGCTATGACATATATCTTTCATGACTATATGCATAAAATCTTAGAAGATTATATGGATGACTTGTTGGCAAAGTCATTATTGCGTTCTAAGCATGCGGAGGTCCTGAAGAAGGTCTTCGATCGCCTGATAGACCACAATGTCAGGTTGAATCCTAAGAAGTGCGTGTTTGGCGTAACTTCAGGAAAGCTCTTAGGATTCATCATTTCAAAATGAGGCATCGAAGTTGACCTAGCAAAGGTCAAGGCTATTTTGGAAATGCGTCCTCCCACGAACATCAAAGAACTAAGAAGCCTTCAGGGCAAAGTAGCATCCATAAAGTGATTTATCACTCAATTATCGGATAAATGTCGACCCATGAATCGACTGCTACACAAGGGGGTCCCATTCAATTGGGATGAGGACTATCAAGCAACCTTTGCTGAGATAAAGCAATACCTAGCGACGCCACCAGTGCTAGCTCCACCAAGGCTAGATGTGCCATTTTTGCTATATATATCGACAACCGACTTTGCACTAGGAACCATGTTAGCCCAAAAGAACATGCAAGACAAAGAACAAGCCATATATTATATTAGTCGAACCTTGGTGAGCTATGAGATCGGATATGCATATGTGGAAAAGTTATGTTTAGCAGTAGTGTTCGCTACCAAGAAATTGTGACACTATATGTTGAGTCATACGACATATGTTATATCCAAACAAAATCCTTTGTAGTATATGATGAGCAAGACATATCATAATACACGTACTGCAAAGTGGATCATGCTACTGATAGAATTCGATTTGGAATTCATAAGCCAAAATTCCATTAAGGGATAAGTCATAGCAGATCAACTGGCTGAGGCACCTCTCAAAAATAGTAGGCCCCTCACCATAGAGCTTCCTGATGATGCAGTCTTTGCCTTATCAGAAGCACCCGAACCCGAAGAACCGGACAACAAAGCCGATATGACCTTGTTCTTCGATGGTTCGAAGTGTGAGCAAGGGGGTGGTGCAGGAATAGTGTTGTTCATGCCACAAGGAGCTCCAATGCCCTTGTCATTCAAGTTGGACTTTCCTTGCACTAACAACAATGTTGAATATGAAGCCCTAATTTTGGGTCTCCAAATAGTTATCACCATGAAGATAAAAAGGCTAAATATCTTTGGTGATTCCCTTCTCATTGTGAACCAAGTTAAGGGACTATTTCAATGTCGATGTCCGATATTGAAAGCTTACAAGGATCTTGTTGACACATATCTAGCTCGACTGGAATGGTATGACATCGAGGCAATCCCTCATTCATCCAATAGATTCATAGACACAATGGCATCTTTGGGATCTCTAATCCCTCAGAATCCATCTATCGATTTCACTACCATCCATGTAAAGATGTTGTCACATTCTACTGTGCAACGTGAAGCATTGGATAACAAAGAGTCAATCAACATGATTCATGTAGAACCAAACCATGAGTGGTTCTACAGAGCCAGAGACTTTCTGAAGAGAGCATCCTGGGGGTCTTTGATCTCATAGGATCCGATGGGGAGTGGTACTACCATTCACCATAGGGTTGTTTCCCAGTCTGCATTTGCAAATGTAGAACCATAGGGGGAGCATGTTGTCTTGTCGATCGAGGCCGAAGCTTATCATAACTGGACATCACAGATATATGACTTCCTTAAACTTGGTATAATCCCTCAGGGATTATCGCATGCCACAAGATGCACATTCAAATAGAAAGTGACAAAGTATGTCTTGTTAGCAGACATCCTGTACCGTAGAAGCTACGATGGAGTTCTCCTTCATTGTCTTGAGCCCCAAGAGTCATCTTGGGCAATTTTAGAAGCTCATGATGGTACGTGCGATGGCCATTTCAGTGGCATGGCTATCATCAAGTGCATCCTTCGTATGGGTTATTATTGGCCCACTATGGAGAAGGATTGCAATGTGTATGTCAGGAAATGCATTAAATGTCAACATCATGCTAATCTTACGCACCTGCCATCACAGGCCTTACAACCCATTCAAGTGGCTTGGCCATTTTCTCAGTGGGGATTTGATCTCATAGGTAAGATCTCTCCTCCATCATCGGGCCGACATACTTTTATTATCATGGCTACTGAGTATTTCACTAAGTGGGTGGAGGCTATTCCCTTAACAATGACAACCGGAGCACGTATTGCTGAGTTTATACTCACCAATATCATTAGTCATTTTGGGATACCATCCAAGATAGTTTCGGATAATGGAACATCATTTAAGAACAAAACTATGAGAGCTTTGACGTCTAAATATAGAATCAAACATAGTTTTGTGACTCCTTATTATCCGTAAGCAAATGGGCAGGTTGAAGCTTCAAATAAGATAATGGTCTCCATCTTGAAAAATATGGTACAAGAGCACCACAAATATTGGCATATCCAACTACCCCTTGCATTATGGGCTTATAGGACTAGCATTCGGACACCCACTAGGGCAACTCCATTTTCACTAGTATATGGCACTGAGGCCATTATGCCCCTAGAGTTGGAAATTCCAATGTTGCGCATCGCATTGAAAGAGTTCATTGATGATGACACTACGCGACAAGCTCACCTAGATCAATTGACACTACTTGATGAACATCACATGAATGCCCTTGAGCACCTTCATGTTTATCAAGAGCACTTAAAATGAGCTTACAATAGCAAAGTCCATCTGAGAGACTTTGAGGTTGGTGATCTTGTGTTGAAAGAGAACCAACAGAACTCAAATTTACCACTAAAAATGTGAGACAAATTTGTGGCTAATTGGTTAGGTCCTTATATGATCTCAGAGAAGATTGGACCTGGGACATATCACTTGACATCGCTTGGAGGAGTTGAAGAGCCTGAACCTCTCAATATCCTTCATATTAAAGCGTTCTATGCCTAAGAACCATAAAAGGCTCCAAAGGCATCTATAAGCCCTTTGGTCATCCAAGAAAGGCTCCAAAGGTTTTTCAAATCCTTTGGTCAATCAAAAAGCTCCAAGGGTTTCTTAAAACCGCTTGGTCAATCCCAAAAGGCTCCAAGGGTTTCTCAAAATCGCTTGGTCAATCCCAAAAGGCTCCAAGGGTTTCTCAAAACCACTTGGTCAATCCCAAAAGGCTCCAAAGGCGTCTATTAGCTCTTTGGTCAAACCAAAATGTTAAAATCCATAAAAAAATGGAAAAATATCAAAAATAAAAAACATTTGCATTTCATTTGCATCATTGCTTCATTTTGCATTTCACCTTTGCATTGCATTAGGCATATTCATCCATCGCACTTGCATTGGAACAAATTATGTTAACAATCTTACAAATGACACCACGTTTGTATTTCAATCATGCATCTATGCACTATATTTTTCATCTATTTATCACCCTTGTGAGTAATTATGTTTTTCAACACAACCCATATTGTTGCTATGAAGAATATACTAGGGTTTTCTGGTCATTCAACCATACCTAGAGGTCTTCTCAAGAGTTGATAGAAAGCTTGCTTTGCTTTTGTAGTTGAGGTCTAGTTAGTATAGCCCTTAGCATATCAGAATCCTATCACTAATCAAAAAATTAAACAATCCTAATAAGGACTAGGGGAAGATGAAAGCCATGAAGTAGGACCAAGTATCCTGAGGTGAAAATATTTATTCTTGCTTATCCCTCTATGTGGATGGTATGGGAAATGTTGGTAATTGGCAAAAGGACAAGTTTATTCCCTACCTAGAATCCCTTGCTTACGTTAAAATGAGCAATATCCCAAAGTGATATCCTAGATCAATCCTCTATATTGATACCCTAGATCGATATCATAGATCGACATCCCATATTGATATCCCATATTGATATCATAAGATCGATATCCTCACTCGATATCCCAAAAATAGTTTCCCAAAGTAAAATCCCCAAAGGAAGTTTCTGAAGAAAATTATCAAATGTAAATCCCAAAAAGTCAAATCAAATGAAGATCAAATTGTACAAAGAAAGTAAAATCAGTATCAAATCCCTTGCTCAAAAGAAAAAGAGAAAGTACAAAATAAATAGTGATTTTTATCACTATAGTACAAAAATAAACAGTGATTTTTATCACTTTATATGAGCAAGTATCCCAAAAAATTGAAGAAAAGAAGGGGGTGAACTTGAATCCCTAGAATTGTCAGCACTATTGTACCTTACGCATGATGATATGTCTGATGCATTAGCATCTCGCTTTTGTATAGACCAATGTTTGAATGTGGAAGAGCTAGCTTCAGGTGTCTTGTATCGCCTAGTGGTCTAGTCCAACTAAAATCTAAACCTAGGATTGGGTAAGACATTTGCGGACCCCCGATCTTAGCAATGGGCTGAAAGAATCCCGCCTGACATCGAGGTATGCTTGTGCCTTATCAAATATACTCACTTGCACACATAGGGATAATGAATAGTTAGGGCCTATCCTAGCGAAAACCTTATGTTTCAGAAGTCTAGTGTGGCTAGTATACAACTTTTGATCAGTCAACTAGGGTGTTTGAGTCTCATGGTAAACCTCAAAAATTCCCAAATAGCAACAATCAAATTTTCAAATGCAATCATCAAACATCAATTTCTTTTTATGAGAGTTTGTTTATTAGAATTATTTGTATTATATGATTAGATACCGGATGGATGTCAAAAATGATATTTAGATGGCCACTGATTATATTATACATATTATTTTAATTCACAAAAGCTTATGAACAGAAAACATATATCATTACATCTCACATATGGGTGTATTATCTTTCACAAAGAGATAAAGCAACTACAATCCATGATTGTTATACATTATGTGGTGTCATCCATTAGATTGTTAAAACCTCATATCATATTGCATACATTGTGTTTTAAGTGATTAAAACATACATGTCCATTTACAATAACTCAATATCATCAAAAATACATGCAATACATACATGGCATGAATCATGTCATAAACAACATAAAGTAAATGCATACAAGTGAAGCAGATCAAAATTGCATTAAACATCAAACATTGCATTCGTATACATAGCATCATAAAGTAGTCCATCTACACATGTATATCACTGCATCCACATCATATAGCTAGTGCATGTCATCCATACATCACATCATATAGCAATAAATCAAATATCTGCATTGCATCCATGTGCATAACATAAACATAAAATACCAAAAATAAAGTACACATATAATGAGATGAACTATCATATCATATAAATATATGTGTTCAAAGAGTACATAGTATCAAGGTATATCAAAATGCCCATAGGCTACAACTGTGTAGGTCCTCGACCTTACACTCAAAACTAGTACAAAAATAATCTATAATTGTACATAAAGAAGTGCAATGAGTAGCTCTAGCTGCACCCCTGATCGACCTAGAGTCTATCCACCTATAGGAGTCTGCTTGAACCTTTCATCCTATGGGTCCTCTATGGAGCTCGTGCACCATCGAATACTCCTAGAGAATGAGACATAATCCTCTCTGTCTTGTGAGTCCTATGGCTCGAGCTGGTAGAAGACTGCCCTGTCTCCTTGGTCCTAGTCCTGGATCTGGTCCTCTGAGTCCCTATAGTGTGGGTATCCTCTGGTACCTCCCCACCTATCAGCTTGATGTAGCCCTCTAGTTGGGAGATGTGAGCTGCACATTATGTATCTCACTCATTACCCTCCTCCATGAGGGAATGAAGCCTCTTGATCTCTACCATGGGGTCACGACCTACTGGTAGTAAAGAATATGGTGCTGCGGGAGGCACCATGATAGCCTGTGTAGATGAGGGGTCCCCCATCGTTGCCCTCAGTAAGTCTCTCTCAGTAGTCATGGCACTCAGCTTGTGCCTGTGCCAGGTCATTTGCTTGTGAGTTGTGTGATCCTCGTATCTGCTGAATCTACCTGTGCATGGAGAGTTTTCCTCTCCTCCTCATATCCCTGCCACTATCATTGACCATGAGTAAGCTTCACCTCTGTAGTGGTGATGGTAGTATCCATGTGTAGAATTTGAGTCTAGTCTCCCAACCTAGCTCTAGAGGTCGATAATATAGGCTCTCAACTACCCAATATCATTGTCTGGAGGTGCCTCACCCTCCTCTAATGCCTCCTCCTCTACCTCCACCTATGGGCCCTCCTCTATAGTAGCCTCGATGCCCCATGTACCCTCTATCCTCTAGTGGGTCTTGCACCCATGAGGGTCCACCTCTGCACCCTCTGTTATGAATCCACCAACTAGTTGGCCTAGAGGACCCTCTCCATGCCATTGGAAGTCTGCCCACCATCCATCATAGTCAGGAGTAGTGCCTGCATCCATCTGTCTTGACTCTTGAAAGTCATCATCATCATCCCCTAGTGGAGTCACCTAGGGCCAATTCAGGTCCCTCTCGAGGACTAGGTATCTGTAGATGAGTGGACAACTCTGGGATATCCTGTCGGATCCCAAACTACCTCAGCATGAGAGTAGAAGTGGTACTCACGTATGTCGACCTTTCGGTCGAAGATCCATCTATCTCTATGTGCTCGATGTAGGTACATGCCTACCTCTATCCAGGTTGGACAGTCCATATATGGTCACCACCATATGTGCTGAGGGTAGAGCTATGCAAATCTAGAAATATAATGCTCTAGGTCTCTTGCATGAGACCTACTCCTAAAGCCCTCTCGCTCCCAGGGACAGTAGGCGATGTAGCACTGACTCCCCTCATCAATGTCAGTGATCGACAGGGGCAAGTCTATAGGGTGCTCGATCAGGATGTGCTGCTAGCCCCAAACCTAGAGGAGGATGCTGCAGCTGATGCCGACTCTACTCTAGCATGTGATCTGATACAACTCATGGTAGAGTTGTGCTAGCAGGGCGCTCCCCCATGATAGAATGAGAGGATCTCGGGTCGAGCTCATCATCACCTCTCTGGTTCGAGCCAGGAGGTTCCAAGGGAACCTCACACTTGAAGAATCTGGGAGGACTATCTGGATAATCAGGAGCATAAACATAACCTCCCACTATGAGAAGAATTGGACCTCGAACCACTCTTCGACATGGATGCCTCCATGGGCATTATGGTCCTGCGCCTCAGTACTCCGAATCATGAATATGGAATCAAATACGACCCTCCTGGCCATGGTAGGAGAGGACGTGATGGCCCCACCATCAATTGGTAGATGGAAGATGTGGTACACATCCTCTAAAGTAATAGTCATCTCACTCGTCGGTAGGTGAAATGTGTTGGTCCGTGCATCCCAGCGATGGGCCAAGGCAGTCAGATATTCCTGATCAATACGGATGGTGGGGAGGTCCAAGATGTAACCGAACCCCACAATAGTGAACCACTCTCGCTCCCCATCAGTGAGATCACCATGGAGGTCATGAAGGAGATCGGTCTCCCTCGCTCTGTTGGTCAAAGTCTGAGTGACAACAAAAATAATAAACAAGAAAAACAATTAAAAAACAATCCTAAAATATCAAAACAAATCAAAAAATGCATAAAAATACAAAAACATGTAAAAACATGATCACCAATTTCAAAAACATCAGAAAAGCATTCTAAAAATGCAACAAATGACATTAAGTGCCTAGAAAAACTCAAAAAAAAATTAAAAATTTTTGAAATTTTTTCTAAAATTTGGGCATCGCGGGTCGAAATCGCGATCGACCCAATGGTCAAAAATTTGACCATTGGGATTTGAATCCCGTCGTAGCTGACAGTCACGGCCCCCAATCTTCCAATTGGGGCCCGGTCTGCCACCCCGGCTAGGGAGCGAAACCCTAAATGGGTCCGCCCTTCCCGAAAAAACCCCTAAAAATTAAAAATAAACCCACCCAATCTAACTAACCTATGCTAAACCTAACTACAGTGAAGTTCGTTACCAACGGTTTAGTGTAGTTCATTTACCGATTAATTAATGAGGTTAATTTTACATCCGGTAATGACAAGCGAGGTCTCGATTTGCGAGTTACCTTAGAAGCACCGGCTCCTCCATTGGTCGAGGCTTCCGGCTGATCCACCATCGATGTGGAAAATGGGAATTGTGTCGAGTTTTTGGAAGCGTTCCATGTCAAAAGTAGTTTTTACCTCCCAGAGCTCTCAGTTTTACTGGCAGATGCAGGTAAATAATGAAAATTTACAAAGCAAAAATCTTATATAATTTTCAAATTTGATGCAGCCCACGGTTGACATCCGCGATCCTCGAATTAGGGTTTTTCGCCCACGGTTGACATCCACGGTTAAGGAATTGGCTTGCTTCTGACAAGCGCGGTTAGACAACTGCATTAATTGCTCCAAATTCCCATCGTGGAAAGCCTTCAAAGGTCAAATCAATGATATTAATCAGACCAGATAATTCAAAAAATTCAAAATTAACAAAAAAATCAAAAGCCAAATGCACCTCGTATTCAGTTATTTACCCTATACACTTGGCAGTTGCAATGACTTGCGATCCATGCAATCCGGAAAGATGAGTAAATTACCATAAGGACATTTGGGGTAAATTCATCATTTTTGAATTGTTATGTTTCATTTCAATCCCTAAGAAGGCCTACACAATCGGACTGCTCCATGGGAATGAGATATTCATCACAATTCTCCTATGACACTTTTTAGCATATCATCGACATTATGATTCACTACAAGCCTAATGGACATTGCTATCATTTTGATTCCCTAAGAAGGCCTTCGTGGCTGGACCGCTCCATGGGATAGGAATATGCAATTACTCTAAATGGTGTAATCATAGCTGATTAGGCCTTGCCAAGTATTCAAATGCTAAATCTTAATTTGTGCAAAGATCATTCATAGTGGTCAAGCGACCTCGTCGCTTCATTTAATTGTCATTACCCTCATCGACTCGTCGCTTGAGGGGGTAGTCATAATATCAAATCATAATCAAAGTCAACATAAGATCCCTTGATCTTGTCAAAATTGCGTTCGTCCTTGCGAATCATTGCTAAAGACTATCATAAGCTTACCCCTTTGCTTGGGGAAAATAGCAAATATGATAGTTAGTTTGTAACTCTCATCCTTTCGGATTGACAGGCACGAAAGCCTACTTGGCATTGATGCTATCCGAATGTCTGATGACGAGTGCAAACTTTTTCAAATTTAAGCCTTCTATCGAGTTAGAAGCAATGATTCGAGGATGCGCATCCTTTTGCTGGACTCGGGGCATCTAATGTTGATCAGATCAATGATCATCATCCAACCTACGACATCATTTTAGGAGGTCTAGTTTTGCTCAACGTTGTTCAAAATCACAATGCATCTCAAAAGGGGCATCTGTAGACACCTAAAATGCATCATGTCGAGGTGACTACTCATATGGGACATGCTAGAAGACCATATGGAAGACCTTTGGATAGATCCAAGGTATAGCAGTGGTTTTTACCACTCAATTGGGCACCTTTGCCTAGTCAGTGCTAGCCGCTGCTGACACCCATGGTTAGCAGTGCTCACCACGCATGTCAGCCACGGTCAGCACTCAGAGTCAGTTGGCCTTCATCCGACCCAAAGTTGGTTGCAATGACCAATTGGTTGCAGATTGGAGCGGTTTGAGCGAGGAAGGTTCTGGATCCTTCCATCCAACAAGCTCAACTGCCCAATCTTGATCTTGGCTTCATGAGGAAGCCACCCCTAGCCCTGGGCAATTGCTATAAGATCCCCCTCCAAATTGGGGATAAGTCTGGAGAAGAACATAGAGAGAAGTTTATCAATTGAGCAGCGAAGCCCTGTCGAATTGCATACTCACCTAGATGCATTGAGAGGGACACTTTTGCTACCCAATTGGAGATCGAATTGCAATGGAGGCCCTAGGAGCCTAGGAGAGCCAAGAAACGCAAATCCATGCAATTGGTGCACAATATGAACAATTCAACCACCAAACCTATCAGAGGACACAGAGGCGACCCTTGACCATCAATTTGGCAAGGTGGATCCAAGAGAAAGCCCTAATTCTGAGGGCAAGTTTACTCAGAGCTCCACCGCGACTGTCAGCCGTGGTGAACAGTGTTGACCACACATCAGACCCACGGTGAGCAAATGGCTATAGATCCCCTTGTGCTCTTTTCTGTAGATTAATTGATTAGATCATATTATGCTTAGTATAGGTTTAATTGGCATTTTAGAGACATATGACCGATGGAATTAAGCATTTAAAGTAGATTTACCTTCATTTTGTCAATTTGGTAATTAGTGCAATTATGGGTTATTTCATGCATTCATGCTTTCTATTTGATAAACTAACCCAATAGATAGATAGTATTTGCTTTCTTGCACATGTTTGATGGCAACATTTCATGATTAATATAGGTTTACTATGTTTTATTTGTTTTCTTGATTACATGCTTGTTATGGCATCTTTTTGTGAAATATCCTTTTAAAGCCTCATCAAGAGAGGCCTCCTTTGTTTTTAATGTTTCTTGTTGTTTATTGCATGCAGGACTAACAGGGTTTTGGGATGCAAGGCAACAAATACCTCTAAGCATGGAGAAGAGGGTCATCGACACCCTAGAGCAGTTCGTGTCACCCTAGAAGGCATTTGATTCACATCTACCCTTGAGAGGGATTAGATCTGTTGTAATTGAAGTATCAAAATGGGTATCCCTAAGAGGGACGAATATGTAACTTGACTCAATTTGGAATTAATAAATATTCTTGCATTTTGTTTCCTTTTTGTTGTCAATTGGTGCATGTTCATTTGTTATCTTTCATCAATTACAATAGATCACATTAGGTGTGAGCCATTTTTGGTGGTTAAAATTTGCAACTTGATTTCTGCTTTCTATAAATATGTTGTCTATAACAACTTGTCAATTCCCTAATACCTCTTTTTTAGGGGTTTTATTCATACCCATAATATTTCAAGATATCATTTTTATCATCACTTTTTATTTGTGGTTTTGGCCCCACTTCTTGTTAACACTTGCGATATTTGCTTTTGTTTTTCAATATCAATATCCCCTTGAGTTTTTTTTTTCTCTTTGTTTTTGCTTCTTGGGTCTACCTCTTTTTTTTTATTCCCACCACCACTTTCATATTCATCAATCTCTTTGATTTTTTTACATTGCTCATAGTGAGACTTATCATCTATAGGTTTGTCTTACTTTAAAGGATTGTAAGTTCAAGGAATAACCTCAAAATCACTTTCTTCTTTATGTTACCCTAAACCTCTTTAGTGCAAGGACACTCCTCTATAGAGATTACCTTTTTATGCTACCTTAAAAACCTTATATGACTATGGATTTCCTCCATCCTCATTTCCTTATTACGTTGCTCTTGAAACCCTAAAGTGCAAGGGATTACCTCTACGCTACTTTTATTTCTATTGCCAAGAGAGGAATCTATACTACTTAACGAAAATAAAGATAATATACTCGAAATAAATTTTACTTCTTCTATCATCTTTACTTTTAAAAATTTCTCCACATATTTCTTTGCACCTTTAATTCCTTCTAAATTTGAACTTACATGTTGTACTTTCTCATCCTTGTATCTATCTTTGTTTCTTTTTTCTTTGCCTCTTCATTTGAAGTGAAATCTCTTTGATCGGTCCACCTTTAATCACAATATGGTTTCCTTATTTCATCTTGAAGTTTATCTCATGACCAAAATTTTATTTCTTTCATCATTTTGACTTTACAATATCTTGCCTTATGTATAGTCTTATAACAATTACAATATCAAAATGTATTGTTTTTATAATTCACTCGTTGATCCCATTCTCTTGATTTAGATCTAATTGCAATGGATTGTGGCAAAAGATTTGAAATACCATAAAAACACTTATCTGAGTATATACATAATACTTTCATTCCTTAGTTGTTGGTTCCTCCTTGATAAATTCTCCTAAGATATTTTTAATATTATTCAAAACATTTTAATTAATAATTTGATATGAAAATCCAAAAAACCTAACCCACATTAGAAGCTTTTTAAATGTTTTTAATATTTTTTGTCTTGGTAAAAAAATTCTCACTCCATAACCTTAAAATAGAGCATCTCCCCTAACCATGGTGTGCCATCTATTATTTTATCTCTAATATTCAAACTAAAAAAAGTGATAATGAAAAAACCTTTAGAAAAAGAAATTGCAATGTAATTTGAATTCGATCCTCACTTACACTTATCCAATTCTGAATCTTTGAAGACCTTAACCAATATCAATGGAATATACATATTAAACCTTTACTTTTAAAAACTATTATATCATACTTTATCATATCATCCTTAATAATCACTTTCCATGTACTATTTATTAGTTGAACTGAATCCTCTTATCTTCAACTTAAACATCATACTTTAAAATCGTTTGAACTTTCTATTAAAATTTTTAAATATAACTTTCTTTTCATCTACTTGTTAATAACTTTACTTGCTCCCCACTCATACTCTTCCATCTACTTAGTCAAACTTGTTAATAACTTTAGTTGCCCGCCACTCATACTCTTTCCAATAAACTTAACTATTTATAACAACAAATATAAATAAATTTGACAAATTTATATTTTCTTTTTTAGAAAAAAAAGTCAATCATAAAATACAGTTAAAATCATATAAAATTCAAATTCCACATTTACAACTGCCGTAAGTTTCCAGAAACTCCACGAAGGCAAAAAGCTGGAACCCATTATCAGCCGCCTTAAGCTTATCAGGAGACCACTTGAAGACCATAAAAAACTAATTAACAAGGAATGCCGTCTTAGGTTTCCTAACCTTATCAGGAGACCACTTGCAGACCAAAATGCTAATTAACCAAGGAATGATCGCCTCTCCATTTAAAAAAAAAAAAAAAACTGGATTTTTATTTAAAAAATTTAAGTTCAAATTTTAATATAAGAAAGATCTTCATTCCTTTTAAAAACTTAAGCAATTCTAAGTTTTATTTAAAATTTTATTCTTTGAAAAATGTTTTTTAGATGGAATATATCTCTTAAGAGGTTATACTCAGATTCTTTACCTTTGATAAATTACATCTCTTTTCTTTAGAGTTTGAGATTTTATAAATAAATACATTTCTCATCTTAATTGACATGCTATGACTAGAAACCTATATTATTTTACATAAAATATCTAAATTCTTATTTTCATTTCCTAGATCTTTTCAAATTTTTGTATGAATACAATTAATCCAGAATTTAGCATATTTCTTGAAATTTTCCTATAACAAACCTTTATGATCTATGCCTTGCATTTTAGTAGAGTAATATTTCTTACCAAATCTTGCTAGTTTTCTTCCTCGTGCAACCACAAAAATTATAATAAATTGTCTAAATAAAAACACATTATTGTTACAAAATAAAATAGATATTGCCAATGGAAAACATTAAAGTAAATTTTAATCATTAATTGATTCACACAACCAACATTTCTTTTTGTCAACTTCAACTAAATTTTCTACTCCTTCTAACCATGGAAAGGAGAATTTAACTTCATGATCCTCAATCAAAACCTTTTTATTGGCTAGCTTATCTCCACATTTGTTTCCTTCCCTTAATATATGTGTAAACCTAATTTCTTCAAACTCTTTAACAAGATCTTGAATTTCCATAATTATCTCTTCTATGTTCTATGAAGTCTTTGCTTTCCTTAAAATTGCATTTTATTACTATGAGAGAATCACCTTCCATCCATAATCTATTATATTTCATTTGTTTACATATTTTTAACCATTTTAATTGTCTTAAATAAAAAATCTATCCTTTATTATTTCTAATTATTCCTACTCCTGCTCTGTATAGATTTCCTTAAATGCTCCCACTCCACATCTCATGGTTTCCACTTTATATTCCTTGTCTTCTTTTTGCTTCTCTTGTACCCAACATCATAATTCCATTTAATGACTTAACTCCATCTATCAAGGCTCTGTTTTCTTTTTGCTTCTCTTGTACCCAACATCATAATTCCATTTAATGACTTAATTCCATCTATCAAGGCTATGTGCTTCCAAATTAGGGTCCTTTGAAGAATGTTATAATGGTATGTTTTTGAGTTTTTATCCACCCGAAATTCAAACGTAGTAAATGGCTGCCCCTTTTAAAAACCTTGCTTTACCCTAATTTTTTTTTACCCAAAAAAGATAAGTCGGTTGGTAGTGACCAAGTACTTGCTGATAAGTTGTCCTGGTTCAATTCCCCATATGGTCCATCCTTAGCTTCAAACTCCAATAATTGGACTTGGTCCCCTTTCTAAAATATTGATCTACCCTACATTTTTTTACCAAAAATAGATAAGTCCTATTTTTTTAGAAAGAGATAGCTTCAAACTCCCATAAATGGACTTGGTCCCCTTTCAAAAATATTGATCTACCCTAAATTTTTTACCAAAAATAGATAGGTCTATTTTTTTTACTTGAAAAAGATAGGTCGATTGGTAATGAGCAAATACTTACTGATAAACTCTTCGGATTCAATTCTTTGTTTTTGGTTACATAGAGGAGTTCAATTCCTTGGATGGTCCGTCCTTAGCTTCAAACTCCCGTAAATGAACTTGGTCCCCTTTCAAAAATATTGTTCTACCCTAAATTTTTCCTTGGACGGTTCGTCCTTAGCTTCAAACTCCCTTAAATGGACTTGGTCCCCTTTCAAAAATATTGTTCTATCCTAAATTTTTTACCTATAAGAGATACGTCCTAATTTTTTTTACTTAAAAGAGAGGTCGGTTGGTAGTGAGCAAATACTTATTGATAAATTGTTTGGATTCAATTCTTTGTTTTTGTTACATGGGGGAGTTGGTTTAGGGTTGATAAACTCTTCGGATTCAAATATTTTTTACAACCACTCAGGGTTGGACTCCTCCCAACAGTCTATTTGTCTTGTTGTTCTTGTTGACCCGACGTAAAATGGACACTAGTTGTTGTTGACCCAACATGAGATGAAAACCTCGTTGTTCTCGTTGACCCGAGGACACTAGATGTTGTTGACCCAACCTGAAATGAAAACCTCGTTGTTCTCGTTGACCCGACGTAAAATGGACACTAGATGTTGTTGACCCAACCTGAAATGAAAACCACCGTTCGAGATTTGTAGTTGGCGCAATTCTGCTAAAAAAAAAATTAAAGTTTATAAAAGTTTTAGTTATCCCTAAAAGGCTACACAACTGAGAAAAAAATTCAATCTTGCATTTCCGCGATAAAATTTTATCGCTACTTGCATGACACCGCATTGACGTGGATTTGCTAGAACAATATTTATAAAAACATTTCCAGTCACGTGAAAACAGGCGGCTGCTGTTTAGCGTTTCCTTTATAAAGGAAAACGTCAAATATCACCCCACTGGAGTGAGATTTGGTGACTTATTATCCTCTGTAATTTGGGGAAGAAGAAGAAGCAGCAGGAGCTGTTGCTGCATGTGCTCGTAAACATGGATCTCTCCAGGGCCTTTGTCAAGGATGCTAAACGAGTAATAATTAAGGTCTGTATTATTGTCTGCACCATTCAATCTAATAAGAAAAATAATTTATTTTCCGAAGTTAGCATTGTGTTGTGAAAAAGGGGAATGCAATCAGTGCCGGTGTTAGGGCAACTGGAATTTACATTATTGTTATAATAAAATACTATGGACATTCTGAGATGTGGATCTTTGTCCTTTTTGTAGTTAGTTTAATCACTGCATTATGATTATAGTTTTGGCTGTTGTGTATGCAATTAAGTTCGAATCAAAACTCAGTCCTTATGGACTGTTATGGTTTAGAATATTACGGTAGTCCCTGTTCGTTCTGGCACCTAAATTGATGCATAATTGTTGGTGCCAGTTTATACATAAATGTCTCTCTGTGTGTTTTCTTTTTTTATACAGGCCTATTATTTATACTGTTTATTATTTGTCCCACTGAAATATTTTACATTTAGCTAGGATGTGAACCTCATTGTATTGTTATTATTAACTTTTTAAGGTCCTGTACTCCACTGGTACACAATGCGTGGATGGAGGTGCTGCTGTTGTTCTATCTTTA
This sequence comes from Wollemia nobilis, assembly GCA_028583015.1. Lineage (NCBI taxonomy): Eukaryota > Viridiplantae > Streptophyta > Pinopsida > Araucariales > Araucariaceae > Wollemia > Wollemia nobilis. The sequence continues at coordinate 7,424,014 of JAQPPZ010017257.1, read as the reverse complement.
CCTACCTACAGGCCGTACATATCCTACCCATCTTTGGATTTGAGTCTTGCACCTCCTCTTTGGAGTACCCAAGCTTTCACCATCAGGACTACTCAGGATGTATTTATTGTTAGATTCAATGATAGCCAACTCCACCAGAGCCATCTACTGGATAAGACAAAGCTTTTGAGTGCACCCATGCCCAGTTTTGAACCTGGGTTAGGCCACCGATGGTATTAGATTCATGACAAGCCAAATTCACCACATCCACCAAGTCACATTAACTCGGAGGCCACTTTGACATAGGTTGCATTCTGGACCCAGGTAATGCCTGGGTTAAGTGCCCCATCTTACCACCAGAACACAGGCCGATGGATTAGTGGATTACATTCTTTGAAATTGCTTTCATAAAAGAAGCGTTCAGTATAGCTTACTGCAGTTTACTTGCACGGATCATTTCTTTTGATCAGCATGTAGAGAGTTCATCACAGTTGGATGTTCTCATAGGTATTTTTCAGAGTTTCATGAGCGGGTGATTTAGGTCCTATTTGCAGAACGGTATTAAATGCCAAACACAGGTTAAATGCTATGGACAATGTCTGTATATGCATAATATAGATATGTGCTGTGCATAATTCGGTTTAGGAATAGATATATAAGTGCTTTTGATGAAACCTACACCTTTCTTCTGACTTTTTCCTCATGCTGCCGATACAAATATTTTCTTGTGACTCATTTATATATGCGTGCATTTGATCAAACCTAACCAATGTTCTGACCTCTTCCTCATGCGACAAATACAAGCCTTGTTCGCGCTGTTGAGATTTGTTTATATGTGAGAGCATTTGATCAAACCCAATTCTATATACTGCCATTTTCGTTTTGCTGCCAAACACAATCATTCCTGGAATTTAGATTCATTTATATATGAGTGCATTTGATGAAACCTAAACCTATGTCCTAAAATTTTCCTCATGCCACCACATCCAGGTTTTGTTCCTGGCTATCAAATTTGTTTATACATTGCTCAATGAATTTGCTGTTGATGTGCTTGTGACTGGAGAGAAGTAGTCAGCTATCTGCAACAACAACTATTATCATTTGCATATAATTTGAATGTTTTATCTGCATAATTCATTTCTGGTTATATTCAGAAAATGATTTTCATCTTTGTTAATATTTGAGATATCTTTCAATGTTTGGTTAAATCCTGAGAATATATAAAAGGAAAAGGAATAATGATAAATCACTTCCTAGCTGATGAAAGCTCTATTTTCCTTGCCAAAATTCTTTTCTGGCCTAATTCTTTCCTGGGAAATAGTCCAAATTATTTGTAAAAGTAGATCCTCCTAAGCATCTGTTCATTGAAGCTATTGCAATTTCCATCAACTTCAGTGCTTGTATTTGCAAGGCATTAGGACTAATGTTCATTACAATTATGTCAACCTCAAATGTATAGAAATATTGGCTGCTTCTAACTTCAAGAATAACGATTCCTGCAGGTGGGAACTGCCGTTGTCACCACTCCCAATGGAAAGCTTGCCTTGGGTCGCCTTGGATCCTTATGTGAACAGGTGCTGTTAAAGTTGATGTAGAGCTTCATCAATTAATTCTTCTATTTAATGGGTTTTGGAAATTAAAGAGCTTCATTTGTATGAAAAGCATGTTTTGCTTGCAGTGGTTGTATGCAAGTTTTTTCTTTTGATATATTATGGAAAACAAAACCTTTACATACTTTCCTTTTCAGTAAAAGAAACTGTCCTGATGAACTTTACTTTTACTCCCTTCCCCCTATAACTACTTCCCTTTTCAAGATCAGAAACTTACTAAAATAAAAAGCTTTTCAAAAAAGCAAGCTAACTAGACCCCCTACTAATCCATGCATGTTTTAGATCATACATGCTTTTTTAGTACATGCATATACACTATTTTAGGGTAAGCAGGCTCTTTACATTGCATGGCTGCATTTGCTTTGCATGCCGGTTTTTTGCATTACATGTGAGTTATCCTACAGTGCATGTGAGACAAATCTAAAAAAAAACTATTTCAAAAACTGAAATTATTAAAAAAAAACTAACTATTTTGAGGCCGAGATGTAATTCTGGAATCTCGCCCTTGCCTTGGATCCAGATCACTATTCGTTCTTGTTGGAGAGAGACTCACCGTAGGAGGGCTTCTACTGTCTTGTTTCCTTTTCATGCTGTTCACCTTCCACTCCTCTGGAAGAGCATCTTGCATATCAGGTTTGGAGGAAGATGAGACTATTGGTTCCTTTGTGCTCCTTTATTCTTCTTTGTGTGGAACAACAGAATGATGTTCCTTTGAATCTCCCTTCCACCAAGTAGGCTTTTGGTTCCTTTTACGTTGAACTACCTGGTAGTCCTTATCTGCAGATGTAACCTTCTCCTCACTCCTCTGCTGGAGTTGACTCTTAAGACAAGGACAGGCATTGGCTGGATGACTGTATTCAAAACATTGCCTGCATCTGAAGACAATGTTTTCAGAGTCCACTTTTTGGGTTCTAGAGGAACCCCTCCATTCTAAAGTCAGATCTGCTGGAAGCCCTTTACTCAGATCCACCTCCATGCATATCTGAGCACAGGTGGTCTGAATCTTCCTTTTGATGTGTTTTCTAGGGAAATAAATTTCCCTATAGCGTTGCCAATTTGTTCCTTGGTTGCAGGTGTTAAAAAATGCAAAGGTGGATTTGGCAGCCTCATCCATACTAGGACAAAAGAGAGGGTTTCCTTCAATGGTTTGAAATATGGCGACCATGGCTTCATAAAATGCCCTGATCCACCATGGAACCAAGGACCACCACTGAGAATAATATCCCTATCTTTCTCTTCTTGAAAGATCACCATGAAAAATCCTTGTGCACACAGGTAAATTACTAACCCTCCTGAGGTCAGAGGTGACCAGTTAAGGCTTATACACTTGTTCAAAGCGGAAAGAGTGGGCCATAAACTATTTAAAACCATTAACCTGAGGAAAAATGTCAAACTCAGGAGATGAAAAACAATTCATAAACTCTGTTTCATGGTATGCTTTCCTTTTTATAAGTGGGCATTCATTGATATAGAATTTTCACAGAAGTCAAATCTTAGTCTTTAGAACAAATGACAACCATTTTTTTACAAAGAAGACCTTAATTTTTACTTGCAAATTCATAGCATGATTAGCCTGGACAAATAGTAGAGGCACACTAATGTTAACTTATATTCAAAATATTGGAAGTTAGAACAGTCTCTTGGCTTATGCCAGCTAGTCATCCTTAGCAACATAATTTTCTGACCATGTTAACAAAGTTTTAGCTTTTTAGCCAATTCTCTATATCAAAGCTGATTAGAATTTGTTGCAATTCAGTCATTGATTTTATTATGCAAATGCATTATTTATATACACAGCTGACACCCGTATTACATGTGATTTTAAAAGTTGGATGTCACATGTATCTCCTCTATGTTGGTAGTTGCAACTAACCTTGACCTCTATCTAATGTAATAATACTTCTAACACCCCCCTTCTTACATCATGATCCAAACACGGGGAGGAACACTAACTAAACATTGAACCATGGATAGGGACATACTCAACTATCCATGATTTTACAACATACAACTCGATAGGGACATACACGCTATCCAAACTATCAAGGTTGTGAATAGGGACACACATGGCCATTCACAACACCTATGATTGGGGACATACACAACCAATCACGAACAATTGGATAGGGACATACACGCTATCCTTACATCAAAGTTGTGAACAGGGACACACGACCATTCACAACATTTGTGATTGGGGACATGCACAACCAATCACGAACATTTGGATAGGGACATACATACTACCCTTACATCAAAGTTGTGAACAGGGACACACCACCATTCACAACACCTGTGATTGGGGACATACATAACCAATCACTAATAACTGGATACGGACATACTCACTATCCTTACAACAAAAGTTGTGAATAGGGACATACACTACCATTTACATTTGTGATTGGGGACATACACAACCGATCAACTAACAGCTGGATATTGTTCAGAAGAGATACACCTCCTGTCTTTCCTTGAGGGAAGACTCTTTGTCACATGCTGCAAGTTCACATTCTTCATCATTTTTTTCATTTGCAACCATCACCTTGTTTGGTTTCAGCTTTCCATCGATCAGGTCCTTGGCTCGTTGGATACGGTTCATCATTATATGCCCCCTTTGTTTGTAGTAGAAGCACATAAATCGGTCCTTGGATGAAAGACCATTACTGAATTGTCTCTTCTTTACAAGCAATAGCTTCTCTTTATTCATCGATTCAATTTTCTTAACTCGATTTGCTTCATCAATCAAATTCGAGATTACATCTTCCAAGGTAGGGTTGATTTTGTTCAATGTGAACAATATTGGCATAACTTGAAGGCATGCTATTTAACAAAATAGCTTTGTAGCGCAGTTGGTGAAAGTCTTTGGTGCTAGTAGAGGCCGACCCAAGTTCCATTCTCCTTGCCTCCATATTGCAGATATACGGTGTAGTTGGGAATGTCCTATGTGCTGGTAGAGGCCGACAGGGCTCCATTCCTCCTACACCCACCTTGTTGATAGGGGTCCAGGCCCCTCTAAAAATCCTGTGTTTACCCTAAACAATTTTATCTGCTTGTGTAGCGCAGTTGGTGAAAGTCTTGGGTGCTGGTAGAGGCCGACCCAGGTTCCATTCTCCCTGCCTCCATACTGCAGATATACGACGTAGCTGGGAATGTCCTATGTGCTGGTAGAGGCCGACAGGGCTCCATTCCTCCTACACCCACCTTGTTGATAGGGGTCTAGGCCCCTCTAAAAATCTTGTGTTTACCCTAAACAATATTTGTCCGCAAATATGGTGTAGCGGTTAGGGCTTTGGCCTCTCTTTGGGGAGGTCCAAGGTTCAAACCATTGCATACCCAGAAGGGGATATGTTGGATGGTAGCGGTTGAGTGATTACTGGTTGGCTAGCCCAGTTCGATGCCGTGGGGGGTCGGGGGTCCGGTTGACTGTACTTTACCCAACAGGCTTAGGGTTTATAGAGGCAGCCCATTCATGGAATTACCGATTTCCCTATGAATCAAAACAATATTGGCATAACTTGAAGGCATGCTATTTAACAAAATAGCTTTTGCATCATCTATCTTGACATTGATTCTAGCTAGTTGATTCATCAAGGAGCGAAACTTATTGATGTGTTGGATGATATCACCACCTTCATTCATCTTTAATCCGAATAGTTTTTGCTTGAGTGTCATCTTTGCACTTGATGATTGTGAACCGAACAAAGTATTGAGAGACTCCCAAACTTCTTTTGCAGTTTTTGAGAGATCTATGTGATGTAGGTAAGCATCTAAGAGCCCAAGACCAATCATTGCTATTGCTCTTTGATTCTTTGAATTCCATTTTGTTGCTTCTTCAAGAGTTTGTGATGTTGGTGCAGTTTCTTTCACGACATCCCAAAGATCCTTCTCAATTAGAAGCAATTGGAGCTTCACTTGCCATGTGTGAAAGTCTCATCCATTGAATTTCTCAATCAACATGGTCTTGTCCATGAGGAATAAACAAGTTTGCCCCTCTTAATCAAAACTCTCTATATAAAGGTGTCGGATACCATCGATAATGCACCCTTATAACTCAATAATAACTTGACTCAATTATTTGAAATAATAATTTTCCCCATTTATAAAACTAACATGACTCTAATGGAATAACTTGACTAAAAATAATAACTTTCTCTATCTATAAAAAATTCTAGCAGGAGTCTTTTATAATACTATGACACTTAATTTAACCTAAAACCTTGGACTTATTAATTTCACTTGACTCCTTTGACAATGATTTTTCCTTTGGGGATTAAATAATAATATTCATTATACTATTATGACTACTTTGACTGGTGAATAAACCTAAAAAAAGATTTCCAGCAGGGATTTAATATGGACAACTTAAATGAAAATATTTCCTAAGGTAAAACTCTGCCAAAAACGATGACGACGACGAATGTGATTGTTCGCAGGTTTGCGGGGATGAAAGCAACAATTTTTGGGCTAGTTTTTACCGGAGGCGGTTCGGCGGAGGAGGCGATAACAGGAGATGGTGGTTCTTGTAGCGGTCGATGGATTTTGTGTTAATTGTCAGCTTTAGCAACATGCTTCTCCACGTTTGAGCATAAGAAAAAGGTTCTTTCCTTTGTAGGCTTTAAGAAATTCATCTAGGGCCGGATTGTAAATGGGAAGATGTTCTCTATTCCAAGCATCGATTTGAGGCTTCGAGATGTCCACAACCACCTCTTTGATGTTCAGGCACTTTGAGAGCTGCACAGTGATAGCCCTTGCCTTGAAATTTGTCCCAATGTAAGACTTAATCAGAATAAAAAATGCGTCCTCCTCCTTCCTTCCTACCTAGCTCTTCTCTCACGTCAATATGACAAGAACGTGTCCAGCATGTGGCTGGAACGAGATTTATTGACCGCTTCTTCCTCACTCGTCCCTCTCATCCACCGATTATCGCACAATAACCAACACTAGGCTTTTACCACTGCCTTTGGATTCGAGTGATTGGAAAACATTGGGTAGCAGCAAAACGGGCTTCGCTTATCTTTCCTCACCGGCAACCCGCTGTTATTGTCAAAGAAAACGTTTATAGCACCACCATAGCAAAGGCAGATACTGACTGGAAATTTTAGTTGGTTATCCTCAACCTGCTCTGATACCAATTGTTGAAATTCAGTCATCGATTTCATTATACAAATGCATTATTTAAAATACACAACTGACACCCATATTAGAGCGACATGTTATTCCATGTGATTCCTAAAGTTGGAAGTCACATGTATCTCCTCTATGTTGGTAGCTGCAACTAACTTTGACCTCTATCTAATGTAATAACACTTCTAACATAAATATCTTCTCTAGAACTGAAGTAGTGGAGGTTCTTTTTGATCATTTGGTCTATGAGCGCAACATATTACCATTTTCTTCCAACACTATTGGATGAGGTTATTTGTATGTAGTGTAACACAGGGACGCGTCCCCCCCTCCGTTTCCCGCTTCCCCCAGAACGGGGACGACATTGGGGACGTTTCCCCCCATCCCCCTTTTTGGGGGATGGTTGGGAAACGTCCCCGGGACGACTGAGGCCTATGGCCTCCCGTCCCCGGGACGTCCCCTTTTTTGGGGTGTCCTCAGGGACGGCCAACCATCCCTGGGGACTGCTGGGCGCCAATGAAAGGTGCCCAACCGTCCCCGGGGATGCCTAACTGTCCCTAGGGACGGCCCAAGCGTCCCCATTGGCGCCCAGCCGTCCCCCACGGCTGGGCGTCCTCACCCAAAAGCAAAACATAAAAATAATAAAAAATAAAATTAAAAAAAATAAAAAGGTAAGGGGTGGGACCCATTTTAAGTCTCACCCCCCCCCAAACCCTAAACCTAAAAGAAACTCTATATAAAGTGAAAATAAAAAGTAAAAGTCAAAACAAACTTACTCATCTTTCAAGTTTCAACAGTGAAGAAGAAAAAGAGAGTTGGGAGAGCAAAAGGAGGCAGCAACAGTAGGCAGCAAGGGCAGGATAGCAACAACAACAACAACAAGGGGTAGCAAAAGGAGGCAGCAATAGCAGGCAACAAGGGCAGGGATAGCAACAACACTAGCAGGCAGCAACAACAGAGATAGCAACAGCACTAGCAGGCAGCAACAACACTAGGTTTTCAAATTTTTATTACCTCTTCCAAGCTGTTTTGAAATTTTATATTTTTATTTCAACATAAAACATGGCCAGCAGTGCATCAGGTTCATTTGAAATTAATTTGGAGGAGGGAAACCAAACTGAAAATGCTGCTGTTAGGGATTCATCCTCTACCATCCAACCCCAAACTTCCAAAGGGGACAACACTGCTTCTCAAACCAGTTTTGACTGTCCATCTTCATTATTAAAAGAATATGCCAAGGGTCCATTTAATATCAAAAAACCTCTGCTGCAATTTGTAACCAACTGTGACCAAGGCAAAAAAATTTCTGGGGGCTCAAGAACATGGCTGTGTAATTTTTGCAAAACTGCGTTTAAGGGCAGCTATACTAGGGTTGAGTCTCATCTCATGGATAAGGCAGGAACAGGGGTTAGGGCTTGCCAAAAAATGACCCGGGCACAAGTTAATGAAGCCCATAAGATTGTGCAAGAGTCTAGATTTAAAAGTTGTGGCTTGTCTTTACCTATAGCTGGCCAATCATTTAGAGGGGACTTTGGGGCCTCCTCAGAACAACCACAAGAATCAACCCAAACATCTAGTATGCCACCACTGCACTCAAAGAAAAAGGGAACTGTAAATGAGATGTTTAATGTGCAAGCAAGAGAAGAAGCAGATGATGCTGTAGCAAAATTATTTTTTGCACATGGGCTTCCTTTCCATATTGCACGTTCCCCCTATTTCAAGGACGCAGTAAAACAAATAGCCAAGGCAGGGACTTCATATCTACCGCCTGGAGAAACTAGGCTTCGTACCTCTCTTTTGGACAAACACTATTCCAAATGCAGTGTGGTTATGGAGCAGATGAGGAACACATGGTTGACTCATGGATGTTCTATCATCATGGATGGGTGGACTGACATTCGTCAACGTCCACTCATCAATATCATTGTCACATGTAAAGCAGGTCCCTATTTTCTTAAAGCCATTGATTGCACGGGGAAAAAAAGGATGCTGAGTTCCAGTTCCTTCAGTTGAAGGAGGCTATTGAGGAGGTTGGAGCCTCCAATGTTGTACAGGTAATCAATTCGACAATTTCCGTTTTAACTTTTAAGTTTTTCTTATGAAAATCAAAATCTTTAAAATTATAAATCTAGATTCTAAATGGTTGTTAAATGAGACCATTTTTGTTGTACACTACAGGTAGTTACAGATGCAGCCCCTGTTTGCCAGCGTGCAGGGAAAATGATAGAACAGGCATATAGACATATTTTTTGGACCCCGTGTTGTGTTCATGCATTGAACAATGCATTGAAGGACATTGGGAGGATAGATTGGGTGAAGGCTATGGTTGCACAAGCCAGAGATATACAAATGTTCATTTGCAACCATCACACTTCTTTAGCCCTCTTTCGGTCCTTCTCAAAGAAGGAGTTCATCAAACCAGGAGACACTAGATACGCCACCTACTTCATTTTATTGGAGAGGATGATTGAGGTGCAAGATGCTCTACAATCCATGGTAGTATGCACGGAGTGGAAGAGGTGGCCGGAATCAAGGATAGAGGAGGGAAAAAAAATTAGAGACAAAACATTGGATGATAGTTGGTGGACTCAAGCCAAGTAAGAAATGTCATTTATGATTTTTCATTTTTAGTTTCAAATTGGATTGCTCATATGACAATGTGACATATAGTCTAAGTTTTTAAATTTTGTTTTTTGATTTCTTGTAGGTATATTGTGTCTTTTGTTGCCCCAATTGTTGCAGTCATCAGATATGCTGACACAAATGCTCCTAATCTAGGAGAGATCTATGAGACTTTTGACAACATGTTAGGGGAGATTAAAAAAATCATTTTTGCTAGAGATCCATCCCTATTATTCTATGAGGCCTACATTAGGCCTATTATACAGAGGAGGTGGGATAGGATGAACACCCCCCTTCATATGGCAGCATATGCAGTAAACCCAAAGTGGTATGAGCTTAGGCCTGGGAGAGTGCCTCCCCATGATGATCCAGAGGTGAGACAAGGGTTTTTGAATGCCCTTAAAAAGATATATGCGAGGGAGGAGGGCTCACATCTTAGAGATGAGTGGCTCCAATTTGCTAATCTCGAGGGCCCTTGCTTCAGCCAACCAGAGTGTATGGAGGATAGGGCTACCATTGCCCAAAGAAATCCCATTGGATGGTGGCAGCTATATGGGGATAGCACACCTAACTTGAAACATTTTGCAATTAGGGTTCTTTCACAGGTTGCTAGTTCCTCTGTTGCTGAGAGGAATTGGTCTACATACAACTTTATCCACAATGTGAGGAGGAATAGGCTTACCTCTCGCAGAGCGGAGAAGCTAGTTGCAGTGCATAGCTCTCTTCGCCTTCGTGAGAGAGTTAAGCCAAAGTACAAGCAATCTCCAGCTACACGATGGGATGTTGATCCAGAGGATGCAGGACAGATTGATGAGGATGAGAGTCAGGAGGGGTTGGTTGGAGTTTCATTGGAGGCTCTTCACTTAGATGATGAGGGCAGCTCATCAGATAGTGATACAGATTTTGATAGTGATAGCCCAGCAGAAGTTCCATAGGAGTTCCATACAGTCTCATTCCTATGAGTATTTACTATTTACTAATTTAGTTTTATGATGTATACTCTTTTGAGTCTTTTTGTTGTAAATGAGCATTGAGACTATGAGTATTTCAGATTTCTGATTGCTGTCATATTTGAACAGTTAGTGACTGAAAAAAATTAAAAAATGATAGTCTTTGCTTGAACATTGGTGGCTGAAAAAATGATGACTGTTATAACTTAAAATGATGACTGTTAAAACTTAAACAGTTAAAAGTTAAACGCTGAACAATGTGGCATTCATTACTTGAGCAATAGCAACTAATTTGGTTAACTGTTAGAGATTGGCAGATTGCACTTGATATCCTTGGCTGAACCTTCAAGTTATATTTGTTGAAACAATTAAATGGCTGCACTTAGTAACTAATATCAATATGAATATTCAATATCCTAATATCATTTTTGTTGTGTGTAGAATTCTGAATGTGTAGATTATTCTAAATTTCTAAAAAATTTCAATTTTTATAGTATTATACCAGCCGTCCCCGAGCCGTCCCCTAAAATCGGCCTGCCGTCCCCCGCCGTCCCCGGAAACCCGTCCCCCCGTCCCCCAGGCTCGTGGAACCTTGATTGTATGTATGGGCATTGTGTGAATATTGTTTCTGTACCTTTTGTTTAGACATTGGATACAATAATTCATATTCAAGAAAACCCGACAAATTTAGCTGCTTTACTTCCATTCAATCTCAAAAAATTATTGATTGAGATAATACTGTTTAGTCCAATGGAAATGATCCATAAAGAATATGCTTTTATTAAATTAAAAAATGGTTGTAGAAGATAATCAATTTGCATAGAAACTGTCTAACATGCTTTATTTTTCATGTGTTATGCTGGCAAGATATTTTTTTCTTTAAGTAGCATACGCATTAGAAACTTGAAAAATTTGCAGCTATTTTTTATAAAATACATTTGTGGAATATTTTTTTCCTTGACGTGCAGGTCAAGGAACTGATGTCATCAGGCCTTGAGGTTATTCTTGTTAGCTCTGGGGCTGTAGGGATTGGTCGACAAAGGCTTCGTTATCAAAGATTGATCAACAGCAGGTAAAGTATATGTTCAGTCCTCAGGGTCATGAAAGTGAGTTTTTGCATTATATGACGGAGCTTTCATGTGCATTACGAAACTTTGAAATATGTTCATGACCTTGTTTAGCATATCTCATGTTCCTGTCCAACATCTATGTTTTTTTCTATTTTGTAAGTTTACATCCCTGTTTTTTATTGTAAATTATATGTTTACATTCTTATCCATAATATTCAACAGTTTTATAGACCTCCAGAAACCACAGGTTGAGCTTGATGGAAAACCATGTGCCGCTGTTGGTCAGAGTGGTCTGATGGCTCTGTATGACAGTCTGTTTAGTCTGGTATGGATGTGATTAATATATATGAAACTGTCATGTCTACCATTCAAAAGAATTTCTTTAAAGATATATGAGAAAGGGATTTGCTATGTTACAGATTTATGTTTTAAATTGTTATAAGTAAATTTTTTTTTTTATATTATTCAAAATGGCATCCTTTGTGAGATCTTGTACTTTTACCTCTCGTTTGTGGAATGCTGTTTGAAGTATTTATTGTATCATGCAGCTGGATGTGGCATCATCCCAACTTCTGGTAACTGACAATGAATTTAAGGATCCAGAGTTCAGAAAACAACTAAGTGAAACTGTAGGATCTTTGCTAGAGCTGAGGGTGGTTCCCATTTTCAATGAAAATGATGCAGTTAGCACAAGGAAAGCGCCTTATAACGTAATTATTCTTTTCATTAATTTGAAAATCACATGCTTTTTTAGAAAATGTTACTTTTTAATTAATTTATTCTGGGTGCTTTTTGTCTGTTCATTTGATATACTAACAGTTGCTGACATGATTGGAAACAGTAAATGTTGAAATCATTATGCATTGTATTGTAAGAGTTTAGACTGCAAAAGAGACATACCAAACAATTAAGCCTAGCGAGGTTATAAATCTGCGCTTCTAGCACAATGATTTTGGCATTAGGGTATTCAGTCTCTAAATACTTTGGAAATCTAAATGCTTTGCATTATTACAGTTTGTGATAGATTCAAAGGACATAGCATCCAAGAAATGACAATGCTCACTGACTTGGATCAATGGCCTGACTTGTTCAAGAGGGCTTTGACCCTTCAGGAGCCTTATTTGAGATGAACAAGTCTAAGTAATGGTTTAAGCTGGCGAGTAACTGATTTTGAGCGGCACTTCCCAAGGTGTTTTAGAGGCAAATCAAATATTCATATAACATTAATGGTTCTTAAAATAAAAGGTCCTTACCATGATGTCCACGGGTCAAATATTGGCAGGATCAACCCCCATGATGCTGTGGAGTGTCTTCCCTTGCAATGGAGTTTATTGCAGTGATAATGCCATTGGTAACAATGTCATTGTTGTTAGAAGCTAGACAGATGCATAATTCAGTGATGGGAATGGTAAGAGATTGCTTAAAATTGCAGGTCTAGAACTGATACATACCTTTAATCATATCACACTTCAAAAGATACTTTAAGAGAGGAGTTATGCTTGCCCAAGCTGGAAAATGTCAACAATATGTGAGGATTTTAGATCTGTTTAGCAAATATAAGGTTTCGCACAAGAACACAAAATAAATAAATAGTACTTTCTTCATGGTTTCATCTAGAGGAAAGCTGAACCGATGTTCTTCCTCATAATCTTAGCCATTTTATTACGCATGATAAGAAGGCTTGGGAAGCGATTGTTATTCCCTTGGTGACTAGTTTAAAATCTTGTTGCTTTTTTGATAATTGACATTATTAATAGGCAATACTACCTCTTATGTGAAAGGGAGGAGATGGCTATAAAATGCAATTTGTTAGCGTAGTTATACTGTTATTTCATTATTTGTCCTATTTATGCATTTGTTATTTTGTTATAACAATATGCTATTGTACGCTGGTTGGTTTGGCAACCTCCGGCAATTCTTGTTATTGCAGTCTTATTTAAACTGCACAATATTTCAATAAACCATTAGTTCGTTTTCCTAACATGGTATCAGAGCCAGATTGCTACGGCAATTTTTTTTGCAGGGATGCGTGAGAAGAGAGGCTGGAGGAGGACGCATTTTTTTTTCCTTCTGTGCTGGGGAGGCAATTTAAAAAAAAAAAAAAAAAATCACGCCGCGCAGTTGTTTTTATTAAAAAAAAAAAAAACGCTGTGCAATTTGCAGCGATTTGTACCTGCAGCAAATTAAAAAAAAAAAAAAAATTTTTGTCGTCGCGCAGACGCGCGACAGTCGTCGCGCATCCAAGCGCGACCGAGGGAGGGGAGGCCCCCCCCTGCTGCGGACGTGGCCGCGTGCAGGCGTCCAGCCCCCCCCCCGCTGGATGCCTGCGCAATAGGATGACTACTAGCTATACTAACATCCCCCCTTATTACATCATTTTGCAATACAAAGAGAGCTGCGAAACAATTCAAATTTGACACGTGCAAGTGCCTTAGTGAAAATGTCTCGCAACTTGAGCATCGGTGGGAATGTGCGAAGCTGAATTCGGTGCTTTGGAACTTCATCTCGAATGAAATGACATTGTGTGTCAATGTGCTTTGTTCTTTCATGATGGACTCGGATTCTTGACGAGGTTCGTAACACCCCGATTGTCGCAAAACAAGTGTATTGGAGATTTTGATGGATGGCCCATACTTGTCCGAATGCGACGCAACCATATCACTTCGCACACAGCCTTCACGTGCGGCGCGATACTCTGCCTCTCGTTGATGAAATAGCAACCACCGTTGCTTCTTGCCGTGCCAAGAGACAGGACCGGATCCCGGATGAAAAATGTATCCGTAAGTTGACTTGCGATCATCAAATGATCCGGCATAGTCGGAGTCCGTGTATCCTTGCAAGAAGAATTTGTCGTTCCTCTTGTATTCTAGGCCATATTCCATAGTACCACGAACATAGTGAAGAACACGTTTTGCCGCTTTCCAATGAGTAGTCTTAGGCTCCCGCATGAACCTCGAAAGATAGTTGACAAGAAATACGAGATCCGGCCTAGTATTGGTCGGATATATGAGACTCCCAATCAACTGTCGATAGAGAGTACCATCTACCTGAGGTGAATCATCATATCGCGATAATCGAAGTCCAGTCTCCATCGGAGTTGCCATTGGCTTGCAATCGATCATGCGATATTTTTCTAGCAATGTCTTGGCATATTTTTTCTGAGACACTTTGATGGAGTGCTCCTTCTGGCTGAATTCCGCACCAAGACAATAATGGAGAAGTCCGAGATCTGTCATCTCAAAAGATTTACACAAGTTTCTTTTGACAGTAGAGATCATAGTTTCGAACTCCCCGTAATGAGCAGATCATCAACATAGAGTACAAGCAACACTATCTCGTAACCCCGTTTCTTGAAATAGAGGTTTGCATCCGACGGACATCTCTTAAATCCATGCCGCATAAGGTGATTGTCCATTTTTATATACCAAGCTCGAGGAGCTTGTTTCAGCACCATATAAGGATTTGACCAATTTGCAAACCTTCTCGCTCTTGGCCTTCCACTTCAAATCCTTCCGGCTGAGTCATGTAGACTTCTTCTTGGAGATCACCATTTAGAAAGGCACTTTTGACATCCATCTGGTGAACTTTCCACCCATATTGTGCTGCCATAGCACACATAACTCGAATTGTGGTCATCCGAGCAGTAGGTGCAAAAGTTTCCTCGTAGTCAATGCCTTCCCTTTGAGCATAGCCCTTTGCAACAAGACGGGCCTTATGCTTATCAATTGTTCCATCCGCCTTGTACTTGACTTTATATACCCATTTGCAGCCAATGGGTTTCTTTCCATGCGGCAGATCAACAAGCTTCCAAGTTTTATTTTTCATCAAAGACTCATACTCCGTATCCATAGCGGCCTTCCACCGAGGCTCACTAAGAGCATCTTGCACTGATGCAGGTTCAAGATCGTCTATGGTAGACATGAACACCCTGTCATCATCAATATCTATATCCTCTACTTCTGTACGTGGAGTTACATAAAGTTCCTCAAAAGATTGACAAAGATCATCAACCTCACCAGCTTCTTTGGCTTCTTTTTCCTTTTGAGCCATACCGCGTGTACGAGGTCTATCCAAGTTCAAATTGGGAGGAGTGGATAAATTTGCGTCTTCGATTGTATTTGTACACCATTTTGGATTCTTCTTCGGTGGTGTTGAAGAAGATGTAGAAGGACCTCCCGTCTCGTGTTGACGAAGGAATCTTCTCTTCCTTAGATTCCACAAGATCTAGGTGTACTTTAGATGTGCTCTGTGATGTGAAAGCTTCATCAAAGACAACATCTCTGCTGACATGAATTTTCTTGGTCAAAGGATCTATCAAACGATATCCTTTAGAGTGCTCATCATAACCAAGAAAAATACATCTCATTGTTTTCTCATCTAGCTTCTTCCTTTTCTCTTTTGGTATGTGCATGAAAGCGTGACATCCGAAAATACGTAGATGAGATATGGAGGGTTTTCGACCACTCCATGCTTCCTGTGGAGTCATTCCTTTTAGGGCCTTTGTGGGTGCCCTATTCAACAGATATACCGTAGTGGTGATAGCTTTCTCGCCCAATATTGTTGCCCAAGAGTAGCTCCCGTGAGCATACAACGAACCATTTCCATGATAGAACGGTTCCTTCTCTCAAGCAACTCCATTTTGTCGAGGAGTATAGGCAGCTTGT
The DNA here is from genome assembly GCA_028583015.1 of Wollemia nobilis. NCBI lineage: Eukaryota > Viridiplantae > Streptophyta > Pinopsida > Araucariales > Araucariaceae > Wollemia > Wollemia nobilis. The sequence continues at coordinate 7,407,992 of JAQPPZ010017257.1, read as the reverse complement.
TAACTCGTCTCTTGATTCCATGCTTATCTAAGAATGCAGAAAATTCTTTAGAGGTAAACTCCCCCCTCGATCCGAGCGGAGGGTTTTAATAGAAGCTCCCGACTCCTTCTCAACGGATTTCTTGAACTCGCCGGAAGAATGCGAAAGCTTCGGATTTCAGCTTGGAGAAAGAAAACCCACATCTTTCGTGAGTAGTCATCTACGAATAACGAAAGTACCTCTTCCCTCCACAACCGTTGGGTGTGAAAGGACCGCACAAATCGGTGTGAATTAACTCCGGAGGTTTTTGTGCTCTTGTTGAGCTCTTCTCAAATGGTACTCTATGCTGCTTTCCTGCCAAGCAGTCAGAGCACACTGGCAATGTGGCGTAAAGGGAAGGAAGACCCTTTACCATCTCATACTTACTGAGCTCAAGTAAGTAGCCAGAACTAAGATGCCCATATCTCTTGTGCCATAGGGAAGTTGCCTCCTTGGTAGAGACAGACATGGCAACATGTGGAGTAGAGATAGCATCTAGGGCAAATAAGCCGTGCTTATATGAAGTCGTTGCAACCGCTTACCCTTCCCGGTAATAGTACAACACTTCTTGCCATTCTCAACACGAAAGTTGACAACCATATTTCTATCCAGGATTTGTGTGACTGACAGCAAATTGTTAGCCAATCCCGAAACATAGAGGACTTTGTCAATCCGACACTTGCCATCGGGAAGAGTGACCGAAACCGTACTCTCTCCCCGAACCCCGTAGGTTTTATCATCAGCAATGGTGACAGGTTTGCCCTCTTTGGCCACGAATGATTCAAACCACGATCCGTCGCCGCCATATGTTTGCTAGCTCCAGAATCGACATACCAAACAGGATCCCTCTCGTGTGGAATCCGTGGTAGTCATGAGCACCTTGTGTGCCCATTCGTAATCCGAGTCGATTCTTCAACAAGCAACATTCACCCGGGGTTGCTTGTTTTTATTTTGTGGTTTGTTTTGGCCTCTCTCGCTTGTTCTTATGCCAACACCCGTTGGTGTCATGGTTGTCTTTCTCACGTATCTTGCACCACCTCTTCTTCTCGTTGAGGTTGTTTTCCTTTTCCTTTCATATCCCGTTGAGAATTTCCTCCTTTCCGAAAGTTGCCTCCTTTTTGCCCATTACCTTTCTTCCTAGAACCCCGCCTCGTTGGTGTATAGGGCTGTATTGGAAGAATCATCCTTGTGAAGTTGGCGTGCCTCCGTTGTTGAAGCAGATTGACCAACTCGATGTAGGTAATTTGTCGTTGAGACACCTGGATGGAGGTGATCAACATATCAAATGAAGAAGGCAAAGCTCTCATCACAATTGAAATGAGAAGCTTTTCGTCCACAGAATCTCCCAAAGAATTCAATTTCTCTTTCAATTCAGACACTCTGCACGTAAAGAGTTCAACTGTTTCACCCCGTCTCAAACTCAGGTTATGAAGTTGTTGTTGAAGATGAAGAATGGTGGAATCATTCTTTCCCTCATAGATGGTTTTAAGGGCATCCCATGCCTCTTTACCACTTGCTTTGTCACCTATATGAGGTTGCACTTCATCCGAAACAAGCAAACAAAATGAGCACCTTTGCTCGACTGTCTTTCTTGTCAAAAGCTATCTGATCAGCAGTAGGAGCTATGGATCCCGATGCTGGTGAAGGCCTAGGTGTTACTCCAGTAATAATATCCCATAAATCTTCCATTTGGAGAATTGCCTTCATCTTATGTTTCCATGGTGTATAATTTGGACCTTTCAATAACTGATGAGGATCAGCCATCAACTTTGCAACAACGGCCATAGTGAAGGTTCCTTATAACACCAATTGGTCCCCCTTTCGATATACCTTTTGCTAGGCCGTTATACCGTACAAAATACCCGCCCTTACGTGAGGGAAACTATAGGTATTTAGAAAGATCAACAAAAATCACCCGCCCTTACGTGAGGGAGACTATAGGTGAGTTTTAGAGATCATACGATACGTGGAACATAAGCAGTACTGAAAGGGAATCGCCTTGTTGATGGCACCTACCATAGAAGATTCTTCTCATGCGTGGGGCGTAACTTCCCCTAAACACTATGAAGAATACTTCGTCAGGATTTACGCCTAAACACAAGAGCGATTAAGGGTAGTGGATGGAGTAAAAAAATGCAAAAATGGCAAACTTATCTCTCCCCGACGATTTATAGAGAACAAGCTCAGACGTCGTTGTAGCAACTATATTAGGCGACGGATACAGTAGCGCAATCACGACAGCTTTACCTGTAAGTGCTGGCCAGAGGTATCACAAATACCGAATGCTGCAATGCAATAAATTGCACGGATGGGTTTTAATTATTCCGGGACTTAGGGAGTGTATTTGATTTTTTTTTTTTAACTTTTAATGAAGTAGTGCAAAAATGAAATATGCAACATACAACATAAAAAGTGCCCACAAGAATTAACCCTCCAGGTGTCAGACACAGCCGAAAATGCACCTTTACAATAATGCCAAAAATTTGCTTTTTTCAGAAAATTACTCACATTCCCCCTTTGATTTTTTGAAAAAAATATCCCCCCTAAAAAAATTCTCTTTAACAAAGCATTTTAATAATTATTATGTATTTAAAGTTAAAATAAATAATTTTAATTTATATAGTTTTAAAAACTTATGAAAAAATAAATTAAAATTAAATTTTAATTTATAAAGCTTTAAAACTATAGAAAATAAATTAAAATTAAAAATTTTAACTAAAAAATAATAATTAAAAAAAACTTTGAGAAGAAAATTTTACCTTTGAACCCTCGACCTGCAGGCTCCCAGAGCCTTACCGCACGGCTCACGACCACGTGAGCCACCGGGCTGATCCGAAAGGATCAAGGGGCCCCCTCGTATTTGAGGAGGGTCCTCAGTCTGCTGCCCGAGCGCGGCTGCCTGGCCGCAGCTTCCTCCTCCGCAGCGGACTCCTCTGCAAATCGCGGCCCACGTCCACAGTCGTGCGCACGTCCGGGTTTTTTTTTTTTTTTTTTTTAAAAACTCGCGCGCGCGTCAGCCGGGGGGGGCTGGACGCGGTCCGCGTCGCGCGCTGCGTTCCGGGGGGCGGACGCCGCGCGCGGTCACGTCCCGCGGCGGGGGGGCCTCCTCCTCCCCGTGGATCGCGCGTCTGCGCGCGACAAAATTTTTATTTTTATTTTTAATTTGCTGCAGGTACAAATCGCTGCAAATTGCGCAGCGTTTTTTTTTTTTAATAAAAAACAACTGCGCGGCGTGATTTTTTTTTAAATTGCCTCCCCAGCACAGAAGGAAAAAAATGCGTCCTCCTCCAGCCTCTCTTCTCACGCTTCCCTGCAAAAAAAATTGCCGTAGCAATCTGGCTCTGATGCCATGTTAGGAAAACGAACTAATTGTTTATTGAAATATTGTGCAGTTTAAATAAGACTGCAATAACAAGAATTGCCGGAGGTTGCCAAACCAACCAGCGTACAATAGCATATTGTTATAACAAAATAACAAATGCATAAATAGGACAAATAATGAAATAACAAAATAACTACGCTAACACAATTCATAACAACACTCATTGACAAAAACCAAGGTTGTATAAGCATGTGGGTTGTGGGGGTACAGAGGGTGTAGGAATGGACCGGATGCAAACGGTTTTAACATGACATCAACAAAAGACTTAATAAAGTAAATACATCAAAGCAAAATGCAAACAAAGATGGGGTGACGTGACCTGCAATGCGAACAAATGTAACTGTTTATTTAATAATGGTAATAACCATCTGCAAAGAGCCTTAAAAGAATTTTAGTCTTCAATAAGTTTTGCCAAGGGATAAGACGAAGCGATACTGTTTGTCATCCTAGTTGCAGTGCAGAGGGAAGAGAAAATTTAACCATTGTAGAAGATGATGTAGAAGAGAGAACAAAATTTAATTTTCCAAATATTGATAATATTATTTATGCCCAGTCTCATCCGCGTAAGAGAATAATATTGCAAAGTCCAGGGCAGACAATATGCCATTAACCATTTATTTTTAGTAGACTGTAAAAGAAAGAAGAGAAAGGGATTGCATTTCAAGGGATTACAAAGCCAACCATAATTGAAGGAGAATACTTTGAATTTCATCGCTGCAATTACACTGTTTGCAGGAGAATCAATGCTTGTTGAGGAGGCAATATGCAACATGTAACCGTGTGCAATGTAGCATGCGACAAAAAAAAGCAAATTTTCCAAGTGAAGTGAGATGAGGAAGAGGGAGTAAATGCTCTTCCCTCTTTTGACGATGTGGTTAGAGCACATGCATATGACATTTGACAGATGGTCCCCTCTACAAATGGCCCTGTTGGTAGAGGGTGGCTGATTGTTGTTTCCCAGATGAGGCCCTTTGCACATAGCCTTGCCAAAGAAGCACTTACCTTCCAAGCCTCCAATTGAGATGTACCTGCCATTAGTGTTGTTAGTGCTAGAGATACTATTTGCCATTTGTGCGAGGGACATACCACTTGTCGTTCAAGCCAAAGTCATGCCACTTGCCATTGTGTTAGAGAAGCACTTGCCATTTGTGTGGAAGGCATACCACATGCTGCCCATGTCAAAGACACAACCCTTGCTGTCCAAGACCCTCTTTTGTGAACAAAGACAATCCCCTCCTAGAAGAGGATGAAGTTGTGTATATAGTCTTGTGATTGCGCAACACCTTTCACAAATAGGGCAAGGAGGGGGCGTAAATCCATTATTGTTACACTTAGTGTGCTGGGTGGTGAACTGTGTTCTTCTGTGAATGGAGACAACCCCCTAGTAGAAGAGGACGAAACTGTGCATATATTCACATGATTGTGCAACATGTCCTACAAATAGGGTAAGGAGGGAGCCCGACGAATCCATCAGTGTTACATTTTGTGCGTTGGGTTGTGAACTACATTGATTGCTGGTTAGGAGAAGCGTATTGATAGTGTTCACACCTCAAGGAGAGAGAAAAAGTAGCAACACAAGAAGCCAAGGAGTAGGGGATGGCACTGCCAAACGTGAATAGTGTGAAAGGAATGCTATTACACAAAGTGCCAACGTTGACGAGCTAGCAACTTTTGACAACAGGTAGTAGTGATTTCCAGTGTTTGTAGGATATTAATTGCTTTAAGGGTTCTGAGCTATAATGGTTTGTAGTTCAACCTTTGAAGAGACATTAGTGTAGGATATGGTTGCCATGACACAACGAGACAAGGACCATAATAGACAATATGTTCCTCCACCACTTTGAGTGCAAAGGGCAACATCGCACATGTTGTCATGATGTGACACAGTTGATAGGTAGGCAAGCCACTATATTCAAGGGCAAAGCTAGGAACATCATGGTTTCAACATTGCACATGTTGTCATGATGTGACACACTTGATAGGTAGGCAAGCCACTATATTCAGGGGCAAATCTAGGAACATCATGGTTTGGTGCCAAGGCATAGAAGACCCACATCACCAACATTGTTGCGACCATTGAGATAATCAGATATTTAGATTGTTTTGAAAGCAAATTTGGACAATGGGATGCAACTAGCATTGGACTGTCTAGTCGCATCAACATACAGGTAGGCAAGGCCAAGCAATGCAAATAAATTATCCTCTATCAAGGGGAAAGGAAAGGCGAAAGTTGAAGGTGACAAGGTGAAGTTCAGCCATGAGGAGATGACCCGAATATTTCCCTTGGGAGATGGGTGGAAAGATTGGTGGGAGTTGCATGTTGATGACCACAAATTGATGCAAGCATTCAGGAAAGCTTCAATTCATTATTTTCAATTTTGAAGGTCTTGAGTTTTGATCGGGATGCCTTCAAGAAGTACTTATTGGACATGTTATGTACATATGACTCATGTCTAAGGAGGAGAAAGTTTCAAATTGGATCTCAAATGTTGAGGATGACCTTTGAGCCAAAGGAATTCATGCGTATGTTTGGGTTGCCTGGCTTATCACCCCAACCTATTATGATTTTGGAAAGTGAAAGCTGTAAGAGTATATTGACTAGTTCTTTGACATTAGCACCATGTTCCTCAATGAAGTGGTTGGATTTCTTGGGAGTCATGGACTGAGGATGCAACTGCTGTTCATAGAGTACTAGTGCACGATACCTTGTGATGTCATGACTATCAAGCAACCAAAGAACATAGGATATTTTGATATGGCTTGTATTACACATGCAAGGGATTACAGATGGGGTCAAATGTGACTGGGCCTTGCTTTTGTCAAAGCAGCTGCAAGTATTTTTGTGGTGAAGGATGAAGAACTTTTTAATGTCATTTCATGCCATCACCTTAATGTTAGACGTGACATGATAACAACATGTGCACATACTAGAGTGGTGACACCCCATCGATATCACACTAGGGAGATTATGATGTTCCATTGGGTGGCTATCATGCCCACTTAGTAGCGCCAAACACAGATTGTAGGCAATGGTTACAGGTGGAGTGAGTGGCCCATTGCAAAAGGCGAAAAAGCCACGAAAGAAGTCTTCTAAGGAAGAGCCCATCTGGAATGAAGAGCATGAGGAGGATGAGATAGATGATAATGAAGATGAAGACGGGGAGGAGCCGGGCAATCCAGAGGAACTCTTATAGCGACACGGACTATAATTACCAATTCACATCCTATGTGAAAAGTCAAGGTTTCATTCACAAAGAGGGATGGTCGAGGAGACAATAGTGCTAGACTAATTGAGTTGGATGAAGCCCAAACCATGGAGGTTGATAGACTAGAAGTAGTTGAGGAGAACTAAGATCACCTTTGTAGTAGGAACCAGAGAAATATATGGAGGGAACTAGTCCACATATGGTGACTCCTACTTTTGAGGAGCATGTCCAACAGAAAGAATTGTTTGTACTTAACACACCTATAAGAGAACCTGAGAAAGAGTTAGAGTTGGAGATAGAGCTTGACCAAGAGGCTAGTGAACAACAAACTTTGGAAAGAGATGCACATAAAATAAAGATGGTTACTATAGAGGAGGATGGACCATCATGAGGGGACCAAACTTGGACAATTAATGAGGGCAAGATAGAGATAATTTTGCCTCCTTACATATGAGTGGTGGATCTACCCATGCTTGCTAGTTTGGATGTGTTGAAAGGCACATAAAAGACACACATGGTTGGGTTTCGTACTCCACTTATGTGCGTGATAAGTAGTGCATAAGAAGACTTTTGTCAACTCCCATCACTAAGTGGTGGTTGTGGGCATTGAAACCTACATGCAAGATTAGGAAGTTATATAATTAGTTTCAGGGAGTTCGACAAAAGTAGATAGATGGTCTTAGACATCTTTGTGCCTAGGAGTGAGAGACAGATTATTCCATCTTGCCAAAGTTTCCACTAATCATAGTGATATTTTACCGCAAGCTATTTGCAATGTACCTTACATTTGAGGAGGCTGAGGAGCTCCAAATGCCACCTACAGTGAAGCAGTTTGTAATCACAAAGCAATTTGATGTGTTGTTTCAATAGCCGAATTAGGTACACAAATCTTTGTGCTTGTGAGCAAGAGACACACAGATTGTTCTAGATGCTAAAGATGCCACTAGTCATAGTGATCCTTTATCACAAGCGACTTGTGGTCTACCTTACACTTGAGCAGGCTGAAGAGTTCCAAATGCCACCTACAATGAAATAGTTTGCAATCATGGAGCAATTTGATGTGCTGTTTTGGCAACTAAATTATCTTATCCATTGCATCCAATATTTCATGACTAGCATGTAGGGGCTAGTTCTGATGTGGCGCTACCTCAAGCGTCAACTCGAGTATAGACATGCACATATAGAAATGAGCGCGCACAAGCAATTTTGATTGTGTAATTGTTTTATCATTTTGCACATAATATTAGTTTGCATACTAAGTGTTTGTTAGAATGTGTTGCCATGTTGTGTTAGATGGCAGGGTGTTGTCAGTACGTTTGTATAAGATATATGTTATGTAGAGTTGTCATGTAAAGGTAGTTGGCAGACGAGTGTGAGGCAATTGTGCAAGTTATGCAACTATCTCCCCTGCCCCATGCATTATATATAGACCACGTACAATTCATCAAGGGTATCGTTGTCATCTTGTCATACTGTCATATTGTGAAGATATTGCATGCAAACTATAGAGAGAATACATAATGTTGGATGACATTATGATATTGCTACAGTATAGTTGATGTGTCTAAACTTGTTGTTCATACTCGTATATATCAATGGTAATGCTCAATTTTTCTATTGATTTTGTCTTTGATCTCTTTTCTCGTACATTATGTTGAATGGTGAATGTTGTTAATGTTTGTTGTCATTTAATCTTTCATGTTCCTTCAATAGTGGAAAACTGTGTGTGCTACATTTGGGGCCATTGTTGTCTCAAGTTCGAACTAGGGATCGTAGTGACATTTGAATGGGGGAAGACGTGAATGATAGATAATCCGATGTGGGAGATGTATGCGGAGGGACAAGAGTAGAGTTTATGAGAAGAAGTCAAAGACTTGCACAACAACAAGCACAAGTACGTGACGGACAACTTGGTGACATGCAAGTGTGCGTCAAACAAAGTGTAGATATGCTAGAAGAACAACTTGTCGATGTAGAAGTACGTAGAAAAGAGAGTGACGTGGTTGGAGTTTTGTCGTTAGAATTGGAGCATGTGTGGAACCCTCAGGATGAGGGAAGCCCTTATGAAGAACAAAGTGATCGGTTGTAGACGTTATTTTTGACGACGGAGGAAGATGCACAAGTGGACGTGCAACAAGTAGACGAGAATCGAGTCAACAAAGATGTTCATGCAAGTCTTGAAGAAGGCGTCGACTTGGAGTGTGATGAAGAGGATCGCACAAGATAATACAAGACAAAGCAATTGGTGATTCTAGCACAAACATGGGGGGCAATGCCTAGAGGTATGGAGGATGGGAGTCAAGCACAAGGGCAACTGCAAGGGAGTGTGATTGAGAGACTAGAGTTGACGCTTGTGCATACACAAAGATCTCATGGTGTAGTAGGAAGTGATTGATGATTATTTGGAGAAGACAAGTCATTAAATGGAGGTTCGTCAAGAGGGGAAGAATCACTAGTAGTGATGGCTATAGCAGTGGGAAAGCAAAAGTGCCCTAAATTCATAGGAAAGGATCCCGAGCACCATATTGGAACGTGCGAAACAATATGGCGAGCCAATGGAGTGATGAACGAGAATGCATGGGTGCAGTTGTTTCCAACAACGTTGAGAGGAGTTGCAATAGACTGACACCTAAAAAGAGAAGAACCATTCACTTACTAGGCAAATTGAAGGAAGAATTTAGCAAGGAGTTCAAACTGCTTCATGACAACATGGAGATCATTGGAGAAATCTATGCCACCACATAGAAAAAAGATGAAAACTTCAAGTTGTACAATAATCCTTTAAAGGATTGATTGGAAAGATGGAAGTGAAACCATTTGATAGATTGCAAAAGAGATTGTTTTTGGATGGATTGCTACCATGTTACAAGAAAAGATGACAGTTGTCTTTCCCACAACCTATTAGGAGGCATTTGACTGTGCATTGAACCTGGAAAGTGGGATGAAGATGACAACATGTGGTGAAAGTACAAGTCATGACAAAGATGATGATGACTAAGACAATGATTGTGATGACCTCAATGCGAGCATATGGGTAATGAAGAAGGACCTAGAGAGAATGATAAACTACATCAAAGTTGAAAAGAAAAAGGAGAAAAAAGACATTTGGTTTTCAAAGTGCAAGTTGAAGGGACATACAAACACTAGCCACCCGAAGAAGACATATTGCATCATTTATAAGGTAAGGGGATATGCAATTGTAGGCTGTCCATTCAATTTGATAAGTGCGTGACACCAGATGATGATGGTGCAATTGTAGGCTTATTTTGTGTAGTACCAATGCTCTATGTGATGGTAGGAGAATTGATGCATGAAGAAAAAGACAAAGACGCATCGCCAACCTGTAGTAAAATGAATGAATAGGGATCACTCCATTTGATTGTGTTAATGATAGACGTCGGGAAGAAACCAACATTGATCCACATTGAGTTGCCCAGAAAGAAGTTGTCGCAAGTGATTGTAGATTGGGGTTCCAATGTAAATGTCTTGCCCAAAAAAACGTGGATGGATTTTGTGCTACAATTATTTTGGTCGCCCAACTTTCGACTATATGATGTGGACTAGTATGGTATAGAGATGAAAGGCATTGTGATTGCACAAGAGGTGAAGATTGCTGAACAAGTATTCATTCTGGACTTAGTGGTGATCACCATGCAAAAACTAGTCTACAATGCATTGTTGGTGTGGGGGTGGTTATGCATGGCAAAAGTCGACCATAGTTGGGAGAAGATCGACTGACATTCAAGAAGGGCTAGCACAAGGATGCCATCAACTTAAAGAATATGTCGATCAACGAGGTGTTGGCATCATTAGATGAATCTAGCAACTCTTCGTCAGATGGAGACTGGATGGATGGATAGGAACTAAATGGAGTGTTGGAGTTGGAGGAGTGCACGGAAGATGAAGGGCACTCAAATAGTAGGTTGCTTCACTAGTATATGGAAGACTATTAAGTGTTCTAGCCCACTTGTCTGTGCATCAACATGGAAGAAGTAGACCAGGATGATGAACTTCGTAGTATTTACAAAGTCAGTGAATTCAATCATGCATCAAAACTTGCCATACAAGTCGAAGAGGAGAGAATGTCCCTTCGATCAAACTTTGTATATTCTCGACGACATATAGATTGATGAAAGGCTAACACATTCCTTTCATGTGGCGATTGTAGCAGTAGATCTTGATACGATCAAGTATGAAAGTCCGAAGATGGTGCAAGTGAACCTTGGCAAAGGAGTTGAGGAGAAGATAATCCATTGTGGAGACGATTGGGACTCAATTCTAAAAGCAACAACTTTTAAAATCTTCATGCAGTACAAGGATGTCTTTGCATGGACATAGAAGGATCTGCAAGGGATTCCATTGGAATTAGCGTACACCAAATTCCTTTGGTTTTGATTGCACAACTTGTGAGGAGAAGGCCATACAAGATGAATCCCAAGTACGCAACCTTAGTAGATGTTAAAGTCGAACAAATGTTGGATAAAAGCATAATCTTCAAGGGATAGTGAGTGAATGGGTGTCTCCCATTGTCATCAGTTTAAAGAAAGAAAGCGGTTAGAGCCGCATTTGTGTAGACTTTCAATGTTTGAACGTGGTGACAATCAGGGATCCATTCCCCATCCCCGTCATTGTCTTGATTTTGGAAGAGGTAGCAAGGCATGAAATTTATTCCTTTTTGGATGGATTTTCGGTATACAACCAAATCAACATCGTTAAGGAAGATAGGCTGAAGACAACATTTGTTGTAGAGAATGAGATATAGGCATATATTCGAACACCTTTCGGTTTATGCAATGCCCCTGCCACATTTCAAAAGATTGTTCTGTACATTTTTTAGCAAATGTCAATGTGAAGTTCAAAGCGTTTTTGGACATTTGGTTGCTAAATGGAAAGGCATTGGAGGAATGCATGAATGCGCATCTTTCACTGAATTTGAAGAAGCGCAAGTTGCTTGTGCCATATGGTAAGTTGTTGGGACATGTGTGTAGAGAAGGATTGAAGACTGATCTTGACAAAATCCAAGTTGTCATGAGCATGGAAGAGCCATATGACATAAGTTTGCTAAAGTCATTTCTAGTACGTTGAGTATTATCGATGCTTTATTAAAATTTTTGCACAAATGTCACCTCCATTGGACATGTAGATGCACAAATTTGTTCCCTTCAGGTGGATGGAGGAGCACCAGTAGGCCTTCGAAGAGTTGAAGGCAAAGTTGGTTTGTGCACCCATTTTGGTGTTTCTAGACTAGGAGGAGTTTCATGGTCATGTCGATGTGTCACATTTTGCAATTTGGTGTGGATTGGTGCAAGAAGGACAATTTAGGCTATATCAACCCATATACTTTGCAAGTTGATTGTTGGTGTGGGCGAAGAAGAATAACCACACGAAAGAAAAGGAAGCACTAGGTATGGTGTATGAGGTGCAAAAATTTTAGACGTTACCTGCTTGAGAACCCATTTGTTTTCTACGTCGACCATCAAGCATTGCTGTATCTTATCAATAAGTTGACGATACATGGACAAGTTAGCAGGTGGCTCATCATGTTGTAGGAATTCGTGTTTTGAGTGGAAGTGAGACCTGGAAAGAAACACGTGATAGCAGATCAATTGTCAAGGATTTGCTAGTGGAATTGGAAGGAATCCACGAACCAAACAGGTTGTGCAAGGAGGCCATAGTGCACAACAAAACAATAGAGAGACGAAGGAGGCGCGATTAGGGTTGTAGTTGGACAACAAATCCACATACAGGGCCAAATGTACATCACTGTACCAATTAGGGACATCGTGCAAACCATGGCACAAAGAATTACTTGAGGAGAACCCGATGTGACACTTGTGCATTCTAGGAGCTAAATTGTGCAAGTAGGTGCTACAAGAGGCAACAAGATAGACACATCTCGAGGCGTCAGCAGGAGGACAACAAGCACAACAATCATCAATAGCTGTGTGGGATATGGGAACAACACAACCTGGAGAGGAGAGACTTGTGTAGGCGAAGACACGTGGAACCATTGTAGTGGATGAGGCTGACGAAATGAATGAAGAAATTCGAGAAGCAAATGCCACTTTGGAGGTAATGGATACGTCAATCACAGAAGAGATAGAGAGGCCACCTAGATTTAATCTGGGAACACCAGAACTACATTGCGATGGTATGACAAATGACTTTGGGGATTATGCAATGGAGACACCTCAGTTTTCAGTAGGAGTGTTTTTCCACTACCTCATTGCGGCAATATGAGGAGGAAGTGGAATGGTGTGCTTTCCCACCATTGGATGACAAGACCATTGAAGCAACCTCAACCATTACTCAGATCATTGTTTAGAAGGACAAGGGAAAAGATGTTGCATTAACACTTGCCTTGAGGGAGATAGGCCAAACTAGTAGAGCGGTAGAAGACAAGGAGATAGCTAAAGCAGAAAATCAGCTAGCAAAACAATTGTAGCCACAAGAGCTGTCAAAAGGAAAGGTGGCCAAAGGAGAAGCTGGTGGGGAGGACAGAGAGGAAATGATGAACCAAAGGTAGACAATGATGCCAGTGAACATATGATCATAGAGGTGCCTAACATGAGGCAACCCCCTGTTTATGGTGCAAAGATCAATGATTAGGTCAATAGCTTCTTCAAGAAGTTAGGCAACATGATAGAAAGAGTGTGTAGTGAATTTCGGACAAATGCCCTTGGAGAATGGTGATTGTGGCAAATGAGGGTAGATGTAGAGATGGGCAAGTTGATCAATCATGCCTGGGATGAAGGATGAAGAGATTTGCTGAGTTGAATCCGATTCAGCCATGGGAGCTTGGTGAAGGCAACGATGTTCAAGAAAATGCTCGTCGTGAAGGAGTTGTCGGAAGGCATTAGAGTGTTGTACCACCACCCACACAATCTATATTGGCGAGGATAAATTTGATCTTTATCCAACACTTGAGGCGGTGAAGAAGATGATCGTATGGTAGGATGAATTATCTAGCCGATCTTATTTAGTGGTTGATAATTGGATTGGAGACATTCCATGAGATGGCAAACGAGATGAATATGAAGGTGGAAGAACAAACAATCCAACTAAGGGAAACAAACGAACAATTTTGGGAAGTGAAATGGAGGCTGAAGAGGGACAAACCTAGATGCACTAGGAGGTGAAAGGGCTGAAAAAGAGACAAGAAGAGCAGGATGAATTGATTGGGCAACTGAAGTCAACATGTTTGGTGAGAGAGTGGGCACTTGAAGCCAAAATCCAAGAGATTGCAGACCAAGATCAGTTGAATTCAACCAAAGATTAGCAACTCGTCGAAGTAGAAAAGGGAAGGTAGAAAGAGAAAAAGAGAATGCTGAGTTGCGAGTAAGGCATGAGGAGTTGGAGAAGAAGTCGCAACACTATGGTTTCTAGTGGCTGAAATATCAAGTGTATGCCAAGAGGCTGAAATCAGAAACAAAGGCTTTGAGGTTGCAGGTTCGAGGGTTGGAAGTTGAATCTGTTCGAGTACAACCCACTCCACAATAACAACATGAACACTAGAGCCCCTAAGAGCAACAAAAATCGTCGATGAGGATGTTGACCAATTTAGAAGGGAGGGCAGATGTAGGGGCTACTTTTCATGTGCCAGTACCTCAAGCGCCAGCTCGAGCATAGACAAGCATGTATGGCAATAAGTATGCACAAGCAATTTTAATTATATAACTAGTTTTTCATTTTGCATCTAATATTAGTTTGCGCACTAAGTGTTTGTTAGAATGTCTTGCCATGTTGTATTAGATGGCAGGGTATTGTTAGTACATGCGCATAAGATAAATGTCATGTAGAATTATCATGTAAGGGTAGTTGGTAGACAAGTATGAGGCAGTTTTGCAAGTTATGCAACTACCTTTCATGCTTGATGCATTATATATAGAATCCTTACAATCCGGCAAGGGTATCATGATCATCGCCATATTGTCACTATCATATTGTGAAGATATTGCATGCAAATTGTAGAGAGAATACGTGCTGTTGGATGTGTTGATCACAAAAATCGACGAGTGTGATTTGTGCCAATGATCGTAGTGCAACAAATGGATGGCCACCAAATAACTTCAGCATGCAAAATCTTCAAATAACCTGCAACAATGATCAAAGGGAGGGATTAACAGGGGAAAAGAGGGTAGAGCCATTGATTTCGCACATTCGTAGAATAAAAGGTTTGAGACAGTTGAATTGGAATGTCATGTGCAACTCTTTATTGACTTTGCAGTTAAGTGTTCAACACAATCTCACTCCGAAGAGTAGCTCTAGTATGCTTGAATGCCAAAAAAATCCTTTACTTTGAGCATCAAGCTCCTATTTATACTCGAAAAAGCAGCCAAAAATATACTACATGCAACATCCCTTGGTGATAACTATGAGGTGACACATCATCCTTGTACATTTGCTAAAAATAGGCATGGAGTGAGGCCCGGCGCATCACTCCAAGTGGGTGCTTTTGTGTGGGGCAGCTTGAGTGAGGCACTATTGGAGCAAGGTGGCCTTGAGCGCGGTGGCCAAAGTGAGGCATTGCCAGAGCGGGGCGCTAATACTCCCATACACTTAACCAATTCTTGCTGATTTCTGCTCTGCTCTGTCTTTTGCTTCACCTTGTACGATGGATCTTTGCTTGGAGCGTGATGGTGGTGTTAGCACATATTTTGGTAACCTGATTGACGAGAGATCCCATATTGTGCTCTATTCTTGGGTGCGGAGTCAAAATTGAGGTAGTCATGTAGCAAACGAGTGCTTCTAGAGGGAAGAGTGTTAGTGTACTTGCAACGATGTATGGATTGATGAGGGTAAGGATACTAGTATGATGCAACGACATAGATGATGGTGCAAATAGGGTGATGATGGGTGATGAGAAGGGTTGAGATGAGGACACATGAGGCGACACGACAATACTTGCAATGTGGAAGACCAAAGGAAGCATGGAGGATGGTGGAATAGTTGATGATGGTGACATTAATGATGGTGTGACAAATTGATATGGGATGTTGTAAGTTGGTAATGGCGAATGGGATGGCCCTAAGACTAGAGTAGGTGAGCTTGCTGGTGACTTTCTGACTAAGGTTGTGCTTAGTAGAGGTGAGATGGGTGCAACAAAAGAAGTGAGGGGGATTTGAGAAGTGGGAGCAAAAAAAATATGAGGGGAAGAGAGAATAGTGACGATAGAAGAAACAAGGAGGTGGATGTGGAGTGATTGTGAGGTAGATGGTGAAAGAAAGGGATGAGAAGAAGTGGAAACCTGAGTGTATTTTTTTAAAACATTTTCTTTATGGTTAAATTAGAATGAATCACTTTTCGCAGATTTGTTGGTAGCTATTCTTGTTGAAAGGGTTGCTTCCATTGATCAACTTTGAAAAGTAGCTGCCTTTTCTCTTGACATTGATGCTCCAACTTAAAATCTTCCAACTCCTATGCAAACAAGTATTTCAGATGGCATTAACAACTTATTGCCAAGAAGTCTTCTTCGACGTAGAACTTCATGGATGCCCTCTAGCAAAGAATATAACCCCCTCGCTCGCCTCCCCCCTCCACTGTGCAAATCTAAAAACAAAAATCAAAGTCTTGGAAGCTAAGGCAACTTTTGCCCTTTTGATCTCTCCTTGATCTAAGGTTTGATACCAAATGTCTAGAGGAGAATATTCCCTTTCAGCCCTGAAGTGGTTGGCAGCAAGGGTGAATGCATGAACTCTTGTGACTATGACTGTTTCCTTACTCCCCATCTCATCCCATGGTGGGCTTTGGTGTTGGTGGCTAGTTTGGGCCTTTGTTCCCGTGTGATCAAATGATAGATTGTTGCTTAGTAGTGGCAATCCCTCTTGATGTCGTTCTTCAACAAACCTGTTATTGTTCTCCATAGTGTCAAATTGTTGGAACGTGAGCCTTACCTTAGCTTTACTCCCCAAAATCATGGGAAACCACATCATTCTTAGAATTATGATCTCTCTATTGCTTAGCATGGTTCCTTCATATGAACTCTTTTGGACACTTCGGGGACTTGTAGGTGGATCCATACCTATTGGTTGAACAATGTCTTTTTCCGAGATTTCCTCCTTAGGGAGAGATTTTTTATGCAATAAGTGCTTCTTTTGTAATCTTTCTGAGACTTGAAGATTCTTTCCCCTCCAAGATAAAACTGAATGTTTCGTCCTCTGGAGAAAAAATTGCATCCATTGCTCCTATGAGCTCTTCCTCTTCTAGTGAAAACATGCATGCCACATATTTTGCTTTGACTTTTGAATCCCCATCCTCCAAATCTTCACTCTCCACTTCAGGTTCCCTTTCTGGTTCACAAGATGTTCCGAGAAATTGGTAGCCTTCTTTTGGGATTTCTACTTCGAGGAAGGGAAACACTTCCACCAATGGGGACTCATTCGATGACTCTTCTAGTCTCTCTGGTTTTCCTTCCATCTGTATCATTTCAATAGGGCCTAGTATAACAGTCTCATGTTTTGGTTGTGGATTTGCCTCCATCACTTCTACAAATTCTCCTCTTCTATCCGAGAGGACAAATACTTCACACTCCTCTATTAGTTTTGACCCTTCATCTTCAAAATATTCATTTTTTATCTCGGGCTCTTTCATTGGCAAAGCGGGGTATGGTTCTTGATGCTCAGGCGAGGAATCTCCTACATGAATCATCGACCCATTAGAGTGGTTATTGTGCGTGACAATGCCTTGGGAAAATGAACAATTTCCGCCCATTAAGGATGTTTTAGGTATCACATGGACTTGCATTGTGTTAGCCTAAGGTATGGTTCATCATTGGTTGATTGAATACAGTGGGTTGATTCACTATATAGTTTTGTGCCTAATCATTTATCTGAAATTGTTTTGGTTGGGGTACTTACCAGTTCCTTTGATCAACCATCTGAAAGTCTCTCTGTTGAGGAATCGACACGTTCCCTTCATCGAGTTCATACTCTTGTGTATAGAGTGACTAAAGAGCTGAAACCATATACTTGAGTTGATTTAGTTGTGTTTGCAATTCTTGCTGGTCTTGAGGGATTGGTTGACGCTAGGGAATTTGGGGAAACAATGGATATTGGGGCAGCTATAGTGGGGAAGGTGTTGGAATTGTGGGATGGCCATTTGGGTCGTATGTGTTCAGTATCCTTGTTGAGGAAATGTCGCAAAGTTTTGTTGGTGAATTAATGGGTACGGTTGAGGTACTTGCCCGTGTTGTTTAGGTTGGCCATATTGCCCCTACTCATGCAACACTTGGTATATAGGTGGTCCTGTAGGGGCATAAGTGGGTTGTTGAAGGATTTGATGATTTGGTAACCAGGACATCCTTGACATTATTGGGGCATTTTGGTATTCATGAATGAAAATGGGGAGAAACCTTGAAAATCGCACCGAAGAATGGGACTGAAAAACAAGATGCACTAGTCAAAGCAAGAAGCAAACAGAAAAGGGGGTGCATTGGAGTGAGGCGCTTTGAGCGGGCTACTTCGAATGAGGCGTTGTAGAACAGGGTGCACCAAAGTGAACACTTAACGTTTTCCCGTTGTCTTGTTCGTGCTCACTCCTATCTTTGCTTGTTGGTGCTTTCGTTCTTTCCTAAAAAGTGAGATTCACAAGTCTCAAGTTAGGTAAGATTCTGAATAAATACAAGCAATTGCGTGTTTTGCTTTGGCACCGCCACCAACCACTTGTTCTTCATTCACAACCTGCCCACATAGGACTTTTATCGATGCAATTGGCAGGACATAGACAGATTTAGAAGAGGAGGTAGACATAGGCGACAGAATTGACGTGGCTTCAGCTCAAGTGCCATCATAGTGAGTAGTTGTTGAGAACTTATTTTGTGTATATTCATAGTTTGTCGTTTTGTGTATACGACATGGTGTTGTTGCATGTGTGCGTGACACACTTGCATTGTGATAATGCACATCATATGGGGGATAATTTCAAATTTTATGTGTGCACATACATACACATGCAAGTGTACATGTACAATTGCGAGAATCTCTTGTTCTTCTCTCTCTTATTGCTGTACTTGTGCTCCTTAGTTTTCATCATTTGATATTAGAGCCTAGTGATTGCAGTCTTTAGGTCTAGTCATCTCTAAGGTCATTGTCTTTTACTGAATCTCACATTCTTAGTTACCTTACAATCAAAGTTTTAGGTCTAGTCTCCTTGAGGGAGTCTACCTCTTGCCCTTCACTCGTTCCCATCATTCACAAGCATAAATGGCATGATGACATTTTTTGGTTGCCTTCCTCATTGTGTATATAACCTCAAAGATGCTTTTCTAATATAGTATGGGTGCCAGCTCAGGATTGCAATCTTCAAGAGCAGTGTGAGTGCTGCACTTGGCCAAGAAGAATAGTCTATAAATGGCTAACTAAATTATAAAAAATCCAAAATCTCCCCAGCCGTGGACAAGCCTGTTTAAATAGATTCTTACCTATCCATATTTAGGCATGATAATAATAAGATAGGATACAAAGTAACTATTTAGATAAATTCTCTAACTAATTTAGATAAGTGAAGGGAAAAAAATCCTAATTAAGATAAGATAGAGATACTCTCTAGCTCTTAAGAAGCTGACAACATGCAAGCCTTTTCTCTCAAGGTCCAAATTTCTAATTCATTGAGACCATGCAAATCTTTGGTCGAGCATGCAGCATTCATGTTTGTGCCTGAGCATGCATTGTAAGAAACTTCTCTTGAGCCTCTTTTCATGTGTCGTAACATTTTTGTTCACTCCTAACTTTTCTAACTTTCTCAACTAATTTTAACTTTTATTCACTCCTGAATGCCATGGGAAAATTTGAATTTTTGACTTGTACTCTCTGTGAATCTACTGAGGACTCTTTTCCCATATCATTTACTTTCCAAAACACTCTTCCCTACAAAGTTCTATCCGATGAGTTTTTACTGTGGTGATGATTGCAAAGCTATGTATAGACAACTTTCATTTGCTTTCACTCATAAATCACAGACACAAGTTTGGAATTCATTGTGTCAACTGTCAAGAATGAACGATCTTTTATCTGCCATGCAAATATTTGCAAAGATTTTCTAGCATAATCTCTTTCCCAAGAAACCCCTGCTTTACATATTGATTTCCAAACTTGGAATTCTTATCTACCTCTAATGATGTCTTCTGTCTGTTTCCATATGCAACTTTCACCTCTCAAACATCCTCTCACCTGTTTACGCTTAGACTTGTTAGCAGGGCTACAAGAAAGTTGAGTAACTAGCAAAGCTGTTAACCAAAAAGTCTGAAGCAAAGTTCGTCAAGTATGGTATGGGTTCTCTTGCTGGCACCTATTTTGGATTTTTTCCATGAAGTAATTTGTTCAGTATTTTCCTTTTCTAGTCCCAACAAATTATTCAGCTTATTTGCAAGCTAGCAGCTCAGATCCATGTGATGTTATGACCTTTTTTTTTCAATGAGTTTACACAGGTTTTTATGAGGGGTCTCAGTCCCCTCATACTGAGTGGGGTTTGAACCTTGGACCTCTCAAAGAAAGGCCAAAGCCCTTACCACTGCAGTAAGCTTGCAGCTTAAAATTTCAATGAGTTTACACAGGTTTTTATGAGGAGTCCCGGCCCCCCGTACTGAGTGGGGTTTGAACCTTGGACCTCTCAAAGAGAGGCCAAAGCCCTTACCATGTAATGTTACCACCATTATGATTGGTCATATATACTTTTAGTTTTATGCCATTAATGTTGACATTTATTTCATCGAGAGTCCGAGTTTCCAGGGAGAGGAAATTTAGTGCCAGAGGTCGGACAGGTTTCAAAAAATATTAGCAGAAAGCTAACCACTTTTATAATCTACTTGTGATTATTCAGGAGACCAGGTAGAGATATTCAAAGGTGTATCATAGTTTTGTACACTTCATAAAGACTTTTGATTCAGTTTCCAAAGAGTTCTCCTTTGACATTTATTTGACACTGAGATTTCTGAGCTGCTGAGACTTGGTGTGATGATGATGGGGCCTCTTTTGCACAATATATATATATATATATATATATATATTTTTGACTTTATCAAGGTTATACCTGGAGTGAAACAAGGGTGCTTATGCCTGGTAACTATGTATGAAAGCCCATTTTTCAGCTGTTAATGTTTGAATTTGGAACTTTGAACTTTGAATTTGAAGTTTTAAGTACATATTGCTGCCTGATAACTATGTATGTAAGCCCATTTTTCAGCTGTCAATGTTTCAATTTTAAACCCTAAACCCTAGCCTTTTGGTTTAAGGTTTAGGTTTTTTTTTCCTTTTTTTCAAGTGATTGTAACTTTGTTGTTACTTGTTTTCATGTGCAGGCATGTAAAAAATTGAAACCTTTTTTTCCTTGTTACTTGTAACTTTGTGCCTTTTCATATTATAAGCAATACAAGATGTGTTTTATCACTTTCACGTGTACTTGAGCCTTGTATGATGTCTTGACATGAATTATTGCTTTTATTGCAATATTTGATTTGCATAATATTTATTCATTGTAATATGCATGAAAACAAACTTTTTTCCAATGAAAAATTTTGTTTTCTTCGTTTTTTTTTTTGCAGATTCTTTCCCCGATTTTTTGCCAATTCCCGATTTTCGCCGATTTTTAAAAATGCAAATTCTTTGCCGATTCCGATTTTCTCAACTATGGTTTTACTCAGCATTTTTGTCTGAATGTTTGTGGTGGACTTAAAGGATTTTGCCAACTTAACTGACACTGAGAACTTTGGGATTTGCAAGGCATGTCAATACTTTTTGGAAGTTTAAGGATGCTTATCTTGTAGGAATTATTGTTAGAAAAAATAAAAAAACAAGCAAGCATAAACAACAATAAACAGTACACGAGATTTTACGTGGAAACCCTGCAGTGTGCAGGTAAAACCACGGGGCAATGGCAACTTTTCTTCTTTTATTATACTCAGCTGATTTCATACATTCACACTCTGTCATAATGCAAGGGGCATTCCCCTTTTTATAGAAATACAAAGGAAGATTCCAAAAAAGTTGTGGCACATTCCAGATAAAAGTGCTTTATTAAAAAAAACTGCTTTTATCAACTGCTTTCTATAACAAAAGTTGCTTTAAAGACAAAAGCAGCTTTAAAAGCAAAAACAGCTTTTAAAGCAAAAAGCAGCTTTTAAAGCAAAAGCAGCTTTAAAGCAAAAAACAGCTTTAAAGCAGAAAAAGCAGCTTTTAAAGCAAAAACAGCTTTAAAGCAAAAAACAGCTTTAAAGCAAAAGCATTTTTAAAGCTCCACCAAGCACCACTCTGCTGAAGAACATCGGAGATCTGGATATTGACTTCACCTCCTAACATTCTCCCACTTGAAGTCGATATACAAGAATTCTTTGCCTTTGTTTTCCATCCAAGTGCCAATTGCCCAATGCTGCCCTTATCACGTTTTCAGCAAGCCCAGAGAAGTTTTGCACCACTCAAACTTCTCTCTCTTGACCGGCTTTGTAAGCACATCTGCAGGATTCACTTCAGTATCAATCTTCTCCAACAGGATCCTACCTTCTTCCACCACATTTCTTATAAAATGGTACTTAACATCGATGTGTTTGGTGCGATCATGGAATGTTGGGTTCTTCACTAATTGAATAGCACTTTGACTATCGCAATGCAACGTAATCTTCCCTTGCATTATCTTGAAGTCACCCAACAATCGCTCTAGCCAAATTGCCTCTTTGCTGGCTTCAGTTGCTGCAACATATTCTGCTTTAGTGGTTGATAAAGCCACCACAGATTGCAACTTAGAAGTCCAACTCACAACTCCACCAGCAAGAGTGAAAGCATATCCTGTAGTGGACTTTCGCCCATCTCTATCTCCACCATAATCAGAATCCACAAAACCTTTAACTTGCAAATCTGCCGATCCAAAGTAAATGGCAACATCTGAAGTGCCTCTTAAATATCTAAATATCCACTTCATTGCATTCCAATGCTCCTTACCAGGATTTGCCATGTACCGGCTGACTACTCCCACTGCTTGGGCAATATCCGGTCTGGTGCTCACCATGGCGTACATGAGGCTTCCTACTGCTGATGAATACGGTACACGAGACATGCTTGTCTTCTCTGTTTCTGTTCTAGGACACTGTTCGGAAGACAATTTGAAGTGTGGAGGAAGTGGGGTACTGACTGGTTTTGCATTCTGCATATTGAAGCGCTGCAGAATCTTTTCTATATATGTCTTTTGACATAACCAGATCTTCCTTCCTGTTCTGTCCCTGTGTATTTTCATCCCTAAAATTTGGTTTGCTGCTCCTAAATCCTTCATATCAAACGTCCTAGCCATCCGAGCCTTAAGATCACTTATTTTCTTCATGCTAGGGCTTGCAACTAGCATATCATCAACATACAACAACAAGATAATAAAACTGCCATCATTAAACCTCTTATAGTATGCACAATGGTCAGCTTCACTCCTGTTGAAACCTTGGCTCTTCATGAAGGTGTCAAATTTTCTGTACCACATCCTTGGCGCCTGTTTCAATCCATACAGATATTTCTTAAGTCTGCAAACCAAATGCTCTTTGCCTCTTTCTTCATAGCCCTCAGGCTGATCCATATAAATCTCCTCCTCGAGATCACCATGCAAGAAAGCAGTTTTTACATCAAGTTGCTCCAGCTCTAAATCCTGTGCTGCCACAAGTGCAAGTAAAACTCTAACAGTAGTCAGCTTCACAACTGGAGAAAAGATTTCATTGAAGTCTATACCTGACTTCTGCACATAACCTTTTGCCACCAAACGAGCTTTATATCGTTCCAACAGCCCATCACTGTTCTTCTTTACTTTGTACACCCACTTGTTACCAACAACTTTTCTTCCAGGTGGAAGATCCACAAGTTCCCACGTTTCATTCTTCCATAGTGATTCCATCTCCTCATCCATGGCTTTCCTCCACTTATCTGCATTCTCAGATTCTCCAGCTTCCTGAAACGAGCTAGGCTCACCATCATCAGTTAACAAAGCAAAAGAGGACTGAAAATCAGGAGAATACCTATCCGGACATTTTTGTGAACGTGTAGATCTTCTAACCCAATGTTCTGTTGGTTGTGGCTCTTGGTCTTGTGCCTGTTCAGGCTGCTGAACTGGTTGATCTACATGCTGATCAAAAACTTCAACAACCTTATCTTCATTTTCAGCTTTGTTCATATCTACTTCAACAGGTACAACTTCAGGTGTTTGCTGTACCTCCTTCCTTTGCATGGATTTTTCATTAAAAATAACATCTCGGCTAATTATTACCTTGTGGGTAGTAGGATCCCACAGTCTATACCCCTTCATTGTATCTCCATAGCCGAGAAAAACACATTTCCTTGACTTTGGGTCAAGTTTGGACCTGTTTTCTTTTGGCACATGGGCAAAAGCATCACAACCAAAGGTACGCAAATGAGAGTAATTAACAGGTTTACCACACCAAACCTCCTCTGGAATTTGTCCATCCAACGCAGCTGTAGGTGACCTGTTAATAAGGTAAGCAGCTGTATTAACAGCCTCTGCCCAAAACTTTTTCTCCAACCCAGATGTGCTGAGCATGCTTCTTGCACGTTCCATGATTGTGCGATTCATCCGCTCAGCCACACCATTTTGTTGTGGAGTATATGGCACAGTCTTCTGGTGCTTAATCCCTTCCTGCGTACAAAATTGATCAAACTCCTTGGAGCAATATTCTCCCCCATTATCTGACCTGAGGCATAAAATAGGCTTGCCCAAACTTTTCTCTACTCTTGCCTTGAACTCTTTGAATTTTTCCAAGGCTTCTGACTTCTTTGTTAGAAAATAAACCCACACTCTTCTAGAATAATCATCTATAAATGTCAAGAAATATCTAGTACCTTTTAAGGACTGAGTGGGGACTGGTCCAAATATATCAGAATGTATAAGCTGCAAAAAATCAGAACTCTTACCAGGACTTGCAGTAAATCGAACCCTCTTTTGTTTGCCAAAAATACAGTGCTCACAAAAGTCTAAATTGCAAGACTTAATCCCAGACAACATACCTCGGTCATGCAGAATTTTCAATCCTTTTTCACTCATATGCCCTAGGCGTTGATGCCATAGCATTACTCCATCCTGAGCATTGCCTGAAGTTGTTGCTGCTGCATGGTTTGTCACCGTATCACCACACAAACGATATAGGGTCCCATAAGGTTCTCCTTTTGCTACTACTAGGGATCCTTTGGTAATTTTGCAATAATTGTTACCAAAAGTAGTACAATACCCAAGCTTGTCCATCATCTTGATTGAAAGCAAATTCTTTCGCAAAGCAAGCACATGTCGTACATCACATAACATCCTTTCTCTACCATCATCCAGCTTGATCCTTATATCCCCTCTTCCCACAATTTCTAAAGGATGATCATCACCCAAATAGACCATCCCTCCATTATAGGATTGATATTTGACAAACCAGTCTCTATGTGGAGACATGTGGAAAGATGCACCTGAGTCCAAAACCCAAGTATATAAAATAGATCTACTGCTATTGGTACAAAAGGCCTCACATGCTGCCATCTCTATTGCATCTCCAGTATTGGCCTCAGCTGATGGTTGATTTTGCTTTTCACCATTCTTCTCCTTTTTTAGATGCCAACAATCCTTCTTCGAGTGCCCTGGCTTCCCACAATGCCAACACCTCCCTTTCAGCTTGCGTCCTTTTGACTTAGACCTGGACTGTGATCTACCTTGTTGACTCCTTTCGTTAGATCGACCTCTCACAACTAGGGCTTCATTGGTTGAGGGTTCTAGAGACGATTTTCGCCTCAACTCTTCTGCCAACAAAGCGGCTACAACATCATCAACGCTTAGAGCTCCAGATGATGCATTGCTGATGGTCATCACCAAATGATCCTAGGTGTCCGGGAGAGAACAAAGTAGGGTGATTGCTTTATCTTCATCCTCCATCTTCACATCAACAGAGACCAGCTTACTGATTAGAGTATTAAACTCATTCAGATGATCTGCCACAGATGAACCCTCCTTCATCCTCAGGCTATAAAGTTGTTTTTTCAAGAAGACCTTATTTGTTGCTGATTTAGTCTCATACAACTTCTCAAGCTTTTCCCAGAGGGCTCCCGCGGTTGTTTGATCAGCAACATTGAACAAGACAGAGTCTGCTAGGCAGAGACGAATTGTAGACATCGCCTTCCTGTCTAGCTTTATCCACTCCGCATCTGTCATGCTGTCAGGTTTACCCGCGAGCCCTTCCAAGGCTAGGGCTTGGTCGTTCTGAACCAACAAATCCTCCACCTTCATCTTCCATAGGGTGAAGTTCTTGCCATCAAACTTCTCAATCTCGAACTTGGTTACACCTCCTGTCATTGTTGCAGCTCCCACTCGCACAAAACCCTGACCAACGAGTTTTCAAAGAACCTCGCTCTGATACCAGATGTTAGAAAATTAAAAAAACAAGCAAGCATAAACAACAATAAACAGTACACGAGATTTTACGTGGAAACCCTGCAATGTGCAGGTAAAACCACGGGGCAATGGCAACTTTTCTTCTTTTATTATACTCAGCTGATTTCATACATTCACACTCTATCATAATGCAAGGGGCATTCCCCTTTTTATAGAAATACAAAGGAAGATTCCAAAAAAGTTGTGGCACATTCCAGATAAAAGTGCTTTATTAAAAAAAACTGCTTTTATCAACTGCTTTCTATAACAAAAGTTGCTTTAAAGACAAAAGCAGCTTTAAAAGCAAAAGCAGCTTTTAAAGCAAAAAGCAGCTTTTAAAGCAAAAACAGCTTTAAAGCTCCACCAAGCACCACTCTGCTGAAGAACATCGGAGATCTGGATATTGACTTCACCTCCTAACAATTATTCTCTGCATGAGCAGTGCATGTTATTTTTTTTGAGTGTACCTTTGGTTGCTACTGTCTCTGGAAGGAATCAAAACACTTTACAATTCTCCTAAAAATTTGTAGATCTGGTTATAATAGCTGGCCGAAAATTGTCTCAGTGAGATACCTTATTCTCTCTTTTGAATTATTTAACTTTGCTTTGACGTCTTTTGTACATCTTTTTCTAATTAATTTAAGAAGAATTAATATTCAATTAGACTTTTCCAGAGTTTTGCTTTTCTGTCCTTGACTTGGACATTTATTGTATTGTTTCTTCAGGATGCTACTGGAATTTTCTGGGACAATGACAGCTTGGCTGCTCTTTTGGCACTTGAGTTGAAGGCTGATCTTCTGATTCTTTTAAGTGACGTAGAAGGCCTTTATAGTGGCCCTCCAATTGATCCTCACTCAAAACTAATACATACATACTTGAAGGAAAAGCATGATGAAACAATCACATTTGGAGACAAGTCCAGGGTCGGGCGGGGTGGCATGACTGCTAAAGTTAAAGCTGCTTGTCATGCTGCAGAAGCTGGCATACCTGTTGTTATTACTAGGTCAGATTACTTTAAGGATTACCATCAGTCAAAATGGCCTTTGAATCACGATTAGTTGTTGCTCCTGTGTTGCAAGTTGCAAGGACAGATTAGATGAAAAGTTTTCTCTACTAGAGAACATTTCTAGATATATTCTGTTGCAAATTGCTTTCTTTCATAAGCGGCATAAATCGTCTTTTATGGTTACATTTTTTGGCTTATTATTTCATGTTAGAAAGAATCAGATTTTCTTGCAAAATAAGATCTTGATTTTATCTTCTTTTCTTTGTAGTTTAGGGCCTTTAAGCAGAAGATATATATTGTAATTGCTGAAGTACTATAGATGACAATCCCTAGCACGAGTCTATATAATTTTAGAAAAATAGCCATTTGGCTATATAAAATGTTGTCATGTAGCTACCTCCATGGCACCTCACCACCACAAAACACAAACACAAAGAGACACATGAAAAGTCTGTAATTGAAAATAACAATACACATTGAAAGTCAAAACCACAATAATAAGAGTGTATCAAAGTATGAGTCAGAGTGTAGAACTGCCTCAATGCCAAAATGTTTTAACAACAAACCATTTTGAGTAGATCTCTGCTTTAACCTCAAAGAAGGTTTTGAGATTGACGTCTTCTTCAACAACTTCTGTGGTTGAACTAAAGGGGGATGTCAAAGGTTTATCTCTGCACACAATCAAGGAGGGATAGGAAGAGTTTCATGGTCTTAAACATGCTAGGATTAAGAGTTGTTAATCATAACCTAGGCCATCCGTCTTCGTCATTACTGATTCCAGAATTAGTAGCAGCATTTAAGGTAATTTGGTTCCTCTATGATTCCTGCATGCATTATCATCTTTCTCCTTTCACCCCCCTTATAATTTTATAACCTCTCTGAAAGGTTATTTTTCTTTTAGGTGAATTCAATGCTTGCACTGGGACCCACCAGGCACCTTTCAGGATCTTACAGAGGACAGATTCTGTCTCTTTGTACTCAGCCTCAAGGATCTTGCATTCAGCAGGACCTCTGCAGATGAGAAGCATATTGTTAATGCCATATAAAACACTTGATTCAGTTGTGCAAGTCACGTGACATTTTGGTTATCAATGGAATTCCTTAGTTCCCTAACTCCTCCAGGTTCATTTGTTTTCCGCATGCAGGAGGTGCGAGTGTGGTTGACTATGTCATCACCAACATGACCTTACTTCTGATATTCACAGCTTTCAGGTTTCTAGTCAGCTTCCCTTAGCTGATCATGCAATATTGACTTTCTCCTTGAGTCCCCTCTTTTACCTCTCCATCTTTTCCTCCTCCATCACCCAGTCCTACCAATCATCCTATGATTCGTTTTGATCCTTGTTTTGCAGACGAAAATGATGCTTATCGCTCCTAGTTGATATCCTACTACTACCCTTTTAATTCCACCATAGTGACAACCAGATACTTTTTGGGTCTTGCCCATTATGGGATGCAGCCCTTGACTCCTTTCCCCACACTTTTCCTCAGCCAAAGTCTGTTTATTGTGGTGATGCCTGTCCCATGAATGGTCGGTATAATGATGAATGTAAGTCCATGCATAGGAAACTCCATTTTGCTCTTAACCATGAGCCTACAACTATATCTTCCACCCAAAGGGAATATAAATGCCTCATTTGACATAAGAAGCGAGAGTTTCTTGTCGCTACGCAATGTCAGTGTCTAGATGCTCTTCATCACTCTCTCAAAGCCTTTTTGCACACTCTTCTTCTTGGGAAGCATGTGCATCAATAACAAGTCCTAGGTCTCCCATGCTAATTTCTTATATGATACCCTAGGGCAGCCCACCATTCTTATCTCTTTCCCCACTACATCATGTCACCTCCTTGTCAGGGTACATCAGAAGAGCTATACATAAATAATTCACCAGCAAGGCTGCTGATTTTGAGTGATTTCAGGCCAAGTTATTGAAATATGGTGCTGAAGCTCTTTTCTATCCCATTGCAGAATAATTCAATGAGGTTGCTTTTTTTGGGGTCCTTGCCTGCTGATCATTGCATATTATCCACCCCATCCACAAATCTGGGGACTCTTCAGATCTGAATATCCATAGAACTATCATCATTGGGCACACATTTGCTAAGCTTGATGCAACAATTTTGAATATGAAACTCTCAAAACTGCTGGATCAGGGCAAGCTTAGAGTTAGAGGGCAGGCTGGTTTTAGAAGTGATCATCAAACTATTTTTCTTGTTTTTGTAGGCTGCCAATCTGATTAGAATAATCAGACAAACGTGACTCCATCGTAGGCACCACTTTAGTGAGTTAATCAATGTATTATATATTGTACATAAGTAATTTAGTCGAGTGTTGTTGTGTTGATCAATGGGTTTAACCAATGTTGATCAAGTGTTGTCATTTTGCATGTCACAGAGTCATGAACCTAATAAGACAATGTGTTCAGCTTGAGAAGTGTGAGAAGAACAAAGAAAAATGAAATGAAATATTATTAATCTCCTCGGTGGGCCAAAATAAGACCCAAGGGACTATAAGAAGGACAATAATGGTTGCCAGCTAGCAGACTAAAAAAAACCCAACAAAAAAAAGAACTAAGATAAATACAAGATGAAACTCGACAACCGGGCCAAAGAGAAAAGGAGAAAGAA
This sequence comes from Wollemia nobilis, assembly GCA_028583015.1. Lineage (NCBI taxonomy): Eukaryota > Viridiplantae > Streptophyta > Pinopsida > Araucariales > Araucariaceae > Wollemia > Wollemia nobilis. The sequence continues at coordinate 7,378,373 of JAQPPZ010017257.1, read as the reverse complement.
AAGGGGGACTAGAGGGAGGGAGGGCTGCAGTTTGAAAGAGAGTACACGCCAAGAAGAACAAAGAGAGAGAAGGAGGGGGAGTAAGCAACCCAAGAGGGACCCCTTCAAAAACTAATATCTCCTAACAGTTGAGGTCGACGTATCGGAGTTGAAGAAGTCCATGATATGTCTCTGTCCATCGCTGGTTCGGAACCCTAACAAGCTATGGGTGCGTTGTCTAGTGACCCTGCTCCTGTTCGAACTGGCTGATGTGGGGCGTTTCAGTCCAGAGTCACCTGAGTTGTCAGAGCGAGTGAAGTATGTTGTGATGAGCCGATGTTGAGGAGGGTGAGATCCATCAAGAGGAGAACTCTTATGTAGTCGAAGCTGAGTTATCTCCCTAAGAAAGAGTGCAAGACACAGCTGGTCTGGGTATCTGAAGAAGGTAGAAACAGATCGAGAGCTGTCCCTGAAAAGGCAGTGGAATCTACCCCGGATCTCATAATAAATGGGAGAGCCAAAGATAAAGAGATGAAGGGTTTCAACTTCACCCAATGAGCAAAACAAGCAAATCCAGTCCTCCGTCAGAAGATGGTGGTCTGACTCAATCCGTAGTTGGTGAGAACACACCCTGAGTTGCCCAATAGTGATCCGAAGACTATGCATTGTGCTGCTGAAGGTATTGTGGAGGAACTATTCTGCCCTCCTGTATTTGTAGGAAGTGCTCATGGTAGAAAGACAACTTGGGGGAAAGAGGGGCAATAGGAGAGATCCATGTGCATCTGGTGTACTAGAGACTAACATCCTTTTAGATATCGTGGAGCATCTTCTCCTTACTAAGCCGAGAGGGGGGGAGAACACCCAAAGAATAAGGGGGGAGCTTGTCCATCCATATCTGAATGCTGGCCAGGAGGGCAAAAACCTGAAAATACCAGCTCCTTTGGTCTCCCCGAGAACTCGGAGAGTTCTATTGAGGAGCGAAGGACGAGGTAAGGGTACCGCCTGCAACCTGCAGGGTATCTCCAAATCAAGAAGATAATCTCAAGCTGGAGAGGAGAAGCCCCAAACTCTGCCAAAATAATAGAGCAAGGGACTGTGTCCTTGCAACGAATGAACCGTCGAAGAAAGAGTGTCTGGAATCGTTCAACCCGTGACCACTCAGTTGGGCCAAGACTAGGACGCCAAACCACTAACCCATAAGTAATAGTTGGCTTGACCAAGGCGTCAAAGATCCTCATCTTCACAGGTATATCTTGAAAATGTGCTTTGAAGCAATTCCTCTCCAGCAAAGATAGAGCTGCATACCCATTACACACCGAGGCCTAGGCGGCAGGTTTCATACCAAAAGTGGGATTGGTGAAAAAAACCCCCAAGATAAGAGGTGGTGATCTCGACCTCCCGACCTTGGAAAAAGAAGTGGAGATGGGATAGGGCCTCTTTGGTAGTATTGAATACCATAACCTTGGTCTTAGAAAGATTCACCGTCAACTGTCTTGAGTCACAAAAAGTGGCAAGTGTGTCCAGATGATGTTGAAGCCCCTCAGGAGATGAGGCCAAAAGAACATCATCAACAAAGAGGAGAATAGAAATCAGCACATAATGAAGAAGGCAACCATCCTCTGGGTGAGTGTTCTCCTTAATAAAAGTCTCAAGCTCGTCGATAAAGATCCCAAAAAGTGTCAAGGAAAGGGCACACTCCTGTTTCACTCCTATGGTGCTATGAATACTGGTTGAAAGCCCTTGAGGGGAGCGAAACCAACCTTTCATAGTCTCATATAATTGTGTAACCGCTGTCAAAAGCTGCCCAGAGATGCCAACTGACCGAAGTCGCTCAAGAAGTAAATGCCGAGGCACCTTGTCGAAAGCTTTCTTGAAGTCTACAAAGCAACAATAAACCTTTGAGGACCTAGAACACGTCTCCTCAATAATAGCTCTAAGGACTAGTGATCTTGTCGAAAACCAGCTTGGCCAAGGGCCCTGAAACCCTCCTCCTCCAACCTTCTGGAGAGAAGCACATCCAATGCTATAGCATAGAGCTTGGCAAAGATATGCCCAATCATGATGGTCCTGTAGTTATTAGGTTCATGAGGATCACCTCCCTATGAATGGGGTGAATGATATGCTAAGTCCAAGAATCAGGGAACCCAGAACAGATAGAGAGATTAAAGATATTTGTGAGGGGCCCAACAAGAAGGTCAATACCATGCTTCAGAATTTTCACCTGTAACCCATCCAAATTTGCTGGTTTGCTCGTATTTCCTGATAGCCTACATAACAAGACCAGTAGAAAAGAGGGGACACGAAGAGGGAGGGCAGGGAACAGTAATGGGAGATTGATTTGGGATGGTATAGAGGGAAGAGGCATGAATGGTCCAAGTGGAAAGATTGATCCCATGAATAATTCGGTCACGGGGGAGGATAAGGTGCCAGAAGGATTTAGGAGACTGTTGAAGGGAGTGGATAAGATCAAGTTGATGCTGAGAGAGGAAGAGACGCTTCTGTCGAAGAAGCATCCGATAGTCTTTGTGAGAAATGGCATAGAGATGGGAAGGATTCCGAATGGCATATTTCAACCTTCGATGGGCAAACTTACATTCCTCATCATACCAGATGTTCATGGGGCAATGACCAGGGGGACGAGGACGGGGGGAGGACGAGTAGTGTGTGGGTACGAGTCCAAAGCAGTCTTTCCAAATAGTTTGGACCAAGCAAGCAGAACGATCAGAAACATCGGGAAGAGAGGACATCGTGGGGAGAACCTGACGCAACTAGTAATGTATGGAAAAGGAATAATAATAGTCGAAGTCCATAATGACTTGAGGGGCAGAAGGGGAGGGAGGAGGGGGAGGAATAACAGGAAGGGAAACAATGGATAACATAAGAGAAAGAACTGAATGATCGGTAAGGGGGGGAGGGTGATCAGAGACGCTGAACCGGGAAATGAATGGAATGAGGGTGGTAGAGGAAATAACATAGTCGACACTGGCTCCACCACTATGACGAAAGCAAGTAAACCCACCAGAATCCGGGAAACAAGATATGGCATTGAGAAGAACTAGCCTGTTGGATTCACCCAACTCAATAAGATGCTTACCATAAGCAGTAACCTGTGTGTCATTGGAGGTTCGAGCAAATCCAAGGTCCCAAGTTTGCATCTCATCGGTTGTGAGGTCATGAAGAGAAACCTGCATAGGTCCAGTCCGAGAATTGAAATATCCTAGCAAAAGTATCTCCCCTGAAGCCGAGTATGTAGTAATGTCCTCAAAGAGATCTTGGAAAGGGTCCCCAAGATCTCTGCAAACGATTTGGCATGCCTGCATGAAGTGTTCGTAATAGTGCATATGTGGCAAAGTGTCTATAATGAGGTATTTTTAATGTTTTATGTTAGTGGGTTGTTTGCAGGTTGCGTAGTTGTCAACCACCTACCGGTCTTGTTATATCTCTAAGGACACATCTATGGCAAAGATGTAAAGTGCTTGTTGTGTTGTTGGCCAAGAGTTGCTTGTTGATATATTGTTCATCGAAGTATAATTTATTGCAGATAGTTGCAATGTAAGATACATGTTGTGTGCACTCTGCACAATGTATCCATTTTCAATTGTAAATATTTCTATTATGTGCTTTTACTTATATTAGAGAGGTAATGGAATTATATGACAGTGTGTTATACTCCATTTCTACATTCTAGCGGTGTTATACGAAGAAGTCTGTGCAAGTAAAATTGTTCACATAGGCGAAGGTGACGAAGATGTGCTCACATACAAATGAATTCATGCAGGCAGAGACGCGTGCACAGATGAATGAGTTCATGCAGGTAGAGTTTTGATAGGCGAACGAGTTTGCATGGGTGGAGAGGTGCATAGATGGTCAAGTTCGCGCAAGTGAATGTTGGTTACGAATCTGCCACTAGGATAGGATTTTAATCTATATGCGCCCTAGATTCGCCTAGTAGATTGAAAGGTCGGAAGGAAGGAATGCCTTCCGTGCCGATCTCTGGAGTAGGCCGACCTCCTATGTTTTCTTGATTTGGGTTTTAGCTCAGAGTGCAAGAAAGAGATTATAAATTATTGAAAGAAACATAAATATGCTTGTTTCGGGTGGGGAAGATAAGCAGCACGGAAACAAACCAATCACCACTACTAACAACAATCTAAGCAGAATATGTAACATAAACCATTAATGTTACTTTATCCTATGTATCCCTCACTTTAAGCATTATAGGTACACTTAATTGCCAATACAGTTATCCAGATAAGCAGAATAAAAGTAATCAGAAATATAAGCAACACGAGGTAGAAACGCTTAACGAAGGCAGCATACAAAATAAAGACAATCAATGGAGCCAAGTATATTTTGCATTCAAAAGCAAACGCACAGCTACAAAAGTCTCCTATCAATATATCTCCCATCCACCCTTATACAATGATATAGCGCAATTTTCCCCCCCGATTACAACTTTGGGCACAAAATCCCAGACCTGACAAAAGCTGGAAAAGCTGACAAAAGCGGCAAAAAGCGGCTGATGTTGACCTCTGCGGGTATGGAATGTACTTGCAGCAAGGTCCGCCTGAAAACCTAGTAGCTACGTGGCAATCCGGCAGATGAAACCTCGAATCAGTTTGAATGAGGGTAGTTGCGGTACAATATGTCAGTTCACGCTCGCACACCTTCTGTCACATCTTTGACTCGAATCTCGAGGCTAGACACCTGTCAGAATCTGACGGGGGGAAGAATTTGCCTTCAAAGCTCATATTTTATCTCCTGCCCGACTTCGCACAAAATTGGAGCGCAGCCGAGCAGCGCAGTCGGGAAGGCCTTCGTGCCTTAGAAATTTTCTAGGCAGTATTTTATCATCCTTCGCCCGAGTGCGCACAAGTTGGTGAGCGCAGCCCGACTTCGCTGCGAAGTCGGGCGGCTCAACAGTTAGCCATTTTTTTGAAGTCTCCAAGGCAAGCCAGCCCTACTGCGCATCCTCTTTAGAGCGCCGCCCGACTTTGCTGCGAAGTCGGGCGGTGCTCAACACTTAGAATTTTCTGGCCCTTTTCCAATCGGATGCCGCCCAAGTGCGCACTAACTTTAGAGCGCAGCCCGACTTCGCTGCGAAGTCGGGCGGCTCAACACTTAGTCAATTTTTGAGCTCAGTTCTCAATTCTGCCCAGGTGCGCACAGATAGGGAAGCGCAGCCCGACTACGCTGCGCAGTCGGGCGAACAACATACTTAGAATATTTTGGGGCATTTTTGCCCACTCAGAGAAACAGTTAGAAACATGGACAAGGAGGTAGAGAAAAATGAAACTGATGGTGGAAAAGAGGGGGATGGTGGAGAAGGGGAGAGAGAGAAGAAAGAGGGAAGTGAAAGCAACATCCTTACAAAAATTTGAAGACATAGCACCCCGTGCAATATGTGACAACAGTGAAGACATGCATAAATGACAAGTTTACACAAGCATGCATGTAACTAAACATGTTCATGCAATCGACAAAGGTGTTTGTGATGAAAGCATACACGATAACAGAGGTTGTGTCAACAAAGGTGTTGATTATGAAGGGTGTGATGAAGGCATGTGTAGCAACATGACATGCAAGGAGTATTTGAGTGCATTATGTGTAGGTGAAGAAGTGCGTGTAGATAAAGTTGGGTGTGATGAAGTTGATGACAAGTTTAGCGAACGAGCCTGGTTTGGCAAGAAAGGTTGGGAATGGTTGGATTAGGTGGTGTGGTAGACAATGTGCATGACAAATGTTTCGTACTTGAGCAATTTCAAGTTGTTGTGTCCGATGGCGAGTGGGAGCGAGTTTGACATCTAAGCCAATGCAAGATCATGTCCGATAGTGCATGTGATGGGAGTTTGACACTAGGGCAACTATATGGTGGTGTGCTTGATGGTGAGTGGGATTGAAGTCTGACATCGAAGCAACTGCAAGTTGGCATTTTTCATGCTGTATGGGACGAGATTCTGACACGAGCAATTGCGATGTTATGTATTCAACAATGTGTGTGATGGGAGTGAGACACAAAAACAACCATTGCCTCTGTAGAATCAACTAGTCTTGCAAATGACCAATTTTCCCATAACACACAAGTGTCCCACATTTCATGATGGTGAAACAAAGGAACCAATCAGGCATTGGAAAATCTGCTTCAAGATGTGGAAGGCCAATGGACAAGGGAATGAAGCAGACTGAAGGAGGTTATTTTGTGTGACATTGCATGGAATCATAATGGACTGGTATATGAGATTGCCAAAGGGTAAATACTGTAAGCAGGCAAATTGACATGTCTACATAATCAATGAATAAGTGCGTTGGAAGTCAAGTACACACACATTAAGAGTTTTGATATAGTGTATATATATATTTGAAGTTATGAAGTCGTGATGTAATATTATATGTGACAATGTGTATTGATTAGTTATTTATGGATAAGTCATTAATCATAAAATGAGTTATGAAATGCAATGTAAATGTAAGTCACATGCACGTCAAATGTAATTTAAGAAAATGATGAGGTGTCGGGTAGTTAGTAAGTTGGAGGATACTACTACCTTCTTAATTGTATAAATAAGACCCTTCCCTCATATATTAGTGTTGTTGTTATGTTTGGCTGAAGTGTGTGGTTGCCATTGTTGGCATGAGAGTAGATACATTCATACAAACATTGCATTGTATATACCTGAAGGAGATATTCTGCACAGATTACAGATTGTGTGTAAGCAAATGCCATATGTCATTCATCGTACGGGCCATTGTTAATGCAATATCTACTCATATTCATCCATCATCTATTGCCTTTGTATGGTCATTGCATGAGTTGTTATTGTTGATTGCTGTAGGAGATAGATTCTATTAGTTGTATCCTTTAAAGTTCTGTTATGTAGGGTTGAAGTTGTTGTACAATGGAGTCACTCTATAACTAAGTTGCTATACCATGATTGTCGTATAGTGAAGACTAATTGTCGTATAGTGAAGACTAATTGTTGTACAGTGAAGACAATTGCCGTATAGTGAAGACTAATTGCCTTATACTATACGAAGACTAATTGTCGTATAGTGAAGACAATTGCCGTATAGTGAAGACTAATTGCCTTACACTAGAGACTAATTGTCGTATAGTGGGGTGTTTGTGCAGTACATTTAAGATTAGCAGTCTGGAAAAGGACATGCCGTCCTATTCACAAATTGGGCGGTCTGAACTGCTGTGTCGGGTAGTTTGATATATGTTGTGCATAGTGTATGCATTGTAATTGTATGTTATTCACATTGTATATTTTGTTCATTTAAGTAGAAATGGAATTGTGTTGCGGTATGTCGTATTCAGTTTCTACAAGTACCAAACTTGGGAAGAGTTGGACAAAACATTTGTGAAAGCTTTTAAATTGTTCTATAATGACGGTGAGGTCATTGCTGAAATTTATAGAATGGAACAACATGAGACAAAGTATGTTTAGTCTTACAATCAAAGGTTGAGCTGGTTGTTTACCTATTTAGAGGAGGAACTATCAGATGCATTGAAGAAAAGGTGGTTCATGGAGGGCCTTTTCCCTATGTAATGGAAACACAGTAGGTGGTCCTTTTGATGCCATATCAAAAGACCTTTGAGTAGGCCTTGAACTTAGAAAGGGATGCAAACATGACATTAAAATGTTAGGGTTATTTTAATGAGGACAAGAGTGACCTCGAAGATGAAAGTGACTCTGGTAGTGAGAGTGATGATTCTAAGAACAAGAGTTAGCTTGGAGGATGATTTTAGTACATCATGCAAATGTTGGGGATGAGAAGGCAGTGAAGAGTGACTTTGATGACAAGAGCGATGACTTCGAGGATGAGTGCGACACTAAGATTACCCATAACTACGTGAAATCATCACTACAATTAATTGCAACACAAAGAGAGACTATAGCAAGGAGCAATGCCATCTATAGGGTGGTTCGTGACAATCACCAGAGAATTGTAAGATGTTGAATTGAGTATGATATACAGGGCAGACCCATTGTGCAATGTTGGCGATGCCATTTTTGGGAGCACTCCTCATGTGAATGTCAAAGTGTTGCAAGTCAAGATGAACTACTAATCTGTGGAGGATTTGAAATGTTGGAGAAGAGTCAAAGCCCTAGCCAGAAAGCAGAGGAGGTGAACTTGATGAAATTGATTACGATCAAGGAGGTAGAGAGTGTGCAGATGGTTGAGGTTGCACAGGATAGGAGGTTGCACAAGTAATTGAGATTGTGCAGCAGGTTGAGACTACTCAGGAGGTTGAGATTTCACAACTGGTGGAGATTGTGTAGGTGGTTAAAACTACATAACTCAGTGGAGTTGCCCAAGTGATAGATGAAGAGACTGCGGTGGACGATGTGGTGATCATGCAACTCAATCCAAATCAAGAGGAATGATGCATGCAAACATCTAGAGGAGAACTTCACCAAGTGTTGGATGTTGATGACAAAGTGAGTGATGCTAAAGATTTCTGTTTGGACTTGGGCGGTCTGGTCTGGAGTTGAAGTGCTGAGTGTTAGAGGGCATGGGCTAGAGTTTTGTTGGAGTGAAACCAAATTTTTTGATGGAGGTGAAATCAGTGATAACAACGCATTAGTGAATCTCATGAAAGGAAGTTAGACTAATGCAGAACAACTTCCTACTTAATCCTTAGAGGAAAGTAGTGCAAAAACAGACCTAGTATTTTAATTCAACAAGCAAATCACATAAATTTCACACAAGAAGCAACATATACTCTGGAAAACCCTTTCGCGAAAAACCCAGCAACCAAGGAGCACTCTAAAATTGTATTATTCAGTAATCAGCAATCTGCTTTTTACAATACAATCCCTCACAAATATTCAGTCCTATTTATCAACAAAGCTGGAAATAGACCTGCAGTATTGCAGCTGTCTTTCAGTGCACGATGCTGGAAATAGACCTGCAGTCCTGCAATGCACAATGCTGGAAATAGGCCTGCAGCATTGCAGCTGTCCTGCAGTTCAGAGTGCCGGAAATAGACATGCAGTCCTGCAGTGCAGAGTGCGAAATAGACCTGCTGTCCTGCAGTGCACAATGCTGGAAATAGGCCTGCAGTATTGCGGATGTCCTACAGTGCAGAGTGCTGGAAATAGACCTGTAGTTCTGCAGTGCACAGTGCTAGAAATAGACCTGCAGTCCTGTAGTGCACAGTGCTGTAAATAGACCTGCAGTCCTGCAGTGCACAATGCTGGAAATAGACCTGCATTATTACAGCTGTCCTGTAGTAAAACCATGGTCTAGTTCACTAGTTTTTCTTCCTTATATATACTCTTAACATAAGACATGAGATAGTTAATGCTGGAAATAGACCTGCAGTATTACAGCTGTCCTGTAGTAAAACCATGGTCTAGTTCACCAGTTTTTCTTCCTTATATATACTCTTAACATAAGACATGAGATAGTTAATGTTTGAAAGGTGTATGACACCTATTCCCAACATCTCATGGGGAAATGGAGCTAAGGCACAAAATATTGGTAGAGGAAGAGAGTCTAACTAGTGGGAGACGCTGTTTCTAATGGAGAAGTGGACGACGTGCAAGTAGACACGTGAGTGGTCATGGCACGAAGATGTACGAGTACTCTATGCACGAAGGAGACATACAAACATTTGGGAATGGAGGAGATGTACGAGCATTTGCGCATGAAGCAAATGTAATGGAGGCTAACAAAGATGTTCATGCAAGTACAATGGAATGCCCAAATTTGGAGCATAAAGAGGTCCGTCCTATCCAAACTAGAAGTTGTTTGGAGCTTGAGCAAAGCTGCCAAGTGGAAGAAGTGACGATAGTTGGCTGTTTTTTTACATACCCTGCCAACACAATGAACGGAGCGGTCATTTGGGAGTGCAAGGATGTTGTCTATAAGTTGGGGGAAGTAGTCAAGAAGAGATAAAATATCGTCTGGTAAGAAGAAGAGGTTGTTTGTAGAAATGCAGCCGTTCGGAAAGAGTGGAAGAAAGCTATGTGCTAGGGCTGTTTGGTTGTTTGGCCAACGATGACCATCCATCCAAAGCGGGCTGTTTGGGGCTGGTCGGCGAGGCCATTTAGGCCTATTGTCTAGAGCTGGTGGATAAGGCTGCTTGATTCAGTCGTTTGGATTGGGCTGACAGAGTTTACCATCTAAAAGTCAACCATTCGGGCAAATTGTTCAAAGTATGCCATATGAGGGGAGCGTTTGGGGAGTCTCGGTAGGGTTGTTGGACTAGTAATTTGAATGTGGAAAGTGGGTCGAGTGGAGGACATTAAAATGTAGACAATGGGAAAAATGTAGTCGAAAATGCTTTGCCCGTAATGTTGGTGATGCAGTTGGTTGCTTGAAGTGGAGCAAGCAATCAATAAAGAATGTTTTGTTGGCAACAATTTGAAGTGAAGCCAGTTGCGAAAGATGTATTAGACGAAAGTGGAAGGAACATGCCAAGAGTTTCGGTGCAGTGTTTAGAACTTTTGTCCCCAGTGTTCAGTTGATGTGTCGATAAGGATGTCGTTAAGTCTAGAGGAGGTCAAAGTAGACAAATGATTTGACATGTCTATGTGAGTGCGTAAATCCATGCTTACAAATTGATAATATGTCTAAATTTGTGTTTATAATAATGCGCATGTGGCAAAGTTTGTAATTATGTAATGTAATGGGGTATTTTAATGTTTTATGTAAACGTGTAGTTCAGAGGTATTTGGTTAGTTGCCAAGTGCCTACCTGTCGTGTTATAAGTACACACTTCTATGAAGGATGTGGGAGTGCTTGTTGTTGTTGGCTGAAGCGTGTTGTTGGCAAAAAGTTGCTTGGTGGCAAATTGTATTTCAACGTATGATTTATTGCAGATAGTTGTGTAGGATACATACTATGTGCACAATGTGTCCATTTGTATTTGTATTCCTATTGTGTACTTCTATCTACATAAGTGTTAATGAGATTATATTATAGTGTGTTGCATTCCATTTCTATAGAAGGCCACACAAATGCCAATTGTTCAAAGAAAGCATGCTAAAACATTTTTGAATTCAATCAGCATTTTGTTGCAGATTGCCCATTCAATTTGAAAAGGAGGCCTTAGACCCTAGTGGTGCAAGAGGAAGTCAACTGGAAAGCAAGGACCTCAAAGAATGGACAGTGTGCAATGAGGGAGGATATTGAAACAATTGCTAGGAAGAAGACCTAGTGGAGAGACCAAGGTAGTAATAGGTCTAGTGGCAGAGTGTGACTATAGTATGAGATTATATTATAGTGTGTTGCATTTCATTTCTATAGAAGGCCACACAAATGCCAATTGTTCAAAGAAAGCATACTAAACTTTTTTGAATTCAATGGGCATTTTGTTGAATATTGCCTATCCAATTTGAAAAGGAGGCCTCCGACCCTAGTGGTATAGGAGGAAGTCGATTAGAAATCAAGGACTTCAAAGAATGGATAGTGTGAAATGAGTGGAGGATATTGAAACAATTGCTAGGAAGAGGACCTAGTGGACAGAACCAAGGCGGTAATAGGTCTAGTGGCAGATTGTGACTATAGTATGACTCGGAAGGAAGACTCACCATGTAGTGCAAGGACTGTCAAGAGTGGGGCTACTTTGCAATGAACTGCACAAACTCAACAATTGGCAGCAACGCATTGATGATGTGTCGGTGTGGATTGGGGAATCATAGGGAAGCGAATTGCCCAAAGGAGGCTAGGTATAGTAATAGTCAAAATGTAAATCTAACTTTGAAGAACGAAGCATGAGGATGAGAGACACTCTTGCAGTAACTTGGACACAAGCAAAGAAGATGAAGATAAGATAATTCTATTAATGTCCACAAATGGCTAAAGGAGGCCAATGGGATTCATTGAAAAGATCTGTTACAATTACAATGCATTGTAGCAACCAAAAAGTATGAAAATAAGTTAAACTAGAGAAAAGAATATACTTTAAACTACTCTAAAGTGGAACAACTATATGGCATAAAATTACAGCCTTGAGTAGAAATTGAAGACAAGATGTTAAAGGAGCGAGGCATAGTTAAGGACAATGACCATGGAAAAAGAAAAATGACAAAGGAGTCATCAAGATCGACACAAAGTTTGGCAAGTCAATTGTTGTAGACAAGCATATGAGTGAATATAACAACCTTGTTGAAGGCAGTCCTAAACTTGCATGCAACGGTCGGAGAGATTCTACAAGGGCCAAGTAGGAAGGAGAAAGAAGAAAAAAAGGTTCCACAACGGACAACAACATTCAAATAATTTCTATACCCTGCAATTTTGATGATCGAAGAAGGAAAGTAACCGACATGATTGCATATGGAGATATTGGGCCACATCTTGACACAAGTCATTGTGGATGGTGGGTCAAGTGTGAATGTACTCCCAGAGAAGACATGGAGGGAGTTGGGAACATCGATGTCGTGGTAGCCTCATTTTTTTACTAGTGGGAGCTAATTAATACAACATCAACTTGAAGGGTGTCTTGATAATACAAAAAGTTAGCATAATTGATCAAACATTCATTTTGGATTTCATCGTTATCACAATGCACCAACCCACTTATGACACCTTGTTGGGATGAGGTTGGTTGAGATGACAAAAGTTGACCATAACTGGGAGAAAGGCTGATTGACATTTAAGAAAGGATAACAAGTTTACCATTAACTTGTGTAACTAGTTGGTTGTGCATCATCAAATGAGTCAAGAATTTCATCGTTTGATGAAAAAAAGGGAGAAGTGAAAAATGAAATGAAATGAAATATTATTAATGTCCTCGGTGGGCCAAAATAAGACCCAAGGGACTATAAGGACAATAATGACTGCCAGCTAGCGGGCTAAAAAAAGCCCAACAAAGAAAAACACTAAGATAAATACAAGACAAAACCCGACAACCGGGCCAAAGAGAAAAGGAGAAAGAAAAGGGGGACCAGAGGGGGGGAGGGCTGCAGTCCGAAAGAGAGTACATGCCAAGAAGAACGAAGAGAGAGAAGGAGGGGGGAGGGAGCAACCCAGGAGGGGCAAGCTCTAAGAACCCTTCAAAAACTAATCTCTCCTAACAGTCGAGGCCGAAGTATCGGAGTTGAAGAAGTCCATGATATGTCTCTGTCCATCGCTGGTTTGGAACCCTGACAAGTTGTGGGTGCATTGTCTAGTGACCTTGCTCCTGTTCGAACTGGATGATGTGGCGTGTTTCCGTCCGGAGTCACCTGAGTCGTTAGAGCGGGTGAAGTATGTTGTGATGAGCCGATGTTGAGGAGGGTGAGATCCATCTGGAGGAGAACTTCTATGTAGTCGAAGCTGAGTTATCTCCCTAATAAAGAGTGCAAGACACCGCTGGTCCGGGTATCTGAAGAAGGTAGACACAAATCGAGAGTTGTCCTTGAAAAGGTAGTGGAATCTACTACGGATCTCATAATAAATGGGACAACAAAAGGTAGAGTGATGAAGGGTTTAAACATCACCCGATGAGCAAAACAAGCAAGTCCGCTCCTCCGTTGGAAGATGGTGGTTTGACTCAATCCGGAGTTGGTGAGAACACACCCTGAGTTGCCCAATAGTGATCCAAAGACTATGCATTGTGTGCTGCTGAAGGTATTGTGGAGGAACTATGCTGCCCTCCTGTATCTGTAGGAAGTGCTCATGGTAGAAAGACAGTTTGGGGGAAAGAGGGGCAACGGGAGAGATCCATGTGCATCTGGTGTATTGGAGACTAACATCCTTCCGGATCTCGTGGAGCATCTTCTCCTTACTAAGCCGAGAGGGGGGGAGAACACCCAAAGAATAAGGGGGGAGCCTATCCATCCGTATTTGAATGCTGGCTAGGAGGGCAGAAACCTGAAAATACCAGCTCCTCTGGCCTCCCCGAGAACTCGGAGAGAGTTCCATTGAGGAGCGAAAGGCGAGGTAAGGGTACCGCCTGCAACCCGCAGGGGTATCTCCTAATGTACGGATCGTGTGAAGATAACCGATAATCAAGAAGATAATATCAAGCTAGAGAGGAGAAGCCCCAAACTCTGCCAAAATAATAGAGTGGGGGACTGTGCCCTTACAACGAATGAACCACCGAAGAAAGAGTGTTTGGACTCGTTCAACCCGTGACCACTCAGTCGGGCCAAGACTAGGACCCCAAACCACTAACACATAAGTAATAGTTGGCTTGATCAAGGCGTCAAAGATCCTCATTTTCACAGGTATATCTTGAAAATGTGCTTTGAAGCAATTCCTCTCTAGCAAAGACAGAGTTGCATACCCCTTACACACCCGGGCCTGGGCGACGGGTTTCATACCAAAAGTGGGACCGATGAAAAGAACCCCCAAGTACACATAAGAGGTGGTGATCTCGACCTCCCGACCTTGGAAAAAGAAGTGGAGATGGGATAGGGCCTCTTTGGTAGTATTGAATACCATAACCTTGGTCTTAGAAAGATTCATCGTCAACTGTCTCGAGTCACAAAAAGCGGCAAGAGTGTCTAGATGATGCTGAAGCCCCTCAGGAGATGAGGCCAAAAGAACATCATCAGCAAAGAGGAGAATAGAAATCAGCACATAATGAAGAAGGCAACTATCCTCTGGGTGAGCGTTCTCCTTAATAAAAGTCTCAAGCTCGTCGATAAAGATCCCAAAAAGTGTCGAGGAAAGGGGGCACCCCTGTTTCACTCCTATGGTGCTAAGAATATTGGTTGAAAGCCCTTGAGGGGAGCGAAATCAACCTTTCATAGTCTCATATAATCGTGTAACCGTTGTCAAAAGCTGCCCAGAGATGCCAATTGACCGAAGTCGCTCAAGAAGTAAATGCCGAGGCACCGTGTCGAAAGCTTTTTTGAAGTCTTCAAAGCAACAATAAACCTTTGAGGACCTGGAATGCTCCTCCTCAACAATAGCTCTAAGGACTAGAATGTGATATGTGGTCTGGTGATCTTGTCGAAAACCAACTTCGCCAAGGGCCTAAAACCCTCCTCCTCCAACCTTCGGGAGAGAAGCACATCCAATGCTGTTGCATAGAGCTTGGCAAAAATATGCCCAATCATGATGGTCCTATAATTATTAGGTTCATAGTTGAGAAAATCTGCAAAAAATCCTGATTTTGCCGATTTTTTCCCGATTCACAGGCTAGCTGATTTTTTGCCAATCTTGCCGATTTTTTCCCGAATTCTTTTGATATGCATCAAAAAAGCTTTTTTTCAATGAAAATTTACATTTCTTCGGTTTTTTCAATAAAAATGCTGATTTTTTGCTGATTTTTTCCCGATTTTTTGCCAATTCTTATTCTTTGCCGATTTTTAAACCAGCCGATTTACTGCCCGATTCCGATTTTCTTAACTATGATTAGGTTCATGAGGATCACCTGCCTTATGAATGGGGTGAATGATATGCTGAGTCCAAGAATCAGGGAACCCAGAACAGACAGAGAGATTAAAAATATTTGTGAGGGGCCCAACAAGGGTCAATATCATGCTTCAAAAATTCCGCCTGTAACCCATCCAAATTTGCTACTTTGCTCGTACAAAGTTTCCACATAGCCTACCTGACAGGACCAATAGAAAAGAGGTGACACGAAGAGGGAGGAGAACAAGTTGATTGGGAACGAAATGAAGACAATGTATTGTTGTTAGAGTACAAGGAAGACGAAGGGCAGTTTGGCAGTGGTCTTTACCTTTGGCAAATGGACCACTACGAAGTATTTCAACTAGTTTGTTTGTGTTTTGAGATAGAGGAAAGTGAGTTTCGATAGAGAAAGTGCATATTTAAACTTTCTTATGAGCTAGAGGCAGAGAGTTGAGATAAACTACCAGAGGTGTCATGTCAGTTTGAGCACTTGTTCTAGGGGTTGACAAATTTTGAAGTTTGCAGGAGTTAGACATGAGATAGGATATGGCCAACTGATGATATTCCAAGGGGTGGTAGTTCGATAGGGGAAGAGATGATGGACACAAGTGTCGACACTAGAGTGAATTGTGGAACAAGAAGAGATAGAACCCAACTACCTTGGCAAGTGTAGATTCTAAGTTCACGTTCAATTTCCAAGGGATTTGGAACGCTGTCTGCTAAGGTGTGTCTGGTGTGACATGTCCCAACAATGCATGAAGCAGTTGAAGTCTTTACATGCTTAGCATTACATACAAATACTTGATGTTCCTGTTGTACAACAAATTGCCTACAAAAAGAATACAATAGTGCGGTTGGTGAGGACGTCGACAGATCTAGAGGAGAGTGTAGATGTAGGATGCCAGTTGAATTAGAATAATTAGGCACTGTGGCACCATCTCAGATGCCACCTCAATGAGTTAATCAATGCATTTTGCATTGTACATAAGCAGTTTTGTCGAGTGTTGTAAATGTTTTGATCAATGGTTGTAACCAGTGTTGATCAAGTGTTGACATTTTGCACATGTCACGAAGTTGTGAATGTAATAATAAGATTTTGTTGTGAATTTGTTGGTAGTTTGTTTTGAGGGTGATGGTTGGAAGTTGCAAATGTCTGCCCCCCTTTCTTAATTTTGTATATATTCCACACAAAGGTAGTCGAATGGTATTGTTGGATGGCCATTATGTGTTGTTGTGCTGTTGGTAGTAAAGATGAGAGATCATCTCGTACTATCGACAAAGATCATTTTTTTGTAAGTAATGTACATCAGTTGTACATAATGAAATGGTTCTGTTCCTACAATAGTGATTCATTCCTTGTTGAATGTTCTTTTGATTTGTTTGGTCTTCCTCTTTGGGAGTAAAATCTATACTACAATTCATAGTTGAGAAAATCTGCAAAAATTGGCAGAATCCCGATGTTTTGCCGATTTTTTAAAATGTCAATGCAATCAGCAAACTCTCGACAATGCAAAGATTTTTTGAAGATTTTTTGCCGATTTTTTGAAAAAATCAGCTTTGCGTTTTTTTGCCGATTTTTTCAAAAAATTCGCAATGCTGATTTAGGGTTTTTTTATGCAAGCCTATTTTTCAGTTGTTAATATTTGAACTTTGAAGTTTAAAGTTTAAACCCAAAACCCTAGTCTAGGGTTTTGGGTTTTTTTTTCTTTCCTCTTTTTAAGTAAATATTGCTGCCTGATAACTATGTATGTAAGCCCATTTTTCAGCTGATAATGTTTGAAACTTTGAACTTTGAAGTTTAACTTTAAACCCTAAACTCTAGGCTAGGCCCTAAGGTTTTGGGTTTTTTTTTTTTTTTTCCTTCTCTTTTTAAGTAAATATTGCTGCCTGGTAACTATGTATGCAAGCCCATTTTTCAGCTGTTAATGTTTGAATTTGGAACTTTGAACTTTGAACTTGAAGTTTAAACCCTAAACCCTAGTCTAGGCCCTAGGGTTTTGGGTTTAGGGTTTTTTTCCTCCTCTTTTAAGTAAATATTGCTGCCTGATAACTATGTATGCAAGCCCATTTTTCAGCTGTCAATGTTTCAATTTTAAACCCTAAACCCTAGCCTTTTGGTTTAAGTTTTAGGTTTTTTTTTCTTTTTTTCAAGTGATTGTAACTTTGTTGTTACTTGTTTCCATGTGCAGGCATATAAAAAATTGAAACTGTTTTTTCCTTGTTACTTGTACCTTTGTAGCTTTTCATATTATAAGCAATACAAGATGTGTTTTATCACTTTCATGTGTACTTAAAGCTTGAGCCTTGTATGATGTCTTGACATGAATTATTGCTTTTATTGCAATATTTGATTTGCATAATGTTAATTCATTGTAATATGCATGAAAAAAAAAAAATTCAATGAAAAATTTTGTTTTCTTCGTTTTTATTTTTTTTGCAGATTCTTTCCCCGATTTTTTGCTGATTCCCGATTTTTTCCGATTTTAAAAAATGCAGATTCTTTGCCGATTCCGATTTTCTCAACTATGCTACAATTTTCACTTTTAGGGCTATTATTGAGGAGGCTTGTCAATGGTCTTCTAAAGTATTATGTTGTTTTGTGGACTTTAGAAGGGACTTTGACACTATTCCTAGGCATCTTTTATTTGAGAGACCACATGACATCAACATCTTGAAGCTCTTTATGAATGCCATCAAGAGACTGTACAAGGTTAATTTTTGGCCATTTTTGGAAAACTTTTGGTTTCTCAGAGGATGTCTAGAGCACCAATGGCATCAAACAAGGTTGTCCTATTTCTACTTCACTCTTTGGGATCTATATTGATGAGCTTCAAGAATTTTTTCGTTAAAACACACATGTTGACAATATTTGCCTTCTACCTCATGTCTTGATGGCTATATTGCTTTTCGTAGATGACGTAGTTCTTGCTTGTCTCTCGAGGGCTTGCAAAGGCAGTTGGATGCTCTTGCTTGCTTTAGTGACTTAAAACAACTTGTAGTCAATCTAAGCAAGACAAAAATGATGATTTTTAACACATCAAAGAGATCACCTTGGGGGTTTAGTTCATAGCTCCTTTCCTTAATATTTGGCCAGATTCTCAATCAAAACTTTGCAAGGGATACACTTCTCTTTGAGTCTTGGAATGCCAATATTTCCAACATCTCTTGCAAGACAGACCTACAAAGATGCGCCTCTTTGATTGCATCATCAAACCCACAATCCTTTATGAATATGAGATTTGGTGTCCAAGTTTAGGGTGTGTTGATTCAAATTAGACAATTTTGCTTCAATGATTTATGCGATTTAAAAGAATAGTTCCCCAGTGTATCGTTCAGGTTGAGTTTAGCAGTCATCTTTTTTTCCTAGAGAGCGTCTTTAGAATTATTTTTCACCTTCATTGCCTTTGGTCCATGGGTGACTACATCTTAGGTCGAGAGAGATACCCATATTTGGTGCTATGCTCAGAAAGGTTTATCTCCAAGAGCACTTTTGCTCATCATTGTGGATGGTACTCAGAATTTATTTCTCTTCTTTAGTCACTTGGTATCTCCATAAATCAATTACCTCCGTGCACATACTCTTCAAATATTCCTCCCCGCTTTCTTCCTGATAAGAGAGTAATTAATCAAGCAGTTAGAGATGATGTTTATTGACAATATATTGAATTCACTTGGGTTGTTCCATCTCAGCCTCTTAGTTATAAGTTGGCCTTCTACATGAAACATTTCATGAGGATTGAGAATGGCATTATTACTCCTCGTGATATGTCTAGTGACATTGGACACAAAGCCTTAGGATTCATCTTGGTCAGCTCGGAGTGTGCTCACATCAATTGCGAGTGGAGATGAACCAACATATTCTTGGAGATGATAAGGTATGTTGTGTTTGCTCTATTCAGGAGGTGGAGATTGAAGAACATTTCATCTTCAGATGTCTTGTTTATTATGAGATTCGAGGGAGGTACTATTGCTTGTATAGAGACTTAGGTGGATTGCCTCCGATTTTTTTCAGCTATCTTGACCAAAAATGCTTGGTTTTGCACCTTGGGAAGTTGTCACTCTTTGACGTAGTTATTATAGGGGAGATCAAATACTACTCGGTTAATTACCTCATTCTTTCTCTATAATCGAGAGTAATAAGCATTCATTTGAAGCTATAACTCTTTAAAATGTTAATGACATTTGTGCACCGTTGTCTGCATACAAGAGTGGCTACGAGGGGTTCAATTCTTGATTATTCTTGTTTGCAGTGGGACAAGGCTGTGTTTCTCTGTCGTCAGGTTTCAGCCATCCCTCACATACCGAGGAGTTGTAGACAGACACAACTTACCAACTTCTTATACTCTTCTATTTGTTCCATAATCATCAATGCTAGAAGAGTCTTGAGGGGTCAAACGCCATGTCCTCTCAAGATTATCCAACCAGGCCCACTTAATCTTGGCCATTTTGTTGGGAGTATCATTATATCTTGTGTTGGCCTTTTGGGATAGTTGACGACAACGACGACTATGACTGTGCTTCTACTTTACATCGCACTACCGATTGATATTGGTGATTGGATCCATTGGGGCTCCTTTCTATCTTTGTTTTATTTTGACTTCTAGTTCTCACTTTGTCATTACCTTTAGCATGTTAGGGTTTATCCATTTTGGGTAACCCTTGAGGTTGTAATTTTATGCCATACAGTTGTTCCACTTCAGTGTAGTTTACACTAGATTCTTTACTCTAGTTTAGCTTATTTTTGTAGTACTTTTTGGTTACTACAGTGCATTGTAACAACTCTTTTCAATGAGTCTCATTGGCCTACTTGGCCATCTATGAACATTAATAGAATTGTCTTATCTTAGTTGAAATATTTCTTATGGTGGCACCAGCTGATGAACCAAGCAAAAGTTTGGTAAATCTTCTCATTTAATGTCAGGTGAATGTACAGTTGAGCATCTGGGACTTAACAGTCAAAGGCATAACTGCTAAATTAGAGCAACCAGAGCCCTGTATGCTCATCTTTAGGTACCTTCTCATTTGTATTATTCCAGATAATCACTTTGTTTAAATAACAGCATAGATTTTTGAGGACAAATAAGACATGAAAATCTGGTATGGCTGACCAAATGCTTTCCGATAGCTATCCTGCCAAATAAAGCTCTCCACCTGCAAAGGGCTTTTGTACAAAAGCAAAAACGAAACACCCACTGAGGAAAACATCCCTTGTTGAAATTTAGGAGTTACATAACGGACAGAGACCAATAAAAAAATCAAGCTTTCCTAGGACCATATCTGCAGCAAGTGTTTTCCAAGAAAGAGCCATTTAGAGCAGGCCCTAAAAGGCTCCAGTGGGAAGGATAAAATATCAAGAAGTCTATTTTACCAGCAATAACATGAAACAAATATTCAATTCAATTAATCATCACAAACACAGTGGGCAACCAACAACTTAGCAAGAGACCTAGCATTTGCTTTAAATGTATTTTTTAAATCTCCCCATGGGAACTTTTCATGATCTCCTAAAATTAGGGTTATATTAGAATATGCACGATATAAGAGCCATTATCATGGTTCAAGTTTTTCTCACAGAGAGAAATGACACTTACAGTAAGTTTTATTCCAACAAGCCTAAGAATTGTGCAAAATGGACCCAAGTTTTCAAAATGTCTGTGTCCTTGTTATCCTTTGTTTCAAGGCCAAATAGCTGTTGATTTCAGCGAGAGGATTTGGCAGAAAAGACAACCTTCACCATAAGATGTTTGAAAACATATAAGACAATCTGAAGGAGAGTAAAGGACCATGCAACATATCTTTACAGCCTTTACAGGCTTTTCATATTATTTTAAAACTTGAAGACCCAAAAACTTGGACTCCATGTTACCACATTCTAAGATTCTAAACAAATAGTGCTAGAGGTTTTTGTTCATTGTATCTTGGAAATGTGCGGAAATACTTTTTCTAATTAACACTTTCCAAGCCTCTATGCCTCTCATGGTATTCAGGATCTATTTGCAACTAAGGTAATCCCGTGTACTCTCGATTAGCTTTGTGTCTTCTTCTTTCGCCTTTATCATTTAACTATAAAAAATCTTTAATTATTTCTTAGGATGCCAAAAATCTGAACAATTATAGGGCCACTACTATGAATAATCAGTGATACACGAGGAGACGGCCCTCCCGGAGTTGTATTGCCATGCCTCGTGTTTTGGGGATGGGGACAAAACACTTCCAGGACGTCCCTATTTTTGGGGACCTAAGGGGGGCCAATCCCAAAATGTCCTAGGGACCCTAGGGTTTGTCCACAAAACGGGGTCATCTTGGGACTGCATCTCTGAGATGTTCAAGCATCCCCAGGATGCTGAAAAATCCCCATGGCATTTCAGGGCCACCACAACGCACCCAAGATGCTTGGGGATGCCAGGGATGTCCCACAAGCATCTCTGGGATATCAAATCTGGGATTTTAATCATAGATAATGCTCAACAAAACTGAAAATTATACAATTCAAGGATTTCCTCGTAGGTTACCAATGCTATTATACTTCAATGGATACACATGCCATGTGCATATCCTTGATGATGCTTGGCACAGCCAAAAACTTGCAATCCTGGGACTCTCTAAAAGGTACAAATTCTATTTTTACTTTTTCTGAAACATGTAAACTCAAAGAATTGAATCCTAGATGCTTGGCAAAGCTGGAAAGATGCAATTGAAAACTCCTGCAGTGTTATCGGTGTTTATACTACAGCTGCAAAATGATAAATGATTTACTACAAGGTGAGTATAGGCAAAATTGTAGTAATACTTCAAAAATTTAAATTGATTTTTGGCCCTTTGAGGAAGTATAATTTAATTGTTTTGCTTTCAGATAATTAACAGGTTGAAAAGTTGGGGGCACATCAGAGGCCACCCTCCTCGTGAATTGAACTTGGGTCTCCGCTAGGAGAGCCAAATACCTTTTGCCATTGCAGTGTACCTGTCGGGATTGCTTTCACATTATGTTATATTGTATACTCATGCCTATTAATCGAATTTGAGGATTAAATTTACTTTACACACACACAGTTTCCATCCATCCCGCTGCCAGCCCGTATTTTGGGGCCAAACCCCTGCCGCCCCAGAGATACATTCTGCTGCACCGTGCCATCCCCACCCTAAAAACTTTGTGGAAAATAATGAATAATCGATAGAGAAAGATCATATAAATTTTTGTCAGGCTTGACGTTTTCCACAGCAGACACAACTCGATTGTTCTACTTTTTAAAATTAGCTTTTGTTTTGGAAAGGGAAGATGTTGATCAACCAAACTCTTCTCATGGCAAAGCATGCTGATTAAATAATTTTTTTCCTCTTTTTATTCTGATAATTATTGGTCTGAAATTTAATTCATCCTAGTGGCTTGGCTTCCATGAACAACTGATTTGCTGGCACAAGTGGAATATGTCAGACTTTTAGAGTATTATTTCCTTATTTTACCATTAATCCAGAACTTGGCACAAGCTGATCATTTATCGGTCAATCCCCTAAGAGACAATATATCATTTTCTTCTAAAAATAATATATAAATTACACCAACTAAAGGCTTTGGGAGTATGGGGAAGAGACTTGAATTAGCCAGATACTGGTGGCAATTTAAATTTGTTGTGCTAACTCCCATGAGAGTCCAGACTTAAATGGAAATTTACTGATAGCCGATTCAGCAATTCATCTGGACTCAAATAAGCTTTTTGGTTTCCAAGGAAATAGCAGTATGGGAACCTACATGTGGCTTCTTAGAGACGAGAGAATAGTATTCCAAAATTGTCCATTATTAAAATAAAGGTTTGCTATGAAACTGAATGACTTAAATTTGATTTAGATTTCATGTCATTAAGAATAATTAGATCTTTCATGGGCTTCTGGAGGATGATGATATCTGCTTATACAAATTTGTTCTTCTGATTTCCACGTTGTCACTTAATTGTTTCTTTAGTATACCAATTTACTGAGAGAATAACACATGTTTTGTCAGATACAAATTCCTTAACCAGCTTCCCTGGAATAACATGTTTGGTGTCTAATTGGAATTGACAAATTAGCTTCCTTGCAGATGCCTTAGAAATGCATTCCCATGAACCTTCTTATATTTTTGGCTTTTTGGGTATGACTTCTTGGGAATATCGGAACGTTCACAAATCATTTCTTCTTGTTTTGAGTATTTGTTTGCTAGCTTTTCATATTGCTGTCTATCTGCTTTGCCATCTCAGGCACAGCCAAAACAATTTCAATTGTTTTTGTGCTCTCACCTTTTGTGAATTGTCGATCACCTCCTGGAAGCTTTGTGCTTTAGCTTTTGTGATTTTGTAGATTTAGCTTCTGTGATTTTACAGATCACCTTTTAGAATCTTTCAATATCCCTGTAAGCATCCAAACCTTTGAAACTTCAATATCCACATCTATATGAAGTGGCTTTATTTGTTATACATAGCATATATTGAAGAGTCCATGATAATTACATTATTTCATATAAGAGGAATTTTTGTTGACTTGTTTCTGCTGCTAAGAAAAAATTCTCTTGGCTTTTTGCCCTTTTCTGAATGTCTGTTGGGTGGCAGTAAAAGGACTAATATAATGAATTCTTCTGATGATGATTATCTACTTTAGGAACAAGTATACTGAAATCAATTTCTTGTTTCTTTTTAAAGTGGATTTACCACAGATGGAATCTTGAGAGTGCTACAAGGAGAGCAAATAGGCACTCTCTTCCACAAAGATGCACATTTGTGGTTCTCAATCAAAGAACAGAATGCCCGCCAGATGGCAGTTTCAGCAAGAAATGCTAGTCGTGGCTTGCAGGTAATATCACAAAACCTGTGTAAATGAACAGTGAGCAGTTCTGAAGATATCATGTGCATGTAGATCAAGCTTATAATAGGAGATGACATTAGAACTCTTTCCTTAAAAAGTCTTTCTTTATTAAGTTTATTGGATTAATACTTTTAGTGAGCAAGATTTGGAATTTTTAAACTTGAGAAAGTATTTGCATAAATGAGCAACATGTCTCTATTCATTAACCGGAATAAGTACATTTCATTCAGGGTCTGACTTCTGCTGATAGAAGGAAGATTCTACTAGATGTAGCAGATGCTCTAGAAGCCAATGAAGAGCTAATCAGGAAAGAGAACGAAATTGATGTCCGTATTGCAAAAGAAGCAAGAATTGCTGATGCCTTGGTTTCTCGATTAACTCTGAAACTTGAAAAGGTTAACTGATTGATTACATTAATTTTTCTTTAGCAATTAGCCTGGAAGGATTAATCAAAGGAAGGATAGCTATCTTGTCATTTCTGGTGTAGCATTGATAATTTTATTAATTATAAATGTGAAGAAATTTGTTTTCATTTTACTGTCAAGTTGCACTTTTTGACTGCTCTGTTTGGGAATGCGTTGGTTGAATTATTTCTGTATCTTCATAACATATACCATGTCACAAAAAGTATTAATTCCTTGCATGGCATATCTATTTTGTAGATTTCAGGCTTAGCAAAATCATTGAGAGTTCTTGCAGACATGAATGATCCGATTGGACAAGTGCTGAAAAGGACAGAGGTAATATTCAATTTATCAAATTATTGTTCTTATAACCATGGTCCTGCAGTTTGGGTAATGACACAGGAATTTCACATTTACAGTAAGCTCTGGGATGCTCTTTTTTTTTTTAACATTTAAAGAAGTGTCTTTGTTGGAATCTTATCTGTCGAGTAGAATTAATTTTATTGAATTGTAATAATCTGTTTCAGCAAGTTAACTTGCTGACTGCAATTGCAACCTTGTTTGGGTTCCAATTTCTATTTCTCTACACAGGTTATTCCAGAAGTTTGCTCCATAATAAAAATTAATCTTGTTACATAATGACTTGTGAATAGTATCAAGCAAATTCATTACTTCTTTCCCTCAAGAACCGGAAACAACATGATTGTACAAGTAATTGGGTGCATTGTCTTTCAAAGACGGCCAAATTCATTTTTTTTTATTGATCAGTGCATGAAATTAAGATCTTCCTAAACTTCTAGATTCATACTTTGAGCTTGAAGTTGAAATACAAAAAAAGGCATTCTTAGTGTTAGTAGGAATACGTAATTCATTGGTTAGCCATGGCATGATTTCCTCTAGAAAGTGGGTTTCACGTAGACCTAAGCAGTTGTGACAGCATGCAAGGGACAAAATCGAAAAGAGAAGCCCCATTTGTCACTTCCATGCTCTTTATGGCTGAATTCCCATTAGTGCTTTAAAGTTGGACTCGAAAACTTTTGGTGAAAAAGTTTTTTTTTTTCCATGCAAACGTGATTCAAGGACAAGAAGAATTAAAAGAGTGAAAACCAAAGCTGGTTCAAAATGATATATAGGTAAATGAAAAAGCTCAGTCATTTAGAATAATGTATAAAGAATATCATGGGGTCAAATCAAATAGTCCTTTCAGAAGATGCATCAAGCTATCTCCAGGATATTGTGGAGTTCAGACCATATAGAGTATTCAAAAGGAACACAGAAGCAACGTATAAATATGAATTGCCTTCTATGCCAAGATGCATCCATGCTTCATGGAAGTTTGTTGGAGGATTTATTGTCATTTTTTTGACATTAGTTTTCCAAAATGTGCTGGTCTTAGGAAGAGCAATTGGTAATCCATATTCCAGTTAGGATATTGGATGAAGAAGGTTTTGTAATGGAGACTCTAAAGAGTACTGGTTGGAGCGCTCAAGTAAACTAGTGAAGATGATAACTTAAGAGAGAGTGACCTTTGCAGTTTGTCATATTGAAGAGAATGATTTCTACATGACAGGGAAAGATGTTACAAATCACAAAGCATGAAAAATAGGATAAAATGGTGCTAATCCCATGACAATCCATCAAACCAGTGGAAAATAATGGACTAAAGTATTGGATTTGCTTATAGAACTTTTAGAAGCTGCCCTACTTAATTAAAGATCAGTTAGGAGGTGGAGACAAACTGCTAGAATATAGAACCAGTTTTAGTTAGATGGCAATGAGCAAAAACTGTATAATTGAAAGAGTTGAACTGCTATATATGGAGTCTATAGCAGCAAATTTGCAGCTTAACTTAGCATGTATTCTAAGTTTGTATTGTCTGTCAAGATTGTCATTCCAAAATGTATGATAAGCCACATATGTAAGGGCAAACCAGTGGTATTTGTTCTTAGGAATTGACTTGATGTTTAGAGTCCAGTCGAGCCACCTGTAGACCACTTACGTGCGGAGAGAAAAAAATTGTTGTGTACTATAGTTCCCTCTTAAACTGCTTATTTCTCTATCTTGGCTTGTGAGACCTTAATTTCCCATATTCAACACATCCATGTTTCCAGGCAGCTCCCACTATCCATCCACATATCTTTTACTCTTGCTATTTCCCTATAAGCGTCTTGTCTTCTTCTCATGGCCTATAGATACCCCTATATCACTGTCCATTTTGATGTGGGGATACTTGTACCACACACCTCTTTCAAGCAATGTTAGGATATTACTTATTTCCACAGCCCTAGTTGTGGCCAAATATAAGTTTCTCTCACATATTGTATGGAAGGCTTCTCTTTATTTCTGTAATAGGCAGCTCTTGATTCCTTTCCTTATAGAACTTATCATTTAAAGCCAACTCACAATGTGGATCTTGTCCTTTGAATCCTTGGTATAACAAGGATGTAAGATCATGTATAGCAGTTTGTTCTGCTTGGGCAGATGACCCTGTTACCGTCACTTCCACTAGTATAAAGTATCATTTCTTTCTAAGATGCAAGAAACATGTGCTTCTTGTTGCCACGAGAGGCAAGCTCATGGGCACACTTTGTATTTCTCTAAAGATATTTTGGTCTATCATTCTTCCAAAGAAATCTCACCCTTCTGGCATGGACACTCAAACTTGCGATTTGCATCCCATTTCCCTCTATGATATTGTGTCCGAGATCAATGTTTTGGACCTCACCCAACTGCTGCTTGTTATTTTTCCTGCTAAGGGGACATTGCGACAGTGATTTGAAAGATATGCACCAGTAAACTAGCTGATTGTAAAGAGGTTCAGGTTGAATTCTTCAAATATGGGATTGAGTCTATAGTTTACCCCATAGTTGCGGAAATGGCCAAAAATCCAGATTAAATCGATTTGTTCTGATTCTGCCAGAATTCTAATTCGAATTGCATTGAAAATTGGGAATCATGATGTTTTCCAAATTTTCCCGATTTTTTAACAGTGATGAAAAATCAGCTGCAGCTGCATGGGTAAAGAAAACACTATAAATTTTACTTTTTTTCAATTTGCTTCATTTTTACCTATTGCAAACTGGAGAAAGGGGTCTGCCTGCCTATTTGCTACCACACCAAACAAAATACACTAGCGCATCCTAACAACAGATTTTTTGCAGTTTGAAGGAATCCGACAGCCACCAACAGCTGCCCAAAGGATTCATCTGAGGTAAGAAACTTTTGCAAACTCTTTTTTTTTTTTTTTTCCTTTTTCTATTTCAAGCATGTTTTTTTTTTGTTTGTGGAAAACATCCCAGAAGGGATGCCACTTTCGGGTAAGACCCAAGGAGGCAGGGGTATCTCTTCCACCAAAATTGCCTAGGGCTCGCACCTGGCCTACCACCTTCGACACATTCAAGGAGCATGCCTACAACAACAAAAACAAGAACAAACACACAGACTCAAACAAACACAAAAAACACAACCAAACACAACCAGAAAAACACACACACAAAACAACAGAATACAACAAAACAACAACAAAACAAAAAAAACAAAAAACATAAACAACAACAAAACACAAAACACACAGAAAAAACCACAAAAACAACCACAAAAACAACATAACAAAACACAAACATAACAAAAACAACAGAACGATACAAAGACACAACAAACAAAAACATGAAAAACAAAAACAACAAAAAACACAGAAAACACACACACACACCAAAACACAAAAAACACACACCAAAACACAAAAAACACAAAAAAACACCAAAACACCAAAAAACACAAACATACAAAAACAACAACAATAATTAAATAAACACTAACAAACACAAAAACACCCAAAACAAACTAAGCCATTGGAGCTATTGACTATTTAGACAAAACCCCCTAACAATCTCTATCAAGGATAGTAATGAAGAAATGCACCAAAACAGAAAAGATCAAAATAAATTGCATAACCACAGCAGGGATCTGAAATGTCACACCAAAAAGGGAGCTGCCATCCATCCATCCTACCATTGAAGCTTTGACTATTGAGACAAAACCCTCCTAACATTCTCTATCAAGAATAGTATTGAAGATTTTGTTTTTTTTTTTTTTTGGAAATTTGGGATCCTGTCATGAAAAAAGCTTTGCACTGCTTATCATTTTAAACATAGCTTTCTGCATTGCCATCAAGAGACTGAACAAGGAGAAGATCAGTCCTAATTTGTTCTAGCCACCACCTAGGAGGATAACCATAGCACTTAAAATCTCCTTTGTCAAGATCCCAGTTTGCCATAGCATCTGCCACTTTGTTTTGTTCTCTAGGCACATGATTGAAAACAACCTCCTAAAAATTGTTTATGATTAACCTAATCTTATCTATAATCTTTTGGATTCTCCAATCCACCTTCTTAGACCTTGAAGTTGATTTTAGATAATTGATCATAACTTGAGAGTCTGACTCAACAATCACCCTTCTCCACCCTGCCTTCAGAGCCTCCTGCAAACCTCTCAAAATACCCTGCCCTTCAGCTAAGTTATTGGATAGAATTCCTAAATTTTCTGCAAAAGTAAAAATTGGAGTACCATCCTCCAATCTACCTATCCTTCCTATACTAGCTCTTCCAGGATTTCCTTTGGATGCTCCATCGGTATTGATTTTTATGAAGTTCTTTGGGGGAGGCTGCCATTGCTGAGTTCTATCCATCATTTGACCAGACCCTTTCTTCCTTCTGTGTTGGACTAATCCATTTCTTATCTTTAATCGAGCCATCATTTGTTCCCATAGTTGATTTGAATTGTGTGGATGAGTTAATAAATATTGGACAGTCTCTCTCACATTTTCTATGGTCTTTAGCCATACATAGTGGATGTCCCTACTTTCTTGTTGAAATATTCGCTTGTTTCGCTCCTTCCAGATGTTCCAAGGAAGAATAGTCATACCTGTCCAAACTATTTGGTTCACATACCAGTATTTCCTTCTTGTTTGCTCCAATCTCTCCATAGTTGTTCTATGGATTGTTCATTGGACCATCTTAAATTTAGAAGGGAAGCCATCTTCTTCCACAATGCCTGCAGCTATGGGGCATTCTATGAACAAATGGTTAAGAGTTTCATTGTTATCCCAACACATTACACATTGAAAGGGTCCATTAAAACCTTTCTTCATAAGCTGCTCTCCTGTGAGAACCCTTTTATGGAGCAGAAACCAACTGAAAAATCTGACTTTTGGCCATAACTTTTGAGCCCATAACTGCTTGACCCTGATGGAGATTAATAGGGCTTAAGGCTAAGTAACCCTGAGCAACAGTGTACTCACCGTGCCCTGAACTATTCCAGCCAATACAGTCCTCAGCTTGTGACCATGAAGGCGATCTCATTTGAAGTATTCTGTGAATAATCTTTTTTGGATCTTTAGAAAGTTGGATTGGCCAATCTTCTATTGGGATCCAATATCTTCCCACCTCTGCATTTCTTGTCTGATTTGTATAATATTTGGAAACTTTTATCCAATTCATCCTATGCATTTTGTCCATTATAGGCCTCAATTTTGGATGTTGGATTGACAACGGAAGGTGTCCATCCCAAGAGTCTGTCCAAAAATTTGTCTTTTGACCATTTTGTACTATCCAAAAGAGATTTTTCTTTATCAACTCCTCTCCTCTCCAACTTTTAGGACCTTTAAAATTGGGGACCCTCTAGAAGGCAGTTGATGTCGAATTAAGTCAAACGGGTCTTTATTTTTTGCATACTCGGCTCAAATTTTTTTGACCCATAAGGCATTGGGGTGGCTAATCCATTTCCAATATAATTTTGATCCCAAAGCCTTATTATTCTTGACTGCCGATCTAAGACCTAAACCCCCTTCATGAGTAGGCAGACATAGAGTCTCCCACCTTACTAGGGCCCATTTCTTCTCCATTTTTGAACCTCTCCAGAGAAATCTGTGACTAATTTTGTCCAGTTCATTGAGCACTAACTTGGGGATGTTCAACACTGCTGAAACAAAGATAGGAATAGACTGAAGAACTGATTTGATAAGAGTTATTCGACCTCCTGATGAAAGCCATCTGTTGGTCCAACTGCTAATTTTGTTCTTCACTTTCTCTAATAACCAGCTCCAATGCTCTTTTTTTTGGCTACCCAGATTAATTGGAACACCCAAGTATTTAATTGGAAGAGAAGTTTTTTTGAATCCTAATCTGTCCATTATCAAAATATCTTTTTTGGGTGAGCAATAAAAAAAAGTACTTTTGATTTATCTTCATTAATTAGTTGCCCTGAGGCTCTAGTGAAACAGTGAAGAATTTGCTTTATTGAGGTTGCTTCCTTTATTGTTGCCTTCCCCAAAAGGGTGAAATCATCAACAAATTGTAAATGAGTGATAGGTCTGACTCCTTTAGCTATAGTGACTCCTTCTAACCTCTGACAATCTCGATTCACAGCAAAAGTCCTCCTCAAACATTCTGCTAGGATGATAAAAAGATAAGGAGAAAGAGGGTGTCCTTGTCTGATGCCTCTAGAAGCTGAGAACCAAAGAGTAGGACAACTGAAGATATACAACCCTTTATCCATTTTATCCATTCTTGAGAGAATCCAAAATTTTCCAAAACTTGGATGAGAAAGTGCCAATCCACCCTATCATATGCTTTGGACAAATCCAATCGAATAAACATGGAGGGGGATTTTTGAGCTTCCATAGAGTGAATTGCTTCCTGGGCTAACACTATCTCATCCACTATTTGTTGCCCTTCAACAAATCCTCCTTGTTTTGGAGAGATGATCTTGTGAAGCAAAGGTTTGAGCCTTTCTGACATAATATTTGAAATGATTTTTAGAATAACATTACATAAAGCAATTGGTCTATATCCAGTAATGTTATCTACTTCTTGAGTTTTTGGAATTAGAGATATAAAAGTCTTGTTGATATCTTTGAGGATATCTTTTGCCTTTCTAGCCTCTTCTACCACCTCTAGAATGTCATCTTGCAAAACATCCCAAAATTCCTGATAAAATTCAATAGGGAAACCATCTGGACCTGGGGTTTTCCCCTTTTGCATTTTGAAAACTACCTTTTGTAGTTCCTTCTTAGTTATAGGAGCAGTTAGAGCCACATTCTCCTCATTAGAAATAAGAACAGGTATCGCTTGTAAAATTTCTTGTTGAGCTTTTGGATCAAGCAATTGGGCTGTAAAGAGGTTTGAAAAATGATTCACAACTAATGAAGACATGCCTTCCCAAGTTTGGACTATATCTCCTAATTCATTCTTCAATGAGGGGGTAAAGTTACGAGTTCTTCGGGCTAGGAGAGACTTATGGAAGAAACTTGTGTTCTGGTCTCCTTCTTGTAGCCATTGAATCCTTGACGTTTGTTTCCATATTAGTTCTTCTCTTCTATCCCATTCCTTCACCTGGGTTGAAAGATTAATTTCCATCTTAACCGTATTTTTTGTGAATCCCTCGAGATGAATTTGCTCATTCAGCTCCTCAAGTCAGGTTAGAGCTTCCCTTTTCTTTGCCCTAACATCTCCAAATTCCTCCCAATTCCAATTCTTTATTTTATATTTAATATACTGCAACCTTTTGACAAAACAATACATCTTAGTACCATGTCTTGGCTTGCCTTCTTGCCACCACTGTTGTATCTTTGATTTGAGAGATTCATCTCTGAGCCACATTAGCTGAAAATGAAATGGTGTTGGCTTACCCTTGGTTCTCCAAACTTCAATTAAAACTAGCCAATGATCAGATCCAGCATTGTTTAAGATTTTCACTTTTGGGATGTGTCCTTGTATCAAAAACTTGTCTGAAAGCAAGAACCTATCTAGCCTTTCAAGAATGCATGTTGAGCCTTGTCTTCTGTTGGACCAAGTCATCAAACCATTGGTTGGCTTGATATCTACTAGATGAAGGTTGGCAATGTATTCACTCATGAGTTTTGAACTCCCATCCAACTTCCTACTTCCTCCCATTTTTTCTTCTAAAGAAAGGATAGAGTTGAAATCTCCTCCTATCAAAGCCCAAGCTTCAGGGAATTGAGAGGTGATAAAAGCTATATTTCTCCATATTGTTCATTTTTCTTCTATGGTACATGGAACATAGACATTTATATAAAGTATAACCTGATCTGAATCTCTGTTTTGGGCAACCACTGCTAGCAATCCCTTGCTTCCCATCATGTAGTATACTGTAATTTCCTTTGGATTCCAAAGACATGCCACTCCTCCCAAGGCCCCTTGGGTGCTGAGGGATACTACTTTACTGGATGGCCACATCTTTTTTGCTATTATTTCCATTTCTTCAAGTGAAACCTTTGTCTCCTGAAGAAAGAGAAGTTGAGGCTGATTTGTTTGATTCATTCTTCTAAGTTCTGAATGTTTAGAAGGACTTCCTTTAAGTCCCCTAATATTCCAAGTGATAATCTTCATAATTAACTAGATTTGAAGAACTGGGTAAGAACTGTTACCTTACCTTCCTCAATTAACTTTTGACCTTCCTCTGCCAGATGATGTTGGTTGGATTTATGTCCTACCTTTTGGTTTGTATCCATCTTCATCTTTTTATTTGTATCTTGCTTCGTTCCTATAAGGGCTATAGAATGATTACTTAGAACCAAGGCACTTTTGTTGGGATCTATATGATATTTCTGAGGAACTGACTTGTTTGTTGTCTGAATCTGGCTTTTAGTTTTGCACTTATTTAAATTTTCTATGTTGTTCTTTTCGTGAAGGTCCATTGCTGGATGAGATGGCTCTCCTTGGTTATTTCTCAAAATTAGGGCAGTTTCTTTTATTTCGATTTCATCATCCATTCCTTCATGTTCCTTCTCTTCATCAAACTGTGTTTCCTTAATCATTGTTTCCATTTTGTCATCCTCATCATCTAATTGCTCATCTGCAGAGAGAATTTCAAAGGTGTTAGGTGAAATTACTGTTTCATCTTTTGGTGTTGTTTTTTTTTATATTCTTTTTGTTTGGGGATTTGAAACCCTGCTAAGTCCCCATCCTCTTTCTCTTTATTAGGGATCTTATGAGGAGAATCCTTGGCTAGATGACCATATTCGTGATAGATCCTACATCTAAAAAGGACATTTTCATAGTCCACTTGTTACTCCCATAATTCTTTCCCATATTGTAAGGTTATCCTCTCTGGAAGTGGTTTGTCAAAGTCAATTAGAACACAAATCCTTGCATAAATCATATGATCCAACTGTTGAATGCTATCATCTATCATCATGAAAACTCCTAATGAATTCCCAATTGCTTCTAATAGATTTGGATTCCAGTATTTTGCTGGGAGGCCAAATACACGGACCCAGATAGGTGCAGTTGATGGCATTTCTTCCTCAGCTTTGAACTTGGTATGCCAGGGCTTCATGAAAATCCCTACCCTACCTAAGAACCATGGCCCCCCTTGAAAAATATCCTCCCTATCTTTTTCAGTGGCAAACATAGCAAGGAAATAACCATTAGGGTAAGCAGAGATTTGGATCTCACCTTTAGTTCTCCAGTTTTTGGCAGCCCATTGCTTGACGGTAGTAAGATTTGGTCGACTCCTTTCCTTTCCTCTCCATAGTGTCTATTCGCTCCTGGATATCCTCCATTGCCAACTTCACTAATGGGGATCCGTTAGTTGCTTTCATGCAACCCATCTCTATTTTCCTTGGATCGGTTTTCGACATCCTCAGTTGTTTCCTTGGCAGTCGTCGTTAATTTTTTTCTCTTATTTGGGGTGGTCCTGCATAGATTGCTTCTTTAAAATTTAGTTTTGGAGGTAGGTCCTTCGGCTCCATCCCTTCGGATTTTTTTGTTATGATTGGTTCTTTTTTATTGTGTGCCCTAGATCCAGTTGTAGCTTTGCCGAGATCTAAATCTGCCATCAACATGTTATCTCCCTTTGTTTGATCCATCTCTTGAATCTTGTTTCTATTTCGTTTTAGCCCTTGTCTATACTTTCAAAGAGGATACCCTTCCTCCTTATTTTGCGCTATGAATTGAAAAGGGTGATCCGTTTTGTTCAATACATGTTCATTCAGTTGGATTTGTTGGTCCACATGCATGAAGGAATATTGGATATTACTTTCCCCTGTTTGCCTTGCTTGTTGCTCACTTGATTCAATGCCTTGAAGATTATCCCTATTGAACATAATATTTGCATGATCATGCTGGATTCTTGAAAACCCTCCAGGAGGCCCACAGACCCCTTGAATCTTTGGCCCCAAAGGGCCTTTTTTGTTGTTCTCCACTGCTTGTGCTCAAAGCACTCAACCTCCACACTACCCAAGAGGTGCTCTAATGATTGATAGCTGTAAAAAAAATTACAGTTTACCCTCTGTTGAAACCCTCATTCTGGGAGAATACAAAACCCTTAGTTTTCCGGAGAGCCCTCTTTAAACAGAAAAAACCCTCTCAAGCATGTTTTTTTTTTTGGTTAATATTGAAACAAAATGCAACAACCACTCAACTGTTGCATTTGAGATTTGAGTTAGAAATTTGAAAAACTAGGTCAAAGTTTGAGCTGTTTTTTTTTCCCTCTTTCAACTATCTTTTTTTTTTCCTTTTAAGTAAATATTGCTGCCTGTTAACTATGTATGCAAGCCCATTTTTTCAGCTGTCAATGTTTAAAGTTTAAACCCTAAATGTGTTTAGTTTTTTTTTTTTAAGTAATTGTTTGTAACTTTGTTGTTACTTGTTTCCATGTGCAGCCATAAAAAAAATATCAAAAAGAGATCCAACATGGAAGTATGCAAAGGAAGGGGAAAAGAAAGGGGAAGTTTATTGCAATTTTTGTGGGTCTCTTATTCATGGAGGCATATACCGCCTCAAATTCCATTTGGCAAAGAAATCAGGGCAAAATGTCAAGATATGCTCATAGGTGCTAGATGAAGTTAGGAATGTTGTAGATGCCATCCTCTCTAACTCACAAGAAAAGAAAGACCTCAAACGAAGACAAAGCGAGGCCATCTCATCCCTCCCTTCTCCACTTCACTGTACGGGCAACACCTTTAGCTGGTTTTACCATGAGAGTTCGAGTCCATCAATTGCATAGATAGGGAGTGGGACGAATGAGTCCCATTTTGTAGAATGTTCCATGCCAGGGGAACAATCCACACTTGAGGGTATGGCCACATGGAACAAGGAGAGGCACAACGCAACGAGGACCTCCATTGTCACTTTTTGGTATTTTTCCGACCTTCCCTTCAATGTGGCAATGCCTCGATACTGGCGGCACATGATAGATGTCGTTGCAAGTTGCAGTGCAAGATTTAAGCCACCAATTTTTGATGACCTTAGGGGCTCACTCTGACAATCCGTGGATAACATTTAGGTTGTGCTTGAAGACCAACGCAAGGTGTGGAGGATGAAGGGTTGTAGTATCATGTCTAATGGCTGGATTGATGGGAAGGGAAGAACCTTAATTAATTTTTTGGTTGCTTTTACAGGAGGAATTGCATTCCTCAAGTTAGTAGATGCATCAACACAAGTTAAGAGTGCCGAAATGCTTGCAGGGTTGTTGGGGGAGGTTGTGTTGGAGGTTGGGGAGGAGAATGTTGTCCAAGTCATCATGGGCAACACAACAATGTATGTAGCAGCCAATAGGATTTTAGAGGAGAGATTCCCCACTGTTTTTTGGACCGCATGTGTAGCCCATTGTCTTAATTTGCTTCTCAAAGACTTTGGGAAATTACCTTGGGTGGCAGAGGTTGTACAGAAGTCACTTACAAAATTCATCTACAACCATGCATGGGTCCTCTAGGTCATGAAGCAATTTATTGGTGGGAGGGAGCTAGTGTGGGCTGGAGTTACATGCTTTGCCACAAATTTTGTGACATTGCAGAGCATCTCTAATGCAAGAGGGTGATTGAAGCAGATGTTTGTGAGCGATGACTGGAATTCCATAAAAGTTGCTAGATACTGATTCTCCAGTGAGGGGAAGAAGGTATAAGCCTATTTTTTTGAGGAGTCCTTTTGGATAGCCTTGAATGAGGCCATCAAGGTATAAGACTAAGTTATTTATTTTATTTTATTATTATTATTTTTAAATTAAAATATTTTTTCATTTGCGAATCTTGTATTACAATTTGTAATTTTTTTTGTTATAAAATATTTTTTCTTTTTTTCAAGTGTCAAAGCCTTTGGTGAGGGTTCTTCGTCTTGTTGATGGAGAACAATCAGCAATGGCATATGTATATGAGGCTATAAATAAGGGCAAAAGAGGCAATTGCCTCATTTTATGGACATGCTTGCAACATATACTGTCCCATTTGGGATATCTATCATTGACATATGATGGACATCTCAGATCCATAGCCCTCTTCATGCAACGGGGTACTACTCCAACCCCCAAATTTTTTATTTTGATACATTTCATGCCAATTATGAGATGATGGCGGGCCTTTGAGCTTGCCTTAATTGCATGTACCCTCATAAGGAATTGCGCTATAAGGGTATAGTCTGAGATACAGGCTTATAAGGAATGTCGGGGTGTCCTTTTCCCATCGGAGCAATGCATTCGATCAATGTCAAATTTGAGGCTAGGTAACCCTCATCGAATTATTATTTATTTTTTCTTTTGATTTTGTTTTAAAAAAAATCTCAATTTACGATTCTACATGTGAATTACTAAATTTTTTTTTTGGTTGTTTCTAGATTTATGGTGGGAGGACTTTGGTGTATTTACGCCGAATTTGCAGTGATTGGCCATCAAAGTCTTGTCTCGACCATGCAACACTTTAGGTTGTAAGTGCAATTGGAGTATGTTTGAGTACATACACTCCAAGAAGCACAATAGGCTTACACAAGAAAAGTTGAATGATCTTGTGTTTGTTCATTACAACCTTTTCCTCCACCATAAAAAATTACAGATGCAAGTATTGAGGCCATTTACCTAAGTGAGATTGATCCATCATTTGAATGGATCATGGACATAGCAGGAGCAGTAGGAAGAGCCTCTCTTCTTCATGGATGAATTACAAAACTTTGAAGACCTAGCGGAGGAGATAACAACTAAGGCACAAGAAGAGGCACGGGCACATCAACAAAGAGAGACTAGAGCTTCTGCTAGGGCAAAGGGCAAAGGGCAAAGGCATTCTAAGACAATGAGGCATTGTATTTGACAATTTGTCATGACTTCCATAAGCAATACAAGATGTGTTTTGTCACTACCAATTTGTAGTTTAAGCTTGTATCACTTGCCACTTTCATGTGTAGTTTATGCTTAAAGTCTTACACTACTAATATTTGATTTGCATAATTTTATTTCATTGTGATATATATGAAAAAAGCTTTTTTTCAATGAAAAATTACGTTTTCTTCATTTTTTTTTCCGATTTTTCCCAATTCTTTTTCTAGTTTGATTCCAATCCGATTCCGATTTTCTCTACTATGGTTTACCCTATTGTATTGGTATTCAATGGGGACATTTGTTGTGGTTTTTTGCCCTATAGGACTCAACATGTTTCTCATCTTTTCATAAAGTTGGATACAACTCATAGTCGAACAAGTACAAGACCATTATGATTGGTAATATATTAGCCAACCTGTGTGACTTAGCCTTGGACATGAATCTTTTTGGACAACTTGAGAGTGGCAATTCCAGCGTTGGAGGGCAAGTAGGTTTTCAAAGAAGTTTTTGTACTGTGGACCATATCTTTGCTCCTCATGCTATTCTTCATGAAGCTTGAGTAAGGCCCTCTGAAGTGTTTTGTTGCTTTCTTGACTTTAGATAGGTCTTTGATGTTGTGCAAGAGACATGCTATTCTAGGGACTATGGGACATGGGTGTTTATGAGTTCCTGATATCATCAATCATTAGGCTCTATGAGACATTGGTTGTTTGATTTTGACAGCCCGTGGGTTCTTGGAGGAGATAGGAGTACAATTGGTGCTAAGCATAGATTCCCTCTTTCATGACTTTGTTTGGTACATTGACAAGCTTGAGGAAGTCATTCAATGACAATATGCATGCAGAGGAAAAATGCCTTTTACAACATGTGTTGGTTGTTGTTTCACTCTGTCTTGATGTAGTTCTTTCTCATCATTTTGAGGGTTTGCAAAGATAGTTGGATGTGTTTGCTCTAGTTTGTGACCGTAGATAGCTTAGGTCAATCTTATTAAGATCAAGGTTATGAACTTTAACACCTTCTACAATATGCTTTCCAAATTCCAATTTTCAGCTATCCTGACCAAAGATGCCTGGCTATTTACCTTAGGAACACTAGCACTCTTTGGTGTCAGTTACTACAAGTTAGACAGACTACTACTTGACTAATCATCTCAGTATTTGACTCTCTCTGCAATGGAGAGTAATAAGTGCTCATTTGAAGCTACAACTATCGAGAACATTATTGACAGATTTGTGTGCCCTTGTTTGCATACAAGAGTGGTTACTAGGGCTTCAGCTTTTTCTTCTTGCTTGCGACAAGAGCGGATTGCAGTTTTTCGATGTCGGTTTCAGCCACCCCTCACATACCAAGTAGTTGTAGATAGATGCAACTTACCGGTTTCTTGTCCTCTTCTATTGGTTCCAAAACCATGGATGCTAGAAGAGTCTTGAGGGGTCAAAGTCCATGTCCTCCTAGGATAATCCAACAAGGCTCTCTTAGTCCTGGCCATTCTCCTAGGAGCATCATGAGATCCTATGTTGGTCCTTTTGGGATAGTTGGTGAGGACAACTGTGCTTCTACTTTACATCTCACTATTAATTAATGTTGGTGCTTGGATCCATTGAAGCTCCTTTCTATATTTTTTGTAGTTCGACTTCCAACTCTCTCTTAATCATTACTTTTAGCATGTTAGGGTTTATTCTTTTTGGGTAACCCTCGAGGCTGTAATTTCATACCATAAAATTGTTCCACTATAGAGTAATTTACACTAGATTCTTTACTCTAGTTTAGCTTGTTTTCATAGTGTTGTAATTTGTAATAGCTCTTTTCAACGAGTCCATTGGCCTACTTTGGCCATCCGTGGATATTAATAGAATTATCTTATCTTATCTTACAAGGGCGAGTTTGGTGACACTGCCATATCTGACATTTATAATTTTGTTCTCAGGTCCATTGCTTAACCTCAATTTTGCCTATAAGTCATGACTTTGGAAGGGTTATGTCTCCTTTTTTTGTTCTAGAATGCTCATGTTTTCAACTACACTTTCAAGAAAGCACCTTGAAGGTGTGGCTTGTTGATTGTATCATTAAGATCACTATTCTCTATGGGTTTGAGTTTTGAAGGCATAGTTTGGGGCCTACTGATAGGGCACTCATTGAGAGGGTAAAAATAATTTTGCGAACAGTTTCTCTTTGCATCATATGGCTTGGGTTCACGGCCCAACCACAATGTCTTGAGTGCATCTTTAAAGTCATCTTCCATCTCCATTGGTTAAGATGCATGGACGATTGTATTAGGTCAGGAGAAGCATTCTTAGCCAACTCTTTGTTTTGCAAAGAGAGTTGCTTCGATAA
Source organism: Wollemia nobilis (assembly GCA_028583015.1). NCBI lineage: Eukaryota > Viridiplantae > Streptophyta > Pinopsida > Araucariales > Araucariaceae > Wollemia > Wollemia nobilis. The sequence goes on along the minus strand of JAQPPZ010017257.1, from coordinate 7,338,423 downwards.
ATCCCTATGATGAGAAGAGAGGCTAGTATTCGGAGGCTTGTCGAATTCTCTTTCCTAAGTAAAGGAGGATTTATAAATCAGCATAGAAAGATACTGACAATACACTTAGACTACTTGGATCTCTCCTTCTCATCCTCTTTTCCCCAAGATGGCTTTCTATGCCAAACTCTTCATGTAGATTTAATGACAACATTTCTTGTCTGTGTTATATCCACTGTCACTGGTCCCAAAGCCTTGGGATTACTCTTGGTTAGATGAGGCTCTACTCCCACTATCTACGGATTGGGGTGGGATTTGATATTCCCAAGAGGGGTAGGCTTGGTTGCCTTTGCTTCTTACAAGAGGTGGAGACAAAGGAACACTTTCCCTTCATGTGCCTTATATATTATGAGATCAAAGGGAGATACTATTGTTTGTATAAAGAGTTAAGGAGGTCACTTTCTACTTTTTTCTATTATCTTGATCAAAGTTGTTAGGCTTCATATCTGCCAGAAGCAATCACCCTCAAACTTTTAGGTCCTAAAGGGGTCCTCACGGTCCTTGCATATTACTAGGTTGATTACTTTCTCCTTCCATGTTCTTCCAACAATGTAGGGGAACTAAATGCTCGTTGATGGCATAGTCACCTTCATAGATGGTGTTATATCTGTGAGACAATGCCATGTTTATGAAGCAATGACTGGGGGACCTTCTTCATACATACAACATGTCCACATCTTGGGAGGTCTAGGTAGGCACACATTTTCGGTTAGCTCTTTATATCTGGAGGATCTTTGGTCTTGGATGTTAGAAGAGTATCTAGGAGACAGTCCTTCTAGGGTCTATTTTAGTCCTCTTAGCTGAAACCATTCCCTTAGGAAATTATTAGGACCTGCATTGGCTTGTGAATAGTGATTATTGGCTATGCCTCAATATGGACATGGGTTAATTATAGCTACAGTTCTAACTGTGCCTCATACTTGTATTATCTTTGATGTAATTGCATTACGTGATACCTTACACCACATGTAGTAATGAGATGACCCACCCAATCTGGTTTGGAGTTTGTAGTATTTTGTAATTTTGATTTGGACGCACTGTTTTTGGATTGTACCATGCTGTTGTAACTGAATGTACTTGTTGTGTCCTATTGACCTGGTTTGGCCACTTGTGAACATTGATATAATTTCTTTCTTTGTATATAATGCTTGCTTAGTATTTGACACTATCTTCTGCTCTTGAATTGGAGTTTTTGTTGATTTGATTTGTAGAATTTTTTTTCATCTTGAAGAAACCTTGGATTTCCTTTAGAGGTTATATCATACCTGGTTAATGGCTTAATGATTTGCTGCTTTTTCATCTTTGCTACTGTTGGTTAAATTTTCTTACACCTGTAGAAGAAATGCTCAGTTTTTTTTCTTTCTTTCTTGATTAGGGTAAAATCTGGGTTTATGAAAGGGCCTGAACCCTTTTACATTCCTAGACTGGTCTGTCCAGTCTTACCAACCAGAATACCTCGTCTCCGAAGGCTACAGAACATTCGAAACATTGTACTTCCTTGTTTCAAAACTCTACAAATTTACTTTCATTTCCAGTCTATTTACATTCATATCCTTGATGAGTCCCTGATTTGTCCTGTAGTGAATTGATTTTCTATGTCCTCCCTCCTTTGCCAATAACTGAATTGACTTTCTAGAAGAAATGATCAGCTTTTACTATGCTGTTGCTTCATCAGTTTTTTCATATCCGTTTTACCCATCTTTCAACCTTACTCATTTGCAATTGTTTCGCGAAGTTCATTCTTGTTTAAATATCATGTCTTTTAAGAATTCTATATTAAAAAGACAAAAGGTGGTGAAAATGGATTTATGAATTAAAGCTTGAACTGGTTTTTGTATTATATTTTCAATATATCAATATGCTTTATGCATTCTTTTCAGATATGTTAGGATATCTTTGTAAATTCCAAGTAGGACATAGGATGTCTTCTGTGTGATTATGAGGACAATGGTAACATATGCAGTTAAGGGGAAGAAAGTTGTCTATGAGCATTGCTATCTTATAGCTGAATAAGCTCTTACAAATGCACACACACGCGCACACACGCTCATGCATGCACACGTGTACACACAATCATAAGTATAATTCCTGTGTCCTTTTCTATGCATTATTTTTGAATGATGATATCAGGTGGATTAATTCTAGAGAAGACAACACACACACATGCACGCGCACACACAATTATAAATATAATTATAATTCCTGTCATTTTTTTATGAATTATATTTGAATGCAGATATCAGAAGGATTAATTCTAGAGAAGACAACATGCCCCTTGGGTGTACTACTTATAATTTTTGAATCTCGACCAGATGCCCTTGTTCAGGTATCAAATAACATAGATAATTTAGTTGATCAAGAATTTAAGAGTATTATAAGTTTTTGAACAAACATAAAGGCTTCATCTTTTTTGGTTTTCTAAGTATGATATATTTAACTGCCAACCTATCTTTTTATATATCCATCATTTTTAAATGAACAGATAGCCACATTAGCAATTCGGAGTGGAAATGGCCTCATCCTGAAAGGTGGCAAAGAAGCAGCTCGATCAAATGCGATTTTGCATAAGGTATATATTTTTTATATTTTGTTCCTGTCATCAGTGATGAGTTTACTGTAGAAATAACCAATAACTTGTTTTTTTTTTTTTCCCATTGTAGATTATCACTGAAGCGCTTCCTCCCTCTGTTGGACCAGAACTGATTGGCCTTATTACTTCTAGAGATGAAATTGGAGATTTGCTTAAGGTACATTTTTATATACATTGAAGAAGCTTCTGTGGTAATGAGATCACATCAATAACAAACATCAAACAATGTCATTTCAGCTGGATGATGTTATAGATCTTGTGATTCCACGAGGAAGTAATAAGCTGGTTTCTCAAATAAAGGAGTCAACTAAAATCCCAGTTCTTGGTCATGCTGGTAAGTTAATGAATATTTCGTTTGCTTATGTCATTGTTACACCTTGGTCAATGTTGCTTTTCAGTGTTTTTGCTTTTTGCTCTAATTGATGCTGGTTTGCTTTTGGCTATCAGATGGTGTTTGCCATGTTTATGTGGACAAAGCAGCTGATTTGGGCATGGCCAAACGAATTATTTTAGATGCAAAAATTGACTATCCGGCTGCTTGTAATGCAATGGTGAGGAAATATTTTTCTTTTTGAGATTTTATAATACACAAAGAGCACTAAAGAATTACAAAAGGAAATTATCTGATTAGCAGATCTCTGTCAACAAGTTGTAGAAAAGTTAATATTCTTGCTTTTGCTTGTCTTTGAGAAAAGTCAATTTCTTTTTAGTTAAAATCTCTGCAGTTGAGCAAATCTAAATGCTATATTTTAGTATGTGTGGAAGATGTTTCTGAATATTTAAATTTACTGCATTTGCCTTAAAATTATTATGACCGTTAACAGGAGACGCTACTTGTACACACGGCGCTAGTGAAGACTGGTGGTCTTGATGAACTTCTTCTGGCCCTAAAAATTGCAGGTATGGATTGATTCATGAGTAGGAGTATTCAGATATTATCTCTACGAAGTTGTGAAATCCTTTGAAATTTGAACTGATGATGTCTAGACCAACAACACCAATACAACCTGTAAAGAAAGTATGAGTAGTGTAGAAAGATTCCCATATGTACCTGCTAAAGCAGGGTAGAGAGAGAAAACATATTAGTTTTCATGTACTGTATGACAAGTAGCGATAAAGACATAAAGCAAGATAGTACATCAAGTAACTTCAGCCTAGTAAAGTTCAAAATTCTAATGCCTAAATGAAAGTAGTAGCAAAAGGAGAAGACAGACCTTTTTTTTCAGGTAACATTCATAAATTGGGTTCATGAGGTTAGTCATTTCCAATGATTATTATAGGAGTTCTCAATTTTTGTGCATGAATGTTATTTGAAACCATGGGTTTCTTTGCTCACTCATTATAGTTATTTATATCTAATAGTAGCAGGGAGATGTCTTGTGAAGTCATTAAATAGTAGATAAACTTTCTTTCTTATCATTTAAGACCAATTTATGTGATCATGTAGTGAAGTAACTGGATTTGAGACTCCTATTTGAAGGTTTGACCTCAAACTTCTCCCCTCCTAAGAGTGCTTAGGATGTAAGATATAACACCCCTAGTAGCGTAGCTTTGAGGCCATACATATCAATATCATGTTAATGTCGACTTCTGCCTAGCCAATCCTACAAAGTAATAATAAAAAATTATATGATGAGAATTGTCAACATTTGGATCATTCTTCCTCAGATAACATCAGCACTTGCATTGGCTCTTTAAGAGTGCTTGCCTGCGAGGTTGATCCTCTTCCTATCGACATGGATCAATAACAACTACAGCCGCATCCATGGTCTTCAGCACCATTATCTTCCTCCCACTGGCAGGGGATCTCTCTCTCTCTTGGCTAAATGAGCCTCAATTGTATGAATTTAATCCATAATGTTTAAATTTTATCAAAATTGGAGACCAACCAGTAAATTCAATTAAAATCACTGGTTTGTGGAACAACTTAAGTCAACCTGAAAAGTAGGCAACTTTGACATTGTGTATTGAATATTTTATGTGGACGTATTTACTTGGGCATAACTTAGACATATTTTCACATGCATTTCAGGTTGCATTTATTAGTTTTAATTCTTGTATTTGTTTTTCATTTAATTACTTAAAATAGAGTTATATTATACATATTTTTAATGTCTCAATCTTAATGTTGAACTTTATCAAAATTTATCCATATGTTGAATCTCTTCTAAATTTTAAGGCTAGTGAACTTGAACTTGAACTTGAAAACAAACCTTGTGACTAAGATTAGAATTATATTTGTACTATATTTATGCTCATATGTAAACGATGTGATCTTTCACCACCATTATCTGCGTCTCATTGTTTCTTTCTTGGCTACTTGAACATCAGTTGTTCCATAGTAGAATTATATCTGTACTATAGTAGTGCTATACATGTACCACATGATACTGTATGTTACACATGCTAATATGCTTCATGCTTTCAGTGGATTGAATTTTGACTCTCACTGATCTACTTTAGTCACTTGCAGACATTAATATAAATATATTTTTCTTTCTTAACTTCTCTCTTGGTAAATGTCTTTGGAATTAGATTATATTAATCAAATAAATATAACTGTCCATGGATTACCAAAATGTAACAAGGGGCTAAAGGAGGAGGAACAATCAAATAAACCAAAGGTGTCCTTAATAGTTAATACTACAATACAAATAGATATGATAAACACTACGAAAAGAAATTGGAAAAAAAATACAATGTGTGAGGGGAGAACAAATTAGTTCATGGTCTACCAAGCAACAAAAGCTAAAGTAACTGCTCTCCAAAATTTTTAAAATTATTAGTGATGCAAATACTGTAATCTCCTAGTATTCAAGTCATCAAAGTTTGTAATTGGTTCTTATGATTTGGATCATTCTACGGTTTAAAAGTACAATGTCATGAGCTTCTAGATGTTAACCTGTTTAGATGTATCCTTGAGAAGCTTTCGAAATCCAAAAGAAACTGCTCTAATCAGGCATTTATTAAGTGTCATCCTTCACTTTCTATGCTCTAAGGTCAAAATATTTTTGGGAGGGAGGACTTTGTTATAAACCTATGAGATCCTGACCAAGGGGTGTGTCTCTATATTCGTGTCCATCTTGATGGGTTCTTTCTATAAAAGGGTACCCTCTCCCTCTATTTATCTAATTACTTCTCTTCCAGATCAGAAATCTATCATATTTTTGTTTTTTGCAATATTTTTATAAATGTTCAAGCCCCTACGTTCTTTGTACCATCACATTCTAAGTCTCTTTGAAAATGGTAAAACCTTCTCAAATCTCACAATAGAGCAAAGATGATAGATCGTATTGCCATGAGGAATAAGTGATCTGTCTCAACTCATAACTGGTGAAAAGATACCCTCAACTAGCCATTGCAGATCCTCAGGCCATGTGGGCAAATATGTTGCAGGTAGTCTCGGTGGATGTTTGCGTCATATAAAATCTCTAAAAGGTTGTATGGATAAAAAGGCATTTTACGGTTGGGAGTTGTAGGAGGATATCCAAGTCTGACGTAAGTATATAGTTAGTGTGTATCCTTTGACACTACCATTGATTTGTCGCTTCTGGGGGAAGAAGTTGAGAGGGATGGAGTATCATATCGAAGGCTTTTGGGATAATTACAGAGTAGCAATAGACTTTGTTTGTGCTTCATTACTATAATTGTGAGAGTAAAGATATGATCACAATTCTCATAGTCCTTTCAAAGTCCTCCTTGTGAATTTGTTGTACAAACGTTTTTTGGTTCGACCCACATAGAAATGTAATTATAAACGATTGTGGCAAAAAGCTAGTCTAATATACATTTGATGATGATAGTCCAAAATTTCCTTGGCTTATTTTGATTTCAAGATATACAAATGTGATATACAATTTTAGCGATGCAGGAAGAGGAAAAATCAAAAGAAACAGCAAACTGGAAAGAGTTAATTGATATGGACTGCTAGAATTTGAAGTCTCTTTACTAGATGTTTTTTCTTCCTACACATGCAATGCAAAATTCTCAAGTTGTTTAGCATTATGAGACCAATGAGTTAGAATGTACCTCATTCGATTATGCTTAAATTTTTAATCAAATTCTTATGAAAGAATTATTGAAGTTGATGGATGTGGGAGGTTGGGAACCTATGGTGCAGGAAACTCTTAGGGTGCATTTGTTTTCCTATGTTGGAAACTTGGTAACTCCTTGGAGACTTCCAGAAACTGTCCTCTTCACTTCCCACTTTTCTTGGTGTTTATAAGAGACATTTACAACATTTCCAAGGGTGTTTCCAATGTTTCTTGTTATTTTAAATCAAACAAAAAAACCAAAGTGAGGGTTTTAGAGGTTTCATGGGTATTTTATAAGGTCCACGTGGGGACACATGAGCCACTTTATTAAAATTCCAGCTGCTATAAAGAAGCTATTGGCAAGGAAAAAGTGTGTAAAATTAATGATAACCTGAAAATAATTATATGTTGGGATCAACGAAGCTAGAAAATCTAGAAGAAATGGCAAGCTCTTTGGCAACAAAGAAGAATTGAAGCACATATGGATCTAGTTTTTTTTCATTCTAATCTGTCATGCATCTTGCCAAAAAGATTAGTATGGGCAAACAAAAGATTGGGTTGGGGATCATAATATACCTCACATAATATTTCTGTGGCTGCACCTGATCATGAGGATGATGAAGGCCTCCTTATACACCTGCTGTTAAAGCCACAGGAGTTGGGTCTTCTTTTGGTTTTGGTACTGATTTCCGTGACTTTGAAGATTAATAACTAAGTTTATAGTGTATTCCATGTAGATTAGCTTTGGATGGTTGATCTTTGACATTAACCATTGCACTCTATATGAGATTTAATAATTAAATGTATTCTCGTCCATTTGTGATCTCTTTAATTCAATTTTATCTAGAATTTTTTTAATTAGGAATTTCTGTCGTTGTTTCCACATTTCCAAAGTGTTTGAGGACTCATGTTTCCCAAGGTATTTCACTTTCTGGAACTTTACCCGTGTCCAAGTTTCTTGCAACTTAGTTGGGAACCATTAACAGATACTGCAAAAGAAGGGTCAGCTATAATACAATCCATGAAACATTTAATCCATATAGGGCAATGGGTTTAATGGTGGTGTCAACAAGATGCATTATTAAATGGACATCTTGGAAACTTATCTGAAAGCCTTGGTGATCTAAAGCACAGAGGGAAGCATATCCCTTACAAAGTTTGTGACTGAGATGTAGGCCGCAAGTTGAGAGGTGGATCTGGAAGATGAAGACCCTGTGTAGGTGTAAACTGTCATGATTCCTATTGGCTCAACTTTACAAACAGTTCAAATTTGGGGAGAGTGTCTTTTAGAAATATTGAAGTGATTAAATTTATTTTTACAAGGGTTAACCAAAAGTTAGAATATTTCGTGGAAGCAACTAAGAGCTTCACCCATCTTCAACATGAGTATCCTCTTTTTTTTTTCGTAGTACTTTGTGGTTACTACAATGCACTGTAATTTGTAACAGCTCTTTTCAATGAGTCCCATTGGCCTACTTTGGCCATCCGTGGACATTAATAGATTATCTTATCTTATTTTTTTTTTTTGATAATTATGTGTTTGTATTTATAGCGGGTTTTAACAAGGATCCCAAAACCTGATTACATAAGCAATGGGCCTAGGGCATCAATCCCTTGAAACTGAACACCAAAACAGAAATCCCGCCCAGCGGTAACAGTAAGCATGAAACAATCCCTCTCGGTGGGAAACAAACAAATAAGAAAAAAAGTAGTTTTGGAGATCCCGCTCAGCGGGGAGTAGCCAAAAACCACCATCGAGAAGATCCCGCCCAACAGGAAGCAAAGAAAAACCGTTACAATAAAATCCTGCCTCAAGGGAAGCAGTCAAAACCACCACAAACAGTCCCGCCTAGCGGGAAGCAACAAGGAAATCCCGCCATCCGGGAAACCAGCAGAAAAGAAAGGATCCCGCCTCGCGGGAAAACCGACGGATTTGGCGGATCCCGCCCTATGGAGAAACCATCCCGCCCACCGAGAAAACATTCAGTTCAGCGAGAGCCATCCTGTAGGAAGCCGACAGCCAACACAGAGAGGATCCAGTCCATCAGGAAGTGACCAGAGAGTTGCACCACAAGGAACCCGCCCCGGGAAAACAGAAGAGGATCCCAGCAGCAGGGACCAAGAATCCCGTCCAAGCACAGAGCCTGTCGAGGATTCACAAGAAAAAGGGGGAAGCTATCCAAACCCTAAACCGTCACCTCCACCGCACCGAGAAACGCAGGGGACCAGATCCACGCGAATCACCTGCAAAAACCCCAGGGGGAAGCCTGAGGGAAAAAGGGAAGGGATCCCCAACCAAACAGGGATCCCTGGGAAGCACCAGTCCGAAAAAACAACCAAGGAAACCCTAGCCGGCCGGGAGGGGCGCAGATAGTGGAGAAGGATCTCCCCCCAGGAGATCATCTGCAAACAACCACTCCCCGGGAGGGATGACCTGGGTTGAGCCAGGGACTGGGCAGAAACCAGGAGCTATGGGAGGGGGAGCAGGAGAGGGACCAGAGCCCTCCCCTCTCAACCCTATCAGGGTGAGGTCCAATTATCTTATCTTATTTTATCTCTAAGAAAGTCCTGGAGTTCATTTATGTAGATGACAATAATAGTCAGCAAGATGGTATCCTTAACACCAATTATATTTATCATATCGTCAGAGAGTCGTTGGGCAGTCTAGAGCTGGCCTACTGCTGCCTTGTTGATCCTTGTGATGGCGGTAAGAAGTAGCTCTGAGATACAGCTAGCTTGAAGCTTGCAAAACAAATGCATGAACACAGAATTGAAGGCCTTTTTAAAGTCCATGGAAAAATAAGACATTGGAAGACTGCCAATGAGCTTCCTCAAATGTTGGTAATAGCTCAACAAGTAAAGTGATAAATAGAGTAGAAATCTCGTTTGAAGCCTGCCTGACCTTCCTCATGAACATGCCAGACTCCAGCTACTCCAATAGCAGAATGTCCAAAACCATGATATAAAGATTGGCAAAAATGTGTCCAATGAGGTCAGTCTTGTTGTTGGTGGGGTCAGAATTATTTTTTGATTTATGCATGACATAAATAATGTGCTGCAACCAAGAGGGATAAACCCAGGCATAGGACTTAATTAAACAAGTATGCAGTCGGAAGTTACAAACGAGTCCACATCATATTTAAGAAACTGAGCCTGAAGCTTCTGACAATCTGCTGCTTTGCTAGTGCATAACTTTTGGATGCCTTGCCAATGTCACAAGGAGTAGGCTAAAGACAAGAAGCTGGGGGAATGGACTTGAACAGCACATTGATCAGAAATGTCTAAATGAGAGTTGGCATAGGAGGCTCATCTTTGGGAGTTGGTTTGAGAAGAAGGGGCATTTTTAGGAAGCAGGGTATGATATTTGTTCTTCCATTGGTGTTGAAGAGTGACAGTAGATAATTTAAGAGAGAATTTTTATATTTTATTGCAAGGGAAGATTTTAATATTCATTTGATTTTAGAATGACAATGGATGTTGAATCCCTTAGTTTGTAGATATTCAAGTCTTTGAGGGATGCAAAGTCTCATTTTCTGGCTTCCCTCTGTAATATGCAGCAGGAAAGATGGTGCTGGTTAACTCTAAAAATTGTCATAGGGTCATTTTGTTGTGCCATATTTGTGCAGTTGCAGTTCTAATGAACAGATTACTTGTGCATGTTACAGTTTTTTTCATCTAGCAATATATACTTACCTGCTGTTTTCAGGACTAGTTAGTTTAATGTCCAAGCTTGTCGTGGACAACTTTTGTCAATTTATGTTGTCTTCTTAATTGGTCTCTTCTTCAGGCTAGAATTAGGTGAAATCTATAATAAGTTGCCATGGAAGACCCTTGAGCTAAAAACAGTAATAATGGCATGGTGAGGTTTCCATAAGAACTGTACATTTGATTACTTCGACTTAATTTCAGAAACTCATTCTTTCTTGTAATTTGTTACCATGTCTTTGCACAGGTGTCCAGTTGTATGGTGGTATGAAGGCAGCTGAGATCCTTAAATTACCTAAGGCCAGAAGCTTCCATTATGAATACAGCTCAATGGCATGCACGGTAGAAATAGTCAAGGACGTTTTTGAAGCTATCAACCATATTCATGAACATGGAAGGTGTGTTATGGAATTACCTGTATTAATTAGTTTATGGCATTTTTATTTGCCTAATATTATGGTGACTGGTTCATGTCATTTCCTTTCATTTACCTCCTTGCAGAAAAGTAATTGATTGCCTTAAGATTAATTATCCTTAATTAGTTAAGAGTTACAAGGAAAATTTCTTGATAAAATCAATCCTATTTTCTTAATGATTAGCAACTTTGTGTCATGCTTGTCCTTTAAACAATTTGTGCTAGTTTTGTAGTACAAGATTAATAACTTGCTATCATCGAAGACTTAAAAAATAGCGATTCCTGCAATCTAGAGGCAAAACTGAGCTAAGTGAAGTACAATCCCTTACTTTTCTGGGAATCAGACTTCTACAGAGAAAGTTATGCAACTCAATAGAACAACCTGCTCCAAGTGTGTGTACTTATATTTTTTCTGCTTAATTAGGAACTGCCTCCAGGAGTTATGCAGGCATACTTTCCCTGCCATGATTGCGAGACATGAAGTTCTTGACGTGGTACCTGAGTTGGTTGATTTGTTAATGTATTCAGAACATCTTTGTGTTTGAAATTTGTGATAGAACCCAGTATGACATATGCATTCACTAAATAAGAGGTTCCAATAAACTCTAGTTTGATTATGCTAGACCCTTCCGCTGATATGAAATAATGGGCCCTCTTTGTTTTTAAGCTTGTTTTTTTTCTCATTGTTTATATGGGATTGAAACGGGCCCCACCTGTATTACATCATCACCATTTATTGGTATTAGAACATCTTGGCTATTATGCATGTATCATTTGGTCAGATTCAAACCTTGGTTTCCTCCTTGGAAGTTGAGGAATTGAACCATTTGAGCTAATGCCATTTGATCTTTGTTTGTAAATTTGTTTTCTCACTAGTATCCGTCAAATTCCAAATCAATTCAGCAAACAGGTACTAACAAACAAAGAGAAGATGGAGTTATAGTCAGAGATACGGCTTCAGAAAAAAGGAAAGATAAATGTATCATAAAGATGTTGATAGTTGGATGAAACATGAATACAGATTAAAGCAAAAGATAAAGATATAGTGACATAACTAGAACTTTCTAGCAAGATGGTTATCAAAGCCCATCTGGACTTGTAACATTCTGAATTGAGGTGCAGTTTGTCAAGAATGTGCTGAAAATCCTCCAGTTTATATTCAGTCTTATAACTCTTTTCCAAATGGCTCTCAATCACAGCAATATGATGACACTGACCTCCAGAAACATGGGATGCCATAGAGTTTTATGTGTTCAAGCATTGTAATGCATGGCAACTTCCATTCTTCCCTGCCTTCTCCATACTGGTAGTTCCTTCACACATGTTCCAAACATCATGGAATATGCAATCTAATAAGACCTTCATTTCTTTATGGTCTAGGTGGTATTGCATTCCTAGGAATTTTCAAGGATCTGGAGGTATCCTTGTGTGTCTGTCATGTTGGCGTTAGGGCAAATTCCTCCTCTGCCATTTAGGACCCTTTTGCTTTCCTCCTGATTGCCTTCTTCTATTTCTTGTTGGAAGAATTGTGTGGAAAGATATTGTACTTACCATAGTTAGAAAAATCGTTGAGAAATCACAATATATTGGATTTTCTTGCGCTAATTTGTCCTGACAATTAAATTGTCCCATTTTCTTAGAGCTGAGAAAGAGGTGATATTTTGGCAAGAAATTGCCTAAATAATCACCAATTTCTCATGATTTTCTTGCCAAAACTAGGCTGGGTATAGGCAAAATGTAAAAACGGCCATCAAAAGGGGAGAAGTATCATTTCTCATTTATTCTTCTCTCTTGCAGCTGACTTAAAGTTTCAAGAGGGTAACCAAACATTCACAAATGCATTTTAACAAGGATTTGACAGATTTAACCCCCTGTTTTTGAAGATTTCACATCTTGGGCCAAATTTTCAGAGGTAGGGTTTCTTTATTTTTACTCATTTTTTAGAATCTATTATAGTTTTTGTTTTCTTTGTTTTCTCTCTTCTTTGCTGTTCCTAATGCCTCAAAGGCATTGTCTTAGACTATTAACACTTAACACTTAACCTTTTTTCAGATGGAGTCTTTGGGAATGGGCCAAGGCAGCAATGAGCCAAATCCATGAGCCCCAAATCCAACTCCCCACCAGGAAGGGGGGGAGGGGAATCTGATTTTGAAACATGAGAGGAAAGGGACTTTGCCAAATCAAGTCTTTTGCAACTATTGCGGTATATGAGAGGAGGCATCCATTGCCTCAAATTTCATTTTGCTGGGGTTGGAGGCTGTGATGTAGAGAAGTGTATAGTAGTGGACAATACAATTCAAAATGAGGTCAACGCTTGGTTGTCCACCAAAAAGCAGAGGAAGGTGTAGCACAGCAGTGGCATTTCACAATTGAAGGAACAAAGAATAATGAATGATAGGAAAAATCAGCAACACACAACATTTCACAACATATGGAAAGAAATATTCAGATTTGGAAATGAAATAAACAAGAGTAAATATCTTGAAATATGCTTAGATGACCATGCACATTCATCTACAACAGCATTGCATTTGTTCACAGGCACATGCAATTACATGCACAACACAACCATAAGCTTAGACACAACAATGGTTGAATGGATGTTCTTCTGATTATCTCCAAGTTTGCACATACATGAATATCTCCGAATGCACACACATGTATATCATTTGAATTTGTGAGGGGGTCTATTTATACATTTCCCTAGGAAGGGGGAGGTAGTTGCAACCCCAACTTCCTCCTACCAAACCTCTAACTGCGTGCCCCAACACATAATTTACATGCCATCTTGAATTACTGTTAGTAAAATTTTCAGGTTTTATACCTGCAAGTGGAAAACACAATGACACAGAACAAAACAGCAACACAAGTAACATAGAGATTTTATGTGGAAACCTGCAATGTGCAGGAAAACCATGGGGCAATGGCAACTTCTTCTTTATTGATTTCAGCAAACTTTACATTCTCAACTACATACACATCCAAGGGATCATTCCCCTTTTATATAGAAGAAAAGGAAGACATCGAAACTGTTCATTTCCTCTCCCAAAGAAAGCCTCCGAAAAAATGTTCGTTTCCACTCCCAAGGAAAAGCGTCTGAAACTGTTCGTCTTCCGTATCTAGATGTCTGGCACAAACTGCTGCCTAGACGTCTGGCCTAGACTTCTGTTGCCTAGCCGTCTGGCCTAGCCGTCTGCTGCCTAGACGTCTAGCAGCCTAGATGTCTAGCACTGCTGCCTAGACGTCTAGCAGCCTAGACGTTTAGCAGTGCTGCCTAGACATCTAGCAACAACCTCTGCTGACTAAAACCCTACATAGTGACTTCACCTCCTAACAATTACATGTACATTCAATTACGTGAACATTGAATTACATGTACATCCTAATTACCTGAACATTCTAATTACATGTATAACATTTCGTCAAACATTTTATGTACGTGTTATAAAATAACTCAAAATTACAAAACTATATATACAGTTAAAATCATATTTGCGTACTTTACTCCATACACACTTTGTCTGTCTCAAGGTGGCACTTGAGGTGGCAGAATTGTCTCCTATAGAAGTTAGAGGCAAAATGAACAAAGGTTGCAGCTAGAGTGAAGGTAGGACCTAGGGCTTATATTTATGAGGATAAGCCACTGTTCGAATATGAGGAAGTTCCTAGTAGTGTTGCATCAAAGTCCATCCTTGGCCCTTGCCTCCAATGGACTTCTAGGGCAAGTCAAGGTGCAAGTAGAGGAGGGCTTCCTTCCTCAAGTTTGAGGTATACAACCCTTGGGACTATTACATGGGTGAGGGAGAAGATGAAGGAAACCTGAACGACAATGACAAATTTTTGGTACTATTGTAACATTCCTTTGAATGCCGTGAACAACCCTTATTGGGATGCTTTGGTGAAGGCATTTAATGAAGTTGGGAAGGGATGATGGCACCTAATACCAATGATATTAATGGCCCTTTATTGGAGAAGTGTGTCACAAACACACCTGCTCTTGTAGAAGCGCAAAGGTAGATGTGGAGGAGAAGAGGGTGCAACATTTTATCTGATGGATGGACAAATGCAAGGAACCGTGCCCTCCTTAATTTCTTAATGGCTTTTGGTGGATCCATGGTCTTCTTAAAGTTTGCTAATGCCTTTTAAGTGAAGAACACACAACTCTTGTTTCATTTGTTGGGGGAGGTTGTGCTCAAACTTGGAGTAGAGAACATTGTCTAAGTAGTGACAAATTATGCAACAACCTAGGTATGTACGGGCAAACTTCTCAAGGAGAAATACTCGTCCATTTTTTGGAGCCCACGTGCCGTTGATTGCATTGACCTCGTCCTTGAGGACATTGATAAATTGTCATGGGTGAAGACCATGGTTGATGAGACGAAGAACATCACCAAATACATCCATCTACAACCACACATGGGTGCTCAACTTGATGAGAGAGCACAATGATAGGAGGGACATTCTTTGCTTAGGTGTCACCCGATTTGCCACTAACTTTATTGCCCTACAAAGCCTTCAAGTTGCAATGCTTCCTCTTAGGAGGATGCCTGTTAGTAAGGAATGGTATGCCTCGTCATTTTCTATAGAGGAGAGGCAAAAAATATTCCACCAAATCTTTGATGAGGAATTTTGGGTGCGCACATAGGAAATAATCTACATAAGTATTTGGCTTTCTAGAATCAAAATTTTTAGTTTTAGAATCTTTCTATTTTCCTGAAGTTAATTAAATATTACAAATATAGATTTGTAATTTTTAATTAAATTTTACAAATTATGATTTTTTTAATGACTAATTTTCGTTGTTCAATGTTATGTGACGAAACCTTTTGGTTAAGGTTCTTCGCCTTGTGGATGGAGATAAATTGCCAATGGGATATTTATATGAGGCCATGGATAGAGGAAAACATTACTATGGAGTCAATCAATGCAAATATGATCCCACTTGTTCAATTATTGATAAGAGATGGTCAAGGCAACTCCATAAACCTCTTCATGCAATGGGGTATGTCTTGAACCCCAAATTTTATTTAAGTCCCAATTTTTATCATAATGATGAAGAGGTCAAAGATGGCTTCTACGCTTGCACTAAGAAGATGATAGATGTCCTGGACAAACATTGCATAATCCCTTAGGAGTTGCAAGACTACCAAATGGTTCGAGGGAGGTTGTTTTCATCTCCTTTTTGTATTGATTCGAGGAACAACTTGCAACCAGGTAAAAAATTTAAACTTTTTAGTTGAAGCTGAATTTTACTTGCAAATTGCAATTTAGAAAATTACGAATGTAAATATATATTGCAGATAAATGAGTGGAAGATTATGGTGCTGGATGTCCAGATCTCAGATGGATTCCCATCCTCATTTTGAGTCAACCTTGTGCTTTTGGATGTGAGTGCAATTAGTCTCTATTTGAGGCCATATACACCAAGAAGTATAACAAATTGAACCAAGAGAGCCTTAATGACCTTGTCTTCATGCACTACAACCTCTGGCTTTGCGTCAAGCAAATGGAGGGGATGAAATCCTCTGACACAATTAACTTGAATGCAATGGATCTCCTTTCAGATTGGGTTGCTAATGGTTTGGAGTGGGAGGATGGTACCATGTTCACTGAGGAGGAGATCAACATGTTGCTGGAAGAAGTAGAACATACTTGAGGATTGGAGGAGATGGAAGATGTTGTGCCTAAGGTTGAGGTGCCTCAACCACCAC
Organism: Wollemia nobilis; assembly: GCA_028583015.1. Lineage (NCBI taxonomy): Eukaryota > Viridiplantae > Streptophyta > Pinopsida > Araucariales > Araucariaceae > Wollemia > Wollemia nobilis. The sequence continues at coordinate 7,321,929 of JAQPPZ010017257.1, read as the reverse complement.
CTATCCAAACATATAGTTCGAGGACAAGGAAGGGAAAGCAATGAGCAGTTTAAAACTGCTTTAGTATGTTGTATTTTGTTGGTTTCTGATGATCAAGAATTATAATTGTACTCTATTTATGAGTTTCTAATAGAAAATCAACTTCTTTGCGCTCTATTTTTTTTATAATTTGGTTATATGGGATTGAAATGGGCCCCACCCATACTACATGACCGCATATCACAACAACTTGGCTATTATGCATGTATCACTTATCGAGATTCAAACCTAGGTCTTTTCCTTGAAAGTTGAGGAGTTTAACCTGTTAAGCTAATGCCATTTGATCTTGGCTCTCTAATATTTGTTTTATATATATAATATATATATTTGTGAATTAAATTATTTTCTTTGAATTGTTTTTGCCATGTTTTTGCAAGTTGTTGAGAACTCTTCATAATTTGGTTGCCGTGTTGCAAGTTTTCCAACTATGGTACTTACAATTTTTAAGTACATGCTTGATTTCCCACATATATAGTAAGTTACGTCGGAACGTGAACAATTCCCTTGCTGCTATTTTTGTTGACTATGCCCTTTTTGTTTTTGTTATTGCTTGTGGGGTTTGCCACTTTTCTTTGGTTGCAATGGCTTCTTGCCCTTTCGATAAGACACTAGGGCTGCTCATCATCTAACTTCATCTCATGATTTTCTTCCTCCTGTTGAAGCAAATTCATGAGTCTCGAAAGTAGGACTTTGATTAGGATGTTCAGGATCATCACCAAAACTACTCTAATTGTTGTTTTATATATATTTGTGAATTACATTATTTTTTTCGATTTTTTTTTGCCAAGTTTTTGCAGGTTGTTGAGAACTCTTCAAAATTTGGTTGCGGAGTTGCAAGTTTTCCAACTATAGTACTTACAATTTTTAAGTACGTGTCTGACTTCCCACATATATAGTAAGTTACATGGGAACGTGAACAATTCCCTTGCTGCTACTATTGTTGACTATGCCCTTTCTGCTGTCGTTATTGCTTGTGGGGTTTGCGACTTTTATTTGGTTGCAATGGCTCCTTGCCCTTCTGATAAGATGCTAGGGCTTGCTCATAATCTAACTTCATCTCATGATTTTCTTCCTCTTATTGAAACAAATTCATGAGTCTCGAAAGTTGGACTTTGATTAGGATCTTTAGGGTCATGACCAAAACACTGAATGCAGGTGGCACAATTGTTAGGACAATTGGCACAAGAATGTCATCAGTCACAGTTTCACCTAACGCTTTTAGTGAGGCTCACAACTTAGCAACACTCCTCAAAAGGGCCTCCAATTGCTCATTGCTCTTCATCTTCAAGCAATGCAACTAACTCTACAGGTGAAGAATCTGGTACTTGTTCTTGGATTCAAACATCTTACAGAGTTTATCCCATGCGTCTTTGGTTGTAGTGGCATCATAGATGTAAGGTTGTATCTCATTGGATATGTAAAATGCAACGAGTCTAGATTTTTGAGCTGCCTTATCAAACTTCCTTTGGTCATCAAGATTGGTGGCATGTCTTTGGGTGGCTTCTGAGACGACATCCTAATCATTTTCAAACTCAAGATGAATCTTGAGTTTCATCTTCTAGGTAGAATTGTTGTCTCAACAATTGGGAGTCAGATAGCAAGACTTGGGGGCATTGACTGCTGTGTTAGTGTGTCAAGAAAACAAAAGCTTCAAAATGACACTATACAAGTGTGTACAATTGAGAAAGCCAACTAAATAGTTTAGAAAACTTTAAAAGACTGAATAATTATGGATCAAAACTTGTAAATACTTCAACTTGCATCAATGCAAGGAAACTTGTCTTTGCCAGTGTCGATGATAGGAAGTGGTTGTCAAACATCTTCTCCTTTGATGAAGTACATGAGCATTGTCTTCTACGTTTGCTTCATTCCCATCTTTGAGCTTCCTCTTGATACTTAGTGATTGGAAACGAGTGTCAAAGGAAATGTATTCTAGAAGCAATGTGAAATGTGATAATCAAAACTCAATGGACCTATCTTGTGCAATGTCTCTTGAAGAGCATAGTAAAACCCATATTTGTTGGTCATCGGCTTGGCATGTCTTCACAGGGGTTTTGGTGAAAGTATGTCGTCACTCCAAAGGCACAACCTAACAATGAATTGGCTGCTACAAAAACAAGGTCAGCTGCTACAAAAATATCATCTCGAAAGATGAAATCAACATACGGTCAACAAATGCTCTTCATTGGCAAACATTGCGTACTTTCCTACTGGGCAGAAAATATAAAAGACTCACCAACTTGGAGATTCACCATGTCATTTACCTTATCCTTTCAGTTTCAACAATGGTCCTCGACGAATTGTCTGCACTCACATATATGGAAGACCAAACTCCAAAAGACTTTCTTCAGATCCAAATGATCGCTTTGCTTGCATGCATATCCTAAATTATATCCACGTTAGAAGATATATGATGATGATGCTGATGGCAACACCCTGCATAGCTCCCTGAAAATCTGTCTCTTGTTTCATCAACAACAATGCCTCATTCAAAATTTTGCTTTCATTAGTGCAAATGTTTTTAATAGAAACGATCCATGCCCCATGTACATACAACAAACAGCTTCATAGCCTTTGTCGTCAGCATGGAAATTTGTTTTCCAGCATGGGATCTTGTAACACAAGTGCAAACAACATCTAGACTGTTCTCTTTGCTTATTTACCTTTGTCTCTCCATACAACATGATTCTTAGGTTTAATAGTCAATAAAATCGCCTCTCTCAAGATTGTAGCCATGTCATGTCTCAATGTTGTAGACTGTGTTCGCACATGACCTGTGCCCAAATTATCTAGAAAGGATAGGATTCTGCGGAACATCTCACAATCTAAGCCTTCACCAATGCAAAAACACACTTCTTGAGCAAAAAACATCATCTTCTATCAAAGAAATGTGGCAACATTAGTTTCTGACCAAAAACCAAAAAAAGCTCTTATCACATGAAATGTTCTCAACAATAACTTTATCTGGAAAAAATGGGGTTGAATGAATGGCGTCGTCTCGTTTCTTTATAGTAACAAGCCATGCTCTTTGTTCCATGCTACAAGAGGCCATCATTGGTGAAAAACAAAGTCCTCAGCATTGTATCTCCTTCAACAATGAACATGCTGTTTCTCATGGATGTCAATCTCAACAAAACAAATGCCAACATCCAACAACAATTACAACAACAATCACCTCTATCATGATGCAACAATGGCGAGGAAGAATGGTTTCCAACTCCTCTCTAGTCACACGTCCTCTCTCTCCCAAAAACGACTAGGAAAAATCAATATTGCTTTCATACCAAATGATACAAATGCAGAAAAAAGATGTGATGAATATCATTGATGTAATGATACATATATACAATGGAAAGAAAGAAATTATTTGTTAGAAAACGATTCCAACTAATGGACTAAAAGGGTGAGGTGGAGTGACCCAAGTGGTCTGAAAATATTGTTGATAAACATCATTGTAGACTACTTCATTAAGCATCTCTTATTAGGAAGAAGGCAAGGAGGAGCATTTAAAGAGTATTTGAATGGAGGTAATCAATCTATGGAGATGCCAACAATCTGAAGAAGAGAAATAACTTTTTGAGTACCATCCATGAAGATGACCTGAGGTGCCCCTAGAGGTAATCCATTCTAAGGAGCATTGCACCAAATAGGGGTATCTCTCGCGGCCTAAGGTGTAGTTAGTGATTGATCTATGGCAATGAAGAGAATAATTTTGGAGTTGCTCTCAAGGTGAGGAGGAGAGTGCCAAACTCGGCTTGGCAATAAATTGGGGAACTATTCTTTTACATTGAATAAATCGCTAAAGCAAAGTAGTTTGGACCCTCTCAATGCGAGCCCAATTAACACACCCTAGATATGGACCCCACATCTCAGATCCATAAAGGATTGTGAATTTGTTGATGCAATCAAAGAGGTGCATCTTTGTAGGTATGTTTTAGAAGTGTTGTTGAAACATTGGCGTCCGAAGAGTAAGAGAAATGTGTTCCCCTTGCAAAGTTGTGACTATGAAGCTGGCTGAAGACGAAGGGAAGGACTTGTAAATTGAATCCCCTAGTAGGTGTAAGCAGTGGTGATATCAGTTGACTCACCTTAGTCTTTCTAAGGTTGCCTTCCAGCTGTTTTAACTCACTGAAGCAAGCAAGAGCATCCAACTGTCTTTGCAGGCCCTTAGGAGTATGAACAAGAAGAACTGCATCTTGTGCAAAAAGCAATTCAGCTACCAGGATATGATGTAGAAGGTAGTAGTCTTCAACAGTTGTGTTTTGGCGGATAAATTCTTCAAGCTCGTCAATGTAGATCCCAAAGAGTAAAGGAGAAAGAGGACATTCTTTTTTTGGCACTCTGGTGCTCTGGGCAACCTCTGAGAAATCAAAAACTGTCTGAGAACGACCAACAACTACCTTGTATAGTCTCTTGATGGGAGTGATAAAGAGCTCCGAGATGCCAATGTCACACAGCCTTTGAAATAAAATATCCCTGCGAACTATGTTAAAGGCCTAATGAATCTGTCAGGTATATAAAACACGGATGAAATTGTCACTATACTAGACGTTTACCCAAATTAAAAAAATTTAAGCTGAGAGAACTCTCAGAGTCCCAATGACACAAAGTTTATCAGTCATGGAGAAGGTAGTCTATATTTATAATATCCAAGATTCTAACAGGGAGAAGACTCAAGGTAAGGAAGCTTGATAGATCATGACAATTTAATATGAACTGGCATGAGGAAGAAACTTAAGTGTTGCTGACTCGTGCCATATAATTTGATAAATTCTCTATTCAAACTAAGTTCCAATATTTTGCTTTTAGGATCTTAAGACGTTCTTACTAGATTAGAATAGATTATGTACTATCCAGCCAAAGGTGCTTATAATATGTCTGTTGTTGTGTGTGTGTGTATGCACCTGTGCATGCATCTCATAATTCAGAAACTCGGAGTTGGCCAGAACTCAGCAGCCCAAAATTTTGACTGTGACTCGAAATTGATGAAAACTTGACAAATAAGAAACAAGATAAATAAATATATAAATTTGTAGAATAAAATTTGATGCTTCTAAAGAGGATTAAAAATGAATTTAGAGAGCCTAAAAGTTGATTGTCTATTAGATTTTCATAAAAGATGTACAATTCACATCCTGCGATCATCCAAAATTACAAATTTATCAAAACTTTCCAGGTTTCAGTAGGCGTAGACACATGAATGAGGGCAGAAATAAAAGTTCTTGGAAGTCATGGATCATTGATTGTTTTTTCCTATCAGGAGAGTCCATACTTGAAACTCAAGTACTCACTGAGAACTTGCCAAAAACTCAATATGGTGAGCAAAAGGCCAGTAACAGTCCTGGTGTCCAGAACTGTGTTTGTGTGTATACACACACACTTCATCCCCTTTGTTTGCCTCTTTTCCTAGAATCTGGGATTTCCTTGCAACCGCTCCCTTCTTGCAAACGCTCATTTCCATGTCCCCCTTAACAGGATGCTTGGTAGAACATAGGTTCTTGGGAATTTTGTTGAGCTCATCTCTCTGGGGCACTTATGGAACTGGTTGGCTTACACAGCTTCTGCTACTTGGAACATCACCTATGATGTCCACTGCATTCTAAAACTTTTGGCGAGGCTTTCATTTTTCTTTAGTTCAAGGTTCTACAGATACTTGTGTGATAATTCGCAAAGGAAAGATTTCAATTTGTAGAGGATCTGGAGGAGACCTTTACCAACCTCTCTCTGCTTTGTCTTTCGTAAGAGGATTCTGTCAGCGAGCCACCTCATCCATATATTCCAAACAGAACTGTCTTCTATATGGTGTCAAGACAAATAACCATAAACCACAATGTTACTTATTCTTCTTAGGAGCCAAACTGTTAATAGAATTAGTTTTGTTGTTCCTTTTTGGCCTAGAATAGAACTCATAAACCTGTACTTGTGGATATGTGACATAGAGTTCTGAGTCATGCCCTTTAAGTGTGAACTTCAACTTGCCTCTAATATCACTGTTACATGTCTAGTTTCTATTGAAAAAATCTAACTGTAGAAACAGATCCGATGATACAAATAGCCTGATCTCTAGAATTTTAGGGGTATGCTATTAGAGCAGCCAGCCTTCTATATCTTAGAAATACAAAAATGAGAGCACCCTTTATAATCAGGGTTATAGAACTAGATTTCCAAGTGGAAGTAAAACAAGTTATATAATACACATCTAGGTAGAACTAGGGATATGCATCTCAACACTTGATATGTTTGCTCATCCATGGCAAAAGGAAAACAGTTCTAATTGTCAAAAACCTCTACAGAAGCCCCATTGTAATGGTAAATGTCACAAATATTCTTGCCATCGATATCTAAGTGTGAGTTACACATGGCTTCACCCATCAATCATACTGTAAAGCATGTGAGGGTTTCCTTAAGTGGCTCTGAGTCTCCTAACCTGTGCGTGAGAAAGTTAAAATCCATAACACTTCTAAGCTAGATTTCCACTACCCAAATAATAATAATTATAATAATATTAATATTAAAAAGAAAAAAACTGCATTAGACACATAAAGCAATATATGAAATATGCAAATACCAAGCATACCATTGTAAGAGCTTTATGTACATCTTCCTCTTAGAAATTTGTATAACATCCACATCCCATCCTGTACGTAGTGAGTTGAGTACATTACTAATGTTGATTTTAGAAAATTATGCATTATGAAGTATGCATATATCATACCAAGTGGCTATGCCAATGACAAGCAAAGGCTAACCATTAACTGGAAGGCATTTCCTCATCTGACTAGCTCGAGGCAATATAGCCTCCAACATTAGATAAATAGTCCTCAATTTACGATAGTTATTTTTAGAGATTATGATCGGAAACTCAGAATTTTGAGTTAAAAGGAAGATTAAAAAAAGGAGTGCAATTTAGAAATAATAGAGTACAACAAAAAATAACAAAAAAGAAAGCCCAAATAATAGAATTATTTCATTGCTTAGAAAATAGAGTAAAATGCAAGCAATCTTTGAGAAGATACGTGAGGCTATTGTCCAAATTTTAATCTAATTCATGGCCAAGGCCGCCATTGTGCAATGTTTTGGATAGGCCTAAGGGCATTTCATTGTACAATATATTAATTATTTGTAATATTTTATTATGTAAGCCCAATGGGCCCCGATTAACCTTGTTATTGTTAAACCCTCTTTATAACTTGTAAATTATCCTAAAGGCCCTCTTGCTATATTGGCTTAGGTTAAAATTTATGATGTAATTGGGGTTTTGGTATTGCTATAAATATCCCCCTCACACTCCTCATTTGATTATTGGAGTGGTGTAATTTCATCTACGAATAAAGTGATTATTTATGGTGCCTATGGGCACCCACCACATCTCTTTCTATTTTGTCCTTTCTTTTGCTTTTTGCATAAGATTTGAGTGGATGATATGCTTCTATTCGTTTCTGGAAAATATTTTGAATTGCAACATGGTCTCAAACCAGGTTTGGAGCAACGTCACTTGGTCACACGGAAAGCTAACTTGGTGCCTCTAATTCTTCTTCCAAATTCCTGGACGAATTATTCCTCAAATCTTCATAAGTTTTTTCTACAAAAGAAGATGAGGAAAATCTATTCCATGAATTATTGCTTGTTGTTTCAGAAGTAAACTGCTTACTGCAAAAGTTTCAAGGTAAACTCCTTTAGTTTCCTGCATATTCAAATTCATTGGCTACTCTTGTTTTTAGTGCCAAATATTTTAAATTTGAAATGTGCGTTGGCATGCACGGTTTTGTTTTCACATGCATGCGTCCGTTGCACACCTTCAAAACCATTGTCCTAGGGAGGCTTTGATGTCAAGCCGCTCGAAGCAGAAGGAAAGCCAGTGGCATTACTCATGTGGTTATGTGGCAAGGACTTAAGGCTTATGGTAGGGGGGTCATGAGTTCGAACCCTTTATGCTCCCCTTTTGTAAAAGGAGACAGGGGATAGGACAGTTCACACACTGGAGACAAGGTACTCCAGGTTGACGTTGCACTCACAAGGCTTCGTAGAGCCATGAGGCTTTCTAGTCAGCTTAACGACCTTGACTTGTTGGCGAGAATATCATTGCTAAGGTGTCGGTATCTCTTTGGACCCTAGTTCGAGTCTAGGTAGGGCTTTTTTTGGTCTTTGTTTCTCTCTAGGTGTGGAAGAAATATTGCTCTAATTAGTTCTTTCCCCCCCACAAGTGCAATGGGGAAATATTGGCTAGAGCAATGTTCTTTGGTCGAAGACGTCGAAGGTTCAAACCTTGTGAGTGGAACTTTGAAAGATGTTTCAATGCACGAATTTCAAGGACAACGTGGCGGCCGACTAGGCATCCAAGGATGCTACGTAAACATCTTTTTATACTTATATACCACCTTATACCAATCAAACCGTAGCATGTGGTAGAGTTCCAACCAGTCAGAGGTTACCAGGTGGCGCAAAATCAGTGTCTGTCACCAGTGAATGAGTGGTCGCCTGCTGCATTTTTTCTAAGGTTTAAGGCTTTAATTTTTGTTTTTTGGGGGATTATTAGGGCAAAACTTCTAGAAGCTATAACTTTTGCATACGGAAGCGTTTGAGCCCCCTTTTTTTTTTTCAAATTGTATGATTTTTTGAGCTCTACACATTGGTGACATCATTCTATGAACCTATTCCTGTGTCTGGGGCCAATTTGTGTGGAATAGTCATCGAGCCCTATTGCCCTAGTTTGAAAGAGCAAATTTACATTTTTCTATGCAATCGGAATCTTTGGCCTAGTTTTTTGGGAGATTTAGATGGATTTGTGACAGTTGTAGCAGATTTTGAGTCTTTTGGAGGCTTGCAAGGAAAGGATTCAGAATGTGCTTAAGTCAATCCCACATCCTCCTTTGGTGATTGATTAAGCTTATTCATGAAGATCTAATCCTTCATGAACTCTTCCTTCTACTTTTTGTCTAGGTACTTTTGGAATTTTGTTACAACTTTTCTTTTAAGCAGTTTCATGTAAAATATTTTTTGGTGATTGAAATAAGGTGGCCCACAGGCAAGAGGAAGTCTTCAAATAGGATGATGTATGCTATGAATGGAAACGTTGTGCCTTTAAGACATAACTTATGCGACAATGGAAGATTGAAAGAGCTTATCTTTAAAAGAGGTGGTGATTTTGACTTTTCTTCTTCATTTGAAGTCTTAGCAGAAGTGTTTTTTAGATGTGTGCGGGAGTGTCTAATAGTGGCAGTGGTGACTACGGTCAAGCCTAAGGAGACTCTTGTGCAAGAAACGTTTTTGCATCAATAAATTTCAGATGATGGGAGGGATATAGATGGGTCTACCTTATAATGCGGAGACCCACTAGAATATCCATTATGGGGGGGTGTTGAAATTGTAATTTGATTCATGGCCAAGGCCGACATTGTGCACAATAAGGGATTTTCATTGTACAATGTATTAATTATTTGTAAAATTTTATTATGTAAGCCCAATGGGCTGTGGTTAACCTTGTTATGGTTAAACCCTTTTTATAACTTGTAATTTGTTAGGAATTATTATATCATAGCCCATGTGAGAAGGCAAGTGGTATAACCACCCATCACAAGGTTTATGCATGCAGTATAGGACAAGATAATTTCAAGTTTGGTTGGAGGTTAGTTATGCCTAAAATAGGCATCCTATGTATTTAAATACTTATCACTTCCATAATACAATCATCGAAGCATTGATTTTTAACATGTGGTATCAGAGCAGGTAGAAGGAAGAATAATTCTCCTTTTGATCCTCCTCTAGCTTCAACACAGAGAAGCCAAAAGTGCACTTTGTTTGAGAAAAGAAGTTTCAAGGGTAATGTTGCCCTGCATAAAAATTGTTCAAAAATAAACCTCAAAAGAGAGGAAGAATGTCATCGTGAAGAAAAATTCCATAGTAGATTTAAAAATTTCAGGGTTTCAATCCCTCCAAGATCAATATGTTCATGAAGCTTGCAAGAAACAACCAGGCCAAGTTTAGCAAGAAATAAAAAATTGCCAATTTTAAAAGGCAAGAAAGGAAGCCATTGAAGCTTCTTAAAAGAAGATCACAAGATAGCTACCCTTCAAAGGGTTGAAGCATATTCCAAGAAAAAGTACTATAGGAACATAAGAAATCTAGTTCATATACATTTGACAAAGGCCCAAGCCTTTTCTTGAACCATTAGAATCAACAAATTCATCGTTGGAAGACAACTCTAGAACAAAATGTTCCAAGGGAATGAAAAAGAAACTCATCGTTGGAAGACAACTCTAGAACAAAATGTTCCAAGGGAATGAAAAAGAAACTCATCGTTGGAAGACAACTCTAGAACAAAGTCTCACTCATGACAAGAATAAAGCCTCACTCACGACAAGAAGAAAGCTGCATTGAAGAAAATGTTCCAAGGGAATGAGAAAGAAACTCATCGTTGGAAGATAACTCTAGAACAAGCTCCAGAATGCAGATGCAAGGACAACATGGTCAACATTCACGAGGCGTTCAAGAGCAAACAAAAAGAAGACAACGAACAATTAATTCAAAGAGAAGTTAAGCAACAAACTTTCTAATATTAGAACGATCTCAAAGTAGCAAGGTTTGTGTGAATCGTGACAAACCTATACTTAGTAAATTGCTATTGGGTAAGGCATCTGTGTTATAGAGCAAGGAAGTGCTCTATAAAAAAGCAAAAAAAGAAGAGTAGAAAAGACACCCAAAAAGGAATTAAAAAAGAAGTGCATCTTGGAACTCCCAAACTTGAGGAGAATATAGACATTTAAGATGACAAACAAAGGCTTGCAGAAGGATATCTTAACGAATACACTGTCGGGGAATCACAATGCATAAAGAAGCCCGTTGAGGAACTACTCAGGTTCGAGAGAAAACACAGTTGACAGACGTGTAGGCCTCGCCACCCATAATTGTCTTCGTCAAAAGAAAGAACAAGTTGGCAATCTTAGGCATAGAGAACCTAAATGCACTTAATGGTGCTTGTTGCCATTATTGAAAGATGAAACAACATTTTGGTGCCCAAAGTAGAAGAAACCATAAGATTCAATATTTAAAGAAGGTCTGAGCCAATGTCGAACAAATTTGAAGAAGACTTGAGCCGAACATCGAACAAATCTGAAGCAGACCCGAGTTGGATGTCGAACAAATTTGAAGAAAACCCAAGTTGGAAGTCAAATGAATCTGAAGAAGACTTAAGCCAAACGTCGAACGAATCTGAAGCAATCCCGCTCTGAACATCGAAACCTGCTTAGAATGAACTTGAAGCAAACTCTTGAAATGTCATGATTGGTCGAAGCTGAAGCAGATGATTGGACATCAAAGAACAGTCCAAGTACAAATCGAAAATAAACATTTGAACAACTACAAGGTGCCAAGGTTGCACATAAGACAGAAAGGCCATTTTGGACGAGATAAAATCATAAGGGAGAAAAGAATTTCCCCACATTGCTAGTGAAGAAGATAATTAAGAGGTTTTAAAATATCATCTCTCCATTGCACAATTGCAAGCAAAAAGAAGGGCCTATAATATTTTTGAAGAAATTAGAATATTTTGAAAATTATTCTTTAAAAGGGATTGAAGTAGGAGAAAGAAACTTCATATTTCATTTGCCCGACAGTATAGGTATATATATACTCATCGGAAAGAATTTTTCGAGGTGAATTTAGTGAAAGAAAAATATTTAAATTTTGTAAAAGTTTATTATGGCTAGTGGAGAATTGAGGTTTTTGTTGCTAGATTCCCAATTTTTGAGGGGAAACAATTATGCTACATGGAAAACCAAACTCAAAACACAACTTGAGTTCGAAGAAGTATGACAAGTAGTATATGGGATCACTACCCATTCGGAAGAAGCAAATGAAGACCAAGTAAAGTTCAACAATGTAAACAGAAAAACAAGACTAATTATCATGTTTGGAGTTGTAGATGAAGTCCAAGCATACATTCAAGATTCAACCACGACCAAAGATGCATGGGAGAAGCTGAAAACAATATTTGAATCAAAGAATCAAAATTAAATTCTATTCCTCCAAATCCAGCTCCATTATCCGAAGATGAAGATTGGAGAGAATCTGGAATTGTTCATGAGGAGAATAATTGAGTTGCGAGCATCATTGCAAGCACTAGGAGAAAAGGTATCTAATGAAACTATAGTTCCAATTATTTTGAGATCTCTCCCATCAAAGTACAATGTTTTTGTGACAACATTAAATATTATTGAGCAAACACCAAGCTTTGAAAAGTTGGTGAACCTACTTCAGAAAGTAGAGGCCTCACATACAACAAATGAAGAATAGTTACTACTTACAAATCAAATGAGGAAGCAACCATTTAGAAGAGGCATGAGACCTCCACAACACTTCCAACAAAGAAACAATTATCAAGGATATCAAAATTAGAGAAATGATTATGAAAGAAACACTTTTCATGCACAAAGGATGTGTGAACATTGTTGCAGAAACAGACACACATTAAAGGAATGGTGGCATAGTCCATTCAAAAATGGATCCCCTTCACATGAGATGAACCAATGACAATACAGGTCATCTTTAGAAAGGCAAAATCAAAGTTGGAGAAAGGCACAACAAAATAATGTAGTCAAAGAAAATCAAGCTAAAGAAGAAGGAAAAGATCATCAAGGAGAAGAAGGAAAAGATCACCAAGAAGAAGAAGAACATGTGTATATTGCTCGAGCACAACTAAGACACAACAATGATGTCTGGTATGACTCCAAACAAATGACAAGTCAAGAAAAATGGTTCCATTCAATTGCAACTAGGAACATCAAGAGCCAAGCACCTAACACTTGGAATGTTATTCTTCACCATTCATAGAAAAGTTTGAAATAGAAGAGAACAAAGAAAATGAGGAATCAATGCGATAGGCATTTATGATTCAACCATCAATATCACACCAAAGAAAGCGTGAATACATAGCTTTCTGCAAACGTCTTTCTTTAGATGAACAATGCCAAGAAGAAGCAAAAGATGATTGATCTCACTACATCAAGAGACAATCAAAACATGAAATGGAAACTAGTTTGCACAAAAGATATGACAACACAAAAAGTATTGGAAACCAGTCAATTCAATGATCGACATAGGATGCATGGTAGCACATCACATTGAAGATCAAAGGAAGTAGGAATACATCATGTATCACAAGCAAAGGCTTAATCAAATGAATGAAGCCATGATAAAGAAGAAAATATAAGAGGTGATTGACCTTACCACAATAGAAGACATTGATCAAGATTTGGTAACAAGTCTACACAACAGGAAAACATTTGACGAAGATCCTCCATGTGAAGACATGGGAGGAAACACATAACTCATGTATTGAATATGTATTAGAAAGTATTCAATGATTGTTTGTAATAAATGGAGTGCATGATTGGTGTAACCCGACACTCCTAAGTATCAAAGTAGATTGTTTACATTAAGGGGGGAATTTCTCTCTCAAATTCCAACATCACCCTAGAAATTATTTTTGGTCATAAGCAAAAATAGAGCTATGACTATGATGTAATAAGGCGGGGAATGTTAGGAATTATTACATCATAGCCCATGTGAGAAGGCAAGTGGTATAACCACCCCTCACAAGGTTTATGCATGTAGTATAGGACAAGGTAGTTACAAGTTTGGTTGGAAGTTTGTTATGCCTAAAATAGGTATCCTATGTATTTAAGTACCTATCACTTCCGTAATACAATCATCGAAGCATTGAGTTTTAACACAATTAACCTAAAAACCCTCGTTATGTTGGCTTAGGCTAAACTTTATGATGTAATTGGGCTTTTGGTATTGCTATAATTACCCCCGTCACACTCCTTTTTTGATTATCAGAGTGTTGTGTAGTATTATATACAGATATAGTGATTATTTATGGTGCCTATGGGCGCCCACCATATCTATTTCTTTTTCGTTCTATCTTTCGCTTTCTGCAGATTTGAGTGGATGATTTGCTTTGTGTTCATTTCTGGAAAATATTGTGAATTCCAACAGCTATAACATTGCATCCATTACTCATTGTTTTTATAGTTAGGGGTGCATCTATCTTTATACAATAATTGGTGTGTTGGAAATCCACCATATTGAATATGGAAGGTCACCCATATGGAAATGTGGTGGTTCACCTTCCACGAGTTAGAAGGTCACCCGTATGGCAATGTGGTGGTTCACCTTTCATGGGTTAGAAGGTCACCTATATGGAAATGTGGTAGTTCACCTTCTATGAGTTATAAAATGCATATAAACTGAAAATTACATACATATGACTTGTCATTTTGTGTTTTGTTTTATGTTGATGTGTCAACATGGCTAGAATTCATTTTGGTTGTGTATATCTAAAAATAGAAAATGATTATTTTTAGTAAATATTTTGTTTTGCATTTTTAGGGCCTCCAAGGCTTTTTTTTTTCTATGCAGTTGGTTTGAACTTGGCATGGATTTTTGTTCCAAAGTTTTAGTTCTTCCTGTAAGCTTTCAAATGTATTGTGAATGGTTCAAAGCAGAGTCCCAAGGGCAAAGTTATGCCCGACAGTATAGATAGGATAAAACAATAGGTTTTTGGGCACAAAAACATACCCCAAAAAGGTCACATGCTTTGATCAGATTACCAGCTCAGACTGTTCTCTGTTGCTCATTGTGGGGCATATGTGCATGAAATCCAAAACACTCATAATATTCATATGAAATTTATTCCAGGAAGCAAAAGATACACAACTTCACTGTGTAGGTCAGGATGAAATAATTGCTTAAGTGAGAAAGATGTAGACGTTTCCCTACAAATTTATGTCTTAAGAATATATAATTATATCAAATATACTGATAAGATTTCATGGATCAAAGCGGAGTCAGTCCCAAGCACAAAGTTATGCCCAACAGTTTGGATAGGATAAAACAATAGGTTTTTGGGCATAAAAACATACCCCAAAAAGGTCACATGTCTGGATCAGATTACCAGCTCAGACTGTTCTCTGTTGCTCATTTTGGGGCATATGTGCATGAAATCCAAAAAAATTCTTAGTATTCATATGAAATTTATTCCAGGAAGCAAAATATGCACAACTTCACTGTGTAGGTCAGGATGAAGTAATTGCTTAAGTGAGAAAGATGCAGAGGTTTCCTTACAAATTTATGTCCTAAGAATATATAATTACATCAAATATACTGATAAGATTTCCTGGTTATACCTTGTATGTTCATTCAAGCCTCAAGGTATACTCTGAATGTATATTAAACTGACGAATAGATTACATATAGTCTATAAGTAGTTTCAAAATAAAGTTTGGTTTTTTGCCACTTCTTAATGCATCTATGCTTAGGGGTTTTGGGTTTACATCATTTGCACCCAAAGTTGTTATTTATTTCAAGATTCCTGTTTTCTTATGATAAATAAATTTATAGAATATTCAAATTCCAGATTCAGACCAAAAGTCTATTAGACTAAGGTATGAAGTTCACAGAAATGATGCAGTGGTGATTATTGAGTCTAATTTAATATCTAAGAATGTATCAGTAATTTCTAACTTGAATGGTGATGTTCTTTTTGCAGTGCTCACACGGATTGTATAGTCACTGAAGATCGTGACATTGCAGAGGTTTTCTTATGCCAAGTAGACAGGTATACACTTTTATTATATTGTTGAACATTTCAATAAAGGACAATCTTTTTTTGCTTTATAGTGGATCTTCACTTGTTGAGAATATAGATACTACTGCTTATAAAGGAACTAAAGAACTTGTGGAGGAAAATAATTTAATTGTTCCATTTTGTTTCTATCTCATTTCTTTAAATGACCAAATGCCCAATTATGAGTTACCAAATCCACTTCTTCTGGCCCATTTTGGTACAACATTCTTTCTGCGTTTCCGAATCTTATATTCCTAATTTGTTGGCCTCCCACCCCTGAAAAAAAACTTTTTGAGTTATCCTTTCTCGTTAACTTCTTGTTCTAGCATTTTGAGTTTCAATTATATTTGCCAAGTTAAGAAATACCATAGAAACACAATATGCATTGCAAAATCATGTCTTAAATCACATTTGAGTACTATACTGTCTTTGATATTTCTACTATGAAGCATTTGTGAATGCTTATGCCCTACCAGTTAGTATATGAGCTAGAGCGAAGTGAAATGTCGTTTACATAAAATATTGACGATGGTGCTCATGTGGGCTTGTATAACATCAACAGCCTTGCTGTTCCTCTAGTGCCCTTGTGGGACTTCAGTCAGGAAGCACCAAGTGGACATGTTTGATTTGCAAGTGAGGTCAGAAGTCCATCATCAGTGGCCCTATACAGCCAAATTATTGTGGGTGGTTGACAAACACCCATAGCAGATATGAAAATTAAAAAAGTGCTTTTAGCATATTGACTTAAAATCCAAGATAACACCAAGTACCCTGGAGGAGGGAATAAGGAAATGCATAGGAACATCCATACAAAAAAGAGAGTATTGTAATTATATTAACATCCACGAATGACTAAAGCAGGTCAATGGTATCCAAGAAACAACACTTGGAAAAAAATGCGTGTTAGGGACGATAACCCTAGGATTAGACAAACATGAAATTAAATGCATAAATTATGTAAGCTAAAACAAAAATACAAAAAAAGAACAGAGGGGATAACTGAAGAGGGTTAAACCCTAGTACATGCGAGTCATGAACAAGGATAAATGAAACTGAATACAAAACAGCAGAGGCAATGGCACCCATCAGTCCCCGTAGTGATAACCCTAGTACATGCGAGTCATGAACAAGGGTAAATGAAGCTGAATACAAAACAGCATAGGCAATGGCACTCATAAGTCCCCGTAGTGATGTGTTCATCCTATCTGGAGCCAAGAAGGCCAAGGCAAGGTGGGGGTGGAGGATAGGAGGTGTATAGTGCTTCTTTCTTATAGCATCCAATGCTGAGGAACTGGTAGTGGAAACTATAAAGGAACCTAGTAATGTTAGTCTGCCTCTAGAAGTGTCTAGTAGGCCTTTAAGGCTGACATGCAAGGAAGTCACCCTTTGGACTGAGAAGAGCGGTGCCAGAGTGATCTGGTGGACAAAATTAGAGAAGAATGCTGTCTTGCTGAACTGTCATTCACTACAGAGTAAAGTAGTGGCATCAAGAGGGTGCTTAATGCTCCCAAAAACTGAGGTAGACTGGAAGAAAGATTTAATCAGCCTACGGTAACTAGACACCTCCTGCAGTGCCTGCACTAAAAAGTGACAGACTTTTTGGAGAAAAAGAGCCAAGAAATGATGACCAGGAGACTTAAAGAAAGGGAGGATGGGACATCTAGAGTCCCCGTATAAACAATAGAATCTCTTATGGATCCAATGGTATATCAGACATTGAAAGATGATGTGTTACTCACTTTTTTACCTCTTGAAGGGGCCAAAGGCAACATATGCTGTCTTCATGAGGGAGATTATTATTTGTCTTAACTTGAAATTGATGAGAGAATTTGTGTTTCAAGAATTTATCAACACTACAAGAAATGCAAGCACATATCCCACATATTCAATGTAGACACATTAATAAGAATCATAAATCACTACTTGCACTGTAATGTCCCCATTTTTGGGTTCTCTTGCATGGATGTTGGCACTGACCTTCTGGGTGTGTGTTAACCTTATTAGAGGGGTTATTTGAGGTTACTAGTGAGCTTAGATGGTCTAGAGGACCTTTATGACGTTTTCAGATGTTATTTCTGGCTTCTGGTGTGTTCTCCAATATTCTTGGAGAGAGCATCTATTTATAGTAAGTCACCTGATTGGGTCCGATTCTCATTATTTATCATCGGGATCACTCCAGTGTAGTGAGTTTTCGATTCCAATGTTCTTCTGTTTCTGCAACTCGGGTGTAATATTGAGTTATGTTTTAATTAATTTCACTAAGGTTGCTATTTTAATTAAAATATTTTAATGGACACCATAGTGTTATAGTTCGTTGGAATCGGGATGGAAAGTTTTAAATGTTGGGACGCTAATAAAGTGACTTTGGTGTCGGGAATAATTAAATAAAGAATTAAATCATTTTCCAGGGGGTATAAGGCTTATTTAATTAATAAAGTGATTTTATATCGAGTTTCCGGAAAGTTCCCGAAAAAAGTTATAAAAGGGGGTTTGTGAGCTCATTTGGGATTATGCATGTTATTCTATTTTCTTTGATTGAAACCCTTGTGGTTTTTGGGAGATCGAACTTGGTTCATCCCCAGCCTTTTGGAGGACGAAGACCCTCTCGGAGAAGATTAATCTTGGTGGTGAAAGATCCTCCCTGGTTAATTCGGTGTGGCTCATTCGGAGTTACAGGTTGTGCGGAAAGGAGATTTACAAATCTGGCCGTACAGGTTTAGGGTAATATATTTTGGTTAGTAGCGATCTGAAGTTTGTGATCATATTTGAAGTTGTGATGAGATCTGAATGTTTGAAGAGATTTGGTGCCATATTGCTGTCTGGAGACTTATTTGGTGATATTATCTATGCTTTGGGTTGCTGTTAGTGGCGTCAAACTCAACGCTCACCTGTTGTTCATGATTATTGTAATCTGCGAACTGGTTCACCTTGCCTGTGAGTGGCCGTACCACTAGTTGACTCATTGCACCGTCAGCGTTGGGATTGAGGTTTGGGGGTTTTTAATCCAAGTTTGGTAGAGGCTGGACGTCACCTCTGGAGGAGTTTGTTGTGCAGAAAACAAACATTTGATTTATCAGAGCCGATCGCCCTCATTGAGTTGCACTAGGGTTTGAAAGGGTTTTTTTTGATGTTGCTGATCTCTCTTCTTGTGGGCCGTACTTGCTAGTTAGCTATGGCTTTTTAGGGAATTCATTGCTGCTCTTATCTTGATATTGTGTTGTCATTGTGAGCATTGCGGAATTTTGGGTATCTTCCTCTATATGTTTTAAATCATTTTTGTCCATCTGGTTGTTCAATATATTGTGCCCTAACTGTATATGATGAAAGAAAATCATTGTGTGTAATGGGTATTCATGAATAATATATATCGGAGTTATTTGAAGCATTTGGGTATTCTTGTTTGTGCCTATTTTGTTATGTTATCTTTCTGTATTTGCAATCAGCAACAAAACAGCAGAAAAATCAGAAAAATAAAATTGCAGATTTAGGGTGGGTTATTATAGTGGTATCAGAGCTTTCGAGCTTGCCAGCCTGTTGGGTTTCCGACTGAATACATTTGATTAATGAATCCGTAAGACAAGGAATATATCACATACAGGAGAAGAGGACCAAGGGGAAGAGGTGCTCTCAACTCAGATTCAAAAGAAGAGGTAAATATGGGTGACAGGGTTCCACAGGAACCGAGTACCCGGGAAATGTTTAATGATCTAGCTAGGGGACAACGAGAGTTGCAGCAAACCCTCAATCAGTTGATGGTTGTTATGTTGGCAAATAACAATAATAATGCCCAGCCAAATGGTGGTCAAGGTGGGAACAATCACAATAATAACCATAGGCCACATGAGAACCAAGGTAATAATGGTAATGGTGATGCTTCAATGTACAACAGGGCTTTAAATCAGAATCATAGGGACAGGACAGCGAGCACAAGACCCTTGATGCCTACTTTTCCTCCTAGGAACCCTCCACAGGATGAAGTGGAACCTACAGTAAATGAGATGCAGGATCAGTTTTTACAGGAGTGGACCAATGCTAGTGTGGAATTCCAAGCCGGAATGTCCTTCCGAGATTATGTGGACATGAGGATGAGACAACAACCACACAGGAGAGGTAGATAGTATAATCAGGAGTTGCGTGGATCTGATTTTGAGCAAAGGCCTAGTGACTTCGCTGTTTTGGATCCATAGCTTACTGTTGAAAATGGTAAAGGAGAGCCACATGAGACTTGGGACAGCCAGGGAGACACCTTTGAAAGGTATGATGAATCATGTATGTTTCCTAGCAGCAGTTCACTTATGCGTGATTGTGTCATTCATAATGGAATTTTGGAGGCCAAAATAAAGAACTTGGAAGATCCCAAATTTGATGAGGAGGTTGATGTAAATAATTCTTCTTGTGCATCTGCAAATGGAGAGGAGTACATGAATCTTCATGATAATATTGAGATCGAAGAATCAGCTGATTTGGAGTTCGCTAAATCAGCAACTAAGGAAGGTATGAATGTATTTGATGACTCATGGATTGAGCATAGAGCTGCCCTAACTTCAATGCAGGAATTTGGTAAATGTAATGATAGAGTGGTAGCTGATTTTGAAAATTATGCTATAGAAGGCAAATCAGAAATTTTGTTGTGTGATGCTGGTTACGACCATGGACCTAATGCATTGCAAGATTTGAAGGATCAATTGTTGGTCACTGAGGAAAAGGTTGTTCAAACCTTAACTCATTTTGATGGCACTCACAAGTTCATTGAACACCTCCTTTGGACAACACAACTTGAAGAGAGACAGAAGGGTTCGACGGTTGGTATCACTATATCAAGTCTGCAGACAATCAAACATGCTTTAGAGGTAATAAAATCAGATTACCTGCATTTGCTTTCAGATAGAGACCATGCCGTCAAGTTTGCAGGGAAGACTTATAGAGCACTCACAGAAAAGGAGAAAGAAGTTGATGAACTCAACCTTGAGTTAAGTTTAGCTCACTTTTCTCTCTACAAAGCATGAAAACAGTCACTTGTTGCTGCCACATCGAAGGAACAAGAATGTGATACAAGAACTATGGAGGTCAAACAAATGATTGAAGGAATTAATGAGCTTGGGAGTGACGAAGAAGTACTCAGTGACTGCAGTAGCTCTACTATCACGGAGATTCGACATGATGATAGTGCTTGGGTAGAGCATCAAGAGTGCAATTCCGTTAGGCTTGGTAAGCAGATTCTGCATGGTGATGCAAACTTATCTCTTCATGGTTTGATGTGTGAGACACCTCTTGATTCATGCAATGAGTATGGTGAGATATGGAATCCAAGTGATTGTTCGGGATTTCCAATGGAGCAAGCCAATGAATTCCACATTGATTGCATTGTGAGGTATGCTCATTATTTTTCTTTCAGCTCACATACAAATGATTTGACCATGTTTTTGATGACACATAAGAGTGGGAAGGATGGCTGGAATAGGGGATTACATACATCACTTTGGTATGAGGTGCTCTCTCCTACGATAGGAAATTCCGAAACTTGCCGGTCTCCT
Organism: Wollemia nobilis; assembly: GCA_028583015.1. Classification (NCBI taxonomy): domain Eukaryota; kingdom Viridiplantae; phylum Streptophyta; class Pinopsida; order Araucariales; family Araucariaceae; genus Wollemia; species Wollemia nobilis. Next base: position 7,300,728 of record JAQPPZ010017257.1, on the reverse strand, counting down.
AGTTTGCTTCTACAGGATGGTTATTATATTGGGATACAGGGAAAAGAAACAGAGACTTGGCAGGAGCCATCAGGTATTGGGAATGACAGACTCCCCATTTGTCCATGGGATCCAGGTGGAGTATACCCATGGGAGGTTATGATACATGAAGACTTCGCTATCATGAAGATACTCCCTTTGGTTGACTTGTGGCAGGAAATAGTTCAAATCTTCAGTTTTGACTTTGCTGTTTGGTTGCGGATCAGCCACCATATGACTCCAATTGCATACTTACAAATGGATTGGAGGGAAATTTTAGTCAAGGAGTGGATAAACTTTCAGTTGGAAGTTGTTTGGGAGTTTTTTCCAGCCTCTTCCAAGTTGATTTTGAGCAATGCAATGCCCACCTTTCATGATCATACAGGGAATCTTCAAATTTGCAGCTGCTGTTCCACTAACAGGTTGCTGATTTTGATAAAATCAGATCATTATTTATTATTTTTAGACTTGGACAGCAGTAAGATGGGCCATTTTGAAGGTACAGGACATCTGGAAAATGTTGATAAGTGTTCCCAGCTGAAGCAAATGGACATTTCAACCAACACAATCTTGTTTATAAGGAGATATGCTGAGGAATATGTTTTTGGGTTGAGCAGATTATTTTTCCTGTTGCCCAGGATTGTGTCAGACAGAGGGATTACAAATGTGGACCTCACTATGGTGCTTTGGTAGGAGATCTTTCGTGATATAGTTTTCAGCCCTCGCAGGTATTTCAGTTTGAATTTTGATGATGGTTACATTATTGGGTTACAGGAGAGGAGAGTACAACTTTGGCATGATGGATTCTTAGTTATAATCAGAGTGGCGCAGCGTCAGCATGATGGGTTTTTTCTGAGATTGATTTGGGACCCTGGGATCACATTTGGTTTCAGTTTGGCTCAGTCAGGTGATGTTGAGGTTGTGCTGGCATTGCTTGAGGACAAGCAATCTTTGGGGAGGGCGGACTGTAATGTCCCCATTTTTGGGTTCTCTTGCATGGCAGTTGGCACTGACCTTTTGGGTGTGTGTCAACCTTATCAGAGGGGTTATTTGAGGTTACCAGTGAGCTCAGATGGTCTAGAGGACCCATATGACATTTTCAGATGTTATTTTCGGCTTCCGATGTGTTCTCCAAGATTATTGGAGAGAGCGTCTATTTATAGTAAGTCACCCGATTGGGTCCGATTCTCATTATTTATCATCGGGATCACTCCAGTGCAGTCAGTTTTCGATTCCAATGTTGTTCGACCGTTTCCGCAACTTGGGTGTAATATTGAGTTATGTTTTAATTAATTTCACTAAGGTTGCTATTTTAATTAAAATATTTTAATGGGCACCTTAGTGTTATAGCTCGTTGGAACCGGGATGGAAAGTTTTAAATGTTGGGACGCTAATAAAGTGACTTTGGTGTCGGGAATAATTAAATAATGAATTAAATCATTTTTCGGGGGTATAAGGCTTATTTAATTAATAAAGTGATTTTATATTGAGTTTCTAGAAAGTTCCTGGAAAAAGTTATAAAAGGGGGTTTGTGAGCTCATTTGGGATTATGCATGTTATTCTATTTTCTTTGATTGAAACCCTTGTGGTTTTTGGGAGACCGAACTTGGTTCATCCCCAGCCTTTTGGAGGACGAAGACCCTCTCGGAGAAGATTAATCTCGGTGGTGAAAGATCCTCCCTGGTTAATTTGGTGTGGCTCATTCAGAGTTACAGGTTGTGCGGAAAGGAGATTTACAGATCTGGTCGTACAGGTCTAGGGTAATATATTTTGGTTATTAGCGATCTGAAGTTTGTGATCAGATCTGAAGGTTTGAAGAGATTTGGCGCCATATTGCTGTCTGGAGACTTATTTGGTGACATTATCTATGCTTTGGGTTGCTGTTAGTGGCGTCAAACTCAACTCATTCACCTGCTGTTCATGATCATAGTAATCTGCAAACTGGTTCACCTTGCTTGTGAGTGGCCGTACCACTAATTGGCTCATTGTACTGGCAGCGTTGGGATTGAGGTTTGGGGGTTTTTAATCCAAGTTTGGTAGAGGCTGGGCGTCACCTTTGGAGGAGTTTGTTGTGCAGAAAACAAACATTTGATTTATCAGAGCCGATCGCCCTTCATTGAGTTGCGCTAGGGTTTGAAGGGTTTTTTTTGATGTTGCTGATCTCTCTTCTTCTTGTGGGCCGTACTTGCTAGTTAGCTGTGGCTTTTGAGGGACTTCATTGCTGCTCTTATCTTGATACTGGGTTGTCATTGTGAGCATTGCAAAATTCTGGGTATGTTCCTCTATATGTTTTAAATCATTTTTGTCCATCTGGGTGTTCAATATATTGTGCCCTAGCTGTATATGATGAAAGAAAATCATTGTGTGTAATGGGTATTCATGAATAATATATATCGGAGTTATTTGAGGCATTTGGGTATTGTTGTTTGTGCCTATTTTGTTATGTTATCTTTCTATATTTGCAATCAGCAACAAGACAGCAGAAAAATAAAATTGCAGATTTAGGGTGGGTTATTACATGCACACATGATGCAACCAAACTATTAGAAGACAAAATCAATTCTTTCTGTTATGAATGTTTTAAAATTCAATACTCAAAGTTTGTCTGTGGTTCTTGACTCAAGTGACGTATTTTCTTACATACATTCAAGTTATCCATCCTCTCCATGTGACACGTTTTGTAATGACATTCCATGTTGCTGTACTTTTTATTTTTTTTCTTACACACCCTAGAAGTGAACATAGCTGCTTAAAATGCAACAATGCATAGTGTCATGGTTGTCTTCAGCATACAACAATGCAGTAATGTTTGATGTGACTAGACGTTAAACAATGCATGGTTAAAAAATTTGTATTGTACTTGTCTGAGGGGGTTGATACAGAAGTACAACAGTAAATAATGTCAGGAGGTTTTCTAATTTTTAATCTTGAAATCTAAGAAGGATTTAACCGATTCTGATCATTATTATCTCCCTGGGTAATTTCTTTGTTAACGTTCTTCTTGGAAACTTTTGACAGTGCAGCTGTATTTCATAATGCTAGTACGCGCTTTTGTGATGGAGCTCGATTTGGTCTTGGTGCAGAGGTAAAGAAAGGGAATCTGATTTTATTAACACAGGGATGCATTTAATACTCTTGTCAAATCAACATCATAAGCTCTGTCTTGATAAGAATGGATACCTTATAGTTTTTTAAGGAAGAAAAGTGAAATGTGCTTTTCTGAATAATTGAACGCTTATTGTTCCGAGAACAGGTTGGAACAAGTACAAGCAGAATTCATGCTCGTGGACCTGTTGGAGTTGAAGGGCTTTTAACAACCCGATGGTATGTTCCATTTATCTTTTTAGTAATAAAAACATTCACCATCTTATTTTGCATACAATGCATGATTTTACCCATTTACTGTAGATAACTGACACAATGAATTGGAAGGCCTGCACAGTCACTAAAAGAGTTGGTGGCCCCATGACAAATACCTATCTCTGGCAATTGCCCCTAAACATACTGCATAAGTGGGCCCCTCTACATCGACCTCCCATAGATACAGAATCATACAGTTTGCATATCTGTATGTTTGCAAGCTCTCTACGCAACAGAACTTGTATGACCAGAATGCAATGCTGCAACATCAACAAAAAAGCATGTAAGGGTTCTCTATATAGTGGTCGAGTAGGGGGAAGTAGTTACTTTACTGCATAATTACCCTCTTGTACCCACTCAACTAACACAAAAACTAACCCCATACATAATAACACAAACACATACATATCATTTTGCATCATTATGTGACGTATAACCATATACAAACATGATATATAAAACTATGTACAATCAAAATCGACTTATATACATACCCATCACTCGTACACATGCACATTCGGGGCTTCCGTGGTGCTTGTGCGGGTGTCAAGTCAGAACTGCTTCCTACATGTGATGCCTTTTCCCTTTTTGGTTGATTATTGGTACCAACGCTGTTGTCACTCTTAATACTTCGTTTATTTCCTTGTCTAGTACTTAATGTTGATTTGCACACAAGCTTGTTGCCTTCATTTCCTTGAAGTCTTCGTACTGGAGGCTTATGTGCATTGTCCTGTCTTAATTTTCTGATTATTGACTTGGTGATTGTGGTAATCACCAGGGGTATTCTGTTATATGCATCTTTCATCTCATCAATTTACACATTTTCTTCTGTAGAAAGATTTTATGCATGTGTTAGTTTAAAGTAGGATTTATGTATGATGGTTGGGCGTTGCTGTTTGAATTGTCCGAATGGATTTTCTAAGAACTCATATGTTATCTTTCTGTTATTTGCTATCTTGCCAAGTTTGGAATGATATTTGATTCCAAACATGCCTCTAGTGACTTTTATGATAATTGAAGATGATGTTTAAGCCTATTACTATTGTTTTCCTGGCATTTTCATGCATGACAATTCTGACAACCTAAGAATATGTAGAATGGAGAAGTTAATTGTGACCGAATATACATATATAATAGCATCCTCAAGAAGGGCTTGGAAACTATAAACACACTCTTGGATATAAATTCTTTTAATTTACAAAAAGGTAGAGACTGGAACCAAGAAAAGTGAATTGGAAAATAGATTGGTAAAAGAGGAAAAACCATTTATACTGGGTGCTTTGGGATAATGTGTGAACTACAAAATTTGCAATTTATATTGTGAGAGTATTTTAGACTGTCCCTACAAAAAACCACAAATTGTCATGCTTAGATCTAATTTGTGAAATGGTATATGGAGTGATTAGTTGATTCTAATGCTCGACAACTTTTGAGAACAAGTAACAGACTGTAGGTAGATTGCGCATGCAGAAATGAAATTCCACATGAGCATATGTGTTGACATAATCATGAATGTTGCGGGGGCATCAAATGAAGTCATGTCATGTGACATGTTATATAGTGTGTCGTATGTGTTTTGTTTTCACATGGTAGTCATCAGTAGTGTTGTCATGTGCAATCATTATCATGTAATGTATAATGGGGTATATTTCATAATTTACTAATACATGTAGTTAGGTGGTAGTTGGGCAATTGCCAACTGCCCAACGATTTCCATGATGCCTATATGTATGCCATGTACCTTGGTAGAGGCATGTTTGTCATGTGTGTTAGTCAATGTGGAGATGTCGTCTGTTTGTTATAGGTTCAACTAGACCATGATGTATTGTAGATGAATGGAATGTGAAGGATACATGTGCGTAGTGCATTTATATGTATCTGTGAGTTCTTCCTATTGTGTTTCTTTATTTATATATAGTGGGATTATATCGTAGTGTGTTGCATTGTATCTCCTTGGGCATGACTAGAATACTCCCATGTACTACACAAATCAAATCAATAATGTCAAATTCACAATTATCGTAAACCCCAAGTGAATGCAATTTCACTTTACAATGCACCCAATAGGAAGAAGAGAATAAATAACTTTAACCATACCATTTTATTTTAGTATTTGATGGCTTTCAGGTGTTGTAACTAGCTCTGAACAAGTTTGTTGTTGGCCCTTTTATTATCCAAAACTGTGTGAAGACTTTATGTTAGGACTCAGTACATTGTTTGTATTATGTAATTTTGGATTAGGTCCTGTATATTGTTATGGATGTTCGAGTCTTATACACCAAATATGGAGGCTAGTTGAGTCTCATGGGAGTGGATGTCATCTCTCAACCCTTTCCACTTGGGTGTACAGTTCTTGTTAATAAAAATGTATGAGGTTGGTGCCATTTTTGCCATATTTTTACAATTGGTATCAGACTCTCTGAGTGGCCTCGAAACCACAAACCACCCTAACATGGAGAGAAGCCTCACAGTATCTGTCTCAAATGAAAATGTATGCCCATACCTCAATCATGCAATGGATGGCTCACAAAAGCCATAAGAGCCTAAGCTCTCAAGGGTAGCAGTTGATTTGTTCAAAATTGTGATACTGAATGAGACAAAAATATAGAACAGGAGAATATGACAAAATCAGAACAGAACAGAACTGGAGCTGCAAGTGAAACTTTAAAGGGAAAAAATAAAATTTTCTCATCCAAATTTGGAGATAATGTTAAGTACCAAGAGTCTCTCGAGACAGCCAAGAGACATCCTATTGTATATAGTAATATATTTATGTATAGTGCATTGTATTGAAGTAGTATGTACTACTATGTACCGACCAATCATGCTTGATCTATAGTTGCTCAAATTGGATCTGTTGTTTGATTTTTAAATGGGATGGATGATGTGTTAAGACCATGTAGAGGGAAATCCAGTGCAAACAACCATGTTGAGTAAGTCAGAAATTGGTTATGCCAGACTCAAGATTACCCATGTTGTTTTTAATTTTAACAAACTCAGCTTAGAACCCCGCGTGATCAATTGCTTTACTAGTACATAATTTTTGAATAGCTCTCTGAATGTTACTTGGGTAAAATAAGTGACAAGATCATGGGGTGGATGAAACATGGATTGCAGTTTGATTGGAAAAATATCATAAAAAGATCTAGCATAAGAAACACAAACCTTGGAATGAATATGAGAAACAATTTTTTTTGAGAAGGAAGAAGGGTGCACTGAAACATTTTGGGAGACTGGTGGATGGCAGCAAGAAGCTCCTTGCATCTACAGAAGAGAACATCTCATATCTTCCAACGAAGAAGGCACCTATAGACTTTACAATTGGCATGAAGAAAAGAAGTTTCATGAGCAAAAATGTACTGAAGCCTCTGATACATGGACTTGCATTCTGCATCAAAACGTAGGTTTATGAGGGATCAACCACTCCAACGAGACTGTTTAAAACAATGAAATATTTAAGAAAACAAATCCAAGGCCTGCCCCCAAAAGGATTCTTGAGATAAAAACTATATTTGGCTATGGTAGTGGTAGTGGAAAGTGAATAAAACTTGAATATAGTTGGGAAAAATGGGCTGCATAGGTTAGGGCATGCTCAATATCAAAGTCTGTAATGCCATGATAGGTAATCAGAGGAGCATGAGGAGAAGTGGAAGAGAGAGCTCAAAATTGCTAGGTATAAAGGTAAGAACAACATTTTCTGCTAGGGGAAGCTGGTCCAATACAATGAAGTTTCGAATGTGTGGGATTAATGATCAACTGGACAAGAATGAGTCTACATCACTTGCATGTCCACCATGTGGAAAACAAGTAAACTTGCTTGAGCCTAGAAAACAAGTTAACCCTTTAAGTACCTGAAGGCCATGTAACTTTGCCAACATAAGATTGCATCTACCATATGTTGTGATTGAGTTTGTTTTCTCAGTTGAAGGCTCTCTATCAGCCAAGTTTCTTGGTGTCAAGCTGATGAATCTAAGTTCATCCTCGACAAGGTCATTAATTAGAGTCTATTTGGTCCAAGTGAAAGCAAGGAAAAGTGTGAGCTTTCAAACTAGAGATAAAGCTATGGATCACCATTAGTGTTTATCATTGTAGCCAAATTCAGCTTGATCGAAAGCAGATCCGGATTATTTGGATAGGAGGTTTAGTTTGGTACAACTGGGTTCATTGTTCATCCAAAAATAATAAAAAGGACATTTTTAATACAAAATGACTACTGATGGCTAAAACAAGCCCTAAGCATGACTCCAAAAAACCAGCTCAAAGATGTTAGTTTAATATGATACTACATAATCTTTTTTTTTTTAAAGCGAAAAACCCCTTGCGGGGCCGCCTTGGTCTGAGAGACCACGACCGGGGGGTTCTACACCGTCAAAGTCACCTGGGAGTCGCGCCCGGCCCTGCCCGCACCAACTAAATCAATTGGATTTTGGGTACCCAATTCAGATTTTTGGTAGGGTGGAGATTTGAACCTGGGACCTCCCTTGGAGGATTGCCCTCTCCTCTCCAACTCACCTACAACACTTGGGTATGATACTACATAATCTGTATTTCTATATAATTTCTTAATTAGTTATATTGAATTGAAATGGGTCCCACTCGTATTACATTGTGACCCCTTTGGTGGTATTACAACTTGGCAATTATGCATGTATAACTTGACAAGATTCGAACCTTAGTATCCTCCTTATAAGTAGAGGAATTTAACCAGTTGAGCTCATGTCATTTGATTTTCTTTATATTTTTTAAGTTAATAAAATTTCAATATAAATTAAGAATATATATTTTTTTGATATTGGTAAAACAAGGTTTTTGAAAGGGCCCAAACCCTTTTACAAGCCTAGATTGGTCTATCTAGTCTTACATTCTATTTTTCCTCTTACAAAAAACTTCAATACATACTAAAATCTTCATATACATTCTTACAACAACAACCCACAACTAATATTCCTTTTATTTCAGCTACATCAAAGCTACCAAAACTTTAATATATTTTTTCACATTAGATCTTCCTTTTATTCTAGTGCATAAACACTGCAACATACTCTAGCATAGCAACAAATTCCCACAACTAAACCCATCCGGTACCATATCAAATGACCTCTGCAACAAAATCCCACAACAAAACCCAGGAGGGACCAAATTAGATGAGCTTTGTAACAAAATCCCACAACAAAACCCAGGAGGGACCAGATTGAACAAGCTTTGTAGTAAAATCCCACATCATAACCCAGGAGGGTCCATATTAGACAAGCTCTGCAACAAAACCTAAGAGGGACCAGATTGGACAAGCTCTGCAACAAAGTCCCACAACAAAACCCAAGAGGGACTAGATCGGACAAGCTTTGTAGTAAAATTCCATAGCATAACCTAGGAGGGTCCAAATTAGATGAGCTTTGCAACAAAATCCCACAACTAAAACCAGGAGGGACTAGATCAGACAAACTTTGCAACAAAATCCCACAACATAACCAAGGAGGGACCAGATCGGACGACCTTTGCAACAAAATCCCATAGCAAACATAGGAGAGACTAGATCAGATGAGTTATGTTATAAACTCCCATAGCATAACCCAAGAGGGTCTAGATCGGACGTGCTCTGCAACAAAATCCCTCAGCAAAACCCAAGAGGGACCATATCGGACAGGCTCTGCAACAACCCACAACAAAACCTAGGAGGGACCAAATTGGACTAGCTCTGTAATAAAATCCCATAACATAACCTAGGAGGGTCCAGATCAGATGAGCTTTGCACCAAAATCCCATAGCTAAACCCAGGAGGGACTAGATCGGACGAGCTTTGCAACAAAATCCCACAGCAAAACCCAGGAGGGACTAGATTGGACGAGCTCTAAACATACTGAAATCTTCATATGCATTCTTACAACAACAACCCACAACTAATATTCCTTTTATTTTGGCTACATCAAAACTACCAAAACTTTAATACATTCTGGCGCATCAGATCTTTAGTTTATTCTTGTGCATAAACACTACAACATACTCCGGCACATCTCTATTGTGAATATTTTGGCATGATCTACTATATGTATTCTATCACACTCTTGTTATAGATATTCTGGTGCACTCCTACTATAGACATTTCGACACACTCCTACTAGCAAAATTGCTCCAAACACCTTTTTCATATTATCATATATTACACCTTGATATCAAATATTTCCCTTTCCACTAGCTGATTTATATTTGGATGAACAATATCCGGGGAATCCATCTTTTGTCCTCTTCACGAAGAGCCCCCTAGTTAGCTAACCAATCTGCTACCCCATTTCCTTCTCTGAATACATGGGCCACTTCAAAATTCTCCAATGAGTTTAGGATCCTTAGAGTATCTGCTATTGTACTTGACACCCGCCAACTCACCATAGCCCTCTTATTAAGACAATTGATAATGTTAAGTGAATCTCCCTCCACTATCAACTTTCTCACTCCTAGTTGTCTTGCCAATTTTGCTCCAGCCAATGCCGCTCTAGCTTCTACTTGATGACTTGTCATAGTGCCTAAATACTCACTAACTCCAATTAGGATTCCCTTACTATCCCTTATCACTGCTCCACCCCTAGCCTTACCAGGATTCCCTTTAGATGCCCCATCAAAATTGAGCTTTAGCCATCCCTCCTTGGGTGGCTGCCATTTTACACTTCTTCTTGGATCTACTTGGGGATTATTCTCCACCCCTACTGGGCTTAGATCCCATTGTTCACTTATCCTTGCTTCCTCTACTAATTCTGGTTTTTCCTTTATCCTCAAGGCTTTCACGTTTTCCACTATAGCAGCTTGGATATTCTGACTATTTTTGTATGTAGCTCTCTTTTCCCCCTTAAATATTCTTCTATTTCGCTCCAACCATACACCCCATGCATAGTGGAAAGGAATCAGGTCCCATATTTGATTCAATCTAGTACTCTTAAAGGGATTTTCCCACTACTCAATCCACTCTACCATATTGTTTGGCATTACCCATTTAATCCCCATCTCCTTGATTAATTCTTGAAGTATCTTGAGGGAGTAGTTACACTCTAACATTATGTGTTTCACTATCTCTTCTTGTGCTTCACATAGGTAACACCTATTTGGAAATTGAAACCCTCTCTTATGCAAGTTATCTGTTGTAAGGATCTTGTTTTGTACAACCAACCATAGAAACATTGCTATCTTAGGTGTAGCCTTCCTTCCCCATAGTCTCCCCCATTGAAATCCCCCTTTGTTTGATGTTAGTAACTCATAGGCTGATTTAACACTAAAGGAGCCTTCTTGAGTTGCTCCCCATACTATGGTGTCTTCCCCCATATTAACACTTACATGGTAGGCCCTTAGTTTGGTTTTGAGTTTACTTAATGCTTCCACATTCTGGTTATTGCTCATAAGTTCCTTCCACCTTACCTCTCCATCTTCCTGGTCCATGTAATCACAAACCAAACTCCCATACCTTTGCTCTAGATCTTCTCGAACTTTGACTATCTCCTCATCCTTACTTAGTGGGTGGTTCTCCAACCATGCATCCTCCCAAAAGTGGACCGACCTGCCATTACCAATTTTCCATTGGACACCTTTCCATAGCACCTCTCTTCCCTTTAGTGTATGGTTCCATATAGAAGATCCATTACAAGGATCTAATGTGGTTATGAATCTTATTTCTTCTTGCCTGTCTAGGTACTTATTCTTTAGAATTCTAGCCCATAATGATTGACCTTCCTTCATTATCCTCCATCCTACTTTTGTAGCTAGGACCTTATTTATGTTTCTTATCCTCCTTAATCCCAATCCTCCTTTTGATTTTGGTCTGCACACTTTCTCCCATGCAACAAGGGGGATTCTACTCTTCTCCTAAGATCCGGACCATAATTTTTTTTTGTATACTTTCTACTCTATTTGCAACTTTAGATGGAATCTTAAATCACAAATAAGAGAAATATTGGTATGGCTTGGAGAGTGCTCTTTAGCAGCTGAAGCTAACCTGCCCTGACTTAATAAATTTCCTTTCCATCCTGCTAACTTGCGATGAAACTCATCTATCAATGTGTCTCAAAGCTGATCTTTGCATAATCCAGTAAACATTGGCATTCCCAAATATATAGATGGAAGGGCTGAGATATAACATTCAAGTTCTTCTGCTATCCTTCTTTGTCGATTCTCTAAAGTGTTAATGAAGAACACTTTACTCTTTTCCATGTTGATCTGCTGGTGGGATGCCTTTACATATAGATTAAGAATCCTCTTGAACTCCCTAGCTTCTACCACCAAAGGTTTCCCAAGCAGAATTGTGTCATCTACAAACTGTTGGTGAGTGATACCCCTTATGGCTATAGAGGGTTTCAACCCATTTAATGCTCTTGAATGTTGTGCTGCACCTATACATCTACCTAGAGCTTTTGCCATAATTATAAAGAGGTAAGGTGATAGTGGATCCCCTTGCCTTAGACCCCTACTACTCCCAAAGAACCTTGCCAGAGAATTATTTAGAATGACTAAGAATCTTGGCCCTCCATAATAGTTACTCACCCATCTTCTCCATCTCCTACTAAACCCAAACTTAGCAAGAACTTTGTCCAGGAAGCACCAAGAAACCCTATCATAAGCTTTGCTCATGTCTAACTTGAGCACCATTCCTTCCCTCTTACTAGTTTCCATCGAGTGCATAGTTTCATGAAGTGTAATGACTCCATCCAATATCTTCCTTCCCTTCACAAAACCCCCTTGTTGTTCTGCAATTATCTCTGGGAGGACATATTTCAGCCTTAATGCTATTACTTTAGATATGATCTTATAAATTGCATTACATAGGCTTATCAATCTAAAGTCCTTAAACCCTTTCAACCCCTATTTCTTAGGAATTAGCACTAAAAAGGTGTTGTTATACTCTCTTAGCACTTTGCCTGAATGGTGAGATTCTTGGACTACTACTATTACATCCTCCTTCACTATATTCCAAAAGGCCTGAAAGAATCCTACCTAGAATCCGTCTGGGCCTGGAGCTTTGTCTTTTCCTAAGGAGAAGACCACTTCCTTCACCTCCTCTTCACTCACATCTTTCTCAAGCTTTGCATTCATATCTCTTGTCATCAACATTGGGATATGTTGAAGTATATCCTCCATAGCTTCCTGGTCATCCTCCCTATCCTTCGTTAGCAATGAGCTGAAGAAGTCAACTGCCCCTTGCCTGATCTGCTCTTCATCTTTGACTACTTCTCCATTCTCTTGTAGGATTTCAGTGATCCTTACAACACTTTTATGTTTTATGGTTGAGACATGAAAAATTTGTGTTTCTATCTCCTTCCATAAGCCACTTATTCCTAGACTTCTGTCTCCAGTAAGTTTCCTCTCATGCCATTATAGTATGCAATTCTGACTGGATCTCCTTCTCTCTCATGTGGAGGACCTGGTCCATCCCACTTCTACTTACTTCCTCCTCAAGCAAGCTAAGTTCTTGCCTTAGGCTTTCCTTTTGTCTGAAGATATTTCCAAATACTAACTTGTTCCATATTTTCACTTCTCTCTTCACATATTTGAGTTTCCCAGCCAATATATGCATCTTAGATCCTTGGATCAGATGCCTCCACCATGTCTCCATTTCTTCATAAATGTTTGGGTGCTGAAGCCACATATATTCAAATTTGAAAGGGCTTCTACTCTTCCTTACTTCCCAATTACACCAAAATATCAAAGGATTATGGTCTGATCCTGTCCTTGGCATTGGTACTAATGTGTGCTCACAGTTTTCCTCAAACCACTCCATAGATAGCAACACTCTATCCAATCTCACTTGGATCAAATTATCCCCTAATCTCCTATTTGTCCAAGTAAATGTATTGCCACTTAGTTCCACAAAATGGTAGGAGCTCAACTGGTTAAATACATCAACTTTCAAGGCAGAGACCAAGGTTCAAATCTTGCCAAGCAATATATGGCATAATTGCAGGATATTATATTACTGTGGTAAAGTGGTCCTGATGTAATACGTGTACAATCCATTTTTAAAAAATTAAAAATAAAATGTAAATTTATCATTTTTTTAAAAAATGGTTATATGGGATTGCAAGTGGTCCCACTTTTATTGTATCATTACCACATAGTGGTATTAAAACAACTTGGCTATTATGCATATATCGCTTGGCAAGTTTCGAACTTGGGTCTCCTCCTTGAAAGTTGAGGAATCTAACCAATTGAGCTAATGCCATTTGATAAGATGTTAAGGTTCATGTTGGTTACGAATCTGCCATTAGGAAAGGATTTTAATCTTTTGCGCCCTAGATTCGCCCAGCAGATTGAAAGGCCGGAAGGAAGGGATGCCTTCCGTGCCAATCTCCGGAGAAGGCCGGCTCCTATACTAATCTATTTGGGGTTTTTAGATAAGGGAACAGGAAAGAGATTGTAAATTGCAGAAAGAGATGTAAATAGCATGTGTTTCGGGTGGGAAAGAACAAGCAACACGATCACTAGCTAGTACACAAACCAACAACAATCAAAACAAAGCATGTAACAGAAACTATCACTGTTATTCCTTCCTATGTATCCTTCAGTTTCGTATTCCAGATTCAATTAATTGCCAATGCTCTAATCCAGGATTCAGAATTACAGCAATCAGAAAAATAAATGAACATGGAGCAGAAATACTTGCAGAAGGCAGCATAAAAGAAAGAGACAAATGTCAGAGCCAAGGATGCTTTGTATTGGAAGCAAGTGTTTGATACAACAGAGCTCTCTTAGCAATATGTTCCCCCCCTTTTACAATGAAGTTCCACTGCTATTTATAGCAGAAATTTCCCCCCAAATTACAATTGTGCACGAAACCCAAGAACCGGCAAAAGCTGCCAGGATTAGACCTCTGCTGGCCGTGAGTGTACCTGCAACAAGATTCACCTGAAATTGGTACAGCTCCGGACAGATTTGGTGGGTGAGAAGTCAAGTCTGATTAATGTGGTAGGTTTAGTACAGTTTGCCCCTGAGGACACCATCAATGTTCACCTACCCTGTACCTTTGCAGCACACCTTCTGTCCCATCTTGACAGGCTCGAATCCCGAAATCCGTGCGTGGTCTGGCCTCGGTCTGCGGTTCGCTGAAGTGGGGGGAGTTGACCAAAGTCGCCTGATGAAAACAACGATCCCGGGAGTCGCTCCAGAATGGAGCGAACCCGGGATGCACCTTGCCTTAGGAAAATTTGCAACTTGGTCCTTCTTTCTCGCAGTCGCTGAATGGGGGAGGGGAGACGACGGTGGTCGCTGGCTGAAAGCAGCGACGACGGGAGTCGCTTGAAAGAGGAGCGACCAGCGTCAACTTTGGACTTGCCTTAGAAAAATAGCTTGATGACCCCGCCCGTGGTCGCTGAAAAGATGGAGCGACGCCGAGAATCGCTCCGAAATGGAGCGACCGACGTCATCACTTGAAAGGTATGCTTGTTGTCGGTCGCTCGAAAACTGGGCGACGATGGGCATCGCTGATGAAGTTGAGCGACGACGGGAGTCGCTCCGAAATGGAGCGACCGTCGTCAACTCAACACTTAGCCATTTTTCCTCATTTTTTCACTTCTTGCTCATGATCGCCATAAAAAGGGGGCGACGACGGACGTCGCTCAGAAAGGGAGCGACCGACGTCGATCGCTCCAAATTGGAGCGACTGACGTCGCCACCCAACACTTAGAAATTTTTTGCCCTTTTTCTTTTGTCGCCCACGGTCGCTCAAAAGGGGAGCGACGACGGGCGTCGCTCGTGGGAATGAGCGACCGACGTCGGTCGCTACCAAAACAGCACTTAGAAAATATTTGCATCCTTTCTCCCCCAGTTGCGGTTCGCTTGAAAGTGCAGCGATGACGGGGTTCTGAAAAATGTTGGCGATGACGGGGGTCGCTCCAAAATGGAGCGACCGCGGGAGCTTCAACACTTAGCCAAATTTCATCATTTTCTCCCCGTTCGCCTTGCCGCTTGGAAATGCCGTCGGTCACTGGAGGGGAGAGGCGAAGCTGGGAATCGCTCGAAAGAGGGAGCGACTCCCGGAATCGCTCCAAAATGGAGCGACCAAGGGAGTGCCCCAGACTTAGAATTTTTAGGCTTTTCCCAAACTTGCCTAATCTGCTGGAACACTTAGAAAACAAAGCTGAAAACAGAAAACTGAAAACATGGAAACTGCCTGAGAGGAGCTGGAAAGGAAGGAGGGAGGGAGCAGCAATTTTTCAAAATTTTCAAAATTTCTACCCCTTAGCAAAATGTGGCAACATTCTTGGCGGCTCGCGGGGTATCGAGCTCGCCTCGATGCAAGGACCCATGCCTTCATCCTTTGGGCGCAGAGTCATCTCCGGTCCCTGCTTCTTCCTGCTGTTGCTCTTGCTCTACTTCCTGCTGCTCCTCCTCCTCTGCACTGTCATCTGCGGACTCTTCTCCTGAATCTTCTTCTCCTTCCGAGTCCTCTTCCGACTGCTCCTCGCCTTCTTCTTCTTGTTCTGGGGGGTCAAGGCGATCACGGACGTGCTCATAAGTGGCCTGGGCCTGGGCCCAAGCCGCTTCCTGGAAGGGCTCTAGGTCGCTGATATCTTTCAAGCTGCATCTGAAGGCCTCAACCTGGAGCATGTCGACCGTGTTGAACCTTTCACCCAATTCGTGGAGGCAGGTGCTGATCTTGCAGAATCGAGACACCAACTGTGTGACCTGCTCCTCAAGAATTGGGTCCGCCCAGTTATCTATCTCTGACGTGTCCGCCTGGAAGGCTTCCCAGATTGGCATCAACTCCTCCCTGGGCCGGCAGTTTCCATCTTCGCCTATGAAATTTGGAAACCCAAGCGATGCAAGGGTCTGGAAGGGAATCAGGCAGATGCTTTTCTCCTTCTCCAATGCATCCAACATCTTCCTGGCCTTCCTGATTCTTTCTGTTTTTTCAAAATACAAATGCAAGGTTGCCCTTGCAGCAGCCCAATCTAGGGCGATCTGAGACATGGGAGAAAATCGGAGGCCCTGGCGCTCGTATCCTTCAAGTTTAACCGCCAAGTCGAGCCACTGCTGAGCTTGGCGCTCGGCCTCCTCTACCGCAGGCTTGCCCTGGGCAGATACTTCCTGCACCTTGGAGATGAATGCGAGGACTGAGAGCGATCTGGAGACGTGGGTCTTGAAACCCTTCAGCAGGCCAGCTCGGATCTCCTTGACTCGATCTTTTGAAAAGGCCGCGACTTGTGAAGCCTTTTCCTCTAGCTGCCTCTGAGCTTCTTGGAGCTGGCCCTGCAATTCAACTATTTGCGCCTGCGCTCCTTCTTTCTCCTTGGCCTGCTGCTCCAAAGTCTCCTTTTGATCTGTTACTTCTTTTTCCAAGGCCGCTAGTCGCTCTTTCAGCTTTTGGGACTCCTCCTGAGCACTCTCCAGTTGCGCTTGCAATTTTGCCATATCCTCCTCCAACTGTGCTTTTTCATCCTCCACCTGGTAGAGGCGCTTTTTCATCTCATGATGCTTTACGAACAATGTATCGGCCCTCAGATGGATCCCTCCTATTTCATTCTCCACGACGACGTCGTCCAAGCTCTTGTTCTTACGGTGGTACTCATAGTCGTCTGGAGCCATGTCCTTGATGGGCTTTTTCACTTTAGGGACCCTTTTTTCTCTGTGGATCACCCTCTTGTCCAGGTCGAACCTGGCGCGCTTCTCTACTATGGCCAGCTCTTCGCCCCTCCTCTTCCTGACTTCCTGGAAAAATCTGAAAGAGCTCTGAGCCGCTTGGGCCGTCATGGGCTGGTCCTCCGTCGTCTCCAATTGTTTCTCTATGAGCTCCATTTCCCCAAACATAGGATAGGCCAGAGGCAAGTTTTGCTGAGGCATCTGCTCGGCTGTGAACAAAGAAGCGGGGACGGCGCCTGAGGGTTCGGTCGCTTTTGAGGGCGACTGGGCTTGGGAAGCGACGGGCGGTTCTTCGGGAGGTGGAGACGGGTTTTCAGTGAATGCGGCCGCTAGGAGATGAAGGACGGGGAGAATGAAGGGTTTCTTCAGCGGCGGCGCTCGACTGTGTAAGGCCTAGGGTTTGAAAGGCGTTTGGATCGGAGGAGAACTGGTCGAATGATTGCAGGCCTTGCTGGACAGGAGCAGAGGGCTGGGGTTGCGTGAAGGGGGATTGGGATGATGCGAAGGTGATGGGCTCAGCTGAGGAGGAAGAAGGGGCAGCGGGCAATGCTTCAGAAGATTTTTGGGAGAACAGAGAAAACGTACCTGCGAGCTCGGAATGAGCTGGCGTTTTGATGACTTGCGTTACCCACGCGTCCGCTTCTTCTTCTGGGGTGTCCTCCTCGACAGTTATGACCTCCTTGGCAGCAACCTTCTTCTGAGGAGTCCCCACGGTCTGCTGCACAGCCTCCTTTCTGGGCGTAGACTTTTTCTCCTTTGACTTCTCAGACCTCTTCCTTTTCTCTTTCTTAGGCGTGCGACTTCTTCTGGTGCAGCGGCGAGGCTAGGGCAGTGGATGTTTTAAACTTCAATTTCACCTTTGTCCTCAAAGGCTCCAGAATTTCCTCTGCCGCTTTGGCCAACTGCTCACTTTCTCGCGGCTTTTCAGATTGTTGCGACTTTTCAGGAGTTGACTGCACCATGGGTCCTACCCCTTGACTCCTTTGTACTTCACTGCTGGAACTTCCTTGCGCAAGTGATTGTTTGGGTGGGGCCTGCCCTTTTTGTTGACGACGGATGCCTCGGGGTACGATGTCACGGAAAACGAGGGGCTGCCACGTGTCAACGTTATTATCATAGAGGTCAGAGAACTGATAGTCATTGGCCAACAACTTTTCCGATCTTTCTTTCTTGGTGTGGGCCCTTGTGATCCACCATTGCGCTATCTTTTCGTCCTTCCACCCCAAAGCTTTCACCTTCGGCAACATTCGCTTGTAACCCTGGGAGTCTGTCTTGTGAGCATCATTACGGACAGGGTCATACTCCGCCTCAATACAGTAGAAATCATGCCACGGCGGGAGCGACTGCATCTCTTCTACGTGCCACTCCAGGTCGCCTCCTGTCGGATTATTCCGCTCCCCCATGATCTCTTCTTGGCGCGGGCAGGAGTGAAGATTTTTCAATTCTGTGAATCCTTTTATTACATCGAGCGGATCATATTTCCAGCGTTGGGGAAGCTCCACCAGGCCGAAACTCAGGAGCGTGGCCGCTAGATATTCATTCTGCCCAGTTGTGTGGACCTCAATATCGCCCCAGATGATCGGGTACTTGAAAATGTGGCCCCATCTTCTTCCTTGACCGTACTCTTGGTCTGCGTAGTCCATCTGCCGAGCCGCCTCCAAGGCGAATTGATATTCTGTGCAGAAAAACGGCAGAAGGAAGGGTTTGCCTGTGAACCCGAACACTCTGATGACAAACCCCTGCGTCAACTTGAAAGTGTCACCAATTTCTCCCCGTATAATCTGGTTTTTCATTTCTTGGGGAGCGCGCGCGCATGTGCCGTTGAGGAGGGCTAGGGCAGGGCCCAAGAACGTCAAATTGAACTTATAGTGTGATTCCCTCCTATACAAGACCCGGGTCCACTCATATACCGGGAGCTGTGCGCCATCTTTATCTTTGCACTGGACCGGGATCGTCTTCATGTGGTTGTGCATATGGAACAGGAAAAGCCAGGCCAAGAACGAGCAATATCTGAACGACTGGCTCCTTCCCTCCTTCAGCTCCAGAAGGCCTGAGTGAATACCGTGCGCTACGCAATCAGCCCAGTCGAAGAAGACTGGCTTAGTTCCCGCTTGCATGGCGTTGGGGTCGTAAAATTCCCCATGCAGGATACACTCCGCGAGGGCAATTTGGTACGGGTGCACCACCGCGTCAGTGCCGCAGCCTAAAACCCAGGCAAGCATAGCGTAGATGGACTTGCTCTTGAAGTTCTCCTGAGGTATTGGCTGCGTCGGCCAATGTTTGGGCGACAGTGGTTGTTGCAGCTGGGAGTCGAGGAATTTCCTCATCTTCTGATTATCGACGCACCTGTCTGTCTGCTCGCCCAGGTTGACTCTTCTGATGGTATAATTCCTGTCCGGTGAATGCCCAGGCGCGAAGGCCATTTGAACGGTCTCCTTGTAGAGAGAAAACAGCGCCTTCCCCTCATGGTCGCACACTTGTCTGGTACTGGGCTTGTAGTATCTGGCAATGGCCTCGACCAGCTCCGGGCAATGGTGCACCGGCGGGCATAGGAACCAGAACAAGTGCGAGTGGTATGACGCGGCGAAAGGGTGCGAGGTGGGCACCTTCTTCCACCACTCTCCCACAGTGCGCCGCAACTGTGTAATACTGTGTGAGTAGCTGCCATCTCTGTATTCGGCCAAGTGATCTACAGGCGACGAAGGAGGAGTTCGCTTCGCTGCTTTCGCCTTCCCTTTGCTCTTCTTTTCCTTCGGCAATTGGCTCTCAGGCGTGCTCGAAGCTGCTTGCTCGGGTGCTTTACCCTTCTCTGCGCTCGACTTCTTTCCCATGGCGGCGAAAAATTTCGAAATTACTGTTGCTTGCCGGTAAAATTCAGAATTTCCCCTCTGGCGCAGCTTGGAGTTCGTCTGGGTTTAACTGTCAGAGTGAAATGAGCGACTGAGCCTTTTATGGAGATAGGTGAAAAGCTGTCATTAATGGCGAGCGCTGGAGTTAAAGGCAGGGTGCGTGAAGTGGGTGGGAGGCGCCGTTATTTTTCGTGGGCCGTGCGTAAAATCTCCTTTGGGGAACGCAACTCGTCGTTTATTGGCCCAAGGTTTGTCCTTGCCTTTAATGAAATCTGCTTTGAAAACCGCGCAAACACCCTCTTTTAAAACGTGCGCCTTGAAGACGTCACCCGCCGCCACCTCGGCACGCGCCCCGAGGTTCGTTGTGCTTGGAAATTGTGCCGGAGACGAGGGTCGCTCGAAACTGGGAGCGATTCCTGGAATCGCTGAAAAAATGAGCGATTTGGAGCAACTTGTGTCTTGGCGAGCGACCGACGTCTGTTAGGACTTAGCAAATTTTCCAACTTCGTTTTCTCCCTGAAGCCTCCACCTTGCCAAGGTTCGCTCGAAATGTGAGCGATGACCGGCGTCGCTCGAAAAAACGAGCGACCGCGGGAGTCGCGAGAGAAATGAGCGACGGAGGGCGGGTGACACTTAGAAAATATTTTGCAATTTTTCTGCCTCCTTTAACATTCGACCCGCCGAAGTTCGCTTGAAAAGGGAGCGACGACGGTCGTCGCTAGGAGATTGGAGCGACTCGCGTCGGCCCATACTTGATATTTCTCTTGCGTTCTTCCGACCTTGACGAGGTTCGCTAAAAATTTTGAGCGATTCCCGTCGTCGCTCGGAAAATGAGCGACTTTGGGCAGCCCCTTTACACTTAGAAATTCTCAGCCCTTTTCTCTTTGATGCGCCTCGCATCGCATTCACCGCGATTCCCGGAATCGTCGAAAAACATGAGCGATCTCCAACTTTTTCAAGGGATTTGAGCGATTCACGGCTTCTTTTACCTTCGGCTCCACCTTTGGCATCTCCCTGGGTCGCGAAATTTTGGGAGCGATTTCGGTCGTCGCCCTGATTTGGAGCGAACTCGAGCACGGACTCCTGCCTTAACAAATTTTTCTTTCTTTCTCTGGAGCTCCGTTTCGCTGAAACTTGAGGGCGACTCCCGGAGTCGCTGAAAAATTGAGCGACCATGGGCGCTGAAACAGTTAAACATTTTTTATACTCCTTTTCTTGACCGGTTCAGCTGCTTGGATGTGGCCAGAGTTCGCTGAAAATATGAGCGACGACGGGAGTCGCCGGCTCTTTTGGGCGAACCTCAGCAACTTCTCTTGCATGGACACTTAGTGAATTTTTCAGTTTTTTCTGCCCTCTTGCTTTCTTCGGCCTAAGGAGCTTAGCAAACCCTGCCTTTCTCCTCTGCTAACAGGCACTTCTTCTACACAAGACACTTGGCTCTTTTTCTTGGATTAAAAGCAGGAAACTACCTCTACTGAAAGCAATATTTACATTCAGGAAGAGAAACAAACTTAAACTGCAGAAAAGAAAATATGTACAAGGGAGAAACCTCTGGAACTTCTTAATGGTGATAGGCTTTCAGATGAAAGCCATTAACTGGTATTGGGAGGATCTGACCCTCCATGTCTCTCAGCACAAAGGAGTTGAACTGGTTCACCCGGGCAACCTGAAAGGGGCCTTCCCAGAAGGCGTCAAATTTATCATGGTTCCCTGGTTTTGCCTTCAACGAATCCCATTTCAGCACTAGGTCCCCAATCTTGAAGACCCGGGTTGTAGTCCCTTTCGCGAACCAGTTTCGTGTGGTTTCTGTGTGCTTCATAAAAGCTTCATAAGCTTTTTCTCTTTCCTCTTCGAGTTGCAGCAACTGAGCCAGCCGGGCATCAACAGGATCCATGTTACCCTTTTCATCTTCTAACAGCCAGAGCGCGGGTATCTCGATATGGGTGGGCAAGACGACCTCCTTCCCGTAAACTAGCGCATATGGCGATGTTTTGATTGATTTCTTGAAGGAGATACGGTCTGCCCATAGCGCTCGATCCAGGTACAGGTGCCAGGACCTCTTGTTCCTTTCCAGAGTCTTCTTTATGATCTTCATCAGGTTCTTATTGGTAGACTCGGCTAGGCCGTTTCCCTGCGGGTAGTAGTTGGAGGACATTTTATGGTAAATCCCATATTTGCAGGTAAACTCTGTGAGTACAGCCCCTGCAAACCCTGGTCCATTGTCTGTCACTATTGCTTCTGGGATCCCGAAGCGAGTGATTAGGCTTTCAAGGAAGCTGATGACCGTCTCCTGGTCGGCATGCTTGGTAGGTATCGCCTCAGCCCATCGGGTGAAGTAGTCGGTGGCTGTCAAGATGAACTTATGCCCTGTCGAGGAATTTGGCGATATAGTCCCGATGAAATCGAGGCCCCATTGTTGGAACGGAGCCTCAGCCTGGATCGGCTGGAGTGGCATTGGCGCATTCTTGTTTCTGCCGGCGAACCTTTGACATTTTTCACATTTTTGGCAGACTGCATATGCATCTGCGAAGAGGGTGGGCCAATAATAGCCCGCTCTGATGATTTTTAAGGCCGTTGGCCTTCCCGAGAAATGTCCTCCCGACATTCCAGAATGGAATTCGCCTAGGACCTTCCGCTTATCGGATTCTTTGACGCATCGCAAGAGGATGCCGTCCACGTTCTTGAAATACAGCCCCTCGGGGCGCAGTACATACTTTAGAGCTTGGAGCCTGAATCTCCTTCTCTGACTTGCGTTAAGGTGATCTGGGAGCCTCCCAGTGCTGAAATACCAGATGATTTCATCAGCCCAGTCGCTGTCTTCTGCTGAGGAATTGGCAAAATTGCCCTCTAGGACTGGGTCCTCCCACTGACAGGCAGCGACTTCTGCAGCAACACTTCTTGCTAATTCTTGACATAGTGCCCGACCTCTGATCAGCTTGGTGGGTCGCACTTCTATATCAAACTCCTGGATCTTGGCAATCCAACCCGCCCTTTTGTTTCCCAGTTCCCCCTGTATGATAAAATTTCTAACATCTGGGTGGACAACGAACACGGTCGTCCGACTCTGGGAAACAAAGTGCTTAAACTTTTTTAACGACCTCATGACAGCATGCACTTGGCGTTCGATGAAATTATACCTCTCTTCATGGGGCTGGATCACCTGGCTCAGGAAGGCTATTGGCCGTTCTTCGCCGTCATCTCCTTTTTGAGTCAGAACTGCTGCATAACTTTCGGGTTCTCCTACTGCATAAAGGATGAAATCCTTAGAGTAGTCCGGGTTTATCAGTACGGGCGCCTGGGCAATCCTTGCCTTAATCTCCTCAAAGGCTTTCTTCCTCTCTTCAGTCCAGACAAACTCAGCATCCTTCTTCAGGAGTTCGGCCATTGGCTTGATTACTTGGGCAAAATCGGGCACGAACTTCCTCACGAAGTTGATTTGTCCAAAGAAGGACTGCAGCCCTTTCTTATTCACTGGGATCGGCAACTGGAGAAGAGCCTGTGCTCTGTCGGGGTCAACTGCAAGGCCCTTTTCTGAAATGACGTGGCCTAGGAGCTTCCCCTCCTTCACAGCAAAGACTGACTTCTTAGGGTTAATGGATATGCCGAATTCACGGCACCTTTCAAACACTTGCCTTAGGTGAGAGGAGTGCTCTTCTCTTCTGTGTGAAAACACAGTCATGTCATCTAGGTAGATGACAATGATTTTGTTCAGTAGCTCACGGAATGCCAGGTCCATGGCTCTTTGGAATGTAGCCCCTGCATTGGACAGGCCGAAGGGCATGCGCTGATAGGCAAACGTCCCCCATTTGGTGGTGAATGTCGTCTTGTGTTGATCTTCATCCTTCACCCAGATCTGATTGTAGCCAGAGAAGCCATCCAGGAGGGAGAACCGCTGAGCTCCTGCGACCACATGAAGAATTTGATCAATCTGCGGGAGCGGATAGTGGTCCTTCAGCGAGGCCTGGTTTAGATTGCGGAAATCCACGCAGAGGCGAATGTCTCCATTCTTCTTCCTGACCGGAACCAGATTTGCGACCCAAGAAGAATGCTTGATGGGATAGATGATTTTTGCTTCTAGCATCTTCAAGAGTTCGGCTCTCATCAAAACCTCGATCTTTGGGTTGACCGGCCTCTGTTTCTGTCTGTAGGGTTTCACCCCTTCTTCCAGCTCTATGGTGTGTTGGATGATCTCTCTGTCATACCCCTTCAAGTCCTGGTAACACCAAGCAACAATGTCTGGGTACTCTTTGCACAAGGCCCGAATCTGCTCCAATTCCTCCGGAGTGCAGTCTGTTCCGACTTTGATCACTTTTCCGGGCTCTAGTTCCAGGTCCCTGTACTGCTTGGAGTCCACTTTGATCCGGTGAGATATTGCTCTGTCATTCTGATCAAATAGGCTCTCTAAGGTAATCAGTCCTTTTGGGACATGATTATTCTTCAACTGTATCAACCCCTCATACTGCTCGTCATCAGGGTCTCTACCTTCAATGGTGCTAGCTTCATGGATTAAAAAATTGACGATTTCCTCGTCACAGTCGAACACCTGCCAGTGGGTGTCCTTATCAGGCACAAAAGGCCTGTAAATAGTACGAACCGGCTTCGGCTTCTGCATAGTGTCATCAGTCGGGACGTACCTGGCTCCAACAGACGCCAAGATATCAGCATGTTTATTTTTCTCACGGGAGATGGCTTTGACATTCAGGGACTCAAATGACTCCATCAGGTCCCAGACACGGTTGCGGTACGCCTTGAGATAGTGCTTCTTTGAGGAGCACTTGTTGGTTATTTGCTTGCATACCAGCTCTGAATCTCCAAAGATTTGCAGTTGTTTGATCCCCAATCTCTCCGCCTTCTTCAAGCCTAAGCACAAGGCTTCATACTCGGCCGCATTGTTAGTGCAACTCCAGGCCAGCCGGTAGCAATAATCTTTTTGCTCTCCCGATGGTGAGACTAGAAGGACCCCTGCCCCGACGCCGTTCTTGCATCGGGCGCCGTCAAAGTATAGCTTCCACAACTCATTTGGGGCAGGGCCTATGTCTTCTTTTGCTGTCTCCTTCGGCTTCTCGGGCTGGGTGATGGAGTAGCAGCCTATGTCCAGGAAGAGGCCATTGAAGCGCAGCTAGGGCTACGATATCTTGGATATGTTCATAGGCCGTCTTCCCGGTTCCATCATACGTGGGAATGGCCTTCAAAGCGACAGCTGGAACAACATCTTGCCCTTCTAGGTCGAGAGGTCCCGTGGAATCCCAGGCTGGGAATAGCTCAGGAGCTGCCTGCTGGTTTGGTTGAGGATTTGCCATATTTGCGTTAGGATGCAAGTCGGGCTGCACAGGATCAGCCTGATGGTCTGGAGAGTTCGGAGGGTCTTGCTCGTCGACCAGACCTTCTTGTAGAAATGCTTCGTCTTGGTAGGGGCGGTAGTCAATTAGCCTGGGGTGCTTTCCGGCAGCAGCAAGGTCAAGCTCATAAAATTTGGGCTCTTCTTGCGTCTGTCTAACTCTCCATCTTGTATGCATGAAGGGCTTAAAAGCTCGGACCAGTCTTCGAGACTCGGGAGATATTCAGGTTCAACAGAGTCGCCAGGTGTTCAGGTTCAACAGCACTGAAGCAAACACCGATACTTCAATACCGCTTATGAGGTGGAACACTCGTGTCCCACCGGGCGTGCCAGAGAAACTGTTGGTTATGAATCTGCCATTCAGGAAAGGATTTTAATCTTTTGTGCCCTAGATTCGCCCAGCAGGGTGAAAGGCCAGAAGGAAAGACTGCTTTCCGAGCCAATCTCCGGAGAAGGTCGGCTCCTATGCTAGTCTATTTGATTTTTTAGAGAAGGGAACTGGAAAGAGATTGTAAATTGCAGAAAGAGACGTAAATAACATGTGTTTCGGGTGGGTAAGAACAAGCAACACGATCACTAGCTAGTACACAAACCAATAGCAATAAAAAAAAATCATGTAACAGAAACTGTCACCGCGATTCCTTCCTATGTATCCTTCAGTTTCGTATTTCAGATTCAATTAATTGCCAATGCTGCGATCTAGGATTCAGAATGACAGCAATCAGAAAAATAAATGAACATGGAGCAGAAATACTAGCAGAAGGCAACATAAAAGAAGAAGACAAATGTTAGAGCCAAGAATGCTTTGTATTAAATGCAAATGTCTGATACAGCAGAGCTCTCTAGCAATATGTTCCCCCCATTTTACAATGAAGTTCTACTGCTATTTATAGCTGAATTTTCCCCCCAAATTACAATTATGCACGGGACCCAAGAACCGACAAAAGCTGGAAAAGCTGTCGGGATTTGACCTTCGTTGGCCGTGAGTGTACTTGCAGCAAGATTCTCTTGAAATTGGTACATCTTAGGAAAAATTTGATGGGTGAGAAGTCAAGTCTAATTAATGTGGTAGGTTGGGTACAATCTGCCCCTGAGGACACCATCAATGCTGACCTACCCTGTACCTTTGCAGCACACCTTCTGTCCCATCTTGACAGGCTCGAATCCCGACATCCGTGCGTGGTGTGACCTCGGTCTGTGATTCGCTGGCGTAGGGGGAATTGACCAAAGTTGCCTGATGAAAACAGCGACCCCGGGAGTCGCTCTAGAATTGAGCGAACCCGGGACGCACTGTGCCTTGTTCAAAATCTGCGACCTGGTCGCAATTGCTGAATTGGGGGGGGGGGGGCAATGGGGGTCGCTGGCTGAAAGCAGCGACGACGAGAGTCGCTTGAAAGAGGAGCGACCAGCGTTAACTTTGGACTTGCCTTAGAAAAATAGCTTGATGACCCCACCCGTGATCGCTGAAAAGATGGAGCGACGCCGAGAATCGCTCCGAAATGGAGCGACCGACGTCGTCACTTGAAAGGTATGCTTGCTGTCGGTCGCCCGAAAACTGGGCGACGATGGGCATCGCTGATGAAGTTGAGCGACGACGGGAGTCGCTCCGAAATGGAGCGACCGTTGTCAACTCAACACTTAGCCATTTTTCCTCATTTTTTCACTTCTTGCTCATGATCGCCATAAAGGGGGCGACGACGAGCGTCGCTCAGAAAGGGAGCGAACGGCGTCGCCACCCAACACTTAGAAGTTTTTTGCTCTTTTTCTTTTGTCGCCCATGGTCGCTCAAAAAGGGGAGCGACGATGGTTGTCGCTGGTGGGAATGAGTGACCGACGTCGGTCGCTACCAAAACAACACTTAGAAAATATTTGCATCCTTTCTCCCCCAGCTGCGGTTCGCTTGAAACTGCAGCGACGACGGGCGTCGCTGAAAAATGTTGGCGATGACAGGGGTCGCTTGAAAGAGGAGCGACCGTGGGAGCTTCAACACTTAGCCAAATTTCATCATTTTTTTCCCCGTTCGCCTAGCCGCTTGGAAATGCCGATGGTCGCTGGAGGGGAGAGGCGAAGCTGGGAATCGTTTGAAAGAGGGAGCGACTCCCGGAATTGCTCCAAAATGGAGCGACCAAGGGAGTGCCCCAGACATTTTTAGGCTTTTCTCAAACTCGCCTATCCTGCTGGACCACTTAAAAAACAAAGCCTGAAAACAGAAAACTGAAAACATGGAAACTGCCTGAGAGGAGCTGGAAAGGAAGGAGGGAGGGAGCAGCAATTTTTCAAAAATTTCAGAATCTCTACCCGTTAGCAAAATGTGGCAACAGTTCACTCATTGGATTGGAACTTTGATCTACGGTGTGAAACTTATTTTTTCTCACTACTAACCCTAAATCCCTTTGGTTTAAATTTAATATTTTTAAAATCATATAAATTTACAATAAAAATATTTATATATTAGTTATTAAAATATCAAAATGATATTAGCTCAATTGGTTAAATTCCTCGAATTTCAAGGAGGAGACCCAGGTTCGAATCTTGTCAAGCGGTACATGTATAATAGCCAAGTAGTTGTAATACACCACTATGTGGTCATGGGTCTCATTTTAATCCCATATAGCCAATTTATTTGTTAAAAAAAAAAAACAAAAGAAAAAAACATAATGAGACCCAGTGCTGGTGTCCAATGGTAAAGCCGCAAGATCTTATCTGCCTTGGCCCAGGTTTGAGTCTCCCTTGTCATTGGTAACTGGCACCTCTGTGGTCTCCACCTTCCGGGGTTCCCCATGTTCTCATCCTCAGGCTTCCAGAAATAAGTAGTTTGCCTATCAAATGATAATAAACACAATGTAAACATAAGAGTTATAAAATTAAATATGTTTTTATTACGTAAAGTTTGATGTGGGAATCCATACAGATATGCATATTCTGATTCAAACTTTTTTTGACCTTTATAGGTAGTTTGGATTTTTAGACTTTTTAAACATCCTGAATGTATTGGATTTTTCAAACCTAGTAACTATGGTATGAAGCACAAAGGATGAAGAGGATAGAGAAAAGAAGCAAACAGTTACAAAAACATCAGTGTCTCTTTAAATACATGTGGTGAGAGGTGTAAATATAAAGTATGTGAGCTCTAAGCCTTCTCTCTTTTGATTTATCATTTTTTCTTTTAAATTTATGTTAATAAAAATGATATGTTGTCAAGCTGCAAGATCATTGCAATGGTAAGGGCTTTGGTTTCTCTTTGGGAGGTCCAAGGTTCAAACCCCACTCGGTATGAGGGGACCGGGACGCCTCATAAAAATCTGTGTAAACTCGTTGCAAAAAAAATGTTATGTTGTCAGTTCCATTTTTGACTGCCATGTTTCTACATTTATGTTGATCTCACACCTAGACCAATTAGCATTTGTACAGTTTTATGAGTGATCTTCTTTTCTGCAGTTTCCAATTAATCTTGTTGCATTAGAAAATTCTAGCTGGATTGCCCTAACTCATGACCGAGTGCACTGATATCAACACCAAAATTTGAAGTGCGAGGACTTTAATGACATCTTCTGGAACAAGTTTCCAATTTATTTTGGTTCCATTTATTCTAAAGCGTTTCTGCATAAAACTTTTAATAGGTTCAAAGATATGCATTTTTGTTTGTAATCATTTGGAAATGAGGGCTGTTGTTCATATTGACGGATACATCTATATTTTGGAAGAAATTGGATGAAATTAGATTTGCTGTGGGAGTTCATTTTTTATTTATGCAAAATGACTAGTGACTTTATTCAGTGGCCAATCAGAACCTTACCTATAAAGGAGATACCAACTTAACCTTGTTGCATTAGAAACCCCTAGCTGGGTTGCCCTAGCTCATGGCCGAGTGCACAGACATCAACGTCAAAATTTGAACTGGCAGCACTCTAACGGCATCTTCTAGAACAAGTTTCTGATTTATTTCACTTGCATTGTTTCTAAAGTGTTTCCACTTAGAACTATTTATGGGTACAAATACATCTATAATCCTTTGGAAACAAGGGCTGTTGTTCATATTGACAGATTAAACTGTATTTGGGAACATTTTGAATGAAATTAGATTCGCTATGGTAGATAACTTTCCAGTTTTGCAGAATGACTAGCGCCTCTGTTTGGCAGCCAATCAAAACCTCGCCTCTCTGTGTTCATATATATGCATGCCATGGTTGCATTTTTAAAATCGATATGTAGACATTTCTTTACGTGCTTATTTTATTATGGCCGAAATTTGGATTGATTAGGAACTTCAGAAATGGCATGCGAATGAGAATCCACTATCAGAATTACATTGTTATATATTTTTTAATCATGTTGTTTTAGGTTATTGAGAGGCACAGGACAAGTAGTAGATGGAGATCATGGGGTGACATACACACACACGGAATTTCCTGTTGATTACAGAAAGGAAGCATCAAAGACTCTGGGAATTGCTAATGATGGTGATAGTACATTAGCATCTGGTGCTCATACGAGTCATTCCAATGGGAATAACTTGACAAATTAATAGCCATTGTTAGCGGTTTTCAAAGTTTACATAAGCAGTTATATTGTCTGATAATTTTGGCATTCACAAAAAGAACATATTTTTACTGCTGCTATTTTATGTATCATAAAGTTTTCTGACAAGCAAAACATGCCATAAAGAATAGTGCTACTTGTGAGTAGCCTTAGTGCTGATACAAGGAAGCAGTGTTTATTTGCTGTCCAAACTCTGCTCTTTTCTGTTTATGTTTGATGCACAAACATTATTTATGCATTTAGGCTAATTTTAAAATATTTCAATTTATTTACCAAGTAGAATGGCATTTCTTCCTAATAACTTACTTTACGAATGTGCCAAGGTAATTCCTTATTAAATATGTCGCCTTAATTACTTCATCAGTGTGAGTTTTCTAGAAGATTCCACATATTTTATCATTTATTTGTCATATTTCTTTGTTTGTCTTTTTTCATATTGACACATATATTGCTTTGCGATATGTTTGGTGATTGGCCCTTTTTGAAGTTAATTACAAAATCCCCTACATTTTTAAATTGTATTATCCTAGGAATTCTGCAATTCATTTAAGAACACAACAGGCATTGATGTGGAACATAGATCTTTAAGATAAAATCACTAAATGTATAGTGTGGAAAAGCTTGCTAATGAACATTTAGGCATACCCCAAATGAAAAATTACTGTATGAAAATAGTTTACATAGTTAAGCTAGTGTGTGAGGTTGTTTAACTTTTGGTGGGAAGAGAAAAAAGGGTAAAAAATGTGTGCAAAGTTGTTTACTCTTGGTGGGGAAGAGTAAAGGGGGAAAAAAGGTAAACCAATAAAGTATTTGCACTTTATTGCAACTTGATTTCATATTAAAACAAAATTTGTGAATTGTTGAAACAAAAATAACTTTCCAAAAAAAAACCACGGTTCATAAGAAAATTCTGCATCTTGATAAAATATTGCATGTCTTTGCAATTCTTTTATGCTAATCATAGTTGAAAAAATCTGCAAAAAATCTGCAGAATCCTGATTTTTTGCTGATTTTTTAAAATACCGATGCAATTGGCAAACTCTCGGCGATTCAAAGAATTTTTTGCCGATTTTTTCAAAAAAAGTGCAATATATTTTTTTTAGGCTGCAGCTTATTTAGGGTTTTTTCATGCAAGCCCATTTTTCAGCTGTTAATGTTTGAATTTCGAAATTTAAAGTTTAAACCCGAAACCCGCTTTTTAAGTAAATATTGTTGCCTGATAACTATGCATGTAAGCCCATTTTTCAGCTGTCAATGTTTGAAACTTTGAAGTTTAAACCCTAAACCCTAGGCTAGGCCCTAGGGTTTTGGGTTTAGGGTTTTATTTTTTTCCTCTTTTTTAGTAAATATTGCTGCCTGGTAACTATGTATGCAAGCACATTTTTCAGCTGTGAATGGTTGAATTTGAAACTTTGAACTTTAAACTTGAAGTTTAAACCCTAAACCCTAGTCTAGGCCCTAGGGTTTTGGATTTAGGGTTTTTATTTCTTCCTCATTTTAAGTAAATATTGCTGCCTGATAACTATGTATGCAAGCCCATTTTTCAGCTGCCAATGTTTCAATTTTAAACATTAAAACCTGGCCTTTTGGTTTAAGGTTTAGGTTTTTTTTCCTTTTTTTCAAGTGATTCTAACTTTGTTGTTGTTTCCATGTGCAAGCATATAAAAAATGAAACCTTTTTTTACTTCTTGTTACTTGTAGCTTTGTACCTTTTCATATTATAAGCAATACAAGATGTGTTTTGTCACTTTCATGTGTACTTAAAGCTTGAGCCTTGTATGATGTCTTGACATGAATTATTGATTTTATTGCAATATTTGATTTGCATAATGTTAATTCATTGTAGTATGCATATGCATGAAAAAAAAATTCAATGAAAAATTTTGTTTTCTCCGGTTTTTTTTCCTCGATTTTTTGCTGATTCCCAAATTTTCCCTTTTTTTTTAAAATGTCGATTCTTTGCCGATTCCGATTTTCTCAACTATGATGCAAATTAATTGTTTTACCATTTTGTTCTTACCAATGAACAAACAAGCTAAATTGTACGAGTGAATGAAATACCTAATAAGTTTGTTCAACTAGATTCATTTATTTTTTTAATTGAAGTGAGTCATACAAAGAAATGCTAACGTCCTTTCAAGTATAAGAATAATCTATGGAAGAATTTACTCCAAATGCGATGGACAATAGAAGAGAGAGGTCTCAAGAGTTATAATTTATGTCTAGCTAATTGTTAATATAATTTAAGATGTATCTACGAAATACTTTTCTATATAGAAGGAAAATGATAAATATGATAAGGAGGAATGAAAATTAGTTGTATCGCCTAAGAATAATATCATGGAGTCATTTTCAAAGCTAATGCATTGTGCATTTTGTGAAGGATTGGTCTTGCCACTATTTGTTGGAATCTATGGTTTGAAACAAATAATAGAAGTTTTAGAAACAAATTTTAGAATTGTACCCAAGTTTGGAATCTCTTGTAGAATGTCTAAGACATAGCGTTCATCATGGGAAATTTTAATTATAGAAAAAATAAGTGCTTGCTTGATTGGAAGTTTTATTTATTTATTTATCAGGGGAATCGATAACATCCTTTCATCCTTAACAACTAGGCACGGGGGGCAGGCATTCTCCATGAGGTTTCTACCTCTGAACTCAAGTCAAATCATTGAAGTTGCCTTTATAACCCCCATCTCTCCTCAGTAAACACGACCCAGAGTGAGGGAGACCCTCGTTGGCTCAGGGTTGGTATCGCCGTCGTCAAGCTGGCAAGCACTCAACAGATTTATGTTAGGTTACTACCTTTGCCCAGATTGGGCATGCCCCCAAGATTTGAACCTAGGTCTCCTCTTGGTAAGTGCCCAAAGTCTTACCAATCCACCTAGCTCTTGAGGACGCCTGATTGAAAGTTTTAAGTATGGAAAAAAAGGTGTTTGCCTCTTGGTTACATGATTTTGATACAAATTTCAAGGGTCTACAACAATGGAATTAACATAAAATATTTAGAACTATCTATTGTAAAATGGAAATACCCAAAACTTGGATTCATTAAAATTAATTTTGATGGTGCTTCCAAAAGAAATCTTAGTGAAGCCAGTAGAGGTGTTTTTTTTTTCTTTTTTAATAATTAAGTTGGAATTCTCATTAGAATTATTTGGAACAACTTACAACTATGTAGAGCCTAGGCCACTTCTTATAGAGAACAAGATTGGCATTGGAAAATGATAATATTTTAAACGACGGGGGGTTTACAAATAAGTATTAATACCCTCAAGAAAAACAAATATGGGGATTAAATCAACAGTAAAAAACATTACTTGGTATCTCCATAATCTTCGATTATTACTGAAGGCAATATCTTGGAAATGTTAGCATATCCATAGAGGAGGAAGATGATAGGGTAGTAGATAATTTGGTCAATAATGAAGTTGATTTTGTTGTGAAATTCAATTTTTAGAAAATGATTGCTTAGGAAAGATTATATCTATTAATGAATTGATGCGGAGGAAAGGCCCTAAAATAAGTAACAAAGAAGTTTTAAAGGATGCTTGGCTCAAGCCTTTTCCTCTTATTCTTGAGATACAATGACAATTGTTGGCTTGAGCAAGTTTAGTTGGCAAAGGTTCGGAATCATATCAATGTAAGCAATGCCTTCAGATCATGGATTTCTATTGACAACTTGATTGAAGGAGAGGATCTAAAACAAATAAGAGGGGATTTTCAAAGGATCTATTGAAGGAGAGGATCTATTGACAACTTGAGTTTTGTTTACCCATTTGTAGTTCGATCAACATCAAAAGAGTTTGTCGAATGTTGGATTAGTTGTTTCAAAGCTCAAACATTATGCATCTTGTGGAGGATGAGTCTTGCCATTATTTTTTGGAATCTATGGCTTGAAAGAAATAATAGAATTTTAAAATATAAATCTTAAAATCATGCCCAAGTTTAGAATTGTATTATTTCTTCTCTTACATCATGCTTATTATGTGGTGCTTAACATGAGAAGTTTGCAAAAAAGGAGGTGCTAGCCTCTTGGTTATAAGATTTGAATATACCTGGAAGGGTCATCTCCAATAATGGAGTTAGACAAAGGATCTACTATGATGTATGGTAAAATAGAAATGTCTAGAAGTTAGATTTATCCAAACTAATTTTGATGATGCTTTCAAAGGAAATTTGACAAAAGTTGGTGAAGGTGGTGAATTTTGAAATACAATGCAGGAAAAATTCTTCTTCCTTAGAATCATTTTGAATTTCAACTAAGAACTATGCAAAGGATAGGACATTTCTTTACTAGGATCAAAATTTTTATTGAAAAATGATGGAAATATATTTCAATTGAGGGTAAACTTATAATTAAAAAGTAAAATATTGTAGTGATTAATATTTAAGAAAAAGAGGCAAATATGAGTTTCAATAGTGGTGGGCTTTAGCAACTGTGGATTTGGGCTTCGGAGGCATTGGATCTAAGCTTTGATGGCAATAGATCTTATTCAGTGGTGGGCTTCAACAACCGTGGATTTGGGCTTCAGAGGTTGTGGATTTGAGCTTCGATGACGACCAATCTAGGGAGAGTGGGCTTTAGCACCAGTGGATCTAGGCTTCGACATTGTGGGCTTTGGCTTCGACGACAACAAATCTGATCTTCGATAGTGGTGGGCTTCAACAACTTTGGATATGGATTTCGGAGGTAGTGGATCTGAGCTTCGACGACGGTAGATCTAGGGAGAGTGGGATTTAGCACCGTGGATCTAGGCTTCGACGATGGTGGGCTTTGAATTTGACAATTTATAATGAAACCCTAACAAATGGAGTCTCTTGCGAGCATTGAGGTCTCGGTTTCCTCCCTTGGGCCTTTGGTTGTGAGAGAGGGAGGTGAGGAAGGCAGGGGAAGCGTTGGAGATGAGGGGGATGGTTTCGTTGGAAGCAAAGATAGAGATGACGAAGGTGTTGGAGATGATGCAGATAAGGCGAAGGCAAATCCAAAAGTTATCAATGGTAGCATTAGCCCAGTCGACCCAGGTGTTGCAGCTAGACCCTTGTGGTTTGATTTAGTTAAAGGTACTACTATGAGCCCTCTTGAAAATTTCGAGATCTATCCTTTTGAGGATGAGGATATGCCATGTCTTGATGTCTTGGACAAATTAATTGAAAGATCAACAAATAGGCAAAGTTTTAGTTTAGTTGGGAAATTTATTGGTTTTTGGTTGAATCTAGACATTATTCGAAAATGGGCAGCTTGCAAATGGAAGATTAAGGGTCATCTAGAGATAGTAGCTTTGCCTAGAAGCTTTATGCTCTTTACCTTCACTATCATGGAGGATATGGTTGATGTCCTACTGAAAGGACCTTGGTTCTTGGGCAGAAAAGGTCTATCTTTGAAAAGATGGAAGCCAAGATTCAATCCTAAGACAGATAATATTCACCTAGCTCCTCTCTAGGTGAGATTATTGGGCCTCCCGATTGAATATTGGGATGAAGACATAATGAGGGGAATTACTAGATCTATAGGACAATTGATTGTCTTTGACCCAACAACCAAAGCAAGGACTAGACTGGTTTTTGCTAGGCTTTGTATTAATGTAAACATGGAAAGAACCTTGCCATCCTCAATCAAGTTGAAATCTAAATACGGGACTTGGGAGCAGAAAATCAAATATGAAAACTCCCCAACCTTAAACAGGGTTAGTAAAAGAAAAGACCATCTCCCTGAAAATTGTCCACCCAAGCAAAAAGAGGGTAAAATTTGGCGAAGAAAAGAGTCTCAACAACAAAACAAAGAGGTGGAAATGCTGAACAAATTCACCAACAAGAAACAAAATGAAGGAGATTCCTCAAAAAGACAAAGAGCAAACGTGAATAGTTTTAGCGCCTTGGCAAGTGAAGAAGAAGAGGTCTTTGGAGAGGAAGAAGAAAAGTGGAAGGAACAATAGTTAGTGTTGGTTCCTCGAAGTCCGGCTAAAGCCCATTAGACTTCCAATGAAATGGAAAATGAGCCCCCATTGGTGGATGTTCCTGTTGAGGTTGCATATGAGATCATGTAGAAAGATAATAAGGGAAGGATTTCTTCTTCCCTTGTTAAAAAACACTTTGCTACTCCATGCCTGAGAATAACCAAAAGTACCAAGAAAAAAATGGATGTAGGAGTGGTAGCAAGAAGAGGAAGACCTAACCTCAAAGAAATCCGAAACAGAGAGACCGAGAAGGAGGTCTGTGATGGGAATCAGAGAACTTTGGATTTAAGCATAGCTAGAAGCCAAAAAGAAAAGACAACAATGTAAGCTGATTGTTGTTTTGCTATCAAAAAGTTGTTTCAGTGTTGTTAGTTTGTTGACTTTGTTTCAGATTTATTCCATTTTGGGCTTTAAAGCCTTGTTCTTTCTGTAAGCTTATTGTTTTATATGTAGTTTGGTTATGTACAAGGTTGTGGGACCTTCCAAAACCCTCACCTTTGTTAAAAGGTTCAGGGTCCCTTTCAAAACCCCTTCTCTAACTTTAATAAAAAAAAATATTCAAGAAAAAGAAAAATTAACCATAATTAAAAAAATTAATGAAATACATAAACAAATTTTTAGTTAAATTGTGAATGAAAATTTTAAATCAATAATAAAAACTTAAATAAACTACCCATGTGGTTTGTGGCAATGGTGGAAATGAAGAGTTTCATACCATAGACTAAGATTACAATCTTGTGGGTGAACCTTAACATTTGATCAAATGGTATTTAGCTAAATTGGTTATATTCCTCAAATTTCAAGGACGGTCTGAATCTTGCCAAGTGATAAATGTATAATTGCCACATTGTTATAACACCACTATGTGATCATGATGTAATATTGGGGGACCC
Source organism: Wollemia nobilis (assembly GCA_028583015.1). Classification (NCBI taxonomy): domain Eukaryota; kingdom Viridiplantae; phylum Streptophyta; class Pinopsida; order Araucariales; family Araucariaceae; genus Wollemia; species Wollemia nobilis. Next base: position 7,264,163 of record JAQPPZ010017257.1, on the reverse strand, counting down.
ATTTCAATTCCATATAACTAATTAAAAGAAAAATATAAACTTAATTAAACAAGTAAAATAATTTTAATCAATTATATATATATATATATATAATAACAATAAAAATTTAAATTACTAATTGGTAATGAAAGTAAAAAAAAAACTAAATTCTAAATAAATTCTAAAATAGAACCACTATCTCCTTATCTATTGATTGTTCTTGTTGAGACATGGACAATTCAAAGGTGTTCAGGTTATCTCAATGGTGCCTTCAAATTTGATCTCCAAATTTGTTGACGATATTTTTATTTTTAATCATCCCTCCCTCTATGAGGGTATGGATTTTAAATCAATATTATCATGTTATGAGAAGGTTGTTTGATTGTTGGCTAACACTTCAAATTCCAAAATCTATTTAACACTCCTCTATATTTAGAAGAATTTACTATGGATATTTTAGGGTTTAAAGTTAAAAATTTTCCATCAACATATCTAGGCATTTCTTTGTCTAATAAAGGAAAGAAGTAGGAGCTATGACACTCAATTTTGGATAAAATGAAATTCTATTTGGCAACTTGAAAGGATAAGTTCTTAACCTTGGTTGAAAGGCTACAACTCATGAAGACTACATTACAATCTCTCTCTCTCTCTCTCTCTCTCTCTTGATCTCGATATATATATATATATATATATATATATATATATATATATATATATATATATATATATATATATATATATATATATATATATATATAATGTCACTTTCAAGATTGCATGTAGGTATAACATTAGAATTCGATAAAATGTGAAGAGATTTTTTTTGTAAATGGATTAAGGATTGCAAATGATAGAATATTGAAATGATAGGCTTATGAAATTATAGACTTATGAGTTTGCAATTAAGGTCATAACTTGAAAATTTTAAAGATTAAGAAAAGAGTAAGACAAAGATATTACTTCATAAATATAGGTTCCATCGATGCTATATAATTATTCAAGAAACAAACCCCACCCAGAGGCTCAATAACATGAAACTTCATACCAAATAATTTACAATTAATCAAGAAACATATTAGATGGTCATTCAATGAGGAGGATTCTACATTTTTTTGCTTTGATGTTTGGTTGAACCCTTATCATCTTATTAGTAATCCAAAAGGGAAACCGTTAGCTTAGGCATGCTTAACTTGTAAAGGTTATATTATTGTAAGCAACTATTTTAGAACATGGATTTCTATTAGCAACCTAGTTGAAGAGAGAACTTCAAACAAATAGTCAATGAGCTTCAAAAAATGCTTCAAGAGTTTTATTTGCCTAGTTTTATGCAAAAGTTAGTTTGGAATCTATTAAAGATAATGGATACTCAATCAAGTTGGAATATAAAGATTTAGATCAGTTGGAATTTCCTACTCCTAATGATTTCCTTTAGAAGAATTTTTGGTCACTTGGAGCTCTCCCTAGGGCCTCAACATTCCTTTGGTTAGTAGTCCAAAGCAAGATTCTTATAGCTAAGAGTCTGCAAAGAAGTGGATGCCATTGATATTTTAGGTGTGCCCTGTGTAAGAAGAATATTGAAATATTAAATCATTTACTTCTTCATGGTCTTTTTGTTTACACCATTTAGGGTTGTTTCTTTAAAAATATGAGAATGTGTTATATAGCTCCATCAACATCGAAATAGTTGATGAAATGTTGGATAATTATTTTAAGTAATATGCATTTTGTGGAGGACTAGTCCTACCATAATTTATCAGAATTTATGGCTTGAAAGTAATAATATATTTTCTAAAAGAAATCCAGTCCACACAAAAGGACCCAAGATGTGTTGCTTCACAAGACAACTCATAGAAATACCTCATAACACCTACCACTTATAGTCAAAGTTGCATTGTAAGGAATCTATGGTGCACATATATTCTTACAATTAGAATCGATAAAGAAATGCACCATGCCAAACAATAAACATGAAAAATGATGATGCAAATATATTATAGAATATAAGGCTCTTATATTAAATATAAAGCAACTATACAAATGTTAAATACAAGGGTGTAGCACTACAAGGTGCAAGACACTCTATTCTACTAGAAGTAAAATATAGCCTATAGAAGAGATCTACAAGAAATAAGTGGAAGGGAGAAAAGAGACCACGAAGAAACTTAGTAGTCTAAGAAGATTGAGAGGAGTTCCCCCACTAGGCTATATACAAGATCTATGTATAAGTTACAAATCTATTAGAAGATGAACCACTTTAAAAGCAAAAGATCTTGAAGCAATTTTAGAAATAATTTACAAATTGCTTCTTCATCCTCAGTGTTCGATGTTAGTTAAGAGATGAATAGGTGGTTAAATTTATCTATTGTAGACGTGTCAAATGTTGGATATTATTAAGTGCTATATTGCTTTGGGGTTAAATAATGATACGTATAGTTGGCATTGTACAATTGCCATATTTTGTAGGTTGGTGCCAATGAGGTATGACACCAAACTAAGACTTGGCACTAAATGTTTTGGTGAAGAGTCCATTTAGGGACCAAGGTTTGCAATATGTGTTGGCATTAACACCATGTTTCTTGGGATTTTGAGCAACTCCTTTGCTTAAGTAATTTTTCCTCCAATGGAAAGCAATGGTTCCTCTTGCATTAACCTATGATTGTGAAAAATGTTGTTTGAGTTCAAGTGTGAACTACTTTGCTTTTGTTGGAAATTATCCTTGTTTTGTAGCCCTAAATAGGTTGTGTACCTTGCCAAGTAGTCTTTCTAGTCACATCAATCAAGTAGTTTGTTGTTTTAGGCTCTAACTATAACTGATGTAAAACTATTAGATGCTATATTTCCATTGGCTTTAACAGGGGAGGAAGGTATGGATTGAGACATTTTGCATGAAAAATTGGATGCATCCCCATGTAAGGTGGAAAATCAAGAACAAAAGCATTTTCATTGATTTGAAATTGAATTGTGTAAGGATCATAGTGTAATGGTTTATTTTCTTGGTTAGGGTTGGAGATGTGTTTCTATTTTAAATCGAGCCAAACCTTATCTCCAACCTGAAATGAATGAAAAAAATTATGCTAGTCATGACACTCATTGTATTTCTATTTTTGACATTGTAGGATCTACTAAACTTGAGTTTGAATGCTCTCCATATGTTGTGGAAACCTTTTAGCCTTGTCTGCTTCTTGGATGTTGTTATGAACCTTCTTTGCTATGACACCACTTGTTTTGAACCTCCTTTGTCATCCATAGAAATCATTAACAATGTAAATAAATACCAACAATGAATAATCCACATAATATAATAAAATTAATGTAAATTATTCCAATGTATTCAATTTATGATTCAAGCCATTGTGGTAGGACAACACTGTATAATTTTTCTTATTGGAAGGAAGCCATTCTTTAATATGTCTCAATATGAGAACCCAACAATACGATATTTTTTTTCATATATGAGCCTCTTGCCTACATTATATAATGCTCAATTACCTACTGCTACCACTTATCCATACATGTGTGACGTTTATTATAATATTAAGTACAATATTATAATACTAAATTTCTATCTTGGGTACCTAACATTCCATCCCATTTACAAAATGTTTTCATCTTCAAAACATAAGAAGAGACTAAATAATATGATCTCTTGAGCCTTGCTGTAAATTGGTATCGATCACGATCATCCGTCCATCTCAATGAAACTTTCATTGGTGGTGGTCTTTGTTGATGTTGATATGCCATTTTGCTATTTGGATATTTGGAAGTAATCCTTGTTGGAGTATATTACACTATTTGGTACATGCTAATGTACCACCTTGGATACATCATTATATTAGGAGTGTGTTCTAGATTAGAGTGTGAGTAAATATTTTATATAATGTAATAATGTGCAATAAATGCACAAATGTCATGTAATTGAGTGTGCAAGTGTGGTGAGTGTAAATGTGCACAAGTGTCCATTATGTAAGAGTGCACGTGTCCTTAGAATAGGAAAGTGAAGTCTCATATAAGAGTGAAGGTCAAGAGTACTCCATATGAAGAGTCACGATCTATTGTATATATGTGACTGGGCATTGTAAAGAAGAGAGTATGTATGTGACCTTTATTCTATATCAGTTTACTATTTTTGAGAGCATTTATTAGGGTCCATTTTATGAGTTATTTATGAAGTTATTTGTGATTTATATTTGAATAAATAATTGTTTTTATTGAGTATTTTATATTGCAACTTTATATTTGATTATGTGGTTATTTACATTAAGAGTTAAGCATCAAAAGCTAATAGTGGTATCAGAGCTACAACAAGGTTTTCTTGCATAGGTTTTGAAAAGTTACAAATAGTCTGACATTTCTACTGGTCAAGGAGAAAAACTTGTGAAGATTAAAGATAGATTGAGTTTACCTATTCCAAGAATAAATTCAAAATAGAAGGCAATCTACAACATAGTTTCAAGTCTTAAAGATAGATCTTGATATTGACGAGATTAAGAGACCCAAGAAGGAGGTACTATTAAAAGGTTTGATAGTAAAAGCAAACTTGAAGGTAGAGGAAGACCTCAAGTTGCATTTGGCTAGAGTCTTTCCACAGGGTTACAAAAAAACTCATGAATATTAGGACCCGACATAGATTTTACCACTAGAAAAACTAGTGAAGCTTATTGATTTCAAAATTTTGAAGATTTAAATGAATTTAATTGCTATTGTTTAAGATATTATTGCAAAAAATTAATTCTCAGAAGTTGAGAAGATTCCTACAACAGATAGAGAAGAATTTCACCTTCAATTGCCTGAAGGTCTATGTGCTTTCCTCGTGCAGGAATTATTTTTTGGGATTGCAGCAAAAGAGTAGACATTGAAGATTAAGGAGGCCCAAGAGAAAGGCCCCATTGAAGCTTGAAGCTTAATAATTAAGGAGGCCCAAGAGAAGAGGTCCCATAGTAGATTGAAGAGAGAAGAAGAAAGAGGTTAGAGAAGCCCTATTGAAGATTAAGAAAAAAGAGATCCAAGAAAAAAGGTTTCATTGAATATTTGAGAAAGGAGATAGGAGGTTTGAGAGAGAAGATTGAGGAGGCCTAGGAAAATGTCGCATTGAAATTTGGAAGGAAAAAGAAGGAGAATAAAGAAGCCCTATTGGAAAAATTGAAGTGGCCATTAAAGGAATATTTGAAGAAAGTTCAAGGCAGAATATTGCAAGAAGAAGAAAATCTTGAAAATAGGTAATAACACCAAATTTGGGACAATTGTTGCCATCTGATGACAAACCCAAAAGGATTTATTAAACCGATTCAAGGAGGAAATTGTTGGAAATTTGAGGTAATTTGAGGCATTTTATGTTGTCATTGATGTCACATGGATCACATTGAGTTTTTGTGGCCAAAATATTTCATAAATAAGCATTTATGATATTTTGGAAAGCATGGCTTTTACAGGGTTTTTGTGAAAACCAAGGCAAGCAAAATAAAAGGTTTTATTTAAAACCATGGATGGCATATTTGAAATGGGTTTTTCTTAAAACCTAGGTTGGATTTTGGTTTCGTTGAAAAAGGTGCCCCGGTGAAGGAGATAATTAATTTTAAATATTTAAGTTTAAATTTTATTCATTTAAAATTAAAATTAAAATTAAAATTAAAATTAAAATTTTATTATTGCTGACGTCAAGAAGGAGGAGGAAAATAATATTAAGTCATAGCCGATGTCAAAAGAAAAAGGTGGGCATATATAAATATGCCACTAAAATTTTTAATTTTCTCTAAGTCCTCGACGAAGATAATCCGTTTGAAGCGCTAAGGGAGCAGAAGTGTCGTATACATTTGAAAAACAGTGAAGAGAAGAGGGAACAAAGGTAAGGGAGGTTCCTTACCTATCACCGTAGGCGCTTGTGGCCTAGCGGCAAGAGGAAGGCACGTAAGGTGTTTAAGCGCCAGCAGATCCAAAGTTCGAATCCCATCGACGCTGGTTTTTGCAAGGTAAAAAGGGAGAACCTTTTGCACATGTGGTTTTTGAGGGCAAGTTCGGAGGAAGCAAGAAGGAGGTCTTGCGCTCTTGGTTGGCTCACGTGGTTTTTGGCATGGCGGTTTGAGTGGTGCAGGGGCAGCGACATGGGATCGAATCCCGCTGAGGTTAAAGGCAAGTTATTAATTTTTCCAAATATTTTATTTTTCTAAGGTTTCCCTAGGAGAGATAAGGTTTGTGGTGCATGTTGTGAAAAGGAAATATTTATGGTGATTTTCATTTTAGAAGTATATCATATTATATATCATTGGAAAGCTTATTTCGAGGGCTATTTGATTATTTTGTTTAAAAGGAGAAATGAGGTGTACATAAAGAGATATTTCTATTTTTGTGAATGGGTTCAAGTGAAGGTTGTTTTGTTCTTTTCAAAGTGTGTTGAGTGTGGAAAATTTTCCAAAGGGGTTTCTTCATCTTCATAAAAGGTATGGGCACATTCTCCTATTGATTTTTTATGGTGGTTGATTTCTAAAATATCATTGGAGGGAAAATGATTGTTTGTGGTTTCCTTTTCGAAAGTGGTTGATTGAATGCTTCAAGGTTTTTTGAATTGAGATTTATGTTTAAACATGGTTTTATAAGCATAGTTGTTGAAGCCCATTGGTTGTGAAAGAACTTGAGTTAGAAAAGAACATGAGTATCATTGTTATGTGAGATTTGTAATTGAGCATTGTTGGAAACATTTGAGTTGGTTGATGCATACTTGGACTAGGGTTGTGTGAGGAAGAATTATTCCTTGTGGTGATTAGTTGAGATTGAGTTTAGAACATATTGAGTCTCTAACAATTCTCTTTATGGTTCTATAAGACTTGGGTTGAGTTGAGTTGAATAAGCCTAGTCAAGTGATGTGTGAAGTGATTGTTTAAGTCCTATGAAACAAACTATTCCATTATTCTTATTTGAGTTGAGATTGAGTCTAGAAAATATTGAGTCTCTAAAAATTCTCTTTATGCTTCTATGAGTTGATATGAGTTGAGTTGAGTTGAGATCATTGTGGATCATTGTTGTCATCCATTGAAGAGTACATTGCCATTCATTGTTGAGTTCATCTTTGAGCTTTGCCTTGATATATTTGTGGATGAGATTTGAGTGCTACTTGAGCATGATTGATTGAGCCTTTGAGAAAGCTTTGTGGACAGTTTTGGGGCAGATTTGTGGGCAGATTTGTGGACAGTTTTGGGACAAATTTTTGGACAGATTTGGGATAGTTTTGGGTAAGTTCTTGGTGAGCTTGCTAGAGCAGATTTGGACAAGTTCTTAGTGAGCTTTTTGGAGCAGTTTTGGGCAAGTTCTTGGTGAGCTTGCTAGAGCAGATTTGGACAAGTTCTTAGTGAGCTTGTTGGAGCAGTTTTGGGCAAGTTCTTGGTGAGCTTGCTAGAGCAAATTTGGACAAGTTCTTAGTGAGCTTGTTAGAGCAGATTTGTGTGAGATTATTATTCAGTTTTGGACGAGTTCTACGTGAGCTTGTTATTCAGATTTGGACAAGTTCTGTGTGAGCTTGTTATTTAGCTTTGGACAAGTTCTGTGTGAGATTGTTATTCAACTTTGGACAAGTTCTGTGTGAGCTTGTTATTCAGATTTGGATAAGTTTTGTGTGAAATTTTTATTGCCTAGCTTTGAGCAGATCAAAGAAATCATTGTATTGGATATTTTTGTGTGAAATATTATAAGGATATCAGCTTTTGGAGTACCCCACATTGGGGGAACCACGTTAAATATTGTGTCTCAATTGTGTGTGGTGACTTGTGCTCTTTCTTACTACTGCTATATGAGTTATTAGTGCACACTACTATATTTGGTTATTGCAATTAAGGACATTAATTGATATTGATTTGAAAAGAAAGTAAAAATTGGTATTATACTATTCACCCCCCTCTCAGTATAAGCTTGTGTTCTTTAGAAATACTTGGCAAAGTGTTTGTCAAATTTTGAGAAAGTATTTTTGAAGACTTCAAGACTTTGAGAATCTTGAAGAATAGGCTAGCAAAGAGGCCAAATTTGAAGACAAAAATCAACAAGAGATTGGAGGAGAAATTTGGGATAGAAGAGGGCACCATTTGATATTTTTTGAAGGCAACCATTAAAGTTTTAAAGGCTGAAATTTGAAGGAGATAAGTGCAGATTTTTGGGGCAGATTTGGAAGTGTTTTTGGAAAGCAAAGTGAAGGAGGAATTGACAACATTTTGGGCAGCATTTGGAGCTGCAAATTTCAAAAAGTTTGGGCAAAAAATTGAAGGAGATAAAGTTGTTTTTTGAACAACATTTAGAGAATATTTAGAGCTACATATTTAAGATATTTTTAGGCAGCGATTTAAGCAAGAAAGCAAAGTATTGGACAACATTTTTTGATAACGAAATAGTGAGGAAGATAAACAAGACAAAAGGTAAAATAGCAAGGAGAAAGAGGATTGCAAGTTTGAAGGTAAAATTTCATCTTAATAAAGCATTTGTAAAGGTTATTTTTTAAGTTTGCAAGCATATTTGTAAAGGTAGAAACAACAAGAACAAAGGCACTAAAATCCTTAGTGTTTGAAGCTAAATTTTGGAGCCATATTATTACCATAAACCTGCATAAATTTGTAGGAAATTACAAGTTAGTAGAAGAATAATATGCTATTTACGAGCTTGAAAAAGGAGCAAGAAATCAAAGGAACAAGGTAGATAAAGTGCAGTCTAAAGTTGTAAAAAAATAACATTGAGTGAAGGAGGACAACGAGTTAGAAGTCAAGAACATCAAGGTAGAATGGAGTAAACCCGACATAAGACTATGAGCTAAGAATATCATGGCAGAATAAGAAAGTTATAGTCGTAGCACAAGGGGGCAAGCATCAAAGAGCCACCACTTTGAAAGTAAGAGAGCCACCTAATGGAGGATAAACCACTGTGATAGGATCAACTATTGAACGTGGAAGGAAGATCCACCATGTTGAAAGGAGGAGCCACCAAGTTGAGTAGGAGAAGTAGAGCTTAACAACCACCATTAGCTCCATTCCAAGGAGCAGAATTGTCGCCCACGAGCATTGGAATGCGAGCAACAAAAGAGACACTCTTTAGACATTGAAAAGGCATAGGAGGAAATCCAAACGATAATGTTGGCAACAAACACAAGGACGAGTGAAGAGTTGGTGGTTGTAACAACCAATAAGTAGGTGACATCATGGCATTGAATAATTGGTAAGGTTATATTGCCAACAAAGCATCAAAGAGACAACCATCGTACAACAAAAAATTCAAGAAGCCATAACACCATTGAGCAAAAAAGACTAACGATTCAAGTTTCTTACTGCCAAGTGTTACGTAGGGAAGAAGAATGCAGAAAAAGTTGAAGCACCAAAATATTTTAATATCCATATGGTACATTGGTTGAAAAGCAAAAGTTGTGTGCCATTTAGCACATAAAACAAAGAGCACCACTAGGTATTGGAGGGAGATAAAACGTCTCAAGGTAGTCATTAACATGGGCTGAATCAAACGGTAAAGTATCCCTCAATACATTTGCCAAGCATCAAGAAAGAAGTATGCGCGTGGTATAAAGGAGAAGATTCACCAAGAAGCGCCTTCTTAGGAGAAGGTCAAACAACTTTGACTGGAAAATTTGCACGCCACTTTGGGAGGTAAAAGTAATTTGAATTGTTTATTGATTTATTGCTAAAGATAGGAGTTATAAGGTTGAGAGATATTATTTTGTTTAAAATTTTACAAAATTAATTGAATGATTGGAGAGATAAGTTTTCAAATTAGAATATTGAAACCTTAGAAACCTTATAAAGGTATTTTGAAAAGTTTTTGAAGATTATTGAAAAGTCAATTTGAATTTTTTGAGAATTAAATTACACGTGTTGTAATTAATTTATTCAATTTGAAAATCAATTTTATTATTTGCAAATAATTTGAGATTGAGAGAAATAAGGTTTTCTACATCAGATTAGAAATATAAAATTAGCAAATACTATTTCATAATTTTTTGATTTGGGAGCCATAAGGTATTCAACATCTAAAATAGTTTTGTGAAATTTTGAGTTTAGTAATTATATAATCAAACCTAGGGAGACAACGAATTCAACTCAAGAGCTTAGAAATTTTGAAAAAATATATTTAAGTTTCTTATTCAAAACTAGGAAGGCATAGAGAAATCGACTATAAAGATTTTTTCAAAATTAAGGTAGACATAAAAGTTTACAAAATAAGAGTTTTTGGAAGTTAAAATTTTTATCGAAAAAAGGGGTGTCATTAGTCTTTCATCCAAACACTAATAAGACATAAGGTAGTCAACCTCAAAGGTTTAGAAATTTGAAATATATATTATTCAAAGCTAAAAGAATTATGGATTATTGGTACATAGATTCGAGAGCAAGTAAACATATGACTGGAAACAAACAATGGTTTAACTCTCTATGATAAAAGTATGAGAAACCAATTGCTATAGCAGAGATAGTAGGACTTATGAAGTAAAAGGAATAGGAAATGTTCTGGTTGATTTAATAAATGGAAAATGAATAATTAACAATGTTTTATATGTTCTTGGATTGACTATCAACCTCCTTTTAGTTTCTCAACTCATGGATCAAGATATGACAATAGAATTAAACGTTATTAATAGAAGAAAACAATGTCATATTATAAAACAAGGAAAAGAAAAATGGATCAATTGTGATCCAAATTTATCTTCCATATTCATGCACCAAAAATCAAAGAAGCTTAAGCAGGTTGTGAACCAAATAATGAAGAATCAAAGATTGGAGATGATGAAGCAGAAGACTCCATACAAAAAAGAAAGAGTCATATAATTTTGAGGTTCTTATGCAAGAATCTGATAACTATGAAAGAATTCAAGAGACTTGTAATATTGAAAGCACAAACACTGGAATATACTAACCATTCATTTTATCAAAATACAAAAAGGTAATAGATTGAAGAGAGCAAGGATGAACAACACAAGTTCCAGGATCATGTTGAAGACTCTTACATAAAGGATCCAAACATTAGTCTACTAGAGGAATATTGAAGACTCAAATATAAAGACATGCAAGAAAGGATAGTACAAGTTCCAGGATCGAGATGAAGATCCATATTGAAGACTAAAGTCTTCAATAACCAAATAATGTAATACAGGGGGTGCTGGAGTATATTACATTATTTGGTGCATGCTAATGTACCACCTTGGTTACATCATTAGATTAGGAGTGTGTTCTAGATTAGAGTGTGAGTAAATATTTTATGTAATGTAATAATGTACAAGAAGTGCACAAGTGTCATGTAATTGAGTGTGCAAGTGTGGTGAGTGTAAGTGTGCATGAGTTGCCATTATGTAAGAGTACACATGTGTCCTTAGAATAGAAAAGTGAAGAGTCTCATAGAAGAGTGAAGGCCAAGAGTACTTCATATGAAGAGTCACAATCTATTATATATATGTGATTGAGAATTATAAATAAGAGAGGATGTATGTGACCTTTATTCTATATTAGTTTACTATTTTTGAGAGCATTTATTAGGGTCAATTTTATGAGTTATTTATGAAGTTATTTGTGAGTTATATTTGAATAAATAATTGTTGTTATTGAGTATTTTATATTGCAACTTTATATTTGATTTTACGGTTATTTACATTAAGAGTTAAGCATCAAAAGCTAACAATCCTATAGTTCCATGAGTTGGAGGTATATTTATTCTAGCAATAAATATCACTCTTTTTCATCCATATTTGTTTGCTTTTGCCACTTGAGCATCCAAGACCGCTTGATTGGCTCCACACATTTGTTGCTATACTCTAGTAAGTCGAATAATGGATCTATTTGTTCCTTGATGCTACTACACTACTTTGAAAACCAGAGTCACTATGCTTTCTTTTCCAAACACTGTCATAGTTGGTTCCCTTTTGATTCAATGTAGAACCATAATATTGTTGTCTTAAGCCATGTCTCCAAGATTGTTGCAGCTCTTGGTGGTGTGGATGGCAATATGTTGCAATATTAACTAGATGTTCTACCTTATTTGTATCTACATTTTGCTCCTCTATTTTAACTTCTTTCACATGATGTTCGCTCATGTGCCCTTATTTTGATGTGTCCTTGTGTTCTTTTGTATTTCTTATACTTTTCTATTATTTTTCCATTGACTTTGTTGTTTTTGTTTCTTCAATGGACTTTGCTAATGCTTCTTATTTCTTAGATTTTGTTTTAGGTTCTAATACTTCTTCCTCAATTTTTTTTCTTGCAATAGATTCTTATTTTTTCTTCATAAAAATATATTCTTATCTTTCCTTAGATCCATGCCTCCTGCACTAGAAAATATCTTGTACTGTTATTTTCTTTTTCTTATACCATAACTTCATGAACTTATTTTGTACATTAATATTAATAGTACCCAAATAATTTAACCAAGGATAACCAAGAACAATGTCTGCATCATCCATATCAATAGCATAAAAATATGAATGTAAAATATATTTTTCCATGAACATATGTACCCTCAAGTTGTATGTATTTGATTTTATTTACCTAAACATGCAACCTCTTAGCCAAAGACATATTAATGACATTGTATCTATTTCTAGGGTTTATAGAAAATAACATTTTTATTTTGGATGCAACCATAAACCTCCAAAATAGAGTTTTTAGATTCAAACAGATATTTTTGAACATTGTTTAACTTATCTAACATTCAAATTGGGCTTCTTTTAGTTTGTACACTATTATCCTTCTCTTTTCCTTTTGCAAATTTCTCATAAATTAACTCTCTTAGTTTCCTTTTGTTCCTGTTGAGGTATGTTTATTTCTTCTACATAACTTTTAAATGTATCATTCAAACTAGCTATCTTTTTATCATTTTTCTCAAATTCCCATTTGCTTAAAAATGCTTGCTATGTTTCTTCCCATGTCAGTTGATAATTATGGGCAATAAGAAACCTTTGAAGCCAAGATTAAGCTTCTTAAAAATAGCGAGTAAGCTAATATGCCCAAAGACAATTAGTAGAATATATGAATTTAAATTACCTCCACCATTTCTCAGCATCAATATCATCCCTCCATTGAATATTGGCAATTCCATGGCTTAAAATCCCAAAAAACTTAAAACTTAGATTTCTTGGAAATTCCTTGAGTAACCTCTTATTCCTTTTAATAAATAATTAAATTTGCACCAAAATAGCAACTGTTTATGGTTTGCAAACTATGTACTTTCAGCAACTAATAATGACCTTCTATATGGACCATTTTTTGTGTGCACTTAGCTTAACAAATTTTAATGACTTGAAGACTATAAAATTACAACTGACAACTTGCTCTACAGATTATTTTTTTGGCACTCAACTTAACAAATGTTAATAACTTGTAGATTGTGTACTTTTGGAAATTGATAACAACCTTCTCTACTGACTATATTTTTTTTGCACTCAATAGTTATTTTGGCTTGTAGACTATGTACTCCAGGCAACTAATAATGACCTCCTCTAGAAACTATTTTTTATTGATAATAACTTGCTCTATAGACTGAGAATTTTCTACACTCAAACTAGCAATTGATATTGACCTCCTCTACAGACCCTTTTTTTATACTAATAACGACTTGCTCTACGAACTGTGTTTTTTATTTTATTTTTGTGATACACTACCCAATTATGGACTGGGTATTTCTAGTACTCACTTGTAACTGTTGGTTTCATTGAAGTTGTGGAACTATTGTAGACTATGAAAATTGTGCATAGACTATTGTTGAAGCTATTGCTAACAACTGTATGATATTTTTGTGGAAATTCTGGCAATGAATTGGCCCCAAAAATTTGGCTTCCTAGTGACTTAAGGTAAATCTCACCAACCACAAAGGTTGTATAAGTTGGTGTCATGGTGTCAATTGATGTATAAAATATAATGTTAATTAGGGAATTAAGATGAAAACCTAAGAATTCTTGGAATATGCTATAACATGTGGAGGTGTGAATGACCCTATTATAGGATAGTTGGATGTATGACCAACTCTCATTCTACATGCAAGAGTGATTGTAATTCCTCATAATAAGCAGATGCACTAACATTTTATTAATAACTTATTTCTAACCATTGGTATATGGATAAAATATAGTGTAGAGCTTATTTTCTAAGAGGTTATAGAGATGGTTCCAATTTTGTTGTGGAACCTATTGTTCATATGTGGTATATTCAAATCAACTAGACAAAATAAACCCATACCTATTGACATAACAAACAAGTAATATCCAAAGCGTCATTACTCTTACTGCATAGTGCCATGATAGCCATCTTGCTAAACTTATCCATGACCATAAATATTCAATCATGTTGGTGTTTGGTAGTTGATAGCCATGAGAGATCTTGGTTGATGGATTTCCAAGTACTAGAAGGAACCCATAAAAAGCATGTAGTCTAAGCTTTCTATTTGTTGGTTTGAAAATGCTACAAGGAGCATGGGAATGAATATACAACTTCAATTCCTATGCATGTGTTTCCATTAAATTAATACTATAACACCATATGCGTTTTCTTGATGTTAAAGTATCAACTTAGAGTAATGTGCCTCCTAGATTAGTAGCTAGCACTATAAGTTGGATGGAACACAAAGCTTTTCAAGATGGTATAGTAGCCTGTTCTAAAGATGATATTGTGGATATGACTTACCTTTTATCAATTTATGTGGATGTTGAAAACATCTATGTTTGAGGGGTATAAATTATTTTAGTCATTAGTGTTATGTCCCCTAACATCAAGAATTCACAACAATATCTATTCATGTGGTTGACTTAGATAATCTACTACTAAGTTTTCCTTCCCCTTACAATGTTTTATCATAATATGGAATTGCTATAGGCAAGTCATCCAATTCATATGCCTAGCATTATATAGTTTTCTTTGTGGATGTAATTATTACAAATGCCTATGGTCCAAGTGAGGTCATTATCCATAATGTAGTGGTTTTACTTTCATACAATTTTAACAATGCATACAACACTTTTTCATCAGGTTGAATAACAATAAGTTGTGTTTGAAAGCATCTCAAAATGGTAAGCTACTGAATGCCCATTCTAGATAAAGATGATGCCAAGTGCATAGTTTGATGCATCTATCTTAAGCTTAAATGGATGAGTGATGTATGCCATGGCTATCATTGGCATTGAACAAAGGGTCTGCTTTTGTTCTTCAAACACATGTTTCTACTACAAAGTCCAACAAAACTTCACCTTATTATGCAATCCAAGACAAACCTTTGATAGAAGTTGGAAAGCCAAGAAACCAAATATAATAATATAGTATAAGTTGGAAAGGCTAAGGAAACATCTAAGATTTATCAAGTTTTTGGGTTTGGGATACTTATGGATGACATGCATTTTCTTTTGGTCAGCATGTGTTCCTTGTTGATGAATGATGTAATCCAAATACAATATTTGTATGATACCAGTTATATGCTTTTCCATAGTTACTTGAAGCTTATGGTAGCACAAAGTATATAGAACATAATGCACATATTACATATGTTCTTGCCATGTATGATTGAATACGAGGATGTCATCCAAATAAACAATCATGAAGGACCCTATTGGTGCATAGAATTTTATTCATCATGTAGATGAATGTCACTAGGGTGTTGGTCAAATCAAAAGGTATAACCAACCACTCATATAATCCTTTCCAAGTCTTGAAAATTGTCTTCCATATGTTAGTAGGATTTACAAGTACCTTATGATAACCTAAATTGAGATCAATATTTCTAAAATTTTATGGTCCTCAGAGTTGGTCAATATGCCATAAAGGATACATGTTTTTAATAGTGATTTTGTTAGGTAAACTATGGTTGATACACAAGTACCAAATACCATCCTTCTTTGGTGCTACCATAATGGGTCTATCACATAGTAATGAGCTAGGCTTGATATTCCCTTGATGTATTAGCTCTTGTATATAGCATTGAATTTTTCCATTCATCCTCATTTTGTAGTAGTATAGAGGGTTGTTAGGGAGAGTTAAACTTAGAATTAGGTTGATCTAATGCTTCACTAAGCACTGTAGTGGTACTCCCTTAATATATTATAATATATTAGAGTAGGGATGTATAACATACATATATTGAGACTAAGCATAGCAGTCCATAGTTGATGTGACAAGGGTGAACTTCGTGTTGCCATGGTGCTTAGAGTGAACCATAAATAATGTAAGGTTTTAGGAATGTGAGATAATATTTTTGCATTGCTTTATATAAACTAGCGTCACCTTTTACTAAGGAAGGCACTCCAAAATCTTATATTATATCTCTTAAATGTGCATGAACAATTGCTATGAACATAGGTCACATGGGTATCAAAGAGATAAGGCCTTACCAATAAGACAACATCAATATTCAATGGATTTGTATCATAAATTATTGTGTCATGCATCAAATTAATGACATACTTGAGGATGTATTACTGCCCAAACTCTATGTCATTCCTTGGATTCATTTAACCCAAAGAGAAAGGTTGAGGATGCACCATGGTTTGGAATCCTAGGTGCTTGATTGTGCCTTTATAATGATGTTTGTATGGATCCAAATATCGATGATAACATGGAGGGGATTACCTTTACTTAACAATGGGGGAAAAATGGATATTTTTATTCTTTAGAGGGATCAAATACCAAGACTTTGACTAGTTATTGAGCTCTAACACTTAGGCTTGTGGCATACACCTCTTGTTATATATCAAAAAAGGAGGAATCATTGTTCTCCTCTTGATGTACCACCAATATCATGTATTATACCTCACACTCTACATCATTGTGAGTGTGGGTATTATGGTAGCTGCATCATTTGCCACATGTCTTCTACTTATCATTATTTTCTATTGTATGTGGTTTAGGATTAGATGGTGTTGTGGGTCCTTTAAGCATTGGTGCTATAGGTGACTTAGCAAATGATTGCTTCTTTTTTACAATTGACCTTTGGTATGGTGTTAAAGTTGGGACCACCTATTTGGCTTGAACTTTCTCTTCCAAATTTGACATGAAGTACATTACTTATGCCAAGGAATCTATTAGAAGGATTTCCATCCTATAAAAAATATGGTACTATAATCCATCAATGTAATTGAGCACTCAATGCTTCTTATCATTGTCAATTATTAGGTGCTTGAAAAATTTATTAAAACCATAAATGTACTCCTATACAATCTGATCTACATATTGTTGCAACTATTAAAAGTGTATGTATTTTATTTTTGTAGTAGCGTAGGAACTATAACTGCTTAGAAACCATCTTAATGAAGGATGTCCATGATGTCACTAGTGATTCTTATTTTTTAAGCCTACTACTAGTGGATTCCCATAAATAAGCAATTGACTTAGACATCCTTAAGACTATGAATGCAACCTTGTCAAAGTCTAAGAATCAATTGGTAACATAGTAGGATCTGGACTATTGAATCCTATTGTTTAACTTATTGACTTTAATTCAGCCTAAGAAGACTAGAATACCAATGTTGGTATATACCTTCAAAATATTGTGGCTTTGAAAAGGAATACAATTAGTGGTTGAGGATGAAGCTCCCATTTTGAGCATGAGATCTCAAAACTATCCAAAGTGTTTTTTGGTTCTTTTAGAATATATAAAGTCATTTTATTAACATCTCGAATATTCTTGGTCTCTAGTTGTATGGTTTATTTCTCCATTTCTAGTATGCTTTTATAGGTATAATGTTCTTCAAGGTACTTAGACATAGAACCTAATATGATGCCTTGTTTCTTGTACCACAAGTGTATATGAATGGGTATCAAAAAATAAAGCATACTAAAATGTTTTACTATGAACAAGGATATCTACAAAGAAGATGGATGAAATAGAATGGCAATGAGCAGTAAATTATGCTTTGGTACTACTTTATTTGTATCTTGGAATGTAGGATGTAATGGCACAAAGGACAACTCATAGAACCAACTTGTGGTGCTTGATAGTTAAAGTCAAAATTATGTTGCAAAGAAATAACACATAAGTGTATTCTCCTTATTATAAATGATAAATAAATGCACCATACCATATAATACATACATTATATGGTGATGATGCAAATACTCTACATGATATAAGACTCTTGCATCAAACGTAAAGAAATTGTACATATATTTAATAGAAGGGTGGTACATTATAGATTGCAGGGCACTCTATTTTGTTGGAAGGTAAATATGACCTATAGAAAAGGTCTACAGGAGAGAAGCATAAGAGAGAAAAAGAATGGCAAGAAATTTAGTAGTCCAAAAAGAGAAAAAGAAGATAGAAAATATTTTCCCCACTAGACTATATACAATATTTGTACATAAGTTATGAATAAATTAGAATATGAATTACTTTAGATTCCAACTGATCAATAAGCAATTTCAAAAATAGTTTGCAAACTACCTCTTCAATTTCCTCTACATTGGATATGATTTGGGAGATGAAATGGTGGTTGAGTTAGACCATTGTAGAGAGGTGTCATACATCAAGCATTATTGAGTGCTCCATCACTCTAGAGTTAAATGGTGACACATATGGTTGTCGTTGAATGCTTGTTGTATTTTGCATTTTGGCACCAAAGGGGTCATGGTGCCATACTAAGACTTGGTGCTAGCTTTTTTGGTGAAGATTCCAAATATGTGTGAAGGTTTGAAAGTTATATTTTTATTTTCATCATGCTTCTTGTGACTTTGGGAAACCTATGCTTTACTTAGATCAAAATCTTAAAATTATGCCCAGGTTTGAAATCATATTATTATAGTTTTTTATAGAATATTTAAAGATATGGTTCTCTTTATGGGAAGTTTTAAGTGTAAAAAATGTGCTATCATATTAGTAATAGGATATACATGGAAGGGTCATCTATAATAATAGAGTTGACCCAAATAATCTACTTTGATCTATGGTAAAATAAAATTATCCAAAATTTGGGTATACCATATTGTGAATATTATATCATGCTGATGTATTTACCTTATAGCTACGAAGGTTACAGGAAGTTGAAAAATATTTGTAACTCCCAAACTTGTGCCTTCTTGATTTCACATGTATATATACTTCTATCACATCAATGCAAATTTGGATCATAGTGTTCAAATCTATTTTACATTTCTAACATTTGGTATCAAAGTAGAATGATATCAGAATAAATATTTAACTTGTAAATATGATCAAGTTGCCATGGAGTAGGAGAAATATCTTGGAGTTAATGATAGATGCCACTAGAGAAATCTAGAAAGGAGCAAACACAAGTTTCAACGAGAAGAAAACCTTTCCAATTGGAGAATATAAAGAAATATATATATTTTTTTGGTAATTATAATAATAGATTAATTGTGGGTTTTTATAAAGGATCCCAAAACCTTATGTACAAAATCAGCCTTGCTAAAAGATATTTCATGCCGGATGGCTGGGTAAATAGAGCAGTTCGTAAAAAATACAGGGAAATACAAAATGCCCGAGGGCCCCAGAAGACGCGGACAGTCCTGGAAATCTTGATCTTGAAATACATTAAAACAGAATAATAGCCGAAGACAATATATCAACAAACTTTGGGAGAAGACCTATGATACAAATTCTTCATCATGAGGGAATATCTGCCTTGGCCAAACTGTCCACCTCGGTTGGGAAACGAGAACGCCAAACAACCGGGCACGTGGTCATCAGTCCTTTGTTGGCCAAGTGATCCGCCACCCGGTTACCTTCTCTGTAGATGTGCCCCGCCTCCCACCTGGCGCGCCGAGAGAGGAGCATCCTAGCCTCGAGGATGATATTCAGGACCCGCCACGACGGGTCTTTGGAGCCACGAAGGTAGTTGATAATGTTTAGAGAATCGCCTTCAATAATTAAAGGCCTAGGATCATTCGATATGACCTGCAACCCTTTCAACACACCACGGGCTTCGACAAAATGATTGGTCTGAGGGCCCAGATTTTCACAGTAGGCCAAGATCAGCTTCCCATTATGGTCCCTGACAAGCCCCCCGAAACCAGCGGGCCCCGGGTTGCCTTTAGCAACCCCATCAAAATTAAGTTTGATCCACCCCAAAGGAGGTTTGGTCCAAGTGACCTCCCTGCGGCCATTCACTGAGTCAACTCTGGAAGAGGAGCCAAGGTCCAGTTTTTGAAAATAATTGCCTCCCAAGGATTGTGAGGGCGGGAGCTGGGAATAGTTTTTGAATTCTCGACAGCAAAGGATAAGGCCCGCTGGGCAACAGAGGGAGCCATTCTAGGGATCTTGCCGAAGACTCTAGCATTACGCTCCAGCCAAATTTGCCAGATGGAATGGTGAAAGGCAGCCTCACAAAGGAATCGGAGCTTAGAATTCTTAAAGGGCTTGGGCCATTGGAGGAAGGCATCTTTAAGGGAGCGAGGGGAGCACCAGAGTACTTGGAAGGAAGACAACACACAGCTTAGGACCGAATGGGAAAAGGGGCAATGCAAAAATAAGTGATCGGATGTTTCACAGTCGCCTAAGCAAAGATAGCACCTGTTGGGAATTGCAAGGCCTCTCTTGTGGAGATTGTCTATGGTAAGGGCTTTGTTATAAAAGGCAATCCAAGCAAAGTAATTTATCTTAGGAATAATCCCTTTCCTCCAAATTGCTTTCCACCGAGGGTCCACAGCAGCCTCACACGACAGAAGATCATAAGCGGACTTAACAGAAAACCGCCCATCCTGCGTGTTGCTCCAAATAATTCTGTCGTCTCTTATGACCGAAGGAATTAACACCGATTGGAGGACACTGTACAAGAAATTCACCTCATTATCAAACCCATCCACCGTCGAAAGTTTCCACCGAGGGGGAAGGGAACTCCGGTCAATGCAATCCGAAACCTTGAGATGACTGTTTGGATCAATCTGGGCCCTCAAGCCAGCCAAGTTCTGATTTACAGCGAGAGCTTCATCTGTAGCCCACCTGTCTCTCCAAAAAGGATCGTGGATCCATCCCCCAAGATCCAACGAGCACCCCTGTTAATCACCGAACGGCCCTGAAGCACCGTCTTCCAGAAAGCCGAAGCTTCATGAGGAGACTCAGCTTCCAGGAGAGAATTTTCCCCAAGATACTTTCTTTTAACTATATTGACCCATTCCGTCGGTGCATTAATAAGAATTCTCCAAGCATGTTTGGCAATTAAGGAAGTGTTCATGAGCCTGGATCTTCTCAATCCCATGCCCCCTTGGTCCTTTCGAAGGCAAACCTTATCCCATGCCACCAGAGGAATTCTGGATTTTTCTTCGCTGCTGGACTAGAGAAAATTCCTTTGAATCTGCTCGATTTTGGAATGGATAAACACAGGAAGCATGAAAACAGACATGAAATAGGTGGGAATTCCTTGAAGACAGGCTTTGGTGAGGGTTGCCTTCCCAGCTTGAGATAGCAATTTGCCTTTCCAAGTGCTGAGTTTCTTATGAAGCCGTTCCAAAATCGAATTCCAGATGTTCCCACCGCCTCGCCCATTGCAAACTAGCGGCAACCCCAAATAAGTTGCAGGCAGGGAATCAATAGTGCATTCGAGGATTCTGGCAATGCGAATTTGCCTACGCAGAGGGGTATTAACAAAATAAATTTTGCTCTTCAAATAATTAACTTTTTGGCCAGAAGCCTTCTCATACCGGGACAAAATGCGCTTGATAGATTTGGCCTGAGTGACAGACGCTCCAGTGGATATGAGCGTGTCATCCACAAACTGTTGGTGAGTGACAGGATCAACTCTGGAAGTAGGCAGAATGCCAAAAATCTTGCTTCGATGGAGGGCTTCATTCAAAGACCAGCTAAGGACCTCTGCCAAAAGAATGAATAAAATAGGAGACAGAGGATCACCTTGTCTGAGGCCGCGAGCACTCTGGAAGAATCCAGCAGGGGACCCGTTGATCAGCACAGAAAAGGACGGAGTGGAAATGCAACTGTTCACAAGGTCAATCCAGTGATGATGGAAGCCCAACTTGCAAAGGACAACACAGAGGAACCTCCTGTCCACTCTGTCAAAAGCTTTATTCATGTCTAGTTTAAGGAAAAGCGCAACATTCTTGGAACATTGGGCAGTATGGAGGGTTTCGTGAATAGTAATGACGCCGTCAAGGATGTTTCTACCCTTAACGGTGCTCCCCTGAGCTGAACCTACCAAAGAGGGGAGGAGGGATCTCAGACGATTGGCAATGGTCTTGGTAAGAATCTTGTAGAAAACATTGCAGAGGCTTATGGGACGATAGTTAGAAAAACTTTTGCAAGCGGGCGACTTAGGAATGAGAGCTAGGAAGGTAGAGTTGAGCTTCGGATGGATGGATCTTGATGCTTGGATTTCTAAGATAGCCTCACAGACATCAGGCCCCACAACATCCCACATAACTTGAAAGAATCGAGGGGGAACCCATCAGGCCCGGGGGCCTTATCTGGTTGCATGGAAAAAAGAGCATCCTTAATCTCGAAATGGGAAAAAGGTTCCAGGAGTTTAATACTTGCCTCATGGGGGACTTTGGTAGGGAAATTAGCAAGCAAGGATTTCTGAACTTGGAGGACGCTATCAGGAGGAGCACCCAGCAAATCCTGGAAGAAATCGACTGCTTCGCTTCGAATTTCCTCAATCTCCCTGGTAGTGCGCCCATCCTTACACAACACCTGTCTGATCTTGTTGGCCCCCCTGTGTCTCATGGTAGACGCATGGAAAAACTTTGAATTTGAATCACCGCTCTTCAGCCAGAGATCCCTGGACTTCTGACGCCAAAACGTTTCCTCACTGGCAAGAATGGAATGATAGTCCACCAGGAGGCTCCGTTCCTCCTCTCTGAGGCCTTCAGAATACCCTTCGACCTCCATATTTTCCTCTAAACTCTTCAAGCGCTCAGAGATGGACCTTTTAGACTCAAAAATGTTGCCAAAAACCTCCTTATTCCATGCCTTTAAGTTCTTTTTAATCATCTTAAGTTTTAGGGCCAGTCTTTTGGACGCTGAACCAACCACCGTCACCTGCCACCATTCCGAAACCAACTGTTTGAAATCCTTGTGGGAAATCCACATGGACTCAAATCTGAAAGGGATCTTAAACCTAGGCCCGCCAGTGGCCTCTAACAGAATGGGATTATGGTCCGACCCGATTCTTGGCAAAGCTGAGAGAGTTGCAACGTCGAGGAAGGGAATAGCTTCATGGGAAATGAGGAACCGGTCGAGCTTGACCTGGATGAGATTGCTCCCAATCCTCCTGTTGCTCCAGGTGAAGGACGCCCCCTTAAGTTCGATGTCTAGCAGATTATTGGACGAAACAAAATCTCTGAAATCCTCCATGCTACGGCTGGCCAACTTAGCGCCTCCCTTCTTTTTAGAGGGATGAAGAGGGCAATTGAAATCCCCTCCCACAACCCACGGGAAGTCACTAAAACTTTCCCTCATCAGAGAGATGGTTTTCCACAACTCAGCTCGCTCCGAAGCAGAGTTCGAGGCGTAAACATTGGTCAAAATCCATGAAAAATTATCAACCTTGGAGTGAAACAGGACATTGATAGTCCTGCTGGAAGCCGATAGAAGACTACCCTCGACCTTGTCAGAGTCCCACAAGCACCATGAGACCGCCTGCAGAACCTATTGCAGGGCTGGAAAGGAATTTGGCCTTGGCCCAAATGGCCCCGGCAACCTTGACAGAGGCAGAGGCATCAGACTTAGTCTCCCGCAAAATGAGGATGGATGGGTTAGACTTCTTTCGGAGATCGGCCACCACCCTACGTTTGGCCGCTCCGTTAAGACCTCTCACATTCCATGAGAGGATTTTCATCTGGACATTTTAAAGACTTTCTTGCCTCCCTTTCCCTGCTGGATGGGAGGTTTTGGGACAGGCGAATCACCCACCAGGGAGTCGAAATCTTCTTGAAAAAGCAACCGCTGGGATCCATTTGCAATGTCTGCTGCCGTTTCCTTATCCCTTCTTTCTTTGTTAGGAGGTCGCCCCTATTTTCTTTCACAGCCAAAATCCACCCCTTGCTTCCGGCTTCTAGTGTTTCGCGGACTAATGTTGCCATGTTGTTCGTCCCTCTTGCCCAGCAGATACTCTTCCAGCAGGGACTCGGGAGGTTTCTGGTTTTGACAAATAGGGGAATCAGCCTGAGCAGACATACGGGAAGGAGACTGATCCTTTTCCACTTGAGGTTCTGGTTGGGAACTTGCATTGCACAGAACGACGTCCGACTCGGGGAGAACCCCAGAAGGATCTGGAGACTCAGGCACTGTCGCTACAGGGTGTTTCGGTTGTTTTCCTTCTTGCTCCGGGGGTTTCCAGAAGCCCCACCCTTCATCCCCGGCTTTTGAAGAGGACAATTTGACTGAAGATGCCCCTGGGAACTGCATCGGGGCAAAAGGCCGGTCTATTTTCGTAGTTAATGACTTGCTTATGAAGAACGGAGCCTCCAGACCGAAGAGTGATGGAGGATGGAAGGTTCGCCTCCAAATCCGCCAGGACACAGAAGCGAGCTTGGACAAATCTGGTTCGGGCCCGAGTGGGAGGGTCAATGGTGACCAACTCACCAATGGAACGGGCGATACCCCTGATAACATTTTCATGCCAGCAAAAAAGGGGAAGGTTCGACAGCCTAACCCATATTGGGGCAATATTAATACTCTGGGTTTCGGGGTTAAAATCCATCCCCCACTTCCTGAGAAAGAGACTCCTGCGTCCTAGAAACCAAGGGCCCCCAACCAAAATTTTACAGTAATCCTCCGCATTATTCAGCCTAATTGCGAAAAAACCTCGGGATAGGGCAGCCAGCTCCATATGACCCGAGGTCCGCCATTTTCCTGCCGCCCACCTGCGGATGGTCTCCATATCGGGACGCCCTCCAATAAACTTCCCGATTAGGGTAAATTTTTCAAATTCGACGAAACTTGATAGGATTTCCTCCGGGATGTCCAGTTCATCCCCGGACGGAAAGAGGTCCTTAGTGAAAATACCATTTGGGGTTTCATAAGCCGCTGCCTCTGCATACGATTTCTGTTGGCAGTCTCTCCCTTTGTCAGGCGGATCCTTCCCGCGTCTGCCTCCATCTTCGGGTAACTCCGTCGAGCCTCCATTCTCTGACTGCCCTCCCTCCGCCTTGCTGCGGCCCTCCAACTTGCCGGTGCCCAGGTTCACAGTGCTGGCGCTCCCGCTCCCGTGCCCTCCCGCCGCTACCTTCCCGCTCATCGCTGCTCCTCGTCGAAATTTGTTAGACTTACTCCCCTTGGACATGCAAATTTTTACTGTTTTTCCTCATCATTTTTTCTAGTTCAAAAATTAGAGATCTAAAGAAATATTTTTATTCATGTTTATGTTTATAGGTATTGCAAGCATTTACTTTATCTTTTAGGATTTGTATATCCATTCAATAAGTATTTAGTTTTTATTGGAAGAGTCACTATCAAAAAAATTATTTCCATAATATGAAAAAAACAAAAAATCATGTTACTGTCTGGTGCAAGAAATGTGTCATCAAAAAATAATGAGTTACCTAGAGCATTGCGGTAGAGTTTGAACATATTGGCAATCATCCATTTTGTATCTTGTTGCCCTGGTTTGAGCAAAAGATGCACAATATTAGAGCAAGATAAAAATAATGTGAATAGTCATCTGATCATGTTGTCTATAAAATATTATTATCTAAAGTTGTTTGGAAGATCCATCTGAAGTTATCATCTAGAGTTGTTGTCTAGAGCTACTATTTGGAGTTTATGTCTAGAGTTGTCATATGAACATACTATCAAGAGCTATGTTTTATAATTAACATAAGATATTTCTATCTAAAATAATCGGTCATATGAATACATTGGTGTCATCATATAAATTGTCATCTAGAAGAGCCATCAAGAGTTGTCCAAAAATTGGGTTGTCCAAAGTGAATTTTGATCCTATCATTTATTTACTAGGCCATCTAACAACAAGTTCATCTAAATATGCACAGGGTATGTCTATTATAAAGTTACCATATAATAAATGCATGGACCATATAGAAGATAACTTCTAGTAAAGTGTTTCTAGCTAAAGGCTTGTACCACAAATTTTGAACAAAAAGCACCTAATACCTATAGTTTATAGGGAAGAAAGGGCTGATATAATGTATGAAAAGAAAATAAAAATAAAAATGGAAGGGAGGCACTAGCATATTAAATAAATAAATAAAAATAGAATCCCACATTCTTTGTGGGAAGGCTCTTCGAAGCCTACACAAACTATTTTTATTTGTATTATTATTGAGTGTAGGTGACAAGATGGTGATTTACCACTTTTTACCCTAACATGTTGATAGAATATTCCTTAAAAAATCAAATTAGAAGGAAAAAATAAAATCCCCACAGATGATGTTTTGCATGAGACCTTGCTATTTAATGATATTAATAATTACACAAGTATGGACTTATATATACTAGCTGGAAAGATCTTTTTGATCCTATTCTAATAGATTATTTTTTTTGTAGGTTTGTACGGATTTTTTATGGTTATTAATGTCCCAAAAGTATTATTATCTAATTCATATTTGCTTAAAGGTGACAGCTAGTCTACATGGATGACGAAGTTGAAGATTCACCTAGAGTTTGGAGACTTATAGAGAATGGTATCTATTGCTATGCAAACACATGTTGATCTAGATGAATAAATAAAATTTGACAAAGTTTATTAGAAGGATAGATTAATCATAATGTTTAGTATGAATGATAAGATCAAATTGTACACTTGTGATGCTATAAACATGAAGGATGCATAGGATAAACTTAGTATGGTGTTTGAGTCCAAGAATAAAAAAAAAATTCTATTCCTACAAAGACAATTTCATTACTTGAAAATAAATAGTAGTGAGAAGTTGTAAGGATTTATGCGATGGGTTGCTAAGTTGTAAGCCTCGCTACAAGCATTAAAAAAAACCATTATTGATGATGTACTTATTCCAATAGTGCTACATTTACTACCATGAGCATTTAGAATTTTGGTAATAAATATGAACATGAAAAATTAGAATCCCACTTTTGAGACTCTTATAAATTTACTTCAAAAAGAGGAAGTTCTTTGAGAGACAAAAACTAAATATGAAGTGATTTGCTTATGCATAAAAAAGGCAAGAAGCCTATGCAGTTGAAGAAAGGTGGTAGACCTCCTAACAAGCATGAGAAACAACAAATATACAAAGTAAAAAAACAACATTAAGGACAAAAAATATCACATATTTGATCTATGGGAAACTAGAACACACCCTTTAGGAGTGTTGGTACAACACATTCTCCCAACGATCATCCAAGAATCAACTAAATAATTTATCAGGAGGTAAGGAGAAGAGTTATCATTAGTAAAGGAGAAGAGTTATCATAGAGATATTGATTTCTATGAATCAATTGCTCTATCACAAAATATGTATTGAATTTTAAAATTAGGTGAAAATCAACTATATCTCAATAAAAAAATATCCTCAGGTTTGATGATCCTTGTTCATGCTACTTGTATAGGTAAGATGTTTTAGCTTGTGTTTTTAACACAAGACAACCAAGCATTGGCTACCAAGGTAGATGAAGGTGTCTCGCTATGGTAGAGGTAATTTGGACATTTGAGCTTTGGCCATTTGAAGTCACTCCCACATCATGACATGGTATGTGTACTTCCATATTTGAAAAATCCTTATGAACTTTGTACGAGTTGTTTGGTCGAAAAGCAACATTGAATTTGATTTTCCTAAAACAGTTGTAGAGCAACTAGTCCACTCAACCTGGTGCATACCAATTTGGGTGGATCCATGAATTCAAGTTTTAGTGGTTATAGATATTTTTAATTTTTCATTAATGATCAAACATGATGAATGTGGGTGTATTTCTTGAAGAAAAAAATGAAGCTTTCCACTATTTACAAGTGTTTAAAGCTCATGTGGGGAAGATAATTGGATATCCCATTTGTAAAACCACTCAAATCAAGGGGGGAGTACACTAGTAATAAATTTCATGCTTTCTTAAAGCAACATGAATTCAAACAACTAAAAAATGCCTACACAACTCAACAGAATGGATTCATAGAGAGACAATTATACTTTTTAGGGGATTATGTGATTCATGCTGAACGATACCAATTTGGAGCTAACATTTTGGGCAAAAGCTATTTGTACTACGATTTACTTGTTGAACCATACACCCACATTACATTGAATGATATTACGTATAAAGAGGTATGAATGGAAAACAAACCTTCCATGTCACATATCTGCATATTTGGATGCACTACATTCATACATATTTCAAAGTAGAATAATATGAAGCTAGAGGAGAAATCTAAGTGATGCATCTTCATTGGATACAATAGTGAGTTGAAGAGGTATCCTCTCATGGATCCTAACACCAAGAAGTTGTATATCAATAGATATATTATGTTTGATGAGAAGAAAAAGTGAATCTCTTCTTCTAAGTCGTGTCCTATTGATAATGCACCTATTAATTTTATTTTTTTATGAAGATGATGAAGCCTTGGAGAGAGAGGAAATTGATTTTGATGAAGATTATGGACCTGATAACCTAGGACCATCTACTTTGAGTACCACTCGTAGACCCAAGTGGTATCTCAATATTGTTTGCGATGCAAACCCACGTGGTATCTCCATATTGTTTATGATGCAAACTTAGGTCATGTTCTAAACACATCTAGTTCTAGACCAAGAAATAAGAGTAGAGTTTAAAATGAGGTCAACCTAGCCCTTATGAGCACTATGGTGTAAACATATGAATCTTTAATGGTTTGTAAAGCTACTGCATCAAAGGAATTAAAGGGTGCCATGAATGTTGAGTATGAAGTATTGATGACAAGCAAGACGTGGCCACATGTTGATATTTCACCTTGTAAGATATTCATTGGTTGCAAGTGTTTATTCAAGACCTAATACAAATGTGATGGGAGCATTAAAAAATACAAAGCAAGGCTTATTTCAAAGGGTTATGCATAGAAGGAAGTAATTAACTATTAGAGTTAGAGCATATTACATCATTTGGGTTATGTAAATGTACCACCTTAGGTACATAGTTAGAGTAGGAGATTACTTTAGGGGGAAGTTAGCTAGTTACTTCAAGAAATGTAATAAATGCACAAGTAGCAATATGCAAGTTGTAATGTGCAAGGTGTCTCCTTGTACAACTAGGTAGAGTGTTGGCCAAGAAATATATCTTCTTATATAAAGGGCCTCATAGATCAAGTCAGTATCAAATCAATTTCTTATCTAGTGCAATGTAGTAGATAGTAGAGCTCTTGTATGGAGCATAATGTAGCTCGTTAGCTTATTGTACTGGAGTGACCATTTCCTCCATACTACATTGTAATTTTATAATTTCTATTTACAGTATATTTTAGTCATATTACAGACTCATTTTATTTTATATTTATTACATTTTATTAGGACCTATGTAAAATATTTTCCATTGTATATATTCTCAAAAGCTAATAGTGGTATTAGAGCCACTATGAATCGAGATAGGAGGGACTACATCCATCATAAGAGAAGTCCAGTAGGTCAAGAGGAATAGGGAGTCACCATTGCTATTGTTGGCATACATATTTGCAAACTAAAATTTCCATTGTGCATCGTTGCATGCAAAAGCTGCCACTAGGAATCAATTGATAGAAATATCCACAATAGTCAACATAATTAGAAAAGTGAGAACTGAATAAATCTTAGTTGCAAAATTTTTGATATTATATTTGGCTAGAGTCTTTCCACGGAGTTGCAAAAAAACTTGTGAAGACTAGGACTCAACATTTATACCACTAGATTGACAAATCAACTAGTGAAGATTATTATCTCCAAATTTATAAGTTCTTTCGTTCCAATTTCTAACAACTTGTTGCAGGAAAATGAGATTCAAAAAAAGGTTTGGAAGCTTCCTACAATAGAGTTAGGAATAATATATTCATAATATAATTCCAAAACTTGCAGTAATAAGGAGAAGACTAAAGATTTAAAAGACCTCACGAAAGGTCCCATTACAAGAGATGCAATCTTGCAAATTACAGAAGTAAATAAAAGACCACAAAAGCCTTATAGTAGACTCAAGGAAGAAGAGACTCCAAAATTTGAGTCATATAAGGAGATAGGAGATTGGTGATCTCCATTCAAGATTAATACCTACAGAGTGTAGAAGAAGAATAGGCCAAAGAATCCTAGAAGAAGAATAGGCCAAAGAAGCCTAGAAGAAGAATAGGCCAAATAAGCCTAGAAGAATAAAAGGCCAGAGAAGCCTAGAAGAAGAATAGGCCAAATAATCCTAGAAGAAGAAAAGTCTAGAGAAGCCTTGAAGCAAAAAAAGGCCATAAAAGCCTTAATATGAAGAAAGATTCATAGAAGAATTTATGATTTAGAAGGAGAATTTTTGATTCATAAGTAAACTCCAAAGAAGAGTATTTGAATAATATCTTCATCTGGATTCTCCAGTAATCGTAGTTCTTGCCATTGAAATGTGGGATCTGCAAATGCAACGGGTTACCATTGGAAGCCATTGCTTCTTATATTCCACAAATCTAGTGCTATCTTTGATACCAATTTGAGAACTTTGATGCACACAAAATGGTGCTTTAGAGAAAATTTCCTGATCTAGAAGACAAATTCTTGATTCAGAAGAATACTCCAAATAAGAGTTCCTAAATATTTTTTGTTTTAAAAGATAAACTCCTGACTTATAAAAATACTCCAAAGAAGAGTTCTTGAAGAGTACTTCAGAGAATATTTCCTGATTCATATGATAAATTCCTGATTTAGAAGAAAACTCCAAAAAAAAGTTACTAGAGAAAGGAAATCTATGAATCTACAACAAAAAGTAGAAGAACACTAGAAGGATCAAGCCTCCAAATCCAAGGCTCAAGATAGAAATTTCAAGGCTACAGTTTGGTGAAGTAAGAAGTTGTTCGGGATAGCCAAAAAGAAGCTACGAATTCATCCATCTACTATAAGGCAATCAAAAAAATCAAGATCTACATCTACTTTAGAAGCCATCAAAAAGGCAAGCAACTAGGGTGCAATTAGTTGAACTTCAAATTAGGGTTCATTATCAAATTCCATTAAGCACCATATATGGATTAAAAGTTGCAGAAAGATAGATTGCATTATAGTCTTCAAGAAAGTGCAAAAATGGAGAATTAATTTTAAGGATTATTTGCACTTTAAATAGGAGTTGGATATTTTCGAGAGAAATAAATTTATTATCTACCTATTTTCTATCTAGAAAGCAAGAAGACTATATCCTACAATATTGATTGTAGTGAAAAATTACAGAATATTCATTAAGGATAAATTATAGACTACTTTTACAAGCAGTAGAAAATATTAGTGCATTTAGAATTACTTTGAGAGCTTATTATTGGGAGTAATAAGGTGAGACTAATAAAGTGCACTAATATAGAAATTATAGAGATTCATTGCACTAAACTAGTTGATCATTAACTAGTTAATATCAAAGGATTATTGTGTGTTTTGATTGTTAAATATCGAAGGGCACAAAATCAACATATTATCAAGGTGTCTAGAAACACCATTTGATGCACAAAATTTGCAACATTTTGTAGCCAAAAGAAAGCCACCACTAAAATATGTAAAAAAATTGAGACTTGGAGAGTCTCAGATTTAAAGTGCACTTAGGGTTTCATTAAAAGAATAAATGTAAAATTTTCTATTTAAAAGGGTGCATATTATTCGCTTGGTTTTACTCTTACTAAATTTTCTAAGCAAAAATAATTACTAAAGGCAAGGAACTACCTCATAAAAAATAAAAGGAGGATTTCAGAAAGGAGAATTTGGCCCATCATACTGGTTCAAAATCTATCAGATACAAAGCACCATCTTCTCCATTCAATAAGGACAAAAGGTCATATAATACAACAACCGTAATCCGAGCAGGTATAAGGGTAGGTTTCAAGAAAGAAAAGAAAGTTGATGAGGAGCACACATTACTCAATATTTAAGGTGTCAAAAGACACCATTGCTCCACGTCAAAGCATCCAGACGTAAGCATTCACCTACAATATCAAAGCCCACATAAGACCATTATCAATCTACATATATGTAGACAAAAAGGAAAGCATAAAGGTCCATATTATAGGGTGCTCATCTACATAAAAGGTATAAAAATCTACTTCTATCAACGTGCTATGGATAACATTACAAGAAGCTATTACAAAGAGTTATCTACATTACAAATGAGCACAAAAATTAGCACGTTGATAGCATAGAGAATAAGGGAAAAAGATGCTACATTCGAGGTCTCAAACTTGGAGAAGAACATCCACCAAAAGAAGCACCAAAAATGCAATTCAAAGCTCCATAGAACCAAGGGGCATCACAATCAGCGCCATCTAATGTCCTCATAAAAATGCCTACAAAAGAAAGAGGTTGCTTACTATCTAAGAAACAAAGCAAACCAAGAAATAAGCATACAAAATGGCAAGAGGTGTTATAAAATTATTTTTGGAGCATTATAGTAAAGGTCTACATGCAAAGACCTTGAGTGCCACTTGGAACAAATATTCTAAGGTGCCATCCCAAATCTTAACGCTCAAGAAAATGTAGGCACCTAATCAAGAGGAGTTACAAGGAATATTGAGGAGGTTACATATATTATCTTTGCATGAGCGTTGAAAGAGTTTCAATTCGTAACTCCCATTCACCACATGTCTAAAAGGAGTAAGATTCCATTCTACTTAGAAGAGCCCATATTGGAGAAAATATTAGACAAAATTAGAATGAAATAAAAGCAAATTCGAGTTTAGAAATTGGAAACCTCCTCCTAAGGATTTTGGGAAAGTCAATACTGATGGAGCCTCTAGAGGGAACCCTGGAAAAGACAGTGTGGGAGGAATTGGTAGACTTTCAGATGGCTCCCTGGTTTTTACTTTTGTTGAGAATTTGGGTATTCTTTCCAATAACCTTGCTGAGGGGTACGGTATCCTTAGAGGCCTTCAGGAGGTTACTAAGGTTGGATGGGAAAAGGTGTTAGTTGATTCTGACTCTCAACTTATGATTAATCTCTTGAAGACTCCTTCTAAGAATCATAAGGTGGATTGGAGAATAAAAAGAATTATTGAGAAGATTTAGTTAATCCAGATGGGATTTTTGAAATTTGATTACAATCATGTGGTCGAGAGATCAAAACAAGAGTGCTTGATGCTTTAGCTAATTGGGCTTTGGAAAAATGTGATCTTACTTGTTATGGCCACCCTCCTATATGGTGGGCTTCTCAAATTAGGGAAGCTCTTCTTTCTATCATTTCTTTGGATGGCTCCAGTTCTGAAGGTACCTAGTTTCTTCTTGTTTTTTTTTTTGTCTCTCTTTGGTTCATTCAGTTTTTTTAGTTCCCTAGCTCATTCTATTATTTATTTTGTTTCCTCTGTTGATTCTTGCATTAATAGTCTTATGGTCTAGATAGGTCATTGTTTTGTTCATTTTTTTTTTCTTTTTGTCTTCTTTGTTTTTTTGTTTAGTTTTTTAAGGTGGGTGGGTTCTTTTGTTTTGTTTTGTTTTTGTGTTCTTTGTGTTGTTTTTTGTTGTTCTTGTGTTTTTGTTGTTTTGTTCTTTTTTTTTTAATGTTTTTTGTTATTGTTCTTGTGTTTTTTCGTTCTTGTTCTTGGGTTTCTCTTTGTTTGTGTTATTTCTTTTTTTTTTAATGTGTGAGTGTTTTCTATGTTTTTTATTTTTGTTTATTGTCTATTGTTGGTTGTTTTTATTTTTATTTTATTTATTTTATTTTTTAGGTTTTGGTTGTGTTTATTTTTCATGTTTTTTTGGGTTATGTCTTTGTAGTGTTATGTTGTTTTTGTCTTGTTTGTGTTTTGTTATGTGGTTCTTGTGTTTTTATATGTGGTTTGTGTTGTGGTTTCTTTTATCTTATTGTGCGTGTTTGGTTGTGCTTTTGGTTTTGACACACTCAAGGAGCATTTTTTTTATTTTATTTTATTATTTTTTTTGTTATTTACTTTTTTTAATTTGGTTTTGTGTGTTTGTTTGCTCCTTGAGTATGTCAAAGGTGGTAGGCCAGGTCCGAGTCCTGGGCATTTTTGGCAGAATGGATACCCCTGCCTCCTTGGGTCTTACCCGAAAGTGGCATCCCTTTTGGGATGTTTTCCACAAATAAAAAAAAATCAAATTCGAGTTCATAGTAGCATCAAAAGCTGATCTCATGGCAGAATTACATAGCAACGTCGACATCATAGCAACATCAAGAAAATATATCATTGTCCAAGCAGCACTATTAAAGAAACCAACCACTGTTCAAGTTAAATCCTATGCCCATATGTTGGAGATAAAGGTCAAAAGAGAATTGAAGAGTGCTGACATCTACGTCTAAGAATCAATGTCAGATACGTAGAGGTTTGGGGTATCACAGACGTAAGACTATATCTTATTTTGATTTGATTTCATTAATAGGGAGATATAAGGTATAATATAAGGTTGAAACATTAAGAAAATAAAGCATATTTGAAAGCAATATATATATATATATATATATATATATATATATATATATATATATATATATATATATATATATATATATATATATATATTAAATAGCCTAATATTTGCAATCTAAAGCATAGGAGAAATAAGTATTTCTACCTAGATAGATTAATTATTTAACATTGCAAATATCATTGTTTTCTAAAATTCTATATTAGGGAGTTATAAGGAATACTACACCAAAATATGTAGTTGGAATTTAGAAACATTAAATATCAAATTATCAAAGGCTATAAAAGAAGGTTCTATAAGAAAAATCAAGAGTTGAAAACTAATTACTATACTTGTATCAAACTTACATTAAAGGGACAAAATAATTCCAACAAATAGAACCTCATCAAATTAGAAAGTGCTTAAGTTCAATAGGAGAAATAAGGTGTAAAAGAAGTTGATTTTTGCTATTCACAAAACTTTACAAAGTAAACTAAAAAATTTAACTCCTATTCTCAAAAAGCACTTTATCTATTATTCAGCACTACTAGGGAGACATAAAACATTCTACAAAACTTGATAATAATAACATTCATTCAAAATTTATCAAATATTCAATCCATTTGGGAATTATAAGGAAGCCTACAAAATTTAAGCTAAGAAGGTTTTATCAAATTAGGCTCATAAGTAGGGAGTTATAAGGCAAATCACTTAGTGGATTCTATGTCATAATATTCTATTCCAATAAAAACACTTTTTCAAAGAAGTTATAAGATGTCTATCCAAAGGAATACAACACACAAGTACATGAATAATATCTCTAGAAAGGAAAAAGCATATTCCATAAAAATTGGAATCATGAATCTACTTATAAAAGGTGAAGCATATCTAGATCTTACTTCAAAAATGATTCATAGTGAAGCCTTAGATGATGATTTTGATACCATGGAATAATATCTACAAGCTCGACTCAAAGAAGCAATTGA
Source organism: Wollemia nobilis (assembly GCA_028583015.1). Taxonomy (NCBI): domain Eukaryota; kingdom Viridiplantae; phylum Streptophyta; class Pinopsida; order Araucariales; family Araucariaceae; genus Wollemia; species Wollemia nobilis. Next base: position 7,228,810 of record JAQPPZ010017257.1, on the reverse strand, counting down.
GAATGGAAAGGATGACATTCCACTTTCCTTAGATTTCATAAGCATTTTGTATATGGCATTACTTACGTATAAATGCTACAAGAATAAGAATACGAAATCTCAAAGTTTTATAGAAGCTCATAAAAGGAAATCTGAACTAAGTGAATCATACTTAAAAAGGATATTTAAATATTAATGCAGTATTGATAACTCAAGATCCACTAAACCAAGATCTCATCTTGATATCTTGAAATAAGTTTATGTACAAAGTAAGAATAAAGAAGGAGAAACAACTTTGTAGGGATCTAGCAGTAGTACTACCACCTCCAAGGATGTAGAAATCAGACTCAAATAAAAAAAGCTATATAAAAATAAGAATATGGTTCAAATAAAGGAATACTCTAGAGAAAAATAACCTGATCAAATCAAAGACCATACTCAAGAAGAAGAACCAATGCAAGAAGACATACAATGCAATGTGAATTAAAGAGGACCAGATCAAGATGAAGAATATTTAAAGACAAAGATCCATATTGAGGATTGAAATCCTCAATATCCTAATAATGTAATACAGAGGGGTGTTAGAGTTAGAGTATATTACATAATTTGGGTCATGTAAATGTACCACCTTAGGTACATAGTTAGAGTAGGATATTACTTTAGGGGGAAGTTAGCTAGTTACTTCAAGAAATGTAATAAATGCACAAGTGGCAATGTGCAAGTTGTAATGTGCAAGGTGTACCCTTGTACAACTAGGTAGAGTGTTGGCCAAGGAATCTATATTCCTATATAAATGTGCTCATAGATCAAGTCAGTATCAAGTCAAGTTCTTATCTAGTGCAGTGTAGTAGATAGTAGAGCTCTTGTATGGAGCATAATGTAGCTCTTTAGCTTATTGTATTGGAGTGACCATTTCCTCCATACTACATTGTAATTTCATCATTTCTATTTGTAGTATATTGAAGTCATATTGCAGACTCACTTTATTTTATATTTATTGCATCTTATTAGGACTTGTTTTAAATCTCTTCCATTGCATATATTCTCAAAAGCTAACAATGGTATCAGAGCCACGATGAATCGAGATAGGAGGGCCTGCATCCATCATACGATAAGTATAGTAGGTCAAGAGGAATATAGGGAGTCAACATTGCTATTGTTGGCATACATCTTTGCAAATAAAACTTATCATTGTGCACCATTGCATGCAAAAGCTGCCACTAGAAATAAATTGATAGAAATAGCCACAGTAGTCAATAGGATTAGAAAAGTAAGAACTGAAATAAATATTAGTTGTAAATATTTTGAGATTATATTTAGCTAAAGTCTTTCCATAGAGTTGAAAAAAAACTTGTGAAGACTAGGACTCAACATTTATACAATTAGATTGATAAATAAACTAGTGAAGATTATTATATCGAAATTTATAAGTTCTTCATTCCAGTTTCTAACAACTTATTGTAGGAAAAAGAGATTCAACAAAATATTGGGAAGATTCCTACAAGAGAGTTAGGAAGAATATATTCTTAGAATAATTCCAGCACTTGCAACAACAAGGAGAGGATTGAAGATTTCAAAGACCTCAAGAAAGGTCTCATTACAAGAGCTGCAATCTTGCAAATTGAAGTAAAGAAAATGCCAGAGAAGACTTATAGAAGAATCAAGGAAGAAGATACTCCAAAAGTTGTGTCATAAGGAGATAGAATATTGGTGATCTCTAGTCAATATTAATACCTACAAAGTACATAAGAAGAATAGGATAAAGAAGCCTAGAAGAAGAATAGGCCAGAGAAGCCTAGAAGAAGAATAGGCCAAAGAAGCCTAGAAGAAGAAAAGGCTAGAGAAGCCTAGAAGAAGAATAGGCCAAATAAGCCTAGAAGAAGAAAATGCTAGAGAAGCTTTGAAGAAAAGAAGGCCATATAAGCATTAATTTTGAAGAAAGATTCATAAAAAAATTCTTGATTGAGAAGAAGAATTCTTGATTCAAAAGTAAACTCCAAAGAAGAGTTCCTAAAGATTTCTTGTTTCAAAAGACAAATTCCTAACTTAGAAGAATACTCCAAAGAAGAGTTCCTGAATATTACTTCAGAGAAGATATTTTGATTTATAAGATAAGTTCCTTATTCAGAAGAAAACTCCAGAAAGAAGTTCTTAGAGAAGACTCCTGAGAAAAATCTAAGAAATAGGAGATTGGTGATCTTATTTACTGATTAAATATTTCCTTCAAGGAACTGAAGAGATCAATAAAAGATCTCATTGAAGAACTTTCATTCCTAGATAAAGAGAAGGACTAGTAGAGTCCTATTCAAATCTAGAAGCAATAGAATCAGAGGTCCGAGAAGAAGATCTCATCAACAATACTTCTAGAAGTAGAAGGTTGAAGAAAAGATCTCAGTTGGAAGAACATAGAAGCTACAAAAAGAAGAACTTGGAGAGGTCTCAAGGAGAAAAATAAGAAGTCTTCAAGAGCCTTGTTGCAGAGCTCGCATAAGCATCGTTAAAAGAGTTCTTAGGAGAAATCATTGGAGAAATCCACTACCAAGGAGAAAGCTCCTAATAGTGAAGGACTTGGTACAATTATCACCATCCTATAACAAGTCCAAGAGAAGAATTTTTTTTCAAGAAGTATCAAATCCCAAAAGAAGAATCCAGTGAAGACCTCAAGATATTAATAATCTTGAGAAGAAGAAGATCTTGTTTGAAGTTAGAATTTGAGAAGAAGCTTAGATTTAGATAGAAGAAGCCTACCAAATCCAAGATATTTGGAGATTGCCTCTCACAACAAGGAGTCATAGTTTAGAGAAATGAGTTCTATGAATCTACAACAGAAAACAAAAAAACACTGGAAGGATCAAGCCTCCAAATCCAAGGCTCAAGATAGAAAGTTCAAGGCTACAGTTTGGTGAAGCAAGAAGTTATTCCAGATGGCCAAAAAGAAGCTACGAATTCATCTATATACATATACTTCAGAAGCCATCAAAAAGGTAAGCAACTAGGGTGCAATTAGTTGAACTTCAAATTAGGGTTCATTATCAAATTCCATTAAGCACCATGTATGGATTAAAAGTTGCAGAAATATAGATTGCATTATAGTCTTCAAGAAAGTGCAAAAAGGGAGAATTAATTTTAAGGATTATTTGCACATTAAATAGGAGTTGGATATTTTTGAGAGAAAGAAAATTATCATCTACCTATTTTCTATCTAGAAAGCAAGAAGACTATATCCTACAATATTGATTGTAGTGAAAAATTACAGAATAATCATTAAGGGTAAATTACAGATTACTCTTAAAAGTTATAGAAATTATTAAGTATATTTAGAATTACTTTGATAGCTTATTAATGGGAGGAATAAGGTGATATTATTAAAGTGCATTACGGTAGAAATTATAGAGATTCATTCCACTAAACTAGTTGATCATTAACTAGTTACTCTCAAAAGATTATTGTGTGTTTTGATTATTAAATATCAAAGGGCACAAAATCAACATATTATCAAGGTGTCTAGAAACACCATTTGATGCTCAAAATTTGCAACATTTTGTGGCCAAAATAAAATCCACCATTAAAATCTGTAAAGGAGCTAAAAACTAAGACTTGGAGAGTCTCAGATTTAAAGTGCACTTAGGGTTTCATTAAAAGAATAAGTGAAAAAATTTTCTACTTAAAAGGGTGCATATTATTAGCTTGGTTTTACTCTTAATAAATTGTCCAAGCAAAAAAAATTACTGAAGGCAAGGAGCTACATCATAAAAAATAAAAGGAGCATTTCAAAAAGGAGAATTGAAGAACACAAGCTTATACTAAGAGGGGGGGGTGAACAGTATAAGACCACTTTTTACTTTTGCTTCAAAACAACTTTCAAATCAGTATTATGCAGAGTATAGATAGCAGTATTAAAAGCAGTAATCAAAGCAATGCACAAAACACCATCCACAAAAGAGACACAACAATTTACGTGGTTCACCCAATGCGGGCTACTCCACGGATAAAATTTCTCTCTAAATTTTATCAACTCACAATCTGGGAAAACCTTTCCCGATTACAAAATTTATGGGCACCAACCCAAAGGAGATACCTATCCCCTAACTCTGCTCTTTAGTGGTGATCCTCTAGAAGACCTCTACCTCCTTCGCCCTTAGCAAGTGGAACTCTATCCATAGAAGACACATGTCTTCCCTGCTCTGGTTGGAGACCTCTGTCCTCAACTCTTTCATCTCAAAGATGGTCCTCGAATACGCACCAAACATAGTCCTTCGGTCTGGCACAAGTCTGTCCTCTTCCTCTTTCTGTTTTGTTATAGCCGCACTTGGTCAAAACCAACTTTTGCACTGATCGTGCAAACACAACAACACTCGATCGAATATCAACTTATGCACCTCTACGCAATCACAGCAGCACAGTCTTCGCACACTCTACTTCTTGACGATCGAACTTCTCCCTCGCACTCTAACTATGAATATCACACTTCGAATGCACACTTCGATCGATTCGACATGACTGCTCTTTGCGCACCATGGACTTAACTTGCGCAATTTCGATACACACATTCGATCCCTTCAATCTCAAAATAGCCCTCCTTTTATAGAATAAATTTCAAGATCAAAACACTCAATCTTAGTCGGCTGTAACCCTATACTCCGTCGGTTGCAAAACCCTACGCTACGTCGGCCCAGATTTAACTCTGTCGGCTCAAGGTTAACTCTGTCCTTCAACCGCCTCTAGTTTTGTAGCTTTTCCTGCGAAACTACAACATGTCACGATATCACGACATCTTTTGCAACCATACACTACCTTATGGCTTTTGTCACGATATCATGACACTTTTGCTTTTGTCTGCCTTGACAACGTCCTTGTCGTGAAATCGTGACACTTCTATCTTTTGCTGACGTCATCTTCACTCCTGTCATGAAAACGTGACACTTTAGTCTTCATTGCCTTCTTCTCTACTTTTGTCATGAAATCATGACACATCTGCTTCTGCTGACGTCATCTCCAACTCTATCATGAAATCATGACCCTTATGACTTCATGGCCTTCTTCTCTGCTTGCACTAGCAAAAATGGAACATGTCACGAAATCGTGACACTTTTGCTGCCTTGAGCTTCTCTCTGCCTTACACCCACGAAACTGGAACATGTCACGAAATCATGACGCTTTCACCTTCGAGCTCTTCCTTCTTGAATTCATCATGAAATCATGATGCTTCTTCTGTTGAAGACTTGCTAACTTTTTTGTCATAAAATCGTGACACTTTCTCCAACTGAATGCTGCCATCTCAACCTGTCACGAAATCATGACACTTTCTGCATTCGCAAGCTTTCTCTTCAACCTGTCGTGAAATCATGACACTTTCTGCATCCGTACAACTTCTTTGTAGCCTATCATGAAATCGCGACGCTTCTCATTTCAGACTCTTCCCCTTTGCTGCGTGTCACGAAATCGTGACAGTTCTCTCTTCGAGCTTTTCAGCATGTCGTGAAATCACGACAGTCCTCACCTCGACCTCTGTAGCATGTCGCAAAATCGTGACATTTTTCATGTAACTTTCTCTCTCTTCTAACTTGTCACGAAATCGTGATAGTTCACACTGCGGACTCTCTTTTCTGCATTATGTCACGAAATCGCGACACCTTTTCGTCCGTACAACTTTCCTGGCAATGTGTCACGAAATCGTGACACTTTTCCTTCTCTGCCTTCCTGCACTTTTCGAGTCACGAAAATGCGACATGTCACGAAATCGTGACACTTTCCATCTTCTTCTCTTTCTTCCAGCATGTCACGAAATCGTGACAGTTTTGCCAGAACTTTCTCTCTCCTCAAACATGTCACGAAATCGTGACAGTTTTGCACAAACTTTCTCTCTCCTCAAACATGTCATGAAATCATGACAGTTTTGCCAACACTTTCTCTCTCCTCAAACATGTCGCAAAATCGCGACAGTTTTTCCAACCGGCTGCATACTTTTTCTTACTTGTCTTTTTCTTGATCTTTTGCAAATGGGCTACTAAGAACTTCTTGGAAACTCACTGATCATGCTCTGAATAACCTTCAACAAAACAAATTCCTTGACATCAAATCAAATTGCTTCAAGAACTTCTTGACATCAATGACAACATCTACACTTGAGCAAAGGCAATGTACCCAAGGTACCCAAAATTGCCAACAATCTCCCCCTTTGTCATTGATGGCAAACCTTTACTGAAACACATCTTAGGAGCCAAAACTGAAACCAACTGTGCCAACAACCTGAGAATCTCCTTTTGAAGTTTTGCTCCCCTTGACTTGAAGCTTTCCTCTTCACATTGAAGCTCTCCCCCTTACTCATATCTCTCCCCCTTACTCAAATCTCTCCCCCTTTGTCATCAATGGCAAAGGGTCACCTTTGGGGCTCGGGACTAAGAATGAGCCTCTTAGCTTAGTCCCTCCCCCACCTCCTCATGAGGAGATTAAAACTGGGGTGGGAGTAAAACTCCCATTAGGCACTGATCATCATCAGTGTCTATAATTTCCTTGCCCGGCCTTTTCTTGAACTTTTTGCCCGCATTCCTATTTTTGTCACTGTTCTTGTTCTTGTTCTCATTCTTGTTCTTATCCATGCCTTGATCCACGGACCTGTTCATACCACTTTTCCTATTCTTGTACCTTGGCAGTTCAGCTCTGCACTGTCTAGCTATGTGACCTGCATTGTTGCATTTATAACAAGTAACACTGTAATTTCTTTTAGACATATCTGTTCTTTGAATCCATCTGTTCTGACTAACCGTGAACCTGTTATTAGTCTTGCAGACAATTGCCTTATGCCCAAACTGATTACAAGAGTAGCAATACCCTTGGAAGAAATTAGCACTTCTGAAATTGTTGTTAACCTTCTTCATTTGAGACATGCAATGTGCAGCCGTGTGACCAAACCTGTGACACGCAAAACATCTACCATGAAATATTCTTTTAATCGACCTTTTGGGTCCCGAAAACTTCTTCTTCGCATTCAAAATTCTGTTTTCTGTTTCTACGCATTTATCACTCACGGACTCTTTCTCTGAGATACTCTCTTCATCAAAACTCTCTTCTCTTTGAAATCTCTTACTGGATTCCCCAAACTGTTCCTTGTGTGGTTTAACAAAACCAAGACCTATTTTATCTGTTGACTTTCTTTGTCCTTTGATGAGTGATTCAACCTTTTTGGAGCTTTCTTGAAATCTGTACAGCTTATCCTTGTACTCTTTAGTTTCCTCTTTCAAAGAAGCCATTTTCTGTTCTAATTCACTATACTCAAGCACCTTAGATTCTAACTCATTCTTGAGATCTTGTGTCTTAGCCATAGAGACGTCAAGACTTTCTATAAGTTCATCTCTTTCCATACAACATTCATCTAACTTATCCTTGAGTCTAGCATTCTTCTTTCTTTCCTTTTTCAAAACACTAAGAGCATTAGTAAGTTCACTTTCAAGATCCTCTATTTGATTGCATTTTGAATCATCAAGGCCTTTTTCAGATTTCTTATCACTAGAGGTGCTACCCTTTTCAAAAACCATACATGCATCTTCCTTATCATTTTTTGAAGCATCCTCATACATACTAGCAACCAATTCATTATTTGTGCAATCATCCTCAAGGTGCCCAAAATTTCCACATCTAAAACATTTCATGATAATGAATTTATGTTTCGGTTCTTCCTCCTTTTCTGAAATAAACAGCATCTCATTTTCATCATCACTAGAAGAACTTTCACTATCACTGCTAGAACACTTACTTGTTTTGTCTAGGTAGAAGCTCTTCTTGTGCTTGTGAGAATGCCTCTTTCCGTGATTGTTGTACTCATCTTTGCTCTTCCTGTGATGCTTGTGCTTTTCAGAATCCTTGCTCTTAGAATCCTGTATATCTTCATCACTTTCATTCTTGGAAACAGTACAGTCAGTAGCGTAATGACCAAACTTTCCACAGTTGAAACATCTTATATTTTTCTTGCTTTTGTGTTTTCTAGAGAACTTGCCTTTCTTGCTGTAATATGCCTCTTCATCACTAGAAGACTCATCACTTTCTTGAATCTGTTTACCTTTGGATTTCTTGGTAGCTTTGAAAGCTGCCTCTTTCTTGACATCAACTTTCACTTGAGTTCTCAACTCAAATGCTGCAAGAATACTATGGAGCTCATCCTTTTTCAGTTTATCTAAATCTTTAGCTTCCTCAATGGCAGAAATATTTTCACTAAATCTATTAGGAAGAGATCTTAAAATCTTATCACACACATCATTTTCAGCAAGTTCAAGACCTAAGTCTTTCATGGAGTTAACAACCTCATCCATACGAAGCATGTAGTCACTAATATTTTCATCATCATTCATTTTGAGTTGTTCAAACATACCTTTAAAGTGTCTCAATTTGGCCTTTCGGACATTTGCATCACCTGTATGAACCACCTGCAATTGTTTCCACATTTCACTAGCTGTCTTGCAGTGAATAACTTTGGTGAGATCTGCTTTCTGTAAGCCTTTCAGGATTGCATTCATGGCTTTTGAATTGCTGTGAAGCATGAGCCTATCTTCTTTAGTATAAGGACCATGTTCAGGAATAGTGTACTCATCTTCAATCACTTCCCATACCTCATTACCAAGTGCCATTAGATAAACTCTCATTCTTGCACTCCACAGACCAAAATCTGATCCATCAAGAATAGGTGCTGCATTGCCACTTGAGTAATCCATTGTGTTCTTAACCAGTTCTTCCTTCAAGTTGTTAAACCTTTTCGAAGGAACCCGCTCTGATACCAATTGAAGAACACAAGCTTATACTGAGAGGGGGGTGAACAGTATAAGACCACTTTTTACTTTTGCTTCAAAACAACTTTCAAATCAGTATTATGCAGTGTATAGATAGCAGTATTAAAAGCAGTAATCAAAGCAATGCACAAAACACCATCCACAAAAGAGACACAACAATTTACGTGGTTCACCCAATGCGGGCTACTCCACGGATAAAATTTCTCTCTAAATTTTATCAACTCACAATCTGGGAAAACCTTTCCCGATTACAAAGTTTATGGGCACCAACCCAAAGGAGATACCTTCCCCTAGCTCTACTCTTTAATGGTGATCCTCTAGAAGACCTCTACCTCCTCTGCCCTTAGCAAGTGGAACTCTATCCACAGAAGACACCTGTCTTCCCTGCTCTGGCTGGAGACCTCTGTCCTCAACTCTTTCACCTCAAAGCTGGTCCTCGAATATGCACCAAACACAGTCCTTCGGTCTGGCACAAGTCTGTCCTCTTATCTCTTTCTATTCTATTACAGCCACACTTGGTCGAAACCAACTTTTGCACTGATCGCGCAAACACAGCAACACTCGATCGAACATCAACTTATGCACCTCTGTGCAATCATAACAACATAGTCTTCGCACACTCTGCTTCTCAACGATTGAACTTCTCCCTCGCACTCTAACTGTGAATATCGCACTTTGAACGCACACTTCGATCGATTCGACATGACTGCTCTTTGCGCATCACGGACTTAACATGCGCAATTTTGATACACACATTCGATGCCTTCAATCTCGAAACAGCCCTCCTTTTATAGAATAAATTTCAAGATCAAAACTCTCAAACTTAGTCGGCTGTAACCCTCAAACTACGTCGATTGCAAAACCCTACGCTACGTCGGCCCAGATTTAACTCTGTCGGCTCAAGGTTAACTCTGTCCTTCAACCGCCTCTGGTTCTGTAGCTTTTCCTATGAAACTACAACATGTCGCGATATCACGACATCTTTTGCAACCATACACTACCTTATGGCTTTTGTCACGATATCGTGACACTTTTGCTTTTGTCTGCCTTGACAACGTCCTTGTCACGAAATCGTGACACTTCTATCTTTTGCTGACGTCATCTTCACTCCTATCGTGAAAACGTGACACTTTAGTCTTCATTGCCTTCTTCTCTGCTTTTGTCATGAAATCATGACACATCTGCTTCTGCTGATGTCATCTCCAACTCTATCATGAAATCGTGACCCTTATGACTTCATGGCCTTCTTCTCTGCTTGCACTAGCGAAAATGGAACATGTCACAAAATCGTGACACTTTCGCTGCCTTGAGCTTCTCTCTGCCTTACACCCGCGAAACTGGAACATGTCACGAAATCGTGACGCTTTCGCCTTCGAGCTCTTCCTTCTTGAATTCGTCGTGAAATCGTGACGCTTCTTCTGTTGAAGACTTGCTAACTATTTCTATCATGAAATCGTGACACTTTCTCCAACTGAATGCTGCCATCTCAACCTGTCATGAAATCGTGACACTTTCTGCATTCGCAAGCTTTCTCTTCAACCTGTCACGAAATCATGACACTTTCTGCATCCGTACAACTTCTTTGTAGCCTGTCGCGAAATCGCGACGCTTCTCATTTCAGACTCTTCCCCTTTGCTGCGTGTCACGAAATCGTGACAGTTCTCTCTTCGAGCTTTTCAGCATGTCACGAAATCGTGACAGTCCTCACCTCGACCTCTGTAGCATGTCGCGAAATCGTGACATTTTTCATGTAACTTTCTCTCTCTTCTAACTTGTCACGAAATCGTGACAGTTCACACTGCGGACTCTCTTTTCTGCATTATGTCACGAAATCGCGACACCTTTTCGTCCGTACAACTTTCTCGGCAATGTGTCACGAAATCGTGACACTTTTCCTTCTCTGCCTTCCTGCACTTTTTGAGTCGCGAAAATGCGACATGTCACAAAATCGTGACACTTTCCAGCTTCTTCTCTTTCTTCCAACATGTCACGAAATCATGACAGTTTCCAGAACTTTCTCTCTCCTCAAACATGTCGCGAAATCATGACAGTTTTGCCAGCACTTTCTCTCTCCTCAAACATGTCGCGAAATCGTGACAATTTTGCCAGCACTTTCTCTCTCCTCAAACATGTCGCGAAATCACGACAGTTTTTCCAACCGGCTGCATACTTTTTCTTACTTGTCTTTTTCTTGATCTTTTGCAAATGGGCTACTAAGATCTTCTTGGAAACTCACTGATCATGCTCTGAATAACCTTCAACAAAACAAATTCCTTGACATCAAATCAAATTGCTTCAAGAACTTCTTGACATCAATGACAACATCTACACTTGAGCAAAGGCAATGTACCCAAGGTACCCAAAATTGCCAACAAGAATTTGTCCCATCATATTGTCCTTTCAATAAGGACAAAAGGTCATATAATACGATGATCGTCATCCAAGTAGGTATAAGGGCAGGTTTCAAGCAAGAAAAGAAAGTTGCTGAGGAGCACAAATTGTTCAAAAGACACCATTGCTCCAAGTCAAAGCATCCAGATGCAAGCATTCACCTACAATATCAAATCCCACATAAGGCCATTATCAATCTACATCTATGTCAATAAAAATGACAACATAAAGGTCCATATTAAAGGGTGCTCATCTACATAAAAAGGCATCAAAATCTAATTATATTAACATGGAATGAACAATATTACAAGAATCTATTACAAAGAGTTGTCTACACTACAAAGGAGCACAAAACTTAGCACATTGATAGCATAGAGAATAAGGGAAAAAGGTGCTACATCCAAGGTCTCAAACTTGGAGAAGAACGCCCACCAAAAGAATCACCAAAAATGCCATTGAAAGCTCCATAGAACCAAGGAGTATCACAACCAGTGTCATCCAACATCCTCATAAAAATGCCTGGAAAATAAATAGGTTGCTTGTTGTCTAAGAAATGAAGCAAACCAAGAAATAAGCATACAAAAGGGCAAGAGGAGTTATAACATTCTTTTCAGAGCATTATAGTAAAGGTCTACATGCAAATACCTTGAGTGCCACTTGGCACAAACATTCTAAGGTGTCATCCCAACTCTTAACACTCAAGAAAATTTAGGTGCCTAATCAATAGGAGTTATAAGGAATATTGAGGAGGTTACATACATTATATTTGCATGAGTGTTGAAATATTTTCAATTCATAACTCCCATTTACAACTTGTCCAAAAAAGAATATTTAATTCTATTTAGAAATACCCATCTTGGAGAAAGCATCAAACAAAATCAAAATGAAATAAAAGCAAAACCGAGTTCATAGCAACATTAGAAGCCGATCTCATAGAAGAATTACACAATAATGTCAGCATCATAGCAGCAGTAGGAAAAGAGAGCATTTTCCAAGCAGTACCATCAAATAAACCAACCACCATCCAAGTTAAAGCCTATGCCCATACATTGGAGATAACGATCAAAAGAGCACTAAAGAGTGCTATCATCTACGTCTAAGAATCAGCATCAGATAGAGGTAAGACTATATCTTATTCCAATTTACTTTCCTTAATAGGGAGATATAAGGTATAATATAAGGTTGAAACATTAAGAAAAATCAACCATATTTGAAAGTAATATTAAAAGGAATATATATATATATATATATATATATATATATATATTAAATAGCCTAATATTTGCAATCTAAAGCATAGGAGAAATAAGGATTTCTACCTGGATAGATTAATTATTTAACATTGCAAATATCATTGTTTTCTAAAATTCCATATTAGGGAGTTATAAGGAATACTACACCAAAATAGGTAGTTGGAATTTAGAAACATTAAATATCAAATTATCAAAGGCTATAAAAGAAGGTTCTATAAGGAAAATCAAGAGTTGAAATCTAATTACTATACTTATCTCAAAATCACATTAAAGGGATAAAATAATTCCAACAAATAGAACCTCATAAAATTAGAAAGTGCTTAAGTTCAATAGGAGAAATAAGATGTAAGAGAAGTTGATTTTTGCTATTCACAAAAATTTACAAAATCAACTAAAAAATTGAACTACTATTCTCAAAAAGCACTTTACCTATCATTCAACACTACTAGGGAGACATAAAACATTCTACAAAACTTGATAATAATAGCATTCATTCAAAATATATCAAATAATCAATCCATTTGGGAATTATAAGGAATCCTACAAAATTTAAGCTAAGAAGGTTTTATCAAATTAGGCTCATAACTAGGGAGTTATAAGGCAAACGAATTAGTGGATTCTATATCATAATATTCTATTCCAATCAAAGAAAATTTTCAAAGAAGCTATAATATGTCTACCCAAAGGAATACAACACACAAGTACATGAATAATCTTTCTAGAAAGGAAAAAGCATATTCCATAAAAATTGGAATTATGAATCTACTTATAAAAGGTGAAGCATATCTAGATCTTACTTCAAAAATGATTCATAGTGAAGCCTTAGATGATGATTTTGATACCATGGAATAATATCTACAAGCTCAACTCAAAGAAGCAATTGAGAATGAAAAGGATGACATTCCACTTTCCTTAGACTTCGTAAACATTTTGTATATGGCATTAATTACGTACAAATGCTACAAGAATGAGAATACAAAATCTCAAAGTTTGATAGAAGCTCATAAAAGGAAATCTAAACTAAGTGAATCATACTTAAAAAGGATATTTCAATCCTCATGCAGTATTGATACCTCAAGATCCACTAATCCAAGATCTTATCTTGATATCTTGAAAGAAGTTTTTGTACAAAGTAAGAACAAAGAAGGAGAAACAACTTTGTAGGGATCTAGAAATAGTACTACCACCTACAAGGATGCATAAATCAGACTCAAAGAAAAATATATAGAAAAATAATAATATGATTCAAATAAATGAAGAATCTAGAGAAAAATAACATGATAAAATCAAAGACCATACTCAAGAAGAAGAACCAATGCAAGAAGACATATAGTTTAATGTGAAATAAAGTGGGCCAGATCAAGATGAAGAAAAACTAAAGACAAAGATCCATATTGAATATTAAAATCTTCAATATCCAAATAATACAAAGGGGTATTAGAGTTAGAGTATATTACATCATTTGGGTCATGTAAATGTACCACCTTAGGTACATAGTTAGAGTATGAGATTACTTTAGGGGGAAGTTAGCTAGTTACTTTAAGCAATTTAATGAATGAACAAGTGGTAATGTTCAAATTGTAATGTGCAAGGTGTTCCATTGTACAACTAGCTAGAGTGTTGGCCAAGGAATCTATCTTCCTATATAAATGGCCTCATAGATCAAGTCAGTATCAAGTCAAGTTCTTATATAGTGAGTGTAGTAGATAGTAGAGCTCCTATATGGAGCATAATGTAGCTCTTTAGCTTATTGTACTGGAGTGACCATTTCCTCCTTACTTCATTGTAATTTCATCATTTCTATTTATAGTATATTTCAGTCATATTGCAGACCTATTTTCTTTTATATTTGTTTCATCTTATTAGGACTTGTGTTAAATCCCTTCCATTGCATATATTATTAAAAGTTAACATTGGAATTAGATTCACGATGAATCAATACTGGAGGGTCTACATCCATCATAAGAGAAGTCTAGTAGATCAAGAGGAATAGAAGATTCACCATTGCTACTATTAACATACATCTTTGTAAATAAGATTTTCCATTGTGCACCATTGCATGCAAAAGATGCCACTAGGAATCAATTAATAGAATTAGCCATAGTAGTCAACACGATTAGAAAAGTGAGAACTAAAATAAATCTTAGTTGCAAAAATTCTTAGATTATATTTGGCTAGAGTATTTCCACAGAGTTGCAAAAAAACTTGTGAAGACTAGGACTCAAAATTTATACCACTAGATTGACAAATCAACTAGTGAAGATTATTATCTCCAAATTTATAATTTCTTTCATTTCAGTTTCTAACAACTTGTTGCAGGAAAATGAGATTCAGAAAAGCTTGGGAAGCTTCCTACAAGAGAGTTAGTAAGAATATATACTTAGAATCATTCCAGCACTTGCATAAACAAGGAGAAGATTGAAGATTTCAAAAAACTCAAGAAAGGTATCATTACAAGAGTTGCAATCCTGCAAATTGTAGAAGTAACAAAAAGACCATAGAAGTCTTGTAGCAGACTCAAGGAAGAAGATACTCTATAAGTTGAGTCAGAAGGAGATAGGAGATTGGTGATCTCCATTCAATATTAATACCTTCATAGTACATAAGAAGAATAGGCCAAAGAAGACTAGAAGAAGAATAGGCCAGAGAAGCTTAGAAGGAGAATAGGCCAAAGAAGCTTAGAAGAAGAAAATGTGAGAGAAGCCTAGAAGAAGTATAGGCCAGATAAACCTAGAAGAAGAAAATGCCAGAGAAGCCTTGAAGCAGAGAAGGCCATAAAAGCCTTAATTTTGAAGAAAATTTCATAAAAGAATTCTTAATTCAAAAGAAGAATTTCTGAGTTAGAAGTAAACTCCAAAAAAGAGTTTCTGAAGAAAATTTTAGAGAAAATTTCCTGATTTAAAAGATAAATTATTGATTCAAAAGAATACTCCAAAGAAGAGTTCCTAAAGATTTCCTGTTTCAGAAGAAAAATTCTTGACTCAAAAGAATACTCCAAATAAGAGTTCTTGAATTTACTTCAAAGAATATTTCTTGATTCATAAGATAAATTTCTGATTTAGAAGAAAAATCTAGAAAGGAGTTCCTAGAGAAGACTCCTGAGAAGAATATAATAAATAGGAGATTGGTGATCTCCTTTACTGATTAAATATTTCCTTCAAAGAATTGAAGGAGATCAAGAAAATATCTCATTGAAGAACTTTCATTCCTAGAAGAAAGAGAAGGATTAGGAGAGTCTTGTTCAAATCTAGAAGCAATAGAATCATATATCCGAGAAGAAGATCTCATCACCAACACTTCCAGAAGTAGAAGGTTGAAGAAAAGGTCTCAATTGGAAGACCAAAAAAATTACAAAATAGAGGAACTTGGAGAGGTCTCAAGGAGGAAAAATAAGAAGGCTCGAAGAGCCTTGTTGCAGAGCTCGTAGAAGCATCGTTAAAAGAGTTCTTATAAGAACTCATTGGAGAAATCCACTACCAAGGAGAAGGCTCCTAATAGTGAAGGACTTGGGACAATTGTCACCATCCAAAAACAAGCCCAAGAGAAGAAGTATTTGGCAACGAGTGCCAAATACTAGAAGAATTTGGCAAGGAGTATCAAATACAAAAGAAGAATCTTATGAGGATCTCAAGAAATTCAGAATCTTGAGAAGAAGAAGATCCTATTTGAAGTTAGAACTTGACAAGAAGCTTTAAGGAACATTCAGATAAAATAAGTCTACCAAATCCTAGATATTTGAAGATTTCCTCTCACAAAAAGGAGGCATAGTTCAGAGAAAGGGATTATTTGAATCTACAGTAGAAAGCAAAATAATACTGGAAGGATCAAGCCACCAAATCCAAGGCTCAAGACAAAAAGTTCAAGGCTACAATTTGGTGAAGCAAGAAGTTGTTCGGGACAACCAACAAGAAGCTATGAATTCATCCATCTCCTACAGGAAATCAAAAATACCAATATCTACATCTACTTTAGAAGCCATCAAAAAGGTAAGCAACTAGGGCGATATTAATTGAACTTCAAATTAGGGTTCATTATCAAATTGCATACCATATCTAGATTAAAAGTTGCAGAAAGATAGATTACATTATAGTCTTCAATAAAGTGCAAAAAGGGAGAATTAATTTTAAGGATTATTTGCACATTAAATAGTTGGATATTTTTGAGAGAAAGAAAATTATCATCTACCTATTTTCTATCTAGAAAGCAAGAAGACTATATCCTACAATATTGATTGTAGTGAAAAATTGCAGAATAATCATTAAGGGTAAATTACAGATTACTCTTAAAAGTTGTGGAAATTATTAAGTGCATTTAGAATAACTTTGAAAGCTTATTATTGGAAGGAATAAGGTGATATTATTAAAGTGCATTAATGTATAAATTATAGAGATTCATTGCACTAAACTAGTTGATCATTAACTAGTTACTCTCAAAGGATTATTGTGTGTTTTTATTGTTAAATATTGAAGGGCACAAAATCAACTTATTATCAAGGTGTCTAGAAACATAATTTGATGCACAAAATTTATAATATTTTATGGCCAGAAGAAAGCCACCATTAAAATCTGCAAAAAAACTAAGACTTGGAGAGTCTTATATTTAAAGTGCACTTAGGGTTTCATTAAAAGAATAAATGCAAAATTTTCTACTTAAAAGGGTCAATATTATTAGCTTGGTTTTACTCTTACTAAATTATCCAAGAAAAAATAATTACTAAATGCAAGGAGCTACCTCATCAAAAATAAAAGGAGCATTTTATAAAGGAGCATTCACCCCATCATATTGGTGCAAAATCTATCTAATGCAAAGCACCATATTGTCCATTCAAGGACAAAAGGTCATATAATACAACGATCATCATTCGAGCAGGTATAGGGGTATGTTTCAAGAAAGAAAAGAAAGTTGTTGAGGAGCACATATTGCTCAATATTTAAGGTGTCAAAATACACCATTTCTCCATGTCAAAGCATCCAAATGCAATAATTCACCTACAATATCAAAGCCCACATAAGGCCATTATCAATCTACATCTACATGGACAAAAAGGAAAGCATAAAGGTCCATATTAAAGGGATTTCATCTACATAAAAGGCATAAAAATCTACTTCTATCAACATGGAATAGACAACATTACAACAAGCTATTACAAAGAGTTGTCTAAACTACAAAGGAGCACAAAAATAAGCACGTTGATATCATAGAGAATAAGGTAAAAAGGTGCTACATTCGAGGTCTCAAACTTGGAGAAGAATGTCCACAAAAATAAGCACCAAAAATGTCATTTGAAGCTCCATAGAACCAACTAGAATCACAACTAGCACCATCCAACATCCTCATCAAAACATCTGGAAAAGAAAGAGGTTGCTTGTTGTCTAAGAAATGAAGCAAAACAATAAATAAGCATATGAAAGGGCAAGAGGAGTTATAACATTCTTTCTATAGTGTTGTAGTAAAGGGCTACATGCAAAGACCTTGAGTGCCACTTGGAACAAACATTCTAATGTGCCATCCCAACTCTTAACGCTCAAGAAAATTAAAGTGCCTAATCAAGAGGAGTTACAAGAAATATTGAGGAGGTTATGTACATTATATTTGCATGAGCATTGAAAGAGTTTCTATTCATAACTCCCATTCACCACTTGTCCAAAAGGAGGAAGTTTCCATTCTATTTTGGAGCACCCATCATGGAGAAAGCATCAGATGAAATAAAAAAATTAAAAGCAAATTTGAGTTCGTAGCAGCATCAAAAGCTGAGATCATGGTAGAATTACACAACAACATCAATGTCATAGCAACAATAGGAAAAGAGAGCATTATCCAAGCAGTACCATCAAAGAAACCAACCGCCGTCCAAGTTAAATCCTACGCCCATACGTTGGAGATAACAATTAAAAGAGCATTAAAGAGTGCTGGCATTTACGCCTAAGAATCATCGTTGGAAACATAGAGGTTTGGGGCATCACAAAGGTAATACTCTATCTTATTCCAAATTGCTTTCATTAATAGGGAGATATAAGGTTGAAACATTAAGAAAAATCAACCATATTTGAAAGCAATATTAAAAAGGAATATATATATATATATATATATTAAATAGCCTAATATTTGCAATCTAAATCATATGAGAAATAAATATTTCTACTTGGATAGATTAATTATTTAACATTGCAAATATCATCATTTTCTAAATTTCCATATTGAAGGGTTATAAGGAATGCTACACCAAAATAGGTAGTTGGACTTTAGAAACATTAAATATCAAATTATCAAAGTCTATAAAAGAAGGTTCTAAAAGGAAAATCAAGAGTTGGAAACTAATTACTATACTTGTCTCAAACTCGCATTAAATGGGCAAAATAATTCCAAAACATAGAACCTCATCAAATTAGAAAGTGTTGAAGTTCAATAGGATAAATATTGTGTAAAAGAAGTTGATTTTTACTATTCACAAAACTTTACAAAATCAACTCAAAAATTGAACTACTATTCTCAAAAAGCACTTCATCTATTATTTAGCACTACTAGGGAGACATAAGAGATTCTAAAAAACTTGATAATAATAGCATTCATTCAAAATTTATCAAGTGCTCAATCCATTTGGGAATTATAAGGAAATCTACAAAATATAAGCTAGAAGGTTTTATCAAATCAGGCTCATAACCAGGGACTTATAAGGCAAACCACTTAGTGGATTCTATGTCATAATATTCTATTCCAATTAAAACACTTTTTCAAAGAAGCTATAAGATGTCTACCCAAAGGAAAATAACACACAAGTACATGAATAATATCTCTAGAAAGGAAAAAGCATATTCCATAAAAAATGGAATCATGAATCTGCTTATAAAAGGTGAAGCATATCTAGATCTTACTTCAAAAATGATTCATAGTGAAGCCTTAGATGATGATTTTGATACCATGGAATAATATCTACAAGCTCAACTCAAAGAAGAAATTTAGAATGGAAAGGATGACATTCCACTTTCCTTAGACTTCATAAACATTTTGTATATAGCATTACTTACGTATAAATTCTACAAGAATGAGAATACAAAATCTCAAAGTTTGATAGAAGCTCATAAAAGGAAATCTGAACTAAGTGAATCATAATTTAAAAAGGATATTTAAATACTCATGCAGTATCGATAACTCAAGATCCACTAAACCAAGATCTCATCTTGATATCTTGAAATAAGTTTTTGTACAAAGTAAGAACAAAGAAGGAGAAATAACTTTGTAGGGATCTAGTAGTAGTACTACCACCTACAAGGATGTAGAAATCAGACTCAAATAAAAATCTATAGAAAAATAAGAAGATGGTTCAAATAAAGGAAGAATCTAGAGAAAAAAAACCTGATCAAATCAAAGACCATACTCAAGAAGAAGAACCAGTGCAAGAAGACATACAATGCAATGTGAATTAAAGAGGACCAAATCAAGCTGAAGAAAATTTAAAGACAAAGGTCCATATTGAATTTTGAAATCCTCAATATCCAAATAATGTAATACAGAGGGGTGTTAGAGTTAGAGTATATTACTTCATTTGGGTCATGTAAATGTACCACCTTAGGTACATAGTTAGAGTAGGAGATTACTTTAGGGGGAAGTTATCTAGTTACTTCAAATAATGTAATAAATGCACAAGTGACAATGTGCAAGTTGTAATGTGCAAGGTGTTCCATTGTACAACTAGGTAGAGTGTTTGCCAAGGAATCTATCTTACTATATAAAGGGCCTCATAGATCATATCAGATCAAGTCAAGTTCTTATCGAGTGCAGTGTAGTAGATAGTAGAGCTCATGTATGGAACATAATATAGCTCTTTAACTTATTGTACTAGAGTGACCATTTCCTCCATACTGCATTGTAATTTCATAATTTCTATTTATAGTATATTTAAGTCATATTTCAGACTCACTTTATTTCATATTTATTGCATCTTACTAGGACCTATGTTAAATCTCTTCCATTGCATATATCCTCAAGCTAACATTAACTATGATTGAGCATTGATGTAATAAATGGTGTTACAAAGATTACGAGAAGTTGAAAAGTAGTTGTAACTCCAAAATTTATAGCATCTTGATTTCACATGTATATATACTTCTATCACATCAATGCAATTTGAATCACAGTGTTCAAATCTATCATGTATTTATAACATATCAAAATTAATTTTAATAGTGCTTCTTAAGAATATTTAAGAAAAATTGGTGGAGGTGGTATTTTTTTGAAATAAAAGACACAAAATTCTCCTCACTTATCCAAAAAGCATATGGAACTTCAAGTAAAAACTATGCAAAAGCTAGGGCACTTCTTGTAGGGGTCAAAATTGACATTGGAAAAGGATGGAAATATATTTTAATTATGAGAGATTAAAAAATTATTATTGATGTTATCAAGAAAAATGAGTATGATCAAATTATTATTGGAAAAGGATGGAAGTATATTTTAATTGAGGGAGATTCACAAATTATTACTAATGTTATCAAGAAAAATGAGTGTGTGCATTGGATATAAAATAACATCACTGGTGATGTCCATCAACTCTTATTAGAGGTAGTATCTTGGAAATGTCAACATATCTATAGAGAATGAAATGTGGAGAAAATGTTTTAGTAAATTATAGTGTTGATATTTATCTTGGAAAAATCTAAATTTTAAAGGGCAATGAGATTTTATCTCTTAATAAAAATAATTTTAAGAAATTAATTACAAAAACATTTGAAGAAGATGAATTCGACCCAAAAACTCAAAATATCAATCTAGCTTCGATCTGGGTTCACCTTCTGGGTCTTCCCATCCAGTTTTAGCATGAAGACATCTTAAAAGGGATTGCCCAGGATATTGGTGAGTTGATAGCTTTTGATCTGCCTACTAAAGCAAAGACCCACATGGTCCACGCTCGCATGTGTATCAATGCTAACCTTGACTCTACTCTTCCTTCTTCCATTCAACTAGTTTTGGATGTTAGCACCAGGACCCAGATCATTGAGTATGAAAACAAGCTAGCTTTTTGTACTGAATGCTCCAAGCAAGGCCACCTCAACTCTCAATGTCCAACCTTAAAAGTTCTTAAGGTGCCTCCCTCTAGGAAATATTATGGTGAAGGGTTCCATCCGCAACAATTGTTCCACAAGCACTCCAAATATTTTGCTATAGCTGGTGCAGATGTCGCTGGAGCAACTCTGAACCAAGGGCCTCCATCCCAAACACCTTCTGGCAAGGCACTGACCATTGAGGATCTTGAGGTTCCTGACCCTCCAAAGGAACCATCCTCTAAGGCTGCAGATCTCCAAGTTTCTTTGGAGCAACTTGATCTCTCTTCCTCCTTTTAGGTATGCCCCCATGTTTCTATTTCTAATCCTTTTTCTTCTCTGTTTGTAGATGAACCTCTTCTTGCTAAAGAGAAATCCATTCCCCGAAGCCCTCCTCAATCCCCCAAAGGCCTCCTTGGCCCTTCCCCTAGCAAAATTCTTCCCAGAAAGCCCTTCCCTTGAAGCCCTCCCTTTACCAGGACCCAAAAAAGCTTCATGTTGATGTTGATTCTGAGAAGAAAAGAGGTCACCCTTCTGCCCAAGCCATTAGAAATAGAGAATGCTTTGAGGAGATTGCCAATGGCACCCAACTCACCCTTCACCTCTCTTCAAATCAAAACCTTCCATCAGGGCCTCATGAAGATGATAATAGATCCAAATTCCCCTCTTCACAAGGAAGAGGGAAGATATCCTCTTCCACAAGTACCAAATGAAGATCCTCTCATGGAATGTGAGAGGCCTCAATGGATGTAACAAACAACGTTTGGTTAAGTCCATGAGGAAATATTTAAAGCCTACCATTTTCCTTTTGCAAGAGTCCAAGTTGGACATCCAAAATGCTTCCTATATCTCTAAATATATTTGGAAAAATTATGATTTCCTCATAAGCCCTACCAACGGAGCTTTTGGTGGCTTGCTATGCTTGTGGGATCTAAATATTATTGAAGGTAGACTCCTAACTGTGGTAGATAATTTCATGAACATCTTATTTTTCAGCAAAGATCATCACTATAGATGGGTTCTTTCAAACATCTATGCACCGAATTCCCCTTCCAAAATATTTCAGCTCTAGAACACCCTAAGCTAGATGAGAGAAGTATTTTCCAATGAGGCATGGATGTTGGCTAGAGATTTTAATTCTCCTCTATTTCCCATAGACAAGAAAGGAGGTTCCAAAATCACAACTAATTCTTATGAAGACTTCGCATCATTTGTGGATGGTAATCAACTCATGGATATCCAGCTAAGAGGTCCCAAATTCACCTGGAGAAACCAAAGAAAGGGTGATCAACTCATCCAGATCAGACTTGATAGGGTCCTCATATCCCTTAATGCCATCTATCCCTTTGGATATTTTATCCTTCAGTCTCTTCCTAGAATCGGATCTGATCACAATCCCCTCCTCCTTGATTGCTCACCTCAAGGCTCTCCTTTCAAATCCCCTTTTAGATTTGAGGTGATGTGGCTTCAGGATCCTGACCTCAAGTCACTCATAGCATCTTGGTGGTCCCACAACTTTTTTGGGTCCCTTGCCTCCTAGGTGAGCAAAAAACTCTATTTTGTTAAAGCAAATCTCAAGCAATGGAATAGGGATGTTTTTGGCAATATTTTTCCAATCCCAACTCACAAGCATTGAGCTCTCTGCCCAACAAGGAGACCTTGACCCTAGTCTCTAGGAAATTGAAAAGAGCCTCCTATCTGAATACCACAACATTCTAAAAAATGAGGAAGTTTTCTAGAAGCAAAAATCCAGGGTAACTTGGTTGAAGGAGGGTGATTCCAACACTAAATTTTTCCATGCCACTACAATGAGACATAGAGGCTCTAGTAAAATCTAGGAACTCACCAAGGCAGATGGGACTGTTATTTCAGATATTTTCGACATTAGAGCTGAGGCGGTTGCTTTTTTTGAAGATCTGCTTGGACCAAGCCCAGATTGTAACCAACAAACTACGGAGACTCTCCTATGCAACATTCCTAGGTTAGTCACCCAAGAGCATAACAATATTTTTATTAAACCCTTTTCTACTAAGGAAATTCGTTCTGCGATCTTCTCCATGCAAGGTGGGAAAGCTTCGGGTCCTGATGGTTTTCCCCCTGTGTTTTTTCAATGCTATTGGGACATTGTGGGACCTGACATTGTTTCTGCTACCCAAAAAATGCAACGAACCAAAAGCATTCCCAGGGACATCAATTCCACCTTCCTGGCCCTAATCCCCAAGATTGGTAATGCCAAAACCCTTGCTGACTTTCGCCCAATCAGTCTTTGTAATGTCTTCTACAAAATCCTCACCAAAGTGATAGCCACCAGATTGAAGCTAATTCTACCACACATCATTGACCTCAACCAAGGTAGCTCTGTTCAAGGGAGACTCATCATCGACAACATCATCACCATCCATGAACTTATCCATTCAGTGTCCAAAAGTAACAAGGCTGGTCTTTTCCTCAAATTAGACATGAATAAGGCTTTCGATAGGGTATCATGGAAGTTTCTTTTTTTTATCCTCTCTAGGTTTGGGTTCCATTCTGAGTGGATCAACCTAATCAAAGAATGCATTACAAATACCAGTTTCTCAGTTCTTGTCAATGGCTCTACTATCGGATACTTTTTGAGCTTTAAAGGTCTAAGATAGGGAGACCCTTTATCTCCTTTTCTCTTCATACTTGTTGTTGAAGCTCTGGGTAGAACCTTAAGGTCTTCTTGTTCCAAAGGGGAAATATCAGGTATTAAACCAACCTCCTCTCTTAATCCCATCTCCCATCAACAATTCATTGATGACACCATCCTTGCCACCCGTGCCTCTGTTCCTCAAGCTAAAGCCATCAAGTCGATCTTGCTCTCTTTTGAGTCAGCTGCTGGTCAAAAGGTCAACTTCTCCAAAAGCAAAATTTACTTTATCAATACCCCCATAAGATGGCAAGCCCGTATAGTTGACATTCTCAGTTGTGCTATTGTTGACCTCCCAGCTATTTATCTTGGGTTTCCTCTCTTTGATGGACCTGCAAAAAAATATTTATGGAATCCCATCATTGAAAGAATCCACAAAAAGTTGGCTAGGTGGAAAGGGAGACTCCTCAGTTAGGCTGGAAAGGCCACCTTAGTCAAAGCCACCCTCTAGAGCATCCCTATTTTCTTTCTTTCCATATTTCAAATTCTGATTGAAGTGTGCAACAAAATAGAACAGATCCAGCGGAACTTCCTATGGTCGGGCTCTGAACATAAGCAGATATTTCATTTAGTTGCATGGGACTAAGTCTGTTCTAGGAAAGAATATGGAGGCATTGGGCTCAGGAAATTCAAAAACATGAATTCAGCTCTTATAGCCAAACAAGGGTGGAGGGTCCTTCAGAATGAAAACTCTCTCTGGGTTGACATTATCAAGGCCAAGTACCTCTGGAACCAAGCAAATTTCTTGGATGACCCCTCACCCATCCCAGGTTCTATAGTCTAGAATTCCATCATAAGGTCAAGAGAGATCATCAGGAAAGGCATCCGATGGAAGCTTGGAAATGGTCAGAAAATAAACTTCTGGGAAGATAGATGGTTGGGTGATAGTCCACTTCAGAACTGTGCTGACCTAATCTGCTTAAAACCTATTATTGATACCCTATTTGGTTCAAAAGTGTGCAATTTCATTGACACCAACAATAGGTGTTGGAAATCCTTTCCTCTTGGTGATCTGAATGAGGAACAAAGAAGAGCTACTTCTATTTTATCTGACATGTTGCACCTTTGTGTCATCCCCAGCTCTCTAGTGGAAGACAAGCTCCTTTGGGCGCCTAGTGTGAATGGTTTTTTACTGTTAAATCTACCTATTTCCTCATCGAGAGTCCAGGTCAGCCGTGGTTCCCTTCGAAGATTATCTGGAATAAACACCTCATACCCAAAGTCAGTTTCTTTTTTTGGCTTGTTATCCAAGATAAAATCCTTTCCATTCCTAACCTCCAGATCCGTGGACTCCCTATTCCTAACTATTGCTACCTGTGCAATCAAGCTTGCGAATCCACCCAACACATCTTCCTGTCTTGCAATTTTTCTCTCAACATTCTTTCATCCTTATTTTCCACTGTTGGGATTGCCTGGGCTCCACCCTTTCTCTTGAATGATTTGTGCTTGTAGTGGCCCAACCCCTTCAGGAGCTTTCACTTAAAAATATTTTGGACTTTCTATCTCCCCCATTTTTTATGGGAAGTTTGGAAAGAACGTAACTCAAGAGCCTTTAATAACTCTACCCATGATTTCCAGTTTGTGCTCTCAAGAATCCTCCATGCAGCCACTGAGAACCTCTCTGTCACCCAAGGTTTTGGGCTCCCTGAATCTCTGGATGAAGCTAGTCTAGCTAGGTTCCTAAAGCTTCCCTCTTGTCCTATCTCTCCCCCAAACTCTATGGTGGATCATTCGCTCATTAAATGGTCTCCTCCACCCCTAGGCTGGATAAAATTCAATTTTGATGGAGCGACCAAGGGTAACCCTAGCCCTGCTGGTGTTGGAGGTATTTTCAGAAATCATGAAGGGAAGATCATTCTAGCCTTTGCAAAAAACCTTGGGGTCCAAACTAATCATTTTGCTGAAGCACGAGCTCTTTTTCAAGGTCTGTCTCTTCTACCCCGCTTACATTGTCCTAACTTAGTGGTTGAAGGTGATTCGATGAACATCATTAAAAGCTTTGCAGGGACTCAGTCTACTTCCTGGAACATCTCCAACCTGATTTTCGAAGCCAAAACCCTCCTGAGCTTATCCACCAATGTTACCATTCAACATGTCTATAGAGAAGGTAACCAAGTTGCTGATCAGTTAGCCAATTTGGGTGTCTCTGAGCCCAACCTTACCATATGGACTGAGAATTTCCCTCCTGCACTGCTCGATGGCAATTTCCTATCTATGTCTTTTAAGTGATCTCTCCCCAAAGGGTTGGAGGGATGTTGTTTTCCTTTTATGGGGCTTAGCCAACGTTACCATCATCCACATATTTGTTGCAACACGAAGTTTCCATGTTCCTATGGAAGGGTTTACGATGCATATCCAGCTCTTTGAGGTCATTGGTGTTCAAAGAATTCTTCGAACTATGTCTGTTCTTATTCCTAGGTGCATGGGGAATATGTGTATCAATGAAGATTTCACAGGTGTCATCCGATACCTAGTTTCGATCCACCACAATGCAACTCTCACAGGTGACAACAGTTGCCACGTATGGAGGACCTGTTACAGCGTGGACTTCACAGACATTACCCAGTGCCATGTATGGAAGATATGTTTCAGCACGGGCGACATTTCTTGTTGCCCTGGGAGGGCTTCTCTTCTTGCCCTGTGAGGCTTTCTCTCCTGCCCTTGCGTGGGCTTCTCCTCTTAGTTTTAGCAGTTTATCTTCGATGGCCCACAAAGGGTCTGTTGCTTTTGTTGTAGATTGGTTGGGAGCTCTTCTCTCAATCATCATCTTTTTGTAAAAGGTTACGAGATCCTTTCAAAACCCCTATTCACCAATAAAAAAATATATATATCTTTGACAATAAAATAAAATAAATATAATTTAATTAAATATACAACAATATAACATTTTGTTATTTTAATAAGAATAACCCAAAAAAAATTATACATAACTTATGAAAAAATAAAAACAAAAATATTCATCCTACACTTAATTTCTAACTCTCTATACAGATAACTAAAAAAACATATTAATTTACTTAAAATAAAAGGTGTACATAACTTTTAAATTAAATTAAACATTAATTAAAAATATAATAATAATAATTTAAATTTTAAATTTAAAAAATAATAGCCAAATAAACCTGCGTAAATAAGAGCTAAACGTGTTAGAATCAAAAGGAGAGTTAAAATTGCAAGGGGATTTGATGTCATCCTTCCTATTCATCCTTGTGGCGGACAACTTAGGAAAAGTCCTTAATGCAACATGCTCCGAGGGCGGCATCTCAAGGATCAAGGCTTCAATCGGGCTACCTCCAGTGTCCCATCAACAATTTGTTGATGACACAATTTTAGCCAACCTCTCCAATATTCCTGAAGCCAGAGTTATCAAATCTATATTGGAAGCTTATGATAGGGCTGCCAGACAAGGGGTAGATTATTTGAAAAGTAGCATTTATTTCATCAATACTCTTACTGATAGACTGATTAGAATAGCTTAGATCCTGGGATGTGCCATTGCTAAACTTCCTACAACTTACCTTGGCCTTCCTTTATTCCAAGGGCAACCATCTGTGAGGATGTGGGGTGGTGTCATTCAGAGGGTTATGAAGAAGCTTGCTAGCTAGAAAGGAGATCTTATCAACAATGCAGGGAAGTTCACTCTAGTCCAATCATGTCTTTAGAGTGTGCCAATATACTTTATGTCCCTATTTTGAGCTCCAATTGCTGTATGTAATAAGCTTGAACAACTTCAACAAAATTTCCTATGGTCGGGAGCAGAGAATAAAAGTAGATTTCCCCTTGTTGCTTGGGATAAGGTATGCCTTCCAAAGTGTAGGGGAGGACTTGGTCTGATGAGGGTTCACCAAATGAATATGGCTATGATTTCAAAATAGGCCTAGAATATAGTGTCTAACTACTTGGTCCAATGGGTTGACATTATTAAGAACAAATACCTTAGGCAGTGGTCACTGATGGACAACTCTCTCATACCTATTTGGTTTGCATTCTGGAACTCGGTGTACTAAAACTAATCTATCATTCAAAGAGGTGGATGTTGGAAGCTTGGAGATGGATCATGAATAAGATTCTGGGAAGACTCATGGATTACAGCTTAGCCCTTGATTTGGGATCAGTTTGTAAGTATTCTTAAACCTATCATCGATCTGATTTTTGGTCCCAAAGTTGAGAATTTCATCAATAATGAAGTTGTGGTCCCCCATTGGGTTGACATCCCTGCTGACCTGAATTCCCTTGAGCTTCGATCTACTCATATTCGATTAGTTGAGCATCTTCAAACTCACTTGATACCAAGTACTAGGCCACTTGATACTCTATTTTTGCAATTTAGTCATTCTGGGAATTTCTCAGTTAATACCGCATATATGGCTATGAATGAACTTGAATATGATTGGTTTCCTTCCAATAGTATCTAGATCAAAAACCTTATTCCAAAAATTGCCCATTTTTTTTACTAGCAACAAAAAATAGACTCCTCACCACTAATAACTTGATAACCCATGGTATGATCCTGCCCAATAGATGTTACTTATGTAAATCTGCATGGGAGTCAGTTAATCATATGTTTATAGAGTGCCCCTTTTCTGGCTTTGTCCTGTCCATGATCTTGTCAAATGTTTCCATATCTTGGGTTGCTCCTCAGTCTATCAGTGATCTTATTACCCAATGGTCAAACCCCTTTAAGTCCACCCACCTAAATTTTTGGTGGTCGATCATTCTTCCTCACTTTATGTGGTAAATTTGGTTGGAAAGGAATAATCGAGATTTTCAATTTTCGTCCCTAGATCTAGAGTTGGTCTATTTGAGAGCTATGACTTTTGCCTCCAAAAATTCCAATATCATATCTTCTGAGGATTGTCCTTCATCACCATTTGAGATTCAAGTGGCACATTCTGCTAGCCTATATTTTGAGGTTTTTGGTCATTCCCAGTCTGTTGTGGATAGGTCCCTTGTCTCTTGGATTCTCCCTCCCCCTTAGTGGTTCAATTTAAATTTTTATGGTGCATCAAAAGGCAACCCCGATGATGCGAGTTATGGAGGCATAATTAGGGATGACCAAGATCATCTCATCTTGGCTTATGTGGAAAAAATTGGAGTCCAATCTAAAATTTTTGTAGAAGCTCGAGCAACTTTTCAAGGCATCCAAATGGCTATCGAGCTCAATATCTAGTACCTGATAATCAAGGGAGACTCGTTAAACACTATAAATTATTTTAAAGAGGTCTCACATCCACCTTGGAACATGCAACCAATCATTGAAGAGTCCATTGTCCAGTTAAGGGTGATTAACAATAGGTGTATTCAACATGTGTATAGGGAAGGCAATCGTGTGACAGATACAATGGCAAACTTTGGGTTAACTATCCAATCCTTGGTGATGTGGTAGGGCAACCTTTCCCAATGCATCATTGATTCTTGTAGTGAACTTGCAGTTACTAATGTTGAATAGTACCACGATGTCAAGGATCACGATGGCTCACAATGCGAGGTGAATTGTGGGACCTTATTACATTGATATGCCAAGGTGGCACATTGGCACTTGCAAAAGAAGGACAGGCTGTAGAACCTCACACTTTTTGTTTGTGCCCATGGGCGGTGTTGTAATAATCTAGGTTGTTTTTTAGCTTATGGACCATGCGTTTGGCCTAATTTTGGCTTGTTATGTAGGGAGTCGATCCTTCACGGGATCCTCCTTACAACTTGTATATAAGGTTTTAGGTCCCAAAACCATTACTAATAAAAAAAAGAGTTAAAAAATAAATTATAAACAAAATTTTAATTAAAAAATATGAACCTTCATTCCAGAAGATTAATATAAACATAAAATAACCAATCACCATTGTAGGAGATAAATGGAATCTTAGATAAGCTTTAAATATATTAAAATATGGCCATGTAGTTGGGAAATAACCTTAATTTCATCTGCACTCAACATTAATGAAATTACATTCAACTAGCATATTTGACCAAGAAAGAAGCACTGGCCCTAAATGGGAAAATAATATTGTGTTAGACAAAGAATTGTGATGAGAAGGTTTTTGGTGGAGTAGGAGTGAGTTATTTTCATGGTTAAGAGATGAAAAGTTTATCATTTCAAATTAAATCAAAATTAGTTTAGTTATATATATACACTTGGAGATTTTTTAAATTTAAATATAAAATGTAAAGAAAATTTTAAATTATTTTGGTTTGAATTTAGTTTAATATTATATTGGTTGAATAAAGGTGGTGTATGGTGATAAGATTAAAAATATTATTATTTTATTTCTGTTTTACATGTTTAAAATTTGATTTCATATAAGTTGTACAATTTCCTTTAGATAATATAATATTATTTATTTTTTTGCTTTATAATAACCCTAGTTAATTATTATAAATTTACATGAGTGTGCATGAATTTTTATTGTTTGTATAAGAATTATAAGGATTTGTAAATTCTTCTATTTGGTATGTGTTAATCCTCAATGCTATAAAAGAATCTTGTTTAAAACTAATGTAGATAAACACATATTTTTTAACAAAGTATTGTTGAGGAATTTTTATTTCTTGTATATCAGTTACGAGAATCACTACAGAATAGTAGTTACACTTGGGAGTATAATTATTGCCAAGTTCAAATATGAGTTGTGGATTTATGTGGACTTGTGATGCTATAAAATATTTATTCACATCCAATGATATTCAATGTAATTTGGTTGTAGAAACCATCTCAAAGCTATCATGTTCATGTTCATTATAGTTGATGATATTAACAATATGACTCAATTTAGATGAGGCGATCATGCATTTTTTGAATATCTCTTTGAATTTTCATGATGAATTTTGTTCTTTGTTCAATGATTTTGGCAAACAATTCCTATTTTGTTGGATAGTTTGGATTCTAAAGAATAATGACAACATTCTATTCTAGATTATTAAAATTGTTATTTATCTTTTTCTAAAGATAATGTTGAAGATATATTAGCTTATTTTTCATAGATTTGTTGTTTTCTATTCTCTCTACAATTAGGAATCACAATGTAGATATTTAGTGTAAAATACTAAATCTATTAATATAATCAAGATAGTTAGATGGAGATTTCACAATAGACATTTTACTTTCATAATTTTTAATTTTATAATCTCTTTTGTTGCAATAAAATTAATAAAAGCATATAAATTAATTTTCCTTCTGTGTGATTGAGTGATTAACCCATGGATGATGGTGCATCTTGTATTCTCTAAGAAAGGGCTTGTTCACATGGGACAATGGATAACTACATCCATTCAATTATGTAAGTTTTCATTTATTTACAAGTTTGATTATGTTATAGTTAGATGTTCATTGTAATTATAGTTTGATTTTATGGGATTGTGTTAATTTCTATTTCATATATTTAATCTTGTGAAGTAGAATAGTTAATTGCAAAGCTCTACAAATAAACCTTCCCTCTATCCAATATTTTTTTTAATTTCATCCATTGAATCTCTCTCTCACTTGTTTAACTCTTCTTATCTAATCATTATTTTATCCTCCTATGGTAAAAATTTCTCCTTTTCATAGTAGATCTTCTTATGTTTTCTATTCTTTATATAATACAAATTTTTGATTAAAACTTTGGTGTTTGGTAGAGGAAAGTATCACAAGTTCAGACTAGAGTTAAATCCATTCCCTTCTACTAAAAGAAACACTTTCACCTCATGCACTTGATTAAGTGTGGCAAAATATGATAAATGGACACTATTACCTAAGATGCTAGAACTAGCAGAAGCATTATATTTCTGTTATCTTCCTATGTGGTAGCTTAGGAACTATATTTATAAATTCCATAGTTCAATTTTTCTTCTATTAACTTTTCACTCCTTAATAAGTGTATCCATCACAGGCACTTTGACATTGATGAATTTTTTGCCCACACATATAGTGCATGATATATTATTAAAGAATTATGATCCTAGATGAACAATTTAATGGCATATCTATTACCTATCATTTTTGGTTTTGTTGTTAGAGAAGATATTGAGTTTTAGTAGGTATCCCATGTTAGCTATAATTATACATCATAATATTATATAAAAAAATATAAATATTATTTTAAATAACTTTTGTGTCATGGTTTATTTATTTAATAGAATAGATCATTTAATTGGATGAATCAAAATAGAGGTTCCTTTAAAAATCATCTACTAGTGATGTAGGTAAAATGAATAAGGACAATATACTTATATAATAGAAGAAGCAAAATTTAATTGTTACACAAGAAATAGCTATAGTTAAGCTAAAGAGAGCTTTTCAACAAGAGCATATTATAGGAGAAAGTGGAGAACAAGATATTAAAAAAATAGCATTTAGTCCTAAACCTATTCCATTTGAAGCTATAAGAATAGAAAATGTTCCTAAACCTCCGTTTCTAGAGGTTGTAGAAGTAGTAATGACTTTTGGGTTCATATTATTAGAGGCTACAAAAGTGGTATATTCTCTTGAATCTATTTTGAAGGAGGTTGTTGAAATAATACTTGTTTTAGTTTCAGATTCACAACCTAAAGTAGTAGAAGCTTATGCTTCAAAAGGACTTCTAGATAGTCTGATATTTGTATTGTTGCAACTATTGAAAGTGAATGTATTTAATATTTGTAGTGGTGTAAGGAATATAATTGCTTAGAAATCATATTAATTATGAATGTCCATGAGGTCACTTGAGATTATTTTTCTTTAAGCCTGCTACTAGTGGATTCCCATCAATAAGCAATTGAATTAGACATCCTTAATACTATGAATGCAACCTTGTCAACATTTGAAAATATATTGGTAGCATAGTAGGATTTGAGCTATTTAATCCTATTGTTCAACTTGTCAACTTTAATCTAGCCTAAGAAGACTAGAATGTTGATATTGGTGTGTACCTTCAAAATATTGTGGCTTTGAAAAGGCATATGGTTAGAAGTTGAGTATGAGGCTCCCATTTTGATCATGATATCTCAAAATTTCCCAAAGTGTTTATTTTTTATTCTAGAGCATCTCAAGTCATTTTCTTAACATCTTGGATGTTCTTGATCTCTAGTTGTATGGTTGATTTCTCCATTTCTAGAAATACTTTTATAGGTATAATATTATTTAGGGTACTTAGACATAGAATATAATGTGATACCTTGCTTCTTATACCACAAGTGTGTATGAATGGGTATCAAATAATGAAGCATACTAGAAGGTTTTATTATGAAAAAGGATATGTACAAAGAAGATGGATGAAATAGAGTGTTAATGAGCAAGAAAGTATGCTCTGCTATCACTTTATTTGCATCTTAGGATGTAGGATGTATTGGCACAAATGACAACTCATAGAAGCAACTTGTGGTTCTTAAAAATTAATATCAAAGTTATGTTGTAAGGAAGGAACACATAAGTGTATTCTCCCTATTAGAACTAATAGAGAAATGCACCATACCAAACAAAAAATACATTATATGATGATGATAAAAATACTCTACATGATGCAAGACTCTTGCATCAAATATAAAGCTATTGTACAAATATTTAATAAAAGGGTGGGACATTGTATATTGTAGGAGACTCTATTTTATTGGAAGGAAAATATGACCTATAGAAAAGGTTTGTAGGAGAGAAGCAAAATAGAGAAAAGAGAATGGAAAGGGATTCAATAGTCCAAGAAGAGAAAACAAATATAGAAAGGATTTCCCCACTAGACTATATACAAGATTTGTACATAAGTTATGAATCAATTAGAAGATAAATTGCTTTAGATTCCAACTGATCAAGAAATAATTTAAAAATTAGTTTACAAACTACCTCTTCAATTTCCTCTATATTAGTCATGAGCTGGGAGATGAACTATTGGTTGAACTAATCCATTGCAGAGAGGTGTTAGACATCAAGCATTATTGAGTGCTCTATCATTTTAGAATTAGATAGTGACATATATGGTTGTTATTTAATATTTTTCATATTTTGCATGCTATAACTATAGGTTGGCACCAAAGGGGTCATGGTGCTATACTAAAACTTGGCAAAGGGGTCATGGTGCCATACTAAGACTTGGTGCTACCTTGTTTGGTGAAGATTCTAGATATATGTGAAGGTTTAAAAGTTGTATTTTCATCACCATCATGCTTCTTGGAAATTTGAGAAACCTCCGCTTTGCTTAGATCGAAATATTAAAATTATGCCCAACCTTGAAGTCATATTATTATCTTTTTTATAGAATATTTAAACACATGTCCTCATTTTGGTTTTTTTAAGTGCAAAAAATATGATATTCTCTTATTTATAGAATTTCAATATACATGAAAGGGTCATCTATAATAATAGAGTTAACAAAAAGGATCTACTTTGATCTATGATAAAATAAAAATATCTAGAAGTTGGGTTTATCATATTGTGAATATTACATCATGCTGATGTCTTTACCTTATAGTTACAAAGTTTATAGGAAGTTGAAAGGTAGTAACGCCAAAATTTGTGCCTCCCTAATTTCACATTTATATATACTTCTATCACATCAATGCAAAGTTGGATCAAAATGTTCAAATCTATTATGCAATTCTAACATTTAATATAAAAGTAGAAATATATTGGAATAAAGACTTGACTTGTAAAGGCAATCAAGTTGCCAAGGAGGAGACATATTTTGGAGTTCATGATAACATGCTACCACTAGAGAAATACACATAGGAGCTAACACAAGTTTCAGCAAGGAGAAAACCTTTCCAATTGGAGAATATTAAAAAATATGTTTTGTTCTTGTTTATGTTTGTAGGTGTTGCAAGAATTTACTTAATCTCAAAGAAGTTGTAGAGTCATTCAATAAGTATTAGTTTGTATAGAAATATTCACTACCACAAAATTTATTGCTATCATCTAAAAAAAACCAAAAACCATGTATTTTGGTGCATGAAACATGCCATATAAAAAAGAATGAGTCATCTAGAGCATTACACTAGAGTTTGAATGTATTGGCAATTACCCACTCTATATCTTGTTGCCCTAGTTAAATCCAGAGATGCATAGGAGTAGAGTAAGATAAAAAATCATGTGAATAGTCACCTGATCATGTTCTCTACAAATTATTATTGTTTGAAGTTGTTTGGAAGATCCATTTGAAGTTATCATCTAAATTTGTTTTCTAGAAAAGAGTTGTTCTATAGACCTACTATATGGAGCTTATGTCTAGAGTTACAATTTGGAGATACTATCAAGAGTTATGTTCCAAAGCTACCATAAGATATTTATATCTAGAAATATCGGTTATCTAAAGACATTGGTGTCATCACACAACTTGTTGTCTAGAATAACCATCAAGAGATGTTATCCAAAAATTGGGTCGTCTAAAGTGAAGTTTGATCCAGTCATTTATTGATTGGCCCATCTAAAAAATTCATCCAAAGATGCATGAGGGATGTATATTATAAATTTACCATCTAATAAATGCATGGATCATCCGAAACTTAACTTCTAGTAAAGTGTTTCTGGCTAAAGGCTTGTGCCATAAATTTTGAATGAAAATAACCTAATACCTATAGTTTATAGGGAAGAAAGTGTTGATATAATGTATACAAATAACAAATAATATAAAATGGAAATAAGACACCAATATATTTAAATAAATAATAAAATCCCACATTATTTGTGGGAAGGCTCTTTGAAGCCTGCAAAAACTATTTTTATTTTTATTGTTATTGAATGCAGGTGAAAATATGGTGATTTACCAATTTTTAATTTTAAAATGTTGACATAATATTCCTTAAAAATTCAAATTAGAAGGAAAAAAATCAAATCCCCACACCTGATGTTTTGCATGAGACCTTTCTATTTTCTCACATTTAAAGACATTAATCATTGCACAAGTATGGACTTATATATACTCATTGGAAATATATTTTTGATCCTATTCTAATGGATGAATTATTTTATAGGTTTGTGAGCATTTCCTATGGCTATTAATGTCCCAAAAATATTGTTTTCTAATTCACAATTGCTTAAAGGTGAAAAGTAGTCTGCATGGATGACAAAGTTGAAGATTCACCTAGAGTTTGAAGACTTATGAAGAGTGGTATCAAGTGTTATGCAAACACATGTTGATCTAGATGAATACATAAAATTTAACAAAGTTTTTTAGAAAGATAGATTAATCATAATGTTTAGTATGACTGATAATATTAAACTGTACATTTGTGATGCTATAAACATGAAGGATGCATAGTATAAACTTAGTATGGTGTTTGAGTCCAAGAACCTAAACCAAATTCTATACCTACAAAGCCAATTGCATTGCTTGAAAATAAAGAGTAGTGAGAAGTTATAAGGATTTATGTGATGGATTGCTAAGTTGTGAGCCTCGCTATAAGCATTAGATGAAACCATTATTGATGATGTGCTTATTCCAATAGTGCTACATTTACTACCATAAGCATCTAGAATTTTGGTAATAATTATCAACATGAAAAATTAAAGTCCCACTTTTGAGACTCTTATGAATTTACTTCAACATGAGAAAGGGATTTGAGAGACAAAGACTAAAGATGAAGTGATTTTCTTATGCATCAAAAAGGAAATAAGCCTATGCAACTGAATAAAGGTGGTAGACCTCCTGAAAAGTATTATAAACAAAAAATATACAAAGGGAAAAAACAACAACATCAAGGACAAAGAAATATCACATGTTTGATTTGCGAGAAACTAGGACACATCCTTTAGGAGTGTTAGTACAACACATTCTCACAATGATCATATAAGAATAAACTAAATAATTTATCAAGAGGTAAGAAGAAGAGTTATCATTAGAAAAGGAGGAATGCACCTCAATGCTAATATGATAATATAGTTGAGGATGTTTATTATGATGCAAAAGAATAAGACTATTTTTGTTTGATTCAATCTCCTGATATTGTTTTAAAATCAAGCCCAATTTCATACGTTGATTCAAGAGCTACTAGACACATGATAGACCAAAAGGAATGACTCGTGAGCTTTGAAAATTTATCTTACCATGGGAAAGTAACAAATGGTGATAATTTTACATGCACCATTGTTGGAATCAATAATGTTCAATTACATCTTGGAAAGTGCAACTATTGTCTCAATCTAGTTCTTTACATGTATGGTCTCATAGAGAATTTACTTTCTATGAATCAATTGTTCTATCACAAATTACCTGTTGAAATTTAAAAGGATGTGAAAATAAACTCTATCTCATCCAAGATAAATTCAAAGGTTTGACGATCCTTACTCATGTTACTTGCATAGGTAAGATGTTTTAGCTTGTGTTTGTATTGCAATATAACCAAGCATTGGCTACCAAGGTAGATGAAGTTGCCTTACTATGATATATTTGGCCATTTGAAGTCACTCCTACATCATGACATCATATTTGACAAAGCCTTATGAGCTTTGTACGAGTTGTTTGGTCAAAAAGCAACATTGAATTCGATTTTACTCAAGCAGTCATAGAGCAACTAGTCCACTCAACTTGGCATATACTAATATGGGTGGATCCATGAATTTAAGTTTTAGTGGCTATAGATATTTTCAACTATTCATTGACATTATGAATGTGGGTGTATTTATCAAAGTAAAAGGATGCAGTTTTCCATATTTTCCAAGTATTTAAATCTCATGTGAAGAATCTAATTGGACATACCATTCATAAATCCACTCAAATGGAGGGAGGAGTACACTAGTAATCAATTTTATACATTCTTAAAGAAACATGACATTGAAAAAACTAACGAATGCCTATGCACCTCAAAAAAATGGAGTCATAAAGAGATAAATTGTACTTTTTAGGGGATTATGCGATTCATGTTGAATGATGCCAATTTAGAGGTAATATTTTGGGCAAAATCTATTTGTAATATATTTTACTTGTTGAACCATGCACCCACACTTCCATTGAATGATTTATACCTGAAGAGGTATGGATGGGAAACAAACCTTCTATGTCATATGTCTATGTATTATTTTAAAGTAGAATTAAATGAAGCTAGAGGAGAAATCTAAGTGATGCATATTCATTGGATATAATAGTGAGTTGAAGAGATCATCTCATGGATCCTAACACCAAGAAGTTGTATATCAATAGAGATATTGTGTTTGATAAGAAGAACAAGTGAATCTCTTATTCTAATTTGTGTCCTATTGACAATGCACATATTAATTTTATTTCTAATGATGATGATGATGCCTTGGAGAGAAAGGACATTTATTTTGATGAAGATGATGGACCTAATAACCAAGGACCATCCACTTTGAGTACCACTCATAGGTCCAAGTGGTATCTCCATATTATTTGTGATGCAAACTAAGATCATGTTCTAAAAACATCTAGTTCTAGACCAATGATTCAGAGTAGAGTTTAAAATGATGTCAACCTAGCCCTAATAAGCACTATGGTGCAAACATATGAACCTTCAATGGTTTATAAATATCTTGCATCAAAGTAATGGAATTATGCCATGAATGTTGAGTATGAAGCATTTATGAAGAATAAGATGTGGCCACATGTTAAACTTCCACCTTGTAAGAGACCCATTGGTTGCAAGTGTGTATTCAAGACCTAATACAAAGGTGATGGGAGCATTAAAAAATATAAATCAAGGCTTATTGCAAAGGGTTATGCATAGAAGGAAGTAATTAACTATGATTGAGCATTGATGTAATAAGGGGGAATGTGAATATTACATCATGTTGACATATTCACTTTATGGTTACAAAGATTACAAGAATTTGAAAAGTAGGTGTAACTCCCAACCTTGTAGCATCTTAATTTCACATGTATATATACTTCTATCACATCAATGCAAAGTTTGATTATAGTGTATAAATGTATCTTGTGTTTCTAACATATCAAAATTAATTTTATTAGTGCTTCCAAAAAACATATGTGAAAAATTGGTAGAGGTAGTGTTTTTGAAATAAAAGATGCAAAATTCACTTCACTTATCCAAAATCATATGGAAATTCAAGTAAAAACTATGCAAATGCTAGGGCACTTCTTGTAGGGGTCAAAATTGGCATTGGAAAATGATGGAAATATATTTAAATTAAGAGAGATTCAAAAATTATTATTAATGTTATCACGATGAGTATGATCAAATTCTCATTGAGAATGGATGGAAGTATACTTCAATTGAGGGAGATTCACAAATTATTATTAATGTTATCAAGAAAAATTAGTGTGTGCATTGGATAAAAAATAACATCACTGGTGATATTCATCAACTCTTATTAGAAATAATATCTTGAAAATGTCAACATATCTATAGAGAATGAAATGTGGAGTAAGTGTTTTAGTCAATTATGGTGATATTTATCTTGGAAAAATCCAAATTTTAAAGGGTAATGATAGTTTATCTCTTAATGTAAATGATGTTAAGGAACTAATTACAAAAACATAATATTTTGAAGAAGATGAAAAATATCTTTGATTTGATAATTGTCTCATGTATCATTCATTCCTCTAGAAAGCATCTGCAAAATGGATATTCCTAGCTTGTCGAAGATGTCGATCATGACTTGGAGGAGAAGATAATGAAATGTTGTGACTATCACCATGATGATTTTTATGTTGGCATATTTTTCCTATTGCTCTGCTAGGGTTTGTGAAGTGAATGTTGTTTTGTTTGGATGAATGCTCTGAATGATATAAACTTTCCTTCATTAGGGCAAAATGGAAAAATTAGGGATCTGAATGGGAGAGCTAGGGATATAAGGGATTTTGGTTGATGTGTAGAAAAGGGAATGACAAATCTGAAAAATATTATACAAGAAGGATTAGGAAATGATTCTTGGGCATCAATTCTCAAACGAAGAAAGGAAGCGATTAAATAATAAGTTGGCATAGATATATCTCATGAAAATAGAAAGGTATGTATTTTTGACTCCCTAATAAAAAAAAAATTGAGGGATAATGAGTTTAGCATGGTAGAAAAATTTCGAAGGCCCAGACCAGATTTAGATGTTCTTAGGATATGGCCTCATTCTAAACTTCAAATAAAGGGTTCAATGAATGTTATTGGTGTATCAAAGAGATACTTTTTAATCTGGTTCAATATTGAGGAAGATTTGGTGGAAGCCTTATCATGAGGTCCATTTTTATTTGGGAAAATATCAATTTTATTGAAACATTGGCATTAGGGCTTTAATCCTCAAAAGGAAGAATTTTTTTAGTTCCTATATGGATTAGGTTCCCAGATCTTCCTGTAGAATATTGATATGATCAAATTATTAAGGTCTTGGCAACACAAATTTGATAGTTTAGAACCATGAATCCACCCACCCACAACAAAAAAAGAATATTGTGTGCAAAAGTTTGTGTTAATGTGGAGCTAGGACAAGACAAAGTGGAAAAGTGGGTATTAAATCGATGCTTGGGGTATGGGAATAAAAAGTCAAATATGAATATTTTTTGGTATACTGTAAGCAATGCAAAGTGTTTAGACATGTGGAGAGGAATTTCCATCTGCAAAGACAACCCAAATTTACTAAGAAGTGTAAAAAAAAGGAGAATCAAATAAACTAAAGGACTGCAAACATGAAAAAGAAAACTTCTAGTCTAGGAGGTAAATGAAGAGGCAAAAAGTAAATTTAGCAATGGATGTTCTATACAACACAAGGAAGAACAAAAAAATTCTAATAAGACAATGGAGTATGCAAGTAAATACGAAGAGCTAAACCAATAAGCATATGAAGAACATAATAAGAAATAAAACTTGAGTGGCTTTAAAAATAATATTAATCAACAAGAGTATAGTCTCAATCAAGGAAAAAAAAATTATTATGAAGGTAACCATAAGAAGAAAATAAATATGATTGAAAATCATATAAATCTAGATATGAAAACACAACAACAGAATGTGATTGCAATCGACATAGAGAATGCAAACAAAAATTTGAAAGTCGAAGAAAAAATATTAATAGATGATGCTAAAATGGTAGAGGATACCCCATCCACTCAAATGGAATTAGAATAGAAGAAGGATTAGATTAAAGGAGTTTTGGAGTTTAAATTTAAACAAATAGAGAGATGGTAGGGATTATATCAAGTTTTAAATTCACAGAATAAAACTAAACAATCTAAGGAACAGAAGGATCTAAGCATAATAGAAAACTCAAAGTAATTTAAGGAGGGTATACAAACAAGATTCAACAAAAAACTAGAGTTGGGTAAAATAGCTCAATCATTAGCGAAAGAATCTCCCCTAGGATGTAATAAAATGGAAGAGAATGATCCTCTTGGAATACATACAAAAATGCAATGAATGCAAAAAATTATGGAAAAAGAAAGCAAGGAAGACCCCCAAAACAAGAAGAACAAAAATTACTAGAGAACAAGGGACAAGAATTAGATCTAAATGAAGAATGGATGGTTAAGGGTAAAATCCCATAAAAAAAACCAAAAAATGAAAATCCTTCCTTGGAATGTGTGGGGGCTATATTCCCCTGGGAAAAGAATGATTATTAGAACTCTACTCATGGAAGTAAAACTTGATATTATTTGTCTTCAAGAATCTAAAATTGATACCAAAAAACTTGACATTATTCAAAAAGAGGTTTGGTCGAATGCTAAATGGATCATAAGCCCAACACAAGGTACTTCTAGAGGTATTTGCATATTTTGGGATATAATGAATTTTGAAGGCACTTTAATTGATCAAGAAGAGAGATTCTATATAGTCAAATTGAAGAACAAAAAAACTAACTTTTGTTGGATAATGACAGGGGTTTATGCTCAAAATGATGATCGTGAGAGATTCCAACTATGGAATAAGTTGTCTTTTTAGAGGATTATTTTCATTAATTTGCATTGGATGGTATTGG
The DNA here is from genome assembly GCA_028583015.1 of Wollemia nobilis. Classification (NCBI taxonomy): domain Eukaryota; kingdom Viridiplantae; phylum Streptophyta; class Pinopsida; order Araucariales; family Araucariaceae; genus Wollemia; species Wollemia nobilis. Next base: position 7,186,886 of record JAQPPZ010017257.1, on the reverse strand, counting down.
GTGACTTCAATATAGTCTTAAGAATAGAGGATAAAAGTAGGTGAAAATAAATTCTATCTCATCCAAGAGAAATCCAAATGTTTGACAATCCTTACTCATGTTACTTGCATAGATAAGATGTTTTAGCTTGTGTTTGTATTGCAATACAACCAAGCATTGGCTACCAAGGTAGATGAAGTTGCCTCACTCTGATAGGCAATTTGGACATTTGAGCTTTGGCCATTTAAAGTCACTCCTACATCATGATATCATCTTTGGCAAAGCCTTATGACCTTTGCACGAGTTGTTTGGTCAAAAAGCAACATTGAGTTCCATTTTCCTCAAGTAGTCATAGAACAACTCGTTCACTCAACCTGGTGCATACTAATGTGGGTGGACCCATAAATTCAAGTTTTAGTGGCTATAGATATTTTCAACTATTCATTGAAGATCAAACATAATGAACATGGGTGTATTTCTCAAAGTAAAAGGATGGATTTCCATAATTTCCAAGTGTTTAAAGCTCATGTGGAGAAGATAATTGGACATACCATTTGTAAATCCACTCAAATATATGGGGTAGTACACTAGTAATCAATTTCATAATTTCTTAAAGCAACATGACATTGAACAACAACTAACAAATGCCTACACAACTCAACAAAATGGAGTCATAGGGAGACAAAATTGTACTTTTTAGGGGATTATGTGATTCATGTTGAACGATGCAAATTTAGAGCCAATATTCTGGGCAAAAGCTATTTGTACTATAGTTTACTTGTTGAACTATGCACCCACACTTCCATTGAATGATATTACACTTGAAGAGGTATGGATGGGAAACAAACCTTCTATGTCATATATTTGTGTGTTATTTTAATGTAGAATAAGATGAAGCTAGAGGAGATATCTAAGTGATTCATCTTCATTGGATACAATAGTGAGTTGTAGATATATCTTCACATGGATCCTAACACTAAGAAGTTGTATATCAATAGAGATATTGTGTTTGGTAAAAAGAACAAGTGAATCTCTTCTTCTAAGTTGTGTCCTATTGATAATGCACCTATTAATTTTATTTCTAATGATTATGATAAAGTCTTGGAGAGAGAACATTTATTTTTATGAATATGGTGGAGCTAATAACCTAGGACCATCCACTTTGAGTACCACTCGTAGGCCCAAGTGGTATCTTTGTATTTTTTGTAATGCAAACTGAGATCATGTTCTAAACACATCTTGTTCTAGACCAATATTTCAGAGTAGAGTTTAAAATGAGGTCAACCTAGCCCCGATGAGCACTATGGTGCAAATATATGAACCTTAAATAGTTTGTAAATATCTTGCATCAAAGTAATGGAATGATGCCATGAATGTTGAGTATGAAGCATTTATGAAAAAAAAGATGTGGCCACATGTTAAAATTCCACCTTGTAAGAGACCCATTGGTTGCAAGTGTGTATTCAAGATCTAATAAGGGAGCATTAAAAAATATAAAGCAAGACTTATTACAAAGGGTTATGCATAGAAGGATGTAATTAACTATGATTGAGCAATGATGTAATAAGGGGGAATGTGAATATTACATCATGTTGACATATTCACTTTATGGTTACAAAGATTACAAGAAGTTGAAAAGTAGGTGTAACTCCTAACTTTGTAGCATCTTAATTTCACATGTATATATACTTCTATCATATCAATGCAAAGTTGGATCATAGTGTATAAATCTATCTTGTGTTTCTAACATATCAAAATTAATTTTAATAACTCTTCCAAAGAACATCTACGAAAAATTGGTGGAGGTAGTGTTTTTTGAAATAAAAGACACAAAATTCTCCTCACTTATACAAAATCATATGGAAATTCAAGTAAAAACTATGAAAATGCTAGGGTACTTCTTGTAGGGGTCAAAATTGGCATTGGAAAAGGATGGAAATATATTTAAATTAAGAGAGATTCAAAAATTATTATTAATGTTATCATGAAAAATGAGTATGATCAAATTCTCATTGAAAACATATGGAAGTATATTTCAATTGAGGGAGATTCACAAATTATTACTAATGTTATCAAGAAAAATGAGTGTGTGCATTGGATAAAAAATAACATCACTAGTGATGTCTATCAACTCTTCAACATATCTATAAAGAATGAAATGTGGAGCAAGTGATTTAGTCAATTATGTTGTTTATATTCATATTGGAAAAATATAAATTTTAAAGGGTAATGAGATTATCTCTTAATGAAAATAATTTTAAGGAACTAATTACAAAAACATAACATTTTTAAGAAGATAAAAAATATCTTTGATTTGATAATTGGCTCATGTATCATTCATTCCTCTAGAAAGTGTTCACAAAATGGAGATTTCTGGATTGTCGAAGACATTTATCGTGACTTGGAGGAGAAGATAATGAGATGTGACTATAACCACGATGATTTGATGCTGGCATATTTTTCCTATTGCTTTACTAGGGTTTGTGAAGTAAATGTTGTTTTGTTTGTATGGATGCTCTAAACGATATAAAATTTACCCCATTAGGGTAAAATGGAAAAATTAGGGATTCAAATGGGAGAGTGAGGTATGTTGGTCGATGTGTAGAAAAGAGAATGATAGATGCAAAAAATGTTATACAAGAAGGATTAGGAAAATATTCTTGGGCATTGATTCTCAAAGGAAGAAACGAAGTGATTAAAGAAGAATTTTGCATAGAGATATCTCATGAAAATGGAAAGGTATGTATTGTTGACTCTCTAATAAAAACAATACTGAGGGATAATAAGTTTAGCATGGTAGGAAAATTTCTAGGACCTAGACCAGTTCTAGATGTTCTTAGGAGATGGCTTCATTCTAAATTTTAAACAAAGGGTTCAATGAATGGTATTGGTCTATCAAAGGGATACTTCTTAATATGGTTCAATATTGAGGAGGATCTAGTGGCAACCTTATCACGAGGTCCATTTTTCTTTGGGAAAATATTGGTTTTCCAAAAATGTTGGCATTAGGGCTTCAATCCTCAAAAGGAAGAATTTTTTTCAGTTCCCATATGGATTAGGTTCCTAGGTTTACCTGTAGAATATTAGGATGATTAAATTATTAAGTGTATGACAACACAAATTAGATAGTTTATAACCATGGATCCACCCACCCACAACAAAACAATAATATTGTGTGCAAGAGTTTGTGTTAACATGGATCTAGAAAAAGATAAATTGGGAAAAGTGGGCATCAAATTGATACTTGGGGAATGGAAACAAAAAATTAAATATGAATATTTCTCTATACTATAAGAAATACAAAGTGTTTGGACATGTGGAGGGGAAATGCCATCCACAAAGACAACCCAAATTTACTAAGAAGTGGCAACAAAAGGAGAATTAAATAAACCAAAGGATTGCAAACATGAAAAAGGAAACTTCTAGCCCACAAGAAAGGGCACAAGAAAATGAACAATACCAGGAAATTCACTAGGTGGTAAATGAAGAAGCAAAAAGTGAACTTAGCAATGGATTTTATATATAATACAAGGAAGAACAATAGAATTCTAATAAGACAATGGAGTATGCAAGTAAAAGAAAAGAGCTAAACCAGCAAGCAGATGAACATAATGAGATACAAAGCTTGAGTGGCTTTGGAAATAACATTAATCAATAAGAGGATAATCTCAATAAAGGAAAATAAAATGATTATGAAGGTAACCATAAGAAGAAAATAAATATGATTGAAAATCATATAAATCTAGATACAAATACACAACAACAGAATGTGATTGCAATCAGCATAGAGAATGCAAACAAAAATTTAGAAGTCGAAGAAGAAATATTAGTAGATGATGCTAAAATGGTATAGGATACCCTGTCCACTCAAATGGACTTAGAATATAAGAAGGATCAGATTGAAGGATTTTGGGGGTTTAAATTCAAATAAATAGAAGGGTGGAAGAGATTAGATCAAGTTTTAAATTCATAGAACAAAACTAAACTATATGAGGAACATAAGGATCTAAGCATAATAGAAAACTCAAAGCATTTTAAGGAGGGTATGAAACCAAAATTCAGAAAAAGAATAGTAGGTAAAATATCTCAATCAACAGTGAGAGAATCTCCTCCATGATGTAACAAAATGGGAGAGAATTATCCTCTTGGAATACATACAAAAAATGCAAATAATACAAGCAATTATGGGAAAAGAAAACAAGGAAGACCCTCCAAACAAGAAGAACAAAAAGTACTAGATAACAAGGTTAATAATTAGATCCAAATGAAGAATAGATGATTATGGGTAAAATCCCATCAAACAAAACCAAAAAATGAAATCCTTTCTTGGAATGTGCAGGGGCTAAATTCCCATGGGAAAAGAAGTATTATTAGAAATATACTGATGGAAGTAGAACTTGATATTGTTTATCTTCAAGAATCTAAAATTAATACCAAAAAACTTGATATTATTCAAAAAGAGTTCTAGTCAAATGTTGAATGGATCATAAGCCCAACACAAGGTACTTCTAGAGGTATTTGCATATTTTGGGATAGAATGAATTTTGAAGACACTTTAATTGATCAAGAAAAGAGATTATGTACAATCAAATTTAAGAACAAAAAACTTTCTATTGGATAATGATAGGGGTTTTATGTTCAAAATGATGATTGTGAGAGATTCCAACTATGGAATAAGTTGTCTTTTCAGAGGAGTCTTTTAATTAATTTTCATTGAACGGTATTGGGTGACTTCAATACAGTCTTAAGAACAAAGGACAAAAGTGGAGGGAGGATTAAAATTACTCAAGGTATGCAATATTTCAATGATTTTATTCAGAATAATAAGTTGATTGACTTTGATATGTGTAAAGGTAAGTTTATATGGAAAAACAAAAGGATGAGGGATAATCACATTCAAAAGTGACCGAATAGAGTTCTTATTTTTAACAGTTGGCTAAGTGTAATCAATATTCATAGACTTACATGTATGCCTAGAATAGGATCAGATCACAACCCCATTTTGTTGGATATGGAAAAGGAGAAGTAGGGAGGAGCACCATTTAGGTATGATATCATGTGGAATATGCACCCAGACATTACAAATAAAATAAAATATTGGTGGCAAGAGGAGGTTCAAGGATCAACTATATACATAGTTACCCAAAAATTAATAAAAAATCAAGTATCGAGTCAAAATTTAGAATAAAGAGGTTTTTGGTAACATCAGTTTAAGAAAACAACAGATTAAAAAGGATATCCAAGATATAGAGGAAAAGGTAGAGAGGAAAGGTATAAAAACAGAGTGGCATGAAAGGGAAAAACAACTCCTCATGAAATATTATAGTACCATTGCCCAAGAGGAAATTCATTGGAAACAGAAATCCAAAATATTTTGGCTCAAGGAAGGAGATAGAAACACTAAATTCTTTCATTTTTCGAATATGAAACATAGGAACAACAATAAAATTATCTACCTTATGGGGGAATATGGAATAAAGTATGAGGATTTAAATGATATTAAAAATCTAACCATTACTTTATTTCAAAATCTTCTTAACAAAGAAAATATAGAGTACAACATGGAAATAAAAAACATCATTAAGAATATTTCCAAAGGAGTTAATGATAGCATGAATGAACATATATGCAAGGTAATATATAAGGAGAAAATTAAAAGAGTTGTGTTCTCTATGGGGGCATATGAGGCTCCAGGACCGGATGGTTTCCCATCAGGTTTTTTCAACATCATTGGGATATTGTTGGAGAAGATGTAGTCACTGTAATGCAAGAAGCCCAGGAATCTAGTAAGATGTTGAAAAAATGGAATAATAGATTCCTTGCTCTAATTCCCAGGAAATATGGAGTGGATAAATTGTAGGACTTTAGACCAATTAGCCTATGTAATACAATTTATAAATTTTTTACTAAAGTGTTGGCCAATCGGTTGAAAAAAATCATCCCCTTAATCATTAATGAAGATCAAGGAGGTTATGTGGTAGGCAGGCAGATTACTAAAAGCATCATTGCCATTTATGAAACAACACACTCTTTTCAAAGGAGGAAAGGGTTAGGAATGTTCCTTAAGCTGGACATGAACAAGACCTATGATAGGGTTTTTTGGTATTTCTTAGATAAAATCATGGAGCGAATGGGTTTCAATGAAAAATGGAGGGCATGGGTTGGTATGTGTATTTCTAAGCCTCACTTTTTGATCCTGATCAATGGAAAATTAGCAGGGTTCTTTCCTTATACCAGAGGAATTAGGCAAGGATATTTTTTGTCTCCATGTCTCTTTATCATTATGGCAGATGCCCTCAGAAGAACTTTGAAAATAAATCAAAAGGATGGTAATATAAAAGGTCTGAAATATTCATCCATTGGTGAAGCTTTGTTCCACCAATAGTTTATGGATGATACTTTCTTACTTGGGGAAGCTATAGTGGAAGAAGCTTTGAAGTTTAAAAAAGTCCTTGATTCTTATGAAAAACTATAAACCAAAAAAAATTTTATGAAAAAAGCAAGATTATATTTTTAAACACGAAGGAAAGTAAAAGAGATCAAATAATTAAAGTGTTGGGTTGTAAGGAGGAAAATTTTCCTATCATCTATCTTGGTTTGCCTTTGTTTATAGGCAAAATGAAATATGAACTTTGGAATCCGATTATTGATAAATTTAATAGGAAACTTTAAGGCTGGAAGGGATCTTTGTTAGCCTCTACGAGAAAAGTACAACTTATTAAACACACACTTCAAAGCCTCCCTATTTACTTCATGTATTTCCTAAGGATGTCAAGGAAAGTGGAAGAGACTTTAGAAATATTACAAAAAAAATTCTTATGGGATGGCACTGAATGCAAAAATGTATAAATCTGGTAGCCTGGGATACATGTTGCCAACATTTACAAAATGGGGGTCTTGGATTGAGGAAGTTGAGAGATCTAAATAGAACCCTTCTAGCTAAACATGGTTGGAGGCTTTACACTCGAGCATTAGGAAAATGGGCTAGAATTGTCCAAAACAAATACTTGGAGGGCAAAAACCACTTTATCAGTTGTTTTAATCCTCCACATGGATCTATTTTTGGCAAAATATTATCAATAGTAGAAAATTTCTATGGAAAGGGATAAAATGGAAAGTAGGTAAGAGGGAAAAATAGACTTTTGGAAATACCCTTGGATTCAAGAGGAGCCTTTAGTGAACTACAAAAATTTCAAAGATATCAAAGAACATTTAACCAGAACCTATGGTAAGAAAATTAATGGTTACATTCATAGTGTGGGTGATTAATAGGAGTGGAAAATATTGAAAGAAGATATGCAAGGCCTAGGGGGTAAATATTTGCAGAATATTTTAAGGAGTGATTATTTAGGCAGAGGCTCAGAGGAGGATCAGATAATTTGGGAAAGAAACTAGCAAGGCCAATACTTTGTGAAGGATGGGTATAGAGTCTAGGGCAAAGTAACCTCAGAGGAACCTGAGATTAAAATAACTTGGAAGCTAAACATCATCCCTAAGGTTACTATATTTTTTTGGACTACCATTCTCAATAAGATCCTCACAAAAGACAATATATTCAAAAGAAAAATTATGGTTCCAACTATTTGTGTGTTGTGTAACAAAGAGGATGAGTGCATGGACCACCTGTTTGGAACTTGTGATTTTTTTTAGATATCCTAAATATGTTATTGATAGAATTTAATGTTGTTTGGGCCATTCCAGACTCTCTAATCAGGATTTTGGAATAGTCGCACTTAGGAAGCAGTATTTTTTTGGCAAAAATGCATTCCACATATTTGTTGGAGGATTTGGTTGGAAAGAAATATACAAGTGTTCAATATAAAACCAGATGAATGGCTAGGATTTATGCCAGGATAAGAACAACCCTCTTAGAGGATTGTATTAAAAATATTGTTTGCCAGGAAAATTTTACAATGATCCTCTCTAGAGAAAAATATATCTTAAATATGGAAAAAACAAAAAGGTGAGACTAGATACTATATGGGAACATCCTCACAAATATTGGGTAAAAATTAACTTTGATGAGGCTGCGAAAGACAACCTAGGTCATGCTGGTGGTAGGGGTCTCATCAGGAATGATAGAGGTTAGTAGTGGTTGCATATGCTGAGGATGTAAGAATTACCACAAATCACCAAGTTGAAGGACCGGATGAAAATCTTCTAATGGCATTAGAAGAAGAAGTGAGTGATCCTATAGAAGACAAGCCAAAAGAGAGTAAATATGTGGACAAAGGTAAAAAAATAGAGGATTATTCAGCAGAGAATGGTTATGATATCAAGGGAGAACTTATCTATGCCCTTTACACGGTAAAGAAGGTAAGGAATCAACACTCTAAACTTGAAATTCAGTTTCAAGAATGTGATGAAGAAAGAATATTCCTCATAGAGGATTTAGGAAAATCAAATTCCAAATCAAAGAAGTTACAAGATAAGTTAGAAGCAAATATATTGGAACGTGAGAAGTTAGCACAAGAAGTGGCACTACTAAAAGAAGATTTAGAGGACTCCAAGATCAATATGAAAGGATTTAAAAATAGCTCAAAGAAATTTGAAAAGTTCATCAAGACACAAAATACTACATCAAGGAAAACAGGTCTTTTATTTGAAAAGGTTCAAAATAAATGGGAAGGAGAGTCAACTTCAATATTTGGAGGAGAAGAAACTTGAGATGAAGATACTTCAAAAGAAGATAGTGTAAAAGGAAGTGATACATCAAAGGATTAGTTGGACAATAGAGAGTTCAACAAAAATAGGAATAATGCACAAAGAAGATACAAATGGAACACCAATTAGAATAGGGGACCAATGAGGTCAAGACAAGGAAAATTCAAAGGAAGATGTTTTTCATGTCACAATTTTGGCCACATGGCTTCACAGTGCAGGACACATGAAAGACTAGAATATGGGAATGGACAATTTTTTCATGGGTATTGCTACTCATGTAATCAGTTTGGTCACAAGGCAATGAATTACAAGGTTCATGATAGAAGAGGATATGACTTCACTAGGAGGAATCCTAAGATATTTGCACCTCAAAGGAATAATAATATTAAGTGTTATAAGTGAAATAATTATGGTCATACATAAAAGTGGTGTAGAGCAGACATTCCAAAAATATGTATGAACAAGAATATGAACATGAACAGGAATAGGAATAGGAATAGGAATATGGATATGAAAAAAAATAGGAACATGGACAGGAACATGAATAGGAACATGGATGTGAAAAGGAATAGGAATGATGACATGGATAGGAAGATGGAAACGAATAGAAATAGTGATAAGAATAAAAAAATTCAAAAAATAAGAGAAGAGGATAAAGGTAAAGAATAGTGTGTTTTGGGAGTAGAAATACTCCCACCCTAAAATTAACCACCTTAACAGAATATGGGGGAGGGGCTAAGCTAAGAGGCTCATTATTAGCCCCAAGCCCCAAAGGTGACCCTTTTCCATTGATGTCAAAGGGGGAGAGATTTGATATTTGAGAGAGCATTGAGCCAGGGGGAGCAGTATCCTAGGGGAGCAACACAGAAGAAGTCAAGTTTTTGATAAAAAGTTGTTGGGTTGCCATCAATGACAAAGAGGGAGATTTTTGGATATTTTGAGTCCTAAAAGTTAAAGTTGTCATTGATGTCAAGAAATGAAGTCAATATTAATGTCAAGGACTTCGTCAAGAAACAAAGTTGTCAGTTGATATCCAGGAATAAGGCCAAAGGTCAAGAGAATCATTGCAAAGTTAAACAGGATATATAATATTTATTTTATAAATTATTTAAATTCAATGAGAATTTAAATTTTATAAATAAATATTATTTACACTATGGTATGCAATTCGAAGGAAGCAATAAACTCAAGAGGATATAATATTGTAATATTTTTTATTATAATATTAAGTGATATGGTTAAAAGCCCAAAGTAAAATATTTATAATATTCATTATAAATTTCCAAATATGGGTTTGGAGTTAAAAACATTCAAAGCACCTTTATCAAGGTCCTAACCTTCAACGATGTTACATGGTGGTGGAAGCATTTGAAGCACCGATGCTTTACAAGCATGGAGAAAATTAATATATATACCTATGCCCAAAGGGCATTAAACCTTACCCTTGCTCAATTGATTATTATTTTGCATGCGAAGTGAAAGAAGAGCTCATGAAAATTTTGTGAATTTCGTGTATGGCGAACAGTTCAAAAAGGAAAATGTAGATCATTTGAAGGCCAACTGGGCATATTGGCCTAATGGCGAGTGGGTAGGTGTGAAAGCACTTATTGGCAAGGGAGCCAACATTTGAAACGTGACAATGTACTTGGCAATCGTGTTGGTTGAAGGCACCAAAGGTGCATGTTTTTGCAAAGGGAAAAAAGGGAGGCACTACTTGAAGCACGTGGTGCTTTTTTAGTTTCAAACGAGCGCGTAGCTCATGTGGCGGTTGAGGCCACAACTAAGGCATTCATCATGGGAAGTGTTGAAGGTTTGAATCCCTCCGAAGGCAAGGTAAATATTTTACATTAAATTTTTATTATTTGCCTAAGTTGGGAGGTATAAGGGTTGTTAGTGGAATTGTTTAGAAAGGATGCTTATTGGATAGTGGTGGTAGTTAAAAATTATCACTTGGATTAATAAGGAGGTTTTTGGTTTTATTTTTAATAAAGTCTTTAATTACTATATTGGCATATTGGAAGATTAAGACTTTTGAGTATTGTTTTAATTTTAATAAAGGGTTTTTGTATTAAAGAATATTATTGTGAAGGTGTTGAATATTATTTAAGTTGGAGTGATAAGGTGTAATTTTGATATCATTTTGTATTGTGTTTTATTGAGGAAATTATTATCTTCTAACCCTTATTGAGATTGGCAAAGAAGCAATTGTGAGTGTGGCAGATTTGTGAGATCAACTCCTTGTCAAGAAAAAAGGTATGGACAAATTCATCCTTGGTTGAGTTGATTGATTGGCTATCTAGAAAATAAAGTTTGGAGTGAAAAGGATTTGATTAGGGTTTCCTTTTTGAAATTTTTTTAATTAATGCTTCAAGGTTTTCTGTAATTAAGAGTTATGATTAAAACCTTGATTTATGAGCATTTTTGTTGAAGTGAGTTGTTGTGCAAAGAACTTGAACTAGGGTTTGAAAAGAACATGAGTATCATTGTTATGTGAGATTTGTTGCTGACCATTATTGGAAATATTTTGAGTTGGTTGATATATAATTGGACTAGGGTTTGTGAGAAAGGGGTGTTTCATTAAGTGATTGATTGAGTAGAGTTAATTGAGCCTAGTCAAGTGGTTGTATGAAGTGATTGTTCAAGTTCCATAAAACAAACTATTCTATATTCTGATTTGAGTTGAGAAAGTGATTGAGCATTGAGTGTAGAACATATTGAGTCTCTAAAAATTCTCTTTATGCTTCTATGAGATTGAGCAAGTTGAGAAAGTGATTGAGCATTGAGTGTAGAACATATTGAGTCTCTAATAATTCTCTTTATGCTTCTATGTGATTGAGTAAGTTGAAAAAGTGATTGAGCATTGAGTTTAGAATATATTGAGTCTCTAACAATTCTCTTTATTCTTCTATGATATTGGACAAGTTCTGTGTGGACTTGTTAAGCAGATTTGATGTAAGTCTTTGAGAAGACTTATGGACTGATTTTGTGTGAGCTTTTGTGGAAGCTTAAAATACATAGTTGGTTAAGAGGAATTATTGAGTAGATTTAAGCAAGTTTTGTGTGAGCTTGTTGAGCTTATTTGGATATGTTCTAAGTGGACCTATTGAGCAAATTCTTAGTGGACCTGTTGAGTAGATTTGAGCAGGTTTTGAGTGGACGTATTGAGTAGAGTTGAGCAGGTTCTGAGTGGACGTATTGAGTATATTTGAGCAGGTTCTGAGTGGAACTATTGAGAATATTTGAGTAGGTTCTGAGTGGACCTATTGAGCAGAGTTGAGCAGGTTCTGAGTGGACCCGTTGAGCAGATTTGAGTAGGTTTTGAGTGAACCTATTGAGCAGATTTGAGTAGGTTATGAGTAGACCTATTGATCATATTTGAGCAAGTTTTGAGTGGACCTGTTGAGAAAATTTGAGCAAGTTTTGAGTGGACCTGTTGAGCAGATTTGAGCAAGTTTTGAGTAGACTTATTGAGCATATTTGAGCAAGTTTTGAGTGGACTTATTGAGCATATTTGTGCTAGATCGATTGGATTGTGTAGTGTAGATTTGAGATAGAGCTTTGGAGGTGACAGAGCAGAGAGGATAGTCGTGTCCAGTGGATAGAGATCCATCAGCCAGGGAAGTGAGGACATGTCTTCTAAGTGGGGACAAGAGTATTTAGTGGAGAGATATCCACAAGCTAGTGTAGTGGAGGTAGCATTGTTCTAGAGTATCACCAGCTAGAGCAGAGGAGAATGAGTTATCCTATAGATAGAGATCCATGAACTAGATTTAGGGGATCATCATCTCCTTTGGACATAGATCCATAAACATTGTAATAGGGAAAGGATTCCCAAGATATTATTTGAGAAATATTTAGAAGAAATATTTTCTCCGTGGAGGTAGCCATATTTGGGTGAACCATGTTAAATCTGTGTCTCTATTGTGTGTGGTGATTTGTGCATTGTGTTGATTACTGTTGTTGATATTGCTATCTATACATTGCATAATATTGATTTGGAAGTAAAAGTAAAAAGTGCTCTTATACTGTTCACACCCCCTTCTTAGTATAATATTGTGTTCTTCAAATAGATACTTTGCTTTTTTAATCTTGATTTTTGTAACCTCTTTTGTTGCAATCAAATTAATAAAAACATATGAATTAATTTTTCTTCTCAATGTAGTTGCAATTTTACTGCATTGGTAAGGGCTTTGGCCTCTCTTTGAGAGGTCCAAGGTTCAAACCCCACTTAGTATGAGGGGACTGGGACCCTTGATAAAAACCAGTGTAAACTCATTGATTTTATTTTTCAATTTTAATGACCTATGATGGATACCGTAGTGGTACGTCCTTGGGTTTTCATATAGGAAATCCAAGTTCAAACCCTGGTAAGAGGAGATCAAGATTCCTCATAAAAACTCGTGTAAACTTAAATTTTAGACCTACGAGGGATACCATAGTGGTAATTCCTTGGGTTTACATTTAAAAGATCCAAGTTCAAACCTTGGTAAGAAGGGACCGAGATCCCTCATAAAAACCTATGTAAAATTAATTTTTAAATCAAGTGGCATTAGCCCAACTGGTTAGATTCCTCAATATTTAAAAAGGAGAGCAAGGTTCAAATCTTGCCAAATGATACAAGGATAATATCCAAGCTTTATTGTAATACCATTATGTAGTGATGATTTAATACAGGTGGGGCCCATTTCAATCCCATATAACCGATTAAAAATAAATTTCTTCTCAGTGTGATTAAGTGATTAACTCATGGATGATAGTGCATCTTGTCTCCTCTCAGAAAGGTATTGTTTACAGGAGACAATGGATAACTGCCTCCATTCAGTTATGTAATTTTTCATTAATTTACAAGTTTGATTATGTTATGGTTAGATGTTCATTGTAATTATGGTTTGATCTTGTCAGAATGTGTTAATTTATTTTATATATATTTAATAATGTGAAGTGGAATAGTTAATTGCAAAGCCATACAAATAGACCTTCCCTCTCTCCAACATTTTTAAAAATTTCATTCGTTGAATCGCTTTCTTTCACTTATTTAACTCTTCCTATTTAATGATTATTTTATCCTTCTATGGTAAAAATTTCTCCGTTTCATAATAGAACTTCTTATATTTTCTATTCTTTATATAATACATATTTTTGATTAAAACTTTGGTGTTTGGTAGAGAAAAATATCACAAGTTCATACTAGAGTAGGACTCATTCCCTTCTACTAAAAGAAACACTTTTCATCTCATGCATTTGATTAAGTATGATAAAATATGATAAATGGGCACAATTACCTAAGAGGTTAGGACTAGCAGAAGCATTATATTTCTCTTATCTTCCTATGTGTTAGCTTAGGAAATTTCTTTATAAATTCCATAGTTCACTCATTCTTTTATTCACTTTTTCACTCCTTAATAAGTGCATCCATCATAGACACTTTGGCATTGATGACTTTGTTGCTCATGCATATAGTGCACAACATCTTGTTAAAGAATTATGATCCTAGATGAAAAATCTAATGAAATATATATGACATATCATTTTTGGATTTGTTGTTAGAGAAGATGTCAAGTTTTAGTAGGTATCCCATGTTAGTTATAATTATACATCATAAACTTATACAAAAAAAAGTCAATATTATTTTTATCACTAACTTTTGTGTGATGGTTTATTGCATTAATATAATAGATCGTTTAATTGGATGAATCAAAATAGATATTCCTTTAAAAATCATCTACTAGTGATGTAGGTACAATGAATTAGGACAATATAATTATATAATAGAAGAAGCAAAATATAATTGTTACACAAAAACTAGCTATAGTTAAGCTAAAGAGAGATTTTCAACAAAAGCACATTCTAGGAGAAAGTGGAGAACACGATACTACAAAAAATAACATTTAGTCTTAAACCTATTCCATTGGAAGTTATAGGAATATAATTTTTTCTAAACCTCCCTTTCTAGAGGTTGTAGAAGTAGTAATGACTTTTGGGTTCATCTTATTAGAGGCTACAAAAGTGGTATCTTCTCTTGAATTTATTTTGAAGGATTTTGTAGAAACAATACTTGTTTTTAGTTTCAGATTCATCCAACATATAGTCATAGAAGCTTATGCTTCAAAAGTAACTCAAATTAACTAAAACAAAAGCAAGTCTCATCTAAAAAATAAGGAAGAGTAGATTATTTTCCAAATAAGATAAACTTGAAAACTATAACCATGACCAATCATATTAGACAATTATTGTTCTAGTTTGCATGGCTAATATGGAAGTAGAAAGCTCGACCCGTGAGAAAAATACTTTTGAATTCCCTATATAGACCCCACACTCTACAACCACCATAAAACATATTTTATCTTCAAGGATCTAGATATGTTACTATTCAAATTTGACTTGCTCTACAAAAGATATAAATACCAATATGATACTTAGAATTTGGAATTATTCTCTACCACTTTAAAGGATGTAGCCCTGCATTGGTTCATGGGGTTAGGGGGAACAATATTCAAACTAGGAAGCAGATGAAATAAAAAATCCTAAGAAAATACAAGGATTATTACAAGGCATAAGACATGAAGGATGTATTTTTTTGGATGTCATATAAGGAAGATGAGGTGTTTGAATATTATATGGAAATATTTTTTTATAGTCTATTGAAGTCCAAGCAATGTAATTTGGATAAAATTTCACTAAAGCTAGTCTTCGTATGTGGTATCTAAGAGTATTGCATAGAATTCATCCATTTCATATAAGGAAGAGACATGAATAAGATGGATTTTAATAAAACGCACAAGCTTTATAAGAACTACTAATGATCAATGATGAGAAATATCAAGGTCTTGAGGACTATGAAAGAAACATAGGCATTACATAAGATGCGATTAGAAACCTACTACAGTAATTTAAGAGATATATTCTCAACTCTTTGGTAATCCAATTAGATACTCTTCACACACATAAGAAGCAAGATATCAATGAGATGACACTTGAATGTTCTATTCGAAATATGTATAAAACACCAAGTATATGAGTGTCCTTTGGATAGGACTAAAATCTATAGTATTTATAAGGGAGTCCAGCTCACAAAGAAGCCTCTCTTGCTAATTAGGTTGAAGTAAAATTACTAAAAAATGATAAATATGTGAATCAAGCTTACTTCATGGGGTAAGAAACCATAACAATCATGACCGCAATTTCTATGTATGCCTCATGACCCCTAGTACTTTAATCATTTCTTTGTAAATCCAATGGGTTATGGATATCCTCCTTTTCAAAACTAGTACCAACCTATAGTATGGAAGAAAACACCATACTTTCAACATTAACATCAATAATGGAATAATATATAGTACTAAAGAGGTCATACTAGCTAGTAATCTTAAACCAAATCTCAAGGTCCCAAATAGGGTCTATGATCATATCCACCAAAGTCATACTAGCTAGAAGCTTTATTCTAAATCTTAAGATCCATAATAGGTCTTGTTACCACATCCACATAATAATCCCTTTGTATCAAATCATAGGAAATTGCCACTATTTGGATAGACTACCCCTAACCTAAATAATAAGTTAGCTCAATCAATCTATAATTATAATATTATAAGGAATTCCACTTATGATATCCAACCTATTGAGTTAGACAACATTCATGTTTAGGAGAGGGTATTATCATTTCCAAAGTCACCATTAATAGTTGATAAAGGAGACAAGGAGGAATCCTATAAATAATCCATTCTTCTATATTAGAAATAAATCTATCTTAGCCAAATTCAACACCAATAGAATCCTCTTTTCCTAAAATACTTCAACTAAAAAAGGAGAGTTCTCAACCAAAGTTTCCTTCCTTAAGGGAATTACACAATATGTCTGTTAAGATATCACTCTTATAGTAAATTAAGAACATTCATATATACACAATAAGATAATTGTATATTTATAGTCCTAGAAGGAATAAAAATAATCTTCATATAATCTATGTGATAGGTCAATTAGCAGACTTAATGCTAGGTAAGATGGTGGTGCCTAAATATATTGATATAGGCATCCCTAACATGTATTTTAGAATAGGTAGGTTCCTAGTTAATAATATTATAATACTCCTAATGGTAGCTATAAATGTGACCACTAAACAAATTATAGATATGCTAAACTTATCAACATGATGATAGATTCTAACAATTCTCCAAATGGATGATATGTCAACTTTTAAGCCAAAAGGGATGACTCATGACATTATTATATAAATTGACTCCTATAAATACCCCATTAATTTCATGATGCTTCATCCTAAATAAATCTTAGATGTTTATCCACTCATATTAGGGAGGCCATATCTTGCTACAACTAGTGCATATATCATCAATAGATGAGGAGATTATAATATCTAACGAAAATAATACAAAGAAGCTTATATTGCACCTACCCATCCAATCATTAATATACATCCAAGATCCATTTTGAGAATACCAAGTAGAGAACAATGTTGTATCCATTCACCATATCCTAACCATAAATAAAGCATGGGATTTAAAACCAATAAATAAATATATTTTACTTGCTAATGTCCCACAAAACTTTTATTTTGCAAATGATTATATGCCTCAACCAAATGAAGGCATTGGAAAAGAGCCTCCAATAAAAAATGGACTTTTTCACCAATTATTGAGATATTTTTAATCCCTATAGCTATGACTATTTACTATAATCAAATCTTGATCTAGTCAAAGGTCTAGCTGGTACCATGGTTATAGAGATTGTTGAAAGAAAAACCCTAGTTGGGGCCATGCCCTAGTTGAATCATGATGTGATATAGGTAGGGCCCACTTCAGACCCATATAACCAATTAAAAAAAATCTAGATTAAAGCCAATATATAATTCATATTTGTTATCATATTCTTGTGAACGAATACTTTAAAAGGTGCCAAATATACTAGGATGGAACTTTTTAGTAAATTAGTCATCAAGATTTTGGTGCATGGTATTTACATGTGGTAGAATACATGAAAAAGGAAGAGATAATGGTGAATAAGATAAATTATAATATTATCTAGTGAAGAGAGAAATATGTCAATGAAATAATAAAGAAACATAATGAAATATTAGAGGAAAATAAATCTATGCATTAAGATTTATAGACAAAAGAATTCAATGTTAATGTTATAATTAATGATATTAACAGTAATGGTTATTATATTTAATCTAGTGATGATTATTTTTCCTAATGTAAAATTTTCCTTCTCCTTTGGTTAGATATTTCTACCTACATTGCACCAATCGTAGGAAAATATTTCTTAAAAATAAATTTTATATTATTTTGTATCATTTACGATGTCTAATACAATTGCTCTGATGGTATGCTTCATTGATCTAAAAGTATTTAAAGACAAAAGTCTTTCCCAGTATGGAATTATAACCTTAAAATAAGAACAACCAATCTCCCCCATTCCTAAATCATAGGTTAGATTTTATTGGAGATAAAATCATAGTTTAGAATTTTTGGTACACCCATACTTGCTAGAATATGTTTTAACCATATTGCCTCACAAAAAAATCCTATTGCAACATGATATTTTGCTTCTATGGAATATTGAGAAATTATTTTTTGTATCTTACTTTCCCATGATATAGGTCTAGAATATAGAAAGAATACATATCCAAAATTAGATTTTCAATCATCAATACATCCTACATAGTATGCATATATGTAAATGATTA
Organism: Wollemia nobilis; assembly: GCA_028583015.1. Taxonomy (NCBI): domain Eukaryota; kingdom Viridiplantae; phylum Streptophyta; class Pinopsida; order Araucariales; family Araucariaceae; genus Wollemia; species Wollemia nobilis. Next base: position 7,168,540 of record JAQPPZ010017257.1, on the reverse strand, counting down.
AGAACTTATTGCTCTTCTTAAATTATAGACCATACTCAATGGTACCATGGACATACCTTAATACCTCTTTTGTTTCTTTCCAATGTGATATTTTTAGTTCTTGCATGAATTGTGAGAGGTAACTTACTACAAATCTAATGCATGGTTTATCATATGTTAGGTAAATGACACTTCCAACCATCTATCGGTAGAGAGTTGCATTTACTGGTGGAGAGAAGTTAAACCATGAGAGTTGTAACCTTGGTTCCATAAGAGTAATCAAGGGCTTATAATCATTCATGTTATTCTTCTCAAGAGGTGTCTTGGCATATTTTATTTGTGAGATAAATATGTGATGATGCATCTATCATACCTCCAAACCTAGATAATAATGCAATAGTCCAAGATCAGTCATGTCAAATGAGCTTTTCAAGTCACTCTTTACTTCAAGAATAATTTTATTAGAACTTCCTATAATGATACAATATTTCCCATATACAATGATGATCATAAATTTTCTCTCTTGTTCCTTAAGGTACAATTTTGGATCATATGTATTTCTCTTGAAACCATGTTTTTCAAAATGTTCATATATTTTTATATACCAAGATTGAGGAGCCTATTTGAGACCATAGAGAGATTTGATAAATTTATGCAACTTTGTTTCTTGTCTAGGTGTAATGAATCCCTCTGGTTTATTCATGTATACTTATTAAGTATCCATTGAGGAAGGTACTTTTGACATCAATCTAATGAATCCTCCATCCAAATTGTGTAGCTAAAGAAAAGATCATTATGATGATCTTTATTTTTGTTGTAGGTGAAAATGTTTCTTCATTGTCGATGCTTTCTTTTTATGCATAGCCCTTGGCTACAAGTTGCACATTGTATTTATCAATACTACTATTTGATTTATATTTTATCTTGAAAATCCTTTTACATCTAATGGTATTTTCCTAGTGTAAGATCAATAGGCTTCCAAGTCTTGTTCTCTATTAATACTTGATATTTAGTAACCATAGCATTCTTCGATGAACTATACTAAATATCTTCCTACATTATGGTTGGTTTAAATTTTTATACAATTATACTTATTAGGGTCATATTTACCTCATCATGAACCATGTTACATGTCCTTGATCCTATGGTAGATGTGTCTAGAACTCCATCTATCCCTGAAGCTCTTAATGTGCTAATGTATCACTTGGGTATTTTTGTGTGATTCAATAAAGCAAACTAATCCACATATCCTTCATTACCTTCATTATTGTTATCATTATAGACTTCCTCATTATCATATTCTTCATATTCATCACTTTGAAGCATTACTAGAATAGAGTTGGATGAATATTCCAATGAATATATAATTTGTAGCTGGATCAAATAATATATAAGATTTTGATTCATCATTGTAGCCTAATAAAATGTATTGATGAGAGCTCTCATATAATTTTTGTCTCTTAGTATTTGGGATGTGCATATATGTTGTACAACCAAACATACAAAGATAACATATTGATGGCTTATGTCTAGTCCATGCTTCTTTTTTTCACAACCTAAATTCCCCGGTATAATTTTTTTTTTACTCACAACCTATAGAAGTTATTCAATACTAAATTTCTTAGGGACTAACCCTAAGATACAAAATTTATACCTTTTAAAGTTTCCAATTAAATCCTTATCTTTTTTAGACTCACCCATCCCAACATCATATATATTTTCAGCTATGGAAGAGTACTAGATAAATTTTTGTATGTCAAGCTACCCTTCTCATTGTCAATGAATGACCTAGCTTTGATTCCCCCTATCTTTCAGTCAAATGGGTATGCCAAATCCACACTCTACATAAGTATTTCTATGTAGAGGTTATATGCGTGTAGAGGTTTGACTATCCATCTCATATCCATAATGAGCTAGTCACCCCACTAAAATATCTCTTCCTCAAATTGGCTCATGAAAAAAGTGCAATTACTTCCTTTTTAAAAAAGGTACACTCTTAAATATTAATCAATTATCCTTTTTAATATAAATCCAGTGACTAATCTTAGTAGATCTACATAATTTTAGGGTAAACTTCCATATAGTTGATTACTATCAAAGCAAGGGAAGAACCTTATCACAATTTATGATCTTACCATGGTAATTACTATCCAAGTTTGCATCCCCTAGATTTCCCACATTGTTCGTTTCCAATATGTAGAGCAGATTTAAGTAAAATAATATGTAACATAAAGTCTCTTTATTAAGTAAAAATATAGCTAAGAAATGTCTCTAATTTACTACTAAAACTCATTTAAGAACCATCCAACATTCCATAATAGTAATATTATTCCTTAATTACTCCATCGAATAAACATATTACAATAAAAAAACTATGGAACATAATCCTTTATTTTATTTTTCTTTAAAATTTACAATATATTTAACTGAAAGTAATATCTGCAGTAGATATGATAGCTCAGTTCTTCCAAAAAATCCATTAAGGCATGGATTTACTCGGGTTCTACTCTTTCTGAAGAGAAGTCGACAACATTGCTGGCTATACAAATGCCACAAGTGTCCCATTTGTAGAACATACATTTGATGTACTCCAAATATAAATTTTGGTATTCCTTCACTGTTATCTGTATCCGTAATCACTTTTAGTTACATCTTTCTTCTAGATTCCTACAATCCTATTGCATGAGGTCTTTTTCCTTTGCAAGTATTGGTTTTAATACAACAAGTACATTCTATTGTTTAATTCAAGAGCAACCAAGAACTTTACTCATTTCTATTTGAGATTTAGAAACAACACCAAGAGTACCATACCTTATTCCTTTTCAAGTAATATACTTCGATGCTAAAATAAGAAGTCATACATACTCAGTAATATTCACTTCAACCAAATAAGCCTCTCATTATTTTTAGAGATAGCAAACATAAGCAAAATAACATATTTAAAAAACTAAAACCGCATAGCCTACATAAAGAGAACACATAAAATTTAAATAGGACCAAAGACGAGTCATTTCAACCCAATAGAAAATGAGTCTTTTACCATGTCCCATCACCCATCATACGTGTAATAACAATATTACCAGTACAACCATATATAGAATTTTGTATATACAACAACACTCAAAACATATTTATCTACCCACTATTGACCAAGGTTATCATACACAAACACATAATCCAACCAGTCAACTAGTCTAAGATTCACATCGTCGTATGGAAAAAGTAAAATTAAATAATACATTTGTATTTGATTTTACTAACGATTTTCCTAAGTAGCACAAAACCATTTTCAAATAATAACAATCTTATGATAAATAAAGCTTTGATCAAAATTTACAATCTAAAGCTGATTGAGATCGATGTCTACAACACAATAAATTTACCAGTAGATGAATCAAACTTCCTAATACGGTTTCTGCTATCGATTTCCAACCTAAAATCAAAGACAACCTTGATATAGCAATGAACACAACAATCATTACATCATATATTCTCTTTATTATGGATAAGATTCATTTTAAGAGGCAGTTTTCCACAACAGCTAGAGATAAAAATCAAGAATATTCATGTATAAAAAATGCATAACATGGAGGTTTCAAAAAAAGAGACCTTAGTAAGTATTGCCTGGTATACATAGTGAGCTTTGCAAATCACTTGTCACCTACAAGTTTTCTATCATTTGTATTTTATTATTTTATTTCTCCTTATATCCTATCTCCTTTATTCCTCTCTTACCTTACATCCTATCTCTTCCGATATACTTCCCTTCAATCCTTGTTTCTCCACCTCCTTAGAGCATCCATCGAGGAATAAGTGTAACTACACACCCATGCTCTCACATCACCCTTAAACCATGTGCATTGGTGAAAACAACTAGAAAATAGGGTATCCAATGATCTAAGGCTAGATATAAACTTATCAAAGTGTTTTTCATATACACAAATTATGATTTAACAATAATATCCTTCTGAGTTATTAATTTCTTCGATACTTCAACTACATGGTCATTTAGTTAATTCAATGTGAGCACCATAAAGGAATAGTAATATATATATATATATATATATATATATATATATATATATACGTATATATAAATGTATATACACTTTCCATGGTAGTTGGAGCATAACACCATTAATTAAAAGCCTTCCTTTATCATGATTTTCAAACATCCAAATCATTAGTCTTCCTCATTCAAGCTTACTCTGTAAAGCCAAAGAGAAGGTGTTTTTTTTAAGAAATAAAACAACATTTATAAATTTATGCATATATACATATAAATATCCATTTCTTCACCAATGGGACTCTTTTAAACCAAATAAAGTCTCTCCCTAAAGAAAAAAATGGTCATATCAAATGGAATTACATCAAGGAAATGATTGTCTATAAAAACAAGTTTTCACCCAAAACTTTATATATTTTTCCTACAAAGCACAAATTGTATGGAACTAATCAAAATAAAATCATTCATTCCACCAAATACATCATACCAAATCATGAATACTTCCAAATAAAATTCTTCCAAGGGAGGGTCATGACATCCTTCCCCCCTTAGGCTTAACATAGTCCTCTGTGTAACATCAAAGTTTAAACATAACACAATAGTTATAAAGCATTTTCAAACAAAAATGGAAAATGTTTCTGCATGTCTGCTACTTTTGTACAAGTAGCATTTCTCTCAGAGTAGTTGATGCAGGAGCATCTCGGGCAGTGCAGAAATCTTGCATCACCAAAAAAAAAAAAAAAGTTCAAAGTTAAAAAAAAAAAAAGTTCAAAATTTGAAAAAATGACCAAGTGTAAAATTGGTCGCGATATCGCGACACCAAAGTTGTCGCGATATCGCGACGTATTTCGAGCTACGTGACCGAAGCGACAAATGGTCGCGATATCGCGACGAAAATGTCGTCGCGATATCGCGACGTATTCCAAGCACCATGGCAATGCAACTCACGGGCGAAAGTTAAAATTGGCAAAATCGACTAAGTGAAAATTTGGTCGCGATATCGCGACACCAACCCGTTGGCCGGAAAAGCAAAGCACAGAGAGGTGTCGCGATATCGCGACACCAAAGTTGTCACGATATCGCGACAACCTTGGCCGGCACAGCCAAAATTTGAAGAGGTGTCGCGATATCGCGACACCTTGGCCGACAGAGTCAAAACGCCAAGAAGTGTCGCGATATCGCGACACCTTGGCCGACAGAGCCAAAACGCAAAGAAGTGTCGCGATATCGCGACACCTTGCAGTCAAAGTCAAAGTGGCAGTTCCAGGTGGCGTTCCACGTGGCAGTTCCAGGTGGCGTTCCAAGTGGCAGTTCTGAGTGGAGTTTCGAGTGGCGTTCCAGATGGCGTTCCAGGTGGCGGTTTCAAAGGCCGTTAAGGCCGTTCCATATGTCCGTTTCAAAAGCCGTTAAGGCGGTTATGAACGGCGATGCATCTCGAGACATGGAGGATTAAAAAGGATTTTCTTTGGCGGATTGAGAGGGCAAGGGGAGAACAGAGAGGACTGCGGCTGTATTTTACATTGAAAGCACTGTGTATTGTTTTTCACGGCACTTTATTGTAATAGCTCCCTGTTTCGAAATTAATAGACTGCGACTTTTAAATAAAATTGTGTCATTTTATTTATGGTAAACTTGGCTCCCCATCAAGTGGTATCAAAGCCGTAAGATTATGAGCGTGTCGAGCAGAAGCGCCGAACGGGAGGCAGCTCACACCAGGATCGGGGTTACGGGTTTTTTTTGAGAAACGTGAGACAGAATGCCACCGCGTAGAAATCGTGGCGCTGGAAGGAACGTGGTTCCTGAAGGTGATTTTTGTGCATTGCAGCGACAAGTGTTAGCATTGCGGGGAAGAGTTGCGCAGGGGAATAGAGCCGAGAGGAGAAGATCGCAGCGATGATGACGACGTTGAAGATCCGTCCGAAGCGGAAGAAGAGGAAATGAGTGCCACAAAATTGTGAATGATAAAAGCCATTTCGCAGATTGGAAAAAGACCGAAAATTGACGTGTCTACGTATGTTGGAAATTTAAATCCGGAAGAATTAATCGACTGGATTAATGACATGGAAGAATATTTCGATTATGAGGACGTTGAAGACCCTCATCGAATAAAATTTGCCAGAACAAAATTAAAAGGACATGTTGGCATTTGGTGGAAAGGAGTGCAATTAGAAAGAAACCGTAGAGGCAAAGAGAAGATTTCCAGATGGGATCGCATGGTGGAAAAATTGAAACGATAATTTATTCCAGCAGATTACGAATTAGATCTACTATGAAAAATGCAGAGTTTCTGACAGTCCAGCAAAACTGTCAAAGAGTATACCGAGGAATTTTTTAAAATTTCTATTAGAACCGGTCATACGGAAGCAACTAAGGAAAGAGTAGCCCGTTACATAAATGGGTTGCGAACCAGCGTGCAAGAGGAATTGAGTCCGGTTAGAATGAACAGCATTGAAGATGCTTATCAGTTTGCTCTGAAAGTAGAAGAGAAACTGAATCACAGATTTGACAACAAGCAAAGAGGAAGAGGTCGTGGTGGAAGAACTGGTGGAAGAACCGGTGGAATTAAATATGATGATCAGAAACGAGAATGGTGAAACCAGCAACCGCCGAGGAACGAGAAGGAGGAGAATGCTTACGGACCCCGTAATCGGAACAATGATTATCAAAGGGGCGAGAGGTAGAGGTGGACGCGGATATGGCAGAGGCCGATTTCGTGGAACCTGTTTTAATTGCGGAGAAGAAGGGCATCGATCGTATGAGTGTCCCAAACACCAAGAAGCACCAAACAGAAGGCCTGGAAGGAAATGCCAAAGCTGCGATTCTTGAGGATGGTGTTGAATCCGAGCACTACGAAGAAGCGAGCACGGAGAAGTGATGATCACCGAGAAGAACTTTGTTGAATGAAGAGAAGGAACCGAGATCAACGAAAAAGCACTGTTCCGCACAAGGTGTAAATGTTCGGGTAAAATACTGTAATATTATTATTGATAATGGTAGTACGAGATAATTTGGTTTTCGAGGAAATGGTAGCTAAATTAAAGCTAGAAAGAAAACAGCACCCGCATCCATACCGGATTGCATGGTTGCGAGAAGGATCATAGAGCATTGGTCGGTGAACAATGCTTGGTCAAGTTCAAAATTGGAAGGTACCGGGATGAGGTCCTGTGTGATATTTTGCCGATGGATGCTTGCCATTTGTTGTTTGGAAGACCAAGGCAATTTGACAGACGTGCGGCGCATGATGGACATGCAAATACCTATTCCACGACAAAAGATGGAGTACGCCACAAAGCTGAAGCCATTAAAGGAGGTTGAGGAAAAGGTATGCAATAATGCTAGAATTTGTTTAGTAGATGGCAAAAAAATTTTGGATGGTATGAAGAGGGATTCAATGTGTTATGCATTAATTCCTAATGTAAAAAGAGAAGATACTACTAACATTCCAGCAGAAGTTGAACATCTGTTAGCAGAATTTCTTGATATAATATCAGACAATGTGCCTGAGGGTTTGCCGCCTATGAGGAAGATTAGTCATCGGATTGACTTAATACCGGGATCTAGCTTACCCAACAAAGCGGCTCATAGAATGTCTCCTGGTGAGAATGAAGAATTGAGCCGACAAGTTCAAGAATTGTTGAGGAAGGGTTTGATTCGGGCAAGTTTGAGTCCTTGTGCAGTGCCAGTAGTACTTGCACCAAAGAAGAATGGCGAATGGCGAATGTGCATTGATTCCCGAGCCATTAATAAAATTACTATTAAATATCGCTTTCCATTACCCAGAATGGACGATATCATGGATTGCTTGAGTGGAGCTAAATACTTCACTAAGATTGATTTGAAGAGCGGATATCATCAGATACGTGTTCGAGAGGGTGATGAATGGAAGACAACCTTTAAAACCAGAGAGGGTTTGTATGAGTGGTTAGTTATGCCGTTTGGATTGACTAATGCACCCAGTACATTTATGAGGTTGATGAATGAAGTATTGCGTGACTTCCTGGAAAAGTTCGTGATAGTGTATCTAGATGATATTCTGATTTTTAGTACCACATTGGATGAACATTTGTTGCATGTTCGGACGAGTTTTTGAAAAAGCTGCGTGAGGAGCGATTATTGATCAATATACGAAGTGCGGTTTTGTACAGAAAGAGTTGATATACACGGGATTTGTTATCTCGAGAGGAGGGTCTAAAAATGGATCTGAGAAAGTGAAGGCTATCCTTGAATGGCCTGCTCCAAGGAATGTGAGAGAGGTAAGATCATTTCATGGTCTTGCAAGTTTCTATAGAAAGTTTATTAGAGACTTTAGCAGTATTTGTGCACCCCTAACGAGAAACTATGAGAGGGGATAAGAGAGAGTTTAAGTGGACTGCCAAAGCAGATACCAGCATGCATATATTGAAGAAGAAAGTGACAGAACATCCCATTACGGCACTTCCAATTTTAGTAAAGTGTTTCAGGTTGACTGTGATGCCAGTGGCAGTGCCATTGGAGCTGTGTTGAGTCAAGAAGGTAAACCTGTTGCATATTTTAGTGAAAAATTGAATGATGCTAGAAAGAAATACTCTGTTTATGATCAAGAATTCTATGCTATAATTCTGGCTCTTAAGAAATGGAGACATTATTTGCTAACCAAAGAGTTTGTTTTATATATTGACCATCAAGCTTTGCAGTATATCAATAGTCAAGGTAAACTTAACCAACGGCATTTGAAGTGGGTTGAATTCCTGTAGAGTTATACCTTTGTACTAAAGCATAGAAGTGGCAAATCTAATAGAGTTGCAGATGCCTTGAGTAGAAGGCATAATTTGTTGATGGAAATGAGAGTGCAGGTTGTTGGGTTTGAGGAACTCAAGAGTTTATACCCAACAGATCCAGATTTTGCGAGAGGCATGGACCGCATGTGTGTCTCCTACTACCGTGGATCGCACTAAGTGGTTAGATTTCATGATCCAAGATGGGATGCTATTTCGGCAGAATCAGTTGTGCATTCCTAGAAGTTCCATGAGGGAGAATTTGATCAAAGAGAAGCATAGTGGAGGACTAGCAGGGCATTTTGGCCGTGATAAGACCATTGCTCTTGTTAGTGAGAATTACCATTGGCCACAGTTGCAGACGGATGTGACCAGATTTGTGCGGGGTTGCGAGTGTGCCGGATGGCCAAAGGAGTCGATCAAAATACGGGAATGTACCAGCCATTGCCTGTACCGGGAAGACCTTGGGAAGATATTAGCATGGATTTTGTTCTTGGTACTGCCAAGAACACAACGTGGAAATGATGCCATTTTTGTTGTTGTTGACGGGTTTTCGAAAATGGCCCATTTTATTCCATGTCGAGAAGACAAGTGATGCGGTTCACATTGCCGGCTTGTTCTTCAAGGAGGTAGTCCGACTTCATGGTCTACCCCAAAGCATTGTTTCGAGCGAGAGATACCAAATTTGTGGGTTATTTACGGAGAACTCTATGGAAGAAGCTGAAAACAGACTTGAAATTCGGTTCTGCGTACCATCCGCATGGTCGATGGACAGACCGAGGTAGTCAACAGAAGTTTGGGTAATCTTCTACGGTGTTTGGTAGGAGATAAACCGAAGGGATGGGATCTGATTTTACCCCAAGCAGAGTTTGCTTACAACAATTCTGTCAATCGCAGTACTGGTAAATCACCATTCCAGATTGTGCATGGGTACAGTCCTAGAAACGCTTCTGAGTTAAGACCGATGGATAAAATAGACAAGTGCAGTGCTGAAGCTGAAGACTTTGCAGCACATATGAAGACTTTACATGAAGAGGTACAGCAGCATATCAGTCAAATGAATGCTACTTACAAGGCCAGAGCAGATCAGAAGCGGCGTTTCAAAGAATTCCAAGTAGGGGATGAAGTCATGGTTCACTTACGTAGGGAACGTTTTCCTAAGAAAACTTACAATAAGTTGAAGATGAAGAAGTTTGGACCATGCCGGATCATAGGCAAACGAGATTCAGGCAATGCCTATGAAGTTGATCTCCCAAGTGAGCTGAATATTTCACCTATCTTCAATATTTCGAGACTTGGTTGAATATCATGCGGGAAGTTGTAGTGAACCACCCAGTCCGGATCCGTGGAACATTCTTGCATCCACTCCAGGACAAAGAAGCAATTGAAGACATACTCGACACTCGTGCAGGTAGAAGTACCCGAAACAAGCAATATTCGAAGTATTTGGTCAAGTGGAAGAACAGACCTGTCGAAGATGCCACATGGTTGTCCAAATCAGAGGTTGATCGTTTGGGTTTTCCTCTGACCATCCAGAAGTGAGGATCACTTCTAAACATCTACCCCGGGTGTCTGATGCAGGAGCATCTCGGGCAGTGCAGAAATCTTGCATCACCAAAAAAAAAAAAGTTCAAAGTTAAAAAAAAAAAAAATTCAAAATTTGAAAAAATGACCAAGTGTAAAATTGGTCGCGATATCGCGACACCAAAGTTGTCGCGATATCGCGACGTATTTCGAGCTACGTGACCGAAGCGACAAATGGTCGCGATATCGCGACGAAAATGTCGTCGCGATATCGCGACGTATTCCGAAGCACCATGGCAATGCAACTCACGGGCGAAAGTTAAAATTGGCAAAATCGACTAAGTGAAAATTTGGTCGCGATATCGCGACACCAAAGTTGTCGCGATATCGCGACAACTTTGGCCGGCAAAGCAAAGCACAGAGAGGTGTCGCGATATCGCGACACCAAAGTTGTCACGATATCACGACAACCTTGGCCGACACAGCCAAAATTCGAAGAGGTGTCGCGATATCGCGACACCTTGGCCGGCAGAGTCAAAACGCCAAGAAGTGTCGCGATATCGCGACACCTTGGCCGACGGAGCCAAAACGCAAAGAAGTGTCGCCATATCGTGACACCTTGCAGTCAAAGTCAAAGTGGCAGTTCCAGGTGGCGTTCCAGGTGGCAGTTCCAAGTGGCGTTCCAAGTGGCAGTTCTGAGTGGAGTTTCGAGTGGCGTTCCAGATGGCGTTCCAGTGGCAGTTTCAAAGGCCGTTAAGGCCGTTCCATATGTCCGTTTCAAAAGCCGTTAAGGCGGTTATGAACGGCGATGCATCTCGAGACATGGAGGATTAAAAAGGATTTTCTTTGGCAGATTGAGAGGGCGGGGGAGAACGAGAGAGGACGATGGCTGTATTTTACGTTGAAAGCACTGTGTATTGTTTTTCACGACATTTGACTGTAATAGCTCCCTGTTTCGAAATTAATAGACTGCGACTTTTAAATAAAATTGTGTCATTTTATTTATGGTAAACTTGGCTCCCCATCAGTAGTGGTCCCACTAGACCTTGCATTTCTAATGATTCCCTTTCCTCATTTATTTGGAACAAAACTCAAGGATCTTTACTGGTCGAACCTCTATAGCCTTTGGATTCACCATTTATAGTTTAGAGAAATCCCACACATGATCAGGGTTAGCTATATATTTTTTAAGCAAAGAAATGTGAAAGGTGTCGTGAATATTTGATATATTGGGTGGTAAGACAAGTTGATATGCTACAATACTAATATTTTCTATAATTTCAAAGGGTCCAACAAAATGAGGATTCAACTTTGTGGACTTGAAGCACTCTTCTTTGATCTCACCCTCAAAAGAACTCTGTCACCTACAGTAAACTCTCTTGGTGATTTTTTAAGATTGATATAACTCTTCTGATGATTTGTAGATTCTTTAAGCCTTTGTCTGATCATATTTAATTGTTTTTCCATTTATTTGACCATATCTGGTCTAATCATAAATCTATCCTCTAGATTGTCCCACAACAATGGTATCCTACATCTCCTACCATATAGAGCTTCAAATTTTTCCATGCCTAAGGTTGAATGGTGACTATTTTTGTAGGTAAATTCTACCAAGTATAGATAATCTTCCCATCAATTTTTTTTATCCATGTAGTACATACAAAGCATATCCTCTAAAACCTTGTTTACCCTTTTAGTTTACCCATCAATTTATGGGTAATAGGCTAAACTAATTTTTAGCCTAGTACCAATGGCATGATGTAAAGCTTACCAAAACTTGGAGGTAAATCACAAATCCCTATCTGAAATAATAACTTCTAGAAACCCATGAAGCCTAAATATTCCTTTGGAAAATATATTAGCCACAACCACAACATCATCTTTGGCGTTTTCAGGTATAAAATACGCAACCTTGGTTAGTTTATCAACCACAACTAGGATTGTGTCATGTTGAAATCTGGTCTTTGGCAATCCTACAATAAAATCCATTGATATCATCTGCCATTTTTGTGTAGGTATATCATGAGGATACAATAGTCCTATGGGATGTATGTGTTTTGCCTTAACTTTTTGGAATTTGAGACACTAAGTGACATATTCAGTTATGTCATTTTTCATTCCTGGGCAGAAGAAGGTTTTCTTTATATTCTCCCTCATTTTTTCCCCTCCTAGGTGAGCATAATATGGATATTTTTTTTTTTTGGTAATTAAGGAACAAATTCATTACAACCGGGTTTTCCAGGTTGACCCAAAACCTTTTACAAAAATTAGCACTATGCTATTACAGATCAAAACCTCAATAGGGACAGTCTGTCCTTCGCTATGAGTACCCTTCTAAGGCCACCCTTCCAAGAAAGAGCATAGCCCCTTACCCATATTTACAAACACCTTAGAACACAGGTAGTGGCCCACCGCATTGCTTTCTGCTGCCCCAGCCACAAAAATACGACCTGTCGTGAAATTGCGACATCCTTAAGTCTTCTCCTTCATTTGCTCTGGAGAGTCGTGAAACGGTGACATGTCACAAAAATGAGACATGTCATGAAATCATGACATTCTGACTTCATTCTGATCCTTTGCCGCTATAAGTCGCGTAAATGCGACATGTCACGAAAATAAGCCATGTCATGAAATTGTGACATTCGTCTCCCATTTTGCACTCTTTCTGCTTCTAGCCACGAAAATGCGACATGGCTAGTGTGCTTCATTCATGATCAATTTTTGCAAATAATTGACCTTAGGAATTATTACCCTATCCTTAAAGCACAAGAAACCATCCTTGATGTTGAAATCCTTATTTTCATTAGGTTTCCTTTCCATCCTTTCCTAGATTTGATTGTAAAATATATCCCAATGTTACATTTTCCTGACCTGTTCCATCAAGTCTACAAGGATACGAGACAATACAACTATGTGTCTTCTCCTAATGAGTACATTGGCAACCTTATTTTCTTTCCCTTTCATGTATTCAATACCAAAATCATATTCAGGGAGAAATTTCATCCACCTTCTTTGCCTAGCATTTATAAAAGGTTAAGTAAATATGTAATTTAAAATTTAATGGTTTGTCCTCAACTCAAAAGGTCTTCCTACCAAATAATATCTCTAAATTTTGAGAGTAACAACCACCACTACCAATTCTAGGTCATGAGTTGCATAATTTACCTCATGTCATTTTAGTTTTCTTGAACCAAAAGCTACTACTGCTCCATCTTGTGAGAGCACTCCTCCCAAAACTTCCAATGATGCATTTGTAAAAATAGAAAAACTACCTTGTGGATCAAGTATCTTTAATATAGGAGGTGTAGTGATTTTTTATTTAAGAAGATCAAAATATCCCTCACATTTATTCATCCACTTAAACTCTTTTCCCTTCCCCTGAAGATTAGTTATTGGGGAGGTTATCTTGGCATAATTTTTCATATAACACCTATAGTATCCAGTCAAACCCATGAAAATTTGGACTTCCATCACATTTGTGGGTGATGGCCAATTTATTATAACTTCTATCTTCTTAGGATCCATTGTGATCCCATCTATTGACACAATATGCCCTAAGTATTGCACTTTCAGCACATAAAATTTGCACTTGGACAAATTATCATATAAATGATTCTTTCTTAGTAACTCTAGCATGATTCTGATTGTCATGCTTTGTTTTATTTCAAGAATATATCAAAATATCATCCAATAAAACAAGAAAAAAATTATCTAGATACTTCCTAAAAATGTCATTCATCAAGCTCATGAATGTTGTTAGAGTCTTTGATAGACCAAAATGTAGGATAATAAAATTACAATATCCATATCTAGTTTTTAATGTTGTCTTATGGGTATCCTACCCCTCAATTTATGATAACCAAATTTCAAATCTATCTTTGAGAATATGGAAGAATCCCTCAACTGATCAAAGAAATTTTCAATTTTGTGTAGAGGATATATGTTCTTAATAGTTGCCCTTGTTAAGCATCTTGTAATCTATGCATAAATGCAATGACCCATACTTTTTCTTGATAAATAGCACTGGTGCACCCTAGGGTGACACACTTGGTCTAATTAATCTCTTCTCTAACAATCCTTATAACTGCATTTTCAACTCTTGCATCTCAATTGGATTCATTTTGTAAGGAGTTCTATGAATAGGCTATGTTCTAGGTTGGAGTTTAATTGTGAAATCATATTCACGTTTATGTGGAAATCCACATAAATCCTCTAGAAATATGTCTCTGAACTCCTGAAGAACTGGGTGTTTCTCTAACACCTCTTCCTTCTTTTCATATTCTATCTCGTTTAACTTCATCACATAAACTATTCCTCCTCTTTTCACTACCTTATTAAGTTGCATTACAAAGAGGATCTATGGTTGAAAAGCCCCTTACAGGCTATACACCCTCTATATTTTTCTACCATCCTTTGAGTAATCAATCCATCTATCTTGGAAATTGATTATAGTCTTTTTGGTATATTTAACTAAGTTAATGAAAAAAAACTATCTGTAGCACAACTATCAATTAGAATTTTAAAATTTCTACCAAATATCTTACCTTTTATTAATAGTGGAGTGGCTTGTCCATCCATATTTTGACTCTCTATCACTGCATAAATCTTCTGTGCAAGTTCTTTGTGTGCAAAATCCTTGTAGGTAGGTTCTTTTCCCTTTGAACTTAGACTTGTTTTGTATGGATATTTATCGGCATAGTATGGTCCACCACAATTAAAGCATACATACTTCGATCTTGGATGGGTTTTTTGCTTCTATAATTTTGCTTTTAGTACTAATGGAGGATTAGTCCGACCTTGCGATGGTCTATTATTCTTGTTGTTACGATTGATAGGATTATGACTCTTTCCTTGAAACTTCTTCCTAAACATGCCCTACTTCCTATCATTTCTTTTATCCTATTTAGAAAAAATTTTATTTGCCTACTCACCTTCCCACTTCATGAACCTTGCACTATTTATTTTTCTTAGTGCTTATTTGTCCTGCTCAGATGCCCCTTCATAGTCAAAGTATGGCTTAAGGTAGGTATCAGCTTTCCTAGCCAAGTCATAGGTATTCTATAGAGTATTAGGGTCTTTCATGTTCACTTCATGTCCTATCATTATATCAACTTCTAAAATGAACTTATGAACTTTTATATTCTCATTATACATGAGCACATATTTCAGCAACTTGATAAATTTTTGGTAATATGCCTCCATAATTTTATTTCCTTGTTTAAGATTGGTGAACTCTTCAAATTTTTGGGTATAAAAATATTTGGTGAGAAAAATTTCTTTAAAAGACACTATGAATTCTTCCCATTTCATATCAACTATAGCCTCAATACCCTTTTCCTCACTAAATGTTTCCCACCAATATAAGCCAACACCTTGTAAATGTAGAGTGGCATACGATGTTCAAGTCCTAGTGGAAAAATTATTCATGTTGAAGAAATTTTCTATCTCTTTCATCCAAGCTTTGGTTGCATCACTGCCTTCCTCTCCTTTGAATTTGGAAGACTTTAAATGCTTTATACCCTTGTCGAATTCTATCGCTAGCCAAACTTTGGCTTGTTGTGCCTCTGTGATAGCTCCATTACCTTATTCACCTCTAGATTTTCGAGCTTGATTTTTTTGATTCTAAATTGTTTCCAATAGTTACTTCTATGTTTCTACCTATTCACAGAGTAGGGAAACTATGGCAAAGATACCCTCCCCTCATTACCAAGATTGTTTGCACCTACATTAGTGGTCATGATTTCTACATTGTTTCATCATGTTTGCCTCGTTGATGGGGCAACACTCCCTCTCCTTATCTTTGGTGCCATTGTCCCTGGACACACATAGGAGAGATAGTAGGGATTATTTCTCAATTACTTATTTGAACTGGTTTTCCTACTAATAACTATCCACCTAGTCATATTACCAAGGCAAATATTTTTTTTTTCCAAATAATCTATTCTTGCAAAGTATAACCCTCACATATGCATATATTCTATACACACCATCACCTACTCTTACGTAAGGAAGCCTATATCACTATGAACCATGCTTTGATATCAAATATCACAATCCAAATTATCCAATCTATTTTTTTACTCATAACCTATAGAAGTTATTCAATACTAAAGTTCTTAAGGACTAACTCTTAGACAAACATTTTATACCTTTTAAAGTTTTCACTTAAATACTTATCTTTCTAAGGCTCACCCATCCCAACATCCTACATATTTTCGGCTATGTAAGAGTACTAGATAAATTTTTATATGTCAAGCTATCCTTCTTATTGTCAACGAATGAGCTATATTTGACTCCCCCTCTATTTTAGTCGAAAGGGCATGCCAAATCCACACTCTACATAAGTCTTTCTATGTAGAGGTTATAGAGGTTCGACTATCCATATCATATCCATAATGAGCTAGTCACCCCACTAAAAGACCTCTTCCTCAAATTGGCTCATGGAAAAAGTGCAATTACTTCCTTTTTTATAAAAGGTACACTCTTAAATATTAATCGATTATCCTTGTTAATATAAATCCATTGACTAATCTTAGTAGATCTACCTAATTTTAGGGTAAACTTCCATATAGTTGATTACTATTAAAGCAAGGGAAGAACCCTATCACAATTTGTGATCTTACCATGGTAATTACTATCTGAGTTTACATTCCCCAGATTTCCCACATCATTCTAGTTTCCAAGATGTATATCAAATTTAAGTAAAATAATATTTAACATAAAGTCTCTTTATTAAGTAAACGAATAGCTAAGCAACATCTCTAATTTACTGCCAAAGCTCATTTAAGAACCATCCAACATTCCATAATAATAATATTGTTCCTTAATTACTCCATCGAATAAGCATATTACAATCAACAAACTATGGAACATAATCCTTTATTTTATTTTTCTTTAAAATTTACAAGATATTTAACTGAAAGTAATATCTATAGCAGATTTGATAGCTCGGTTCTACCAACACATCCATTAAGACATGAATTTACTCGGGTTCTACTCTTTATGAAGCGAATTCGGTAATATTTTTGGTTATACAAACGCCATGAGTGTCACATTTGTGAAACATACATTTAACATGCTCCAAATATAAATTTTGGCATTCCTTCACTACTATACGTATCCGCAATCACTTCCAGTTACATATTTCTTCTAGATTCCTCCAATCCTATTTCATGAGGTCATTTTACCTTGTAAGTATTGGTTTTAATACAATAAGAATGATCTATTGTTTAATTCAAGAGCAACTAGGAAATTTACTCATTTCTATTTGAGATTTAGCAACAACACCAAGAGTACCATACCTTATTCCTTTTCAAGTAATATACTTCGGTACCAAAACAAGGAGTCATACATACTCAACAATATTCACTTCAACCAAAGAAGCCTCTCATTCTTTTCAGAGATAGCAATCTTAAGCAAAAACACGTATTTAAAAAACTAAAACCACACAACCTACATAAAGAGAACACATCAAATTTAAATAGGACCAAAGATGAGTCATTTCAACCCAATAGAAAATGAGTCTTTTACTAGGTCCCATCACCCATCATACGTGTAATAACAATATTATCAATATAGCCATATATGAAATTTCATATATACAACAACACTCAAAATATTTTTATCTACCCACCATTGACCAAGGTTATCATATACAAATACATAATCCAACTAGTCAACCAATCTAAGATTCATATCATCTACAGGTATATGAAGTGTAAAATTAAATAATACATTTGTATTTTATTTTACTAATGATTTCTATAAGTATTACAAAACCATTTTCATAGAATAATAATCTTATGATAAATAAATCTTTGATCAAACTTCACAATCTAAAGCTGACTGAGATCATTGTCTACAACACAACAAAGTTACCAACAAATGAATCAAACTTCCTAATATAGTTTCTGATATTTATTTCCAACGTAAATCAAAGACAACCTTGATATACAAATGAACGCAATAATAATTACATCATATATTCCCTTTCTCGTACTAAGCTTCATTTTAAAAGGCAATTTTCCATAATAGCTAGAGATAAAAATAGAGAATATTCATCTATAAAAAATGCATAATGTGAAGGTTTTAAACATACACTGTAATATTGTTTGGTTCTCATTTCATATTTACTCTAATATTTTGAACTCGTTTTAACCCAACTTGCATATTCAAACAAAGAGACTTCGATAAAAATAACCTGATATACACAGTGAGCTCTGCAAACCACCTATCACCTACAAGTTTCCTATCACCTATCTTTTATTCTTTCCTTTCTCCTAATATCCTATATCATTTATTCCTCTCCTACCTTACCGCATATCTCTTTTGATATATTTTCCTTCAATCCTTATTTTCTCCACTTCCCTGAAGCATCCATCGAGGAACAAGTGTAATTACACACCCATGCTCTCACGTCACCCTTCAACCAGTGTGCATTGGTGAAAAAAACCAACAAACAAGGTATCCAATGATCTAAGGCTAGATACAAACATATCCAAGTGTTTTTCATTTACACAAATTATGATTTAATAATAATCTCCTTTCGAGTTATTAATTTCTTCGATACTCCAGTTACATGGTCATTGGTCGTTTAGTTCATTCAGTACAGTGAGCACCATCGAGGAATATATATGTTTGTGTGTGTATGTATGTATATACACTTTCCATGGTAGTTGGAGCATAACACCATTAATGAAAAGCCTTCCTTTATCATTATTTTCAAACATCCAAAGCATTAGTCTTCCTCGTTCAAGCTTACTCCGTAAAGCCAAAGAGAAGGTTTTTTTTTTTTTTTAAACAACATTTATAACTTATGCATATATGCATATAAACATTCATTTATTAACAAATGGAACTCTTTTAAAACAAATAAAGTATCTTTCTAAAGAAAAATGGTCATATCAAATGGAATTACATCAAGGAAATGATTATCTATAAAAACAAGTTTTCACCCAAAACTTTATATATTTTTCCTACAAATCTCAAATTTTATGGAACTAATTAGAATAAAATCATTCATTCCATCAAAGAAATCATACCAAATCATGAATACTTCCAAGTAAAATCCTACCACGGGAGGGTCATGACACTTTTAGAGTAATGTGATCAAGTGATGTAGTGCGGGTATGATTGAGCAAGTAGACTATAGTGTGTATTATTTCTTCCCAAAAAGAGGGTGCAAGTTATAAATATTTCAACATGCAATGAACCATTTTTATGATGGTTCTAATTCTACGTTCAAAAATATTGTTCTTCTATGGTGTGTAAGCAGTTGTTAATTTTCAAAAAATTCCATGTTTCAAGAATGCTAAAAACACATTGCTAGTAAATTCGCCCTTTGATCTAAGCAGAGTACATGTATCCAATGAGCTAAGAATATTTTAACTTGAGCCTTAAACTATTTGAGGTATAAAAAGGCTTCACCCTTGTTCTACAAAAATAATATCCACATTTTGTTTGTAAGATCATCAAAAAAGGCTGAAAATATCTAGAGCTATTATAGCTTGGAGCCATGGGTCCACAAATATTGGTATGAATGAGATCAAAAGATCCTTTGGATTAAGATTATAAAGAACTAAATGAAGCTCAATGTTTATTTCTAGCTAAGCAACAAGGATAAATTTGAGTAGTTTCCTTAAAATAAGGAATACCTCTGACCATGTGCTTATTCTTAAGTGCAATAAGCCAAAATTTATATTACCATATTGTTGATGCCAGAGTGAATAATAGAGTTGAAAAATAATGTTAGATTATCATGGTGAATTATATGAAGCTCAAATATTTTTCTATTCTTTTATCATATGCAATAATCATGGATTTTTTTAGCTTTGTCATGAATTACACATACCTTAAAGCCTTGTTGTTTGTCAAAATCAACCTTCAAATTATGGCCAAGTAATTGGTTGACAAATATCAAATTCTTAGTGAGCTCTAGAACATACAATGTTTTTTCTATAGTATGTGTATGTGATCCAAGTCACAATTTTTTATCACCTTTACCATTGATATCATAGTATGTGTCATCACCCAAAGAGACCTTTCCTATATTATTATAATAGTCTAGAGTCTAGAACCAATATTTGCAACCAATAATATATTTGGTTGTTGTGGAATTGACATACCAAACATCATTAGGATGATTTAGATAATCATGAGCAACAAATACATACTTTTATTTTTCTAAGTGGTCATTTTCTTCTTCTTATGAGTGGTCATATTTGATACCATTATTATGTTATTATGTATCTTCTTCTAATTTAGATTTTTCTTATTCAGTGATGACTTATCCTATTGCATTGCTTAAGAAGAGGATCCATTTGTGAAAGGAATGTGCCAACACTCCTTAAATGTATGACCATTATTGACATAAATTCCACACGTCCTTTATATGCAAAAGTTATTTCTTTGATGTTGGAAGCGATGTTGAGGCATTGTACCTCTTTTAATTGTTTGCTTTCATTTTTAATTTGAATGGATAACTTGATCTTCATCTTATGATGTATGAGAGGGCTTTATTCATCAACTTTTTAAATTTTGGTATTTTCTCAATGATATTCAAAGATATCACAAACACCCTTATATTATAAAGGTAGAGATATCAAAATAATGGGAACAAGTGTGTCATCAAACACTATTTCTCTCAAAGCTTGTAATGATGTATGTAGCTCTATAACTCATATTTATTTTGTAGTTTTTTTTCATTGTTTAATTTTAAGTGATGAATTTGTCTTTGAAGGAATAATATTTGGTTTTGTTCTTTACCTTAAATAATGTATAGAGCTTGTCCAATGCATCTTTAGCTATTATTAAGTCATGAATGTATGGTTAAAATTCATCATGAATACCAAACATCATGATCAACCAATCATTTTTATTTACTTTGTTAAATTTTTATCTATTTTTCATCATCTATGTTAGGATGGGTAGTGGAATCATTTACAACTTCCCACACTTCCTCAATATCAAGTTGAGATTTAAGTTTAGTTTTTCAAGCAAGATAATTATTCCCTTGCAATAGCTAGGGATTAGGAAATAGGAACTTTGGTGCACCACTATCCATGCCAAACATTCACAAAACTAAAAAAAAATACCCATTGGATTGGACTTGAAAATACTTTCCAATGAGTATATATACGTCCATACTCACAAATTGAATACTACCTTGAATTGCAAGAAATCAATAGCGTCTCATCATAGAAAAATGGTAGAGAGGATTCGTCAAATCAAAATTTTAAAGGAATATTCTTGAAATATTTCAATGCTTAAAATATTATAAAAATCTCCTTCTTATTCACCTACATCCAATAAAAGGAAAGAAACAATAAATATGGACTTCAATGAGCCTTCACATGGTTCATGTGGGATAATTTAAAGGATATGTTTGATTGGTCATTGATGGCTAAGGCTGAAGGCATGGGTTTCATCCCATGATAACCTCATATACCTTACATTAAAACTTTGTGATATATGATGAACCAATTTCCTAGATTTGAAAATCTTAAGTTGCCAAAAAATACACTTTAACCATTAAAATCATTACCTCAGTTCTAGTTCTCACAGGTGATCAAAATAAATGTATCATATTGGTAAAATAATTTGTGTGGTTGAACATCAACATATAGTAGACTAAATTACATAGAAATGAGAAGATCGACTTGCAGTCAAAGAATGTGATATTATTGATTATGTATTTGTGCTCTGGGTAGATGGAGTTTGGTGTTGACACCATGCTTTAGGAAGACAAATTATTGTGGTGAATTTTAGTGATGTGCTCTAGTCTGTACCACCAAAAACATTTAAGAATATATATGGGAAATCTCCTTTACCTATAAGGAGTTCCCTTTCATAGCCTTCAATTTATTAATAGAGTTATTTTTAGACTCTTTGTGTTGAAGAAAGAAGATGGATCATAAGGAGAGTTGGATCATTCTTTGACCTACTCTGATACCACTTATACAATTCCTTCAATGATCTTCTTTATTAATATAAAAGTATTTAAATGCAAAAGCCTTGTCCAATATTGTAACACCCCTACTTGGTAGAACTCATCATAGGTAGTGATCCATATGTTGATGTGTTTATATAATGGAATATAAGCTGCATTTTATGATGTCTTTTGATAAGAATATTTCATTCATTTGAGTTTGGAATATGGTGTTGCTGATATATTTGTGCGTGCAGGATAGGTGCTCTCTTGGTGGGAAATATGGGTAAACCACCTACAAAGAGATATATTTAGGGAAATGATGATGATGATGACTTGTTCATCGACAACTCGAGGTAACATGGATAAATACCCTTTCATGTAGATGCATTATTTTTTGCTTAATTAATCTATGTTCACACCATTGGGTTGGAAAGTTGCTTGAGCAATGAGTCTCCTTAATAGGTTGGTGATAGTCTAGGACTATCTTAAAAGAGCCACCTACTTTAGGATAAAACAATGATGTGAAACATATTTGAATTTAATCTTTGGTTGTTTTGATTCAATCAAATTTTACTTATGGATTAAACGTTTTTCGCAGGACTGCCCAAACTACCGAACTCGTTTCGGCCATATCTCACTCATCCGAACTCGGATTGAGCTGAAATTTTGAGGGTAGATGCCTAAAAAACCCTAGAACATCTCCACCAATTTTCATATCATTTGGAGCAACACAGATCCTAGCACATCCCTATGTGTGAATGATATATTTGGCAAGCGGCTATGCGAGGGTTTCATCTGGGTTGAGTGCAAGCAGCTCCCGGAGGTTGGTTTTTAGGGCCTTCGGGCCCTAGCGGCCAATATTTTTGTGGTTTATGCTCAATATTTTAGCAGGAAATGTTGCAAGGGATACAATATGGGTTAGAAATTTGTCTTTCAACAGATCATACTATGAACTTGAGTGACAACGGCTTCCAATTTGTTGCACAAAAGAAAAGTGAAAACCATACCTTTCCACGACGTCTAGGGCAAGGATTAAAGAGATCACAAAACAAGTTTCAAGCAGTTGATCAAAAAATGGCTCATATCTCAAGTGAATCTGGTGCTAAGGTGCACCCACAAAATAATTCTATTGTGAAAACCCCTGTCAAGGGTAAGAATTTCAAAGACTCGGTCCCAAAAATGAATTTTAGGGATGCCCTTCATGGTGGACAGCCTCAGCCCAATGCTAATATCAATATTAGGGCTTCCCATAAACCTCTAAGAATGCCTAAGATTGATCCCAGGAAAACGGAGTCAGGATGTCTTAAAGCAGCTGATGGAACTCCTATTGTTAAGCTTGATATGGGTAACATTCAGACTGGCATTGAAGATTTGGAAAAAAAGGACTAATTTGTCGGTTCATGGGTTTTCATCCGAGTCTATCTGCTTTCAAAGTCTGGGATGCAAAAAGCTGGAAAACTAAAGGTGAGTTACAAATCTCTATTTATCCAAATGGTTATTTTCTTGTTTTATTTGCTAATAATGAAGATAGAGAGAAAAATTTTCAAGGGGGTCCTTGGTTTTTTGGAAGGGCGGGGCTTTTCATGAAGCCCTGGCATACTAAATTTAAAGCCGAAGAAGAGATGCCTTCTATAGCTCCCGTGTGGGTTAGACTCTTTGGCCTCCCTATTGAATTTTGGAATCCTACTATTTTTTCTTCAATTGGAAACTCTTTAGGAACTTTTATGATATCTGTTGATTGTACTCAAAATTTTGAACATATTATTTATG
Source organism: Wollemia nobilis (assembly GCA_028583015.1). NCBI lineage: Eukaryota > Viridiplantae > Streptophyta > Pinopsida > Araucariales > Araucariaceae > Wollemia > Wollemia nobilis. The sequence goes on along the minus strand of JAQPPZ010017257.1, from coordinate 7,144,578 downwards.
CTCGAATTTGTGTTTTAATGGATTTTGACAAACCCCTACCTAAAAATATCACATTACAATTTGGGGAAGACACTTGGGAGCAAGTAGTGGACTATGAGAACATTCCTTTTCGTTGTAGAATTTGCCATGAATATGGTCATTTGGCCAGTGCTTGCCCAAATAAAATTCTTGATCAAAAGAAAGAAGATATAAACTCAGCAAGTTTCCAAATACCTAAGAAGAAGAACACTCAGAAAAAACCAGTTATGAAGGATCAATCAAAGTCATTTGCTAATATGTTTGAAATCCTTTCCACAAATGATGTCCCAAGTGAGGAAGAGGAAATAATGGAAAGCTGAAATCTTAGAAACACAATTTAAATATGAGAGGAAGAACTCGAGAGACAAACCAACAAATCAAAGGTTTTCAACAGAAAAAAAAGGAGAAAATTTACACAAGAAAAACAATATTTCAAATGTCAAAACTTCAAATAATGCAGGTCCCAATATAGACTCCATTGAACCATCTAGTAAAATTTTGGCTATGTATGAGCATTCTTCAAGGTTAGAAGCCATCTCAGATTCAATTGGAATAAGTCAAGAAATAGGAAAAAAAAATTGAAGATGGATTCTAATCAAAAAGTAGGTCGCAAGACCAATCAATATCATATGGTAAAAGAAGGTGAAAAGCTTGTAGAGGAAGGTAAGATTAATGCCCTTCCCAACTTTTTTAGCCCTGGTATTAATGAAGATCATCACTTGGAATATTAGAGGACTCAAAGGGAGTCTTTCAAAACAAAATGAAATTAGAAGAATGATTCGGATAAATCATCCACATCTTGTTTTCCTTCAAGAAACAAAGATGTCAATGGAGGATATGGACTTAATTGCCAGTAAAATTTGGCCAGTTGGAAAAGTGGTTTCCCTCAGTTCCCAAGGGACTTCGGGTGGCATTGCTTGTCTTTGGGACCCAAAAGAGGTAGTTATTCACCATATGGTTGGCAGTTGGGGTTTGTTGGCTATAGCTATTCAAAGTAGACATTCCAACCAGATTATGCTCTACATTACTGTTTATGCCCCGACTTCTTTGGAGGAAAAAATAAGACAGTGGAAGGATATTACTCATATTATCTCTCATTTTCCTAAATCTTGGATCTTGATCGGAGGAGATTTCAATACCATCCTCTCTCTGGATGAGAAAATGGGGGGAAATAGAAATTTGGACAAAAGCACTGACCTCATGAGCGAATATATTGCAAACCTCCATCTTGTGGATATCCAACCTAGATAATGGCCTTATGACTTGGTCTAATAGAAGGCAAGGCTTAGCTTGTATAATGGAGAGATTGGATAGGTTTTTGCTCTCTGAAAATTTCTTAATCCATGGTCACATTCCTAAAGTGAAGACTCTTAATAATGCTGGTTCGGATCATTGGCCAATCATGGTGGAAATGTGGAAAACCAATGTGAGTTTCTCTCCTTTTCATTTTCAATTAATGTGGCTTAGAGACATTTCCTTCAGACCTCGTGTGCAACAATGGTGGAAGGAAGGTAAACCTAGGCATGGGACTAAGATGTTCTGTTTTGCCAAAAGACTGCAATACATTAAATCCAAAATCAAGACTTGGAAACTGGAAAGATTTTGGGGATGTTCATAAAAAAAAACATGAAGTTATTGCTCATCTTGAAAATTTGAATAAGAAAATCCGTTTAGATGGCCTCACGAGAGAAGAGAAGTGCAGATGAAATTAAACTCACAACTCGGTTAGAGGAATGGGAAAAAAGAGAAGAAATCTTATGGAAGCAAAAATCTAGAATTCAATGGCTCAAAGAAGGAGATCGAAACACAAATTTCTTCCACAAATCTCTTCTAGCTCGAAGATCTCACAACTTTATTTCTTCCTTAAAATCAGATTTTGGAGATGTTGTTTATACTTGGGATGGCATGAACTCTATTGTTGTTGATTACTTTTCCAATATTTTTGTTGCTACTCCTCTTGACTCAGCTTCACAACAAAATGTTCTTCAAGCAATCCCTTCTCTTATCACTTACGAGGAGAACTCTATTTTGATTGCTCCTATTACTATCAATGAGCTTCAACAAGTAGTTTTTAAAATGCAAAAATGGAAAACCCCAGGTCCTGATGGTTTTCCTATTGAGTTCTACCAAGAGTTACGGGATATCCTTCATGTTGATTTATTAGAGGTGGTGGAAGAAGCCAAGAAAGCCAAAGAAATTTTGAAGGTTATCAATAAAACTTATATTACTCTTGTTCCAAAAGCTCAAGAGGTTGATCATATCTCAACTTTTAGACCTATTGCTTTATGTAATGTTCTTCTCAAAATCATTACTAAAATCATGGCGAGAAAGGTTGAAGCCTCTTTTGCATAAGATTATTTCCCCAGAGCAAGGGGGATATGTGGAAGGACGTCAAATAGTAGATGAGATAGTTCTTGCTCGGGAAGCCATCCATTCCATGGATATGCAAAATTCTCCTTCTATGTTCATTCGGTTAGACTTATCCAAAGCTTATGACAGAGTGGATTGGCACTTCCTTATCAAAGTTTTGAGGCAATTTGGTTTCTCTAAGGATTGGATGGATTGGATTATGGGATGTATCTCTTCAGTTTCCTACTTAGTTCTTATCAATGGCAGGCCTTCTCAGTATTTCTCGGCTTCCAGAGGTATTAGGCAAGGTGACCCGCTATCCCCTTATTTATTCATCATTCTTGTTGAATGCTTGGGTAGGACTATAACCAAAAAGAGGGAAAACAAAACCCTTGAGGGAGTTACCATTGCTCATGGAGCTAGACCTATCTCTCATCTTCAATTTGTGGATGACTCTACTCTTTTAGGTAAAGCTACGAGTTAAGGAAGCTTCTAATATTAAGCAAATCATTAGCTGTTTTTCTAAGGCTTCTGGGCAGTTGATCAATGAAGACAAATCTAAAGTTATTTTCTTTCACTGCTCTGCTAGACAGGAATCCATGGTCTTGGATAAATTAAGATATAAGAAGACCTCTCTTCCAATCACTTATTTAGGTATTCCCATAAATATTCAAAGGCAAAAAAATAAATATTGGAATTGGTTGTTGGACAAAGTCAAGAAGAAAATTGGAAAGTGGACCAACAAGTGGCTTTCTTCTGGGGTAGAATCACCTTGGTAAAATCAGTCCTTCAAGCTATTCCTATTTATGTTTCTTCCATTTTGAATATCCCAAAGGTTGTTCTTCGAGAATTGGATCAAATCGAGTCATCGTTTCCTTTGGAGTGGTACTAAGGAGAAAAGAAAATGGGCCTTGGTGAAATGGGATACTTTATGTCTTCCTAAGAGTGAAGGGGGGTTAGGATTTCGGTCTTCAATTAATAACAACAAAGCTTTAGCTGCTAAATTATATTGGAGGATGTTGCATAACCCCAATGCTCTTTGGGCCAATAATCTCCGTGCTAAATATATTGAGAACAAAAGTCCTGAAGACCTTGTTCGCTATCAACTTCCTACCAAAGGTTCTCCCATTTTAGCAGTTCTTAAGACTGGTGAGGATTTGATAAAGAAAAAAATATTTTGGATCATTCATAATGGTCAACATGCAAATTTTTGGACAGAT